>JACGCM010001830.1:600000-1200000 GCA_014058105.1 Kingdonia uniflora | reverse complement strand
TACATGTTTGGGGACACTCCAGCCTTTATTGAATGCACATTGTGTTATTTTGTAATAGTTACCTCAAAAATCTAGAGATACCCTGAAGTACCATTGGCTTGGGGCAGTGTATGTGAAAGACGTAGCTAGTGCCCAGGTTTTTCTCTTAGAGATCCCATCAGCTTCTGGGAGATATGGAGACCCTTACACAAATAGAATCTATCAATTCCACAACTTTTCCCAAATCGTCTCCAATCTCTTCCCCGAATTCCCTGTTCACAGGTACATTACTATTCTATTTATACTTTGCTTCTATGTTTACTGAATAGTAAAAAGATGTTAGAGTTGCAGATTAAATTTCTTGATATCGAAGTGGTATGTAGGTGTATGTTGTTCGATTTGAGAAATTGAGATTCGCCGATTCGGGTATCTATTTTTCACATATTGCATTAGGATTAGTTAGTATTTAATAGTGCAAAGCAAAAGCCTATTTATAAGTACGTGTATTATAGAGATTTTACAACTTAAGGAACATAAGGGGTTGTGGACTAATCCTTATGGGGTTTGATTTAAAACAATGAATGTAGTATAAAAGTAATAAAACTCTGACTTCCTTTAAAATAGTTTTCTTATATAAGAAATATCTGGGTCTTAGTTATAGAGTTGAGTCACCCACTCGGGCATCCTCTAGGGTGAATGCATCACTCAGGGAGCACTTAGACATCGACCAGACATTGTTGCAGTTGCTCAAGGATATACTCGAGTATAAGGTGATAGCTCTGCAATGGAAAATTTAAAAATTTAATCGAATCACTGCAATGAACAAAGCAAATTGGGAAATGTCCAACTGCTAGTAGATAGGTTCTTGGTAAGTAGACCTCGGAGTTGAAATGCTTAGCTTTAAAATTTATTATTTTTGATAAGATATTTGTTTTACCCAAATCAAAGCCTAAAATACTTGATCAAGCTAATGGTACCTTACAAAGAGAAAAAAAAAACATATCTCAAAAAATGATAGGTAAAGGACTAGGGCGTCAATTGTAGGAATTTGCTTTTCAGTTATCTATTTGGTGATAGTCGAGTAGTTCGTTAATAGTTTGTGTACTAGTATACTTTAGGTTGAACTGACGTCATGTGCTATAAGTGGAATGTGCTGTTTTGGATCAATTATTCAAGGTTGTTCTTATGCGTACTCTTTCTGGTGACCTCATCCTCTTTATGGTTGTCAATGGCGGTGGTGGTTCTTGTTTCTTAGTTTCATACACTCAAAGGCAACTTCATACAATGTACTTTCACTTTTCCCCCTATTTGACTTATAGGAGCATATATGACTGACCGGGTCCTTTTGTGTCTCCATATGTTTTATGATGAACTTAGCTCCCTAATCATTGTGGTGTATAGTTTCTCCATCTTTTACTTGGTCCCATTAAGCTCCATTATGTTAGCTACACGTGGTTATTTGGAAAGACTATTCGAAACCACTAAAAATGAAGTGGAAAAGAGATGAAATGAAAAATGTAATAACACAATTGATGATTTGAGTGAAAAAATTTTAGAGGCAGGAGGAGAAACCTATGTTTGATGACTAGCTGTTGCCGCTTATTCTGAAAACAACATATCCAAGAAATAGCTAATGAGGGCTTCACTCTATATATAAATTCCCTTTTCATTTTCATACAGGCATCAGTAGATTAGGCCTTCATTAACAGAGGTGTTTTGGGTATGAAAGGGCAAGTAAGTAAGAAGTATTTTCTACTAATAATGGATACTAGTTACAATTGGAGAATAGCAACAAGAGGGTCAAGTAATATTTTGCATATGTGTGCAGATGAGATTAGCACCTAATGAGAACAACGTTAAAAACAATGCGAGCGTACGGAGATAAACACCAACATGAGAGCTTCCAGAAAAGAGTAAACACGAGTCCAATGTAGCTTTGATCTATGTCTCGTAGAGTATATTCTTAAGATATGGTGTTTGGTGATTTATGTTTATCTCCACAGGATGGGGATCAGCTTGGGAGGTCAGAACATAGATTTTCTGCTGGAGACGTTTTTAAGCATGGAGCTCAAGATATAGATTCCAATCAATAACTGTTGGAAATGGTCCTAGTTCCATTCATCTGCCCTTTCAAACTAAACTAGTCAAATTTCAAATACTTACGATGATGATCCTCAATTCTATTAAGAAACAGAGATTTTTCGCGACACCATTCTTTTAGCAGCAATATCAGCATTGAAGTAGATCGATGCACTTGAAGAAAGCTGAGATCAACTCATCATTAAGGAGGTAATATTATTTGTCACGCAATACACATATATACTATGACATGTATGTCTTCGGGGATCTCATGCCCCTGGTACTAGTTGGGCAAATGGTGATAATTATGAATTCTAATTACCTTGTTCATGAAAAAAATTAAAAAAAAAATAGATGCCTCAACATAGAATTAGCATTCAACACAATCTAGTTATATTTTTTGAAGCTTCCGGAAATGCCCATTATATACCCAAAAAAAATAAAAATACTAGACTAGATGGATTTGAACTATCTACTAAAAGACTTGTCTTTCTGGTTAAAAACTTAGGTGAGTGGTATATAATTGCGAACATCTATTATTTGCTCACTGTCCAAAAATAGATTCCTGTAGGAAACTTTCTGAGCTTGGCAAGAGCATAAAACACAAACCTCTTATGTGTTCCCGTTATTAAACATAATTGCTTATAGTGGGTTTATTGTAGCTATCTCGGTAACACTGACTTGCAGGCTTGACAAATTTGTGTTTTCTACTAGAGTTTAAATGCTTTCTCGGTGAACTCTCATGGATAATTTACCAATGTTTGGCAAGAAAGAGAACATCTTGCATGCTCAAGCCCATTTCCTCGTACCTTCTTCACTTCATCTCTCGAAGCTCCGGTAATGTAGAATGAATACTATCTATATAATCTGCAGTGATGACCACTTCAAGAAGGTCTGGC
Organism: Kingdonia uniflora; assembly: GCA_014058105.1. Taxonomy (NCBI): domain Eukaryota; kingdom Viridiplantae; phylum Streptophyta; class Magnoliopsida; order Ranunculales; family Circaeasteraceae; genus Kingdonia; species Kingdonia uniflora. The sequence continues at coordinate 1,197,043 of JACGCM010001830.1, read as the reverse complement.
TCTGGAAAATATCGATGGTCGGCAAGCCCCTCCTTTTTCCTAATTTGTGATCTTTCTCTAAGCAGTACACAAAAGGTTATCAAATTAGTAGCTATATAGGTATAAAAGCAGAACTTATCAGTGGATTTTATGAACTTGAATGAACAGTAAAATAGTTGATACCTGAGAACCATCTTCCCACAGTTTAGTTTCTTGTACAATTTGATCTCTCTGGCTTTGACTGTCGAGAAGAGCTTGTCTTGAAATCTCGATGTCAATAGCTTTGTATATTGCTGAAAATGAGTTTACTTCTTAATTTCAACCTAGCAACACAAAAGAAGGTGCACATCAGTCATCAGATTCATTTATTGACCCAAAGCAAAATAATGGCTAATAAGACATCTTAATTGATTCTAGGTCTTCATATATGGTGTCTAAATGGAGCTTTATCGAACCATATCACAAGTAAAGTGATATTTTACCTATATAAGTCTATGTGTATCATGATTAGGTTAAGAAAGACATGTTCATGTTGTGGATGCTTATCCACAATATACTGTACAAAGCTTAATTATTCAAGCCGACTTACCTTAGTATTGAATTTTAGCTGCCCGATAGGTCTGATAAAAACATTAACATCACAACGAAGTGCGCCTTTCTACACATTACCATTACTCACACCCAAATAGTGCACAAGTCTTTGTATCTCAGCTGCATACTCAGCAGCCTCAATACCAGTTCTCATATTCGGCTCAGAAACAATCTTAAGCAAAGGTACCCAGCCTTATTGAAATCAACCTGAACAAAAACAACTAATAAAAATTTCTTAACAAAGAAGCAACAAATAAACAATACAAAGTTATAAACAAAAAAAAAAAAAAAAAACTTGGACAAAACCACCAAAACAATTTAGCAGTGAGCTCGAATACAATGGAAGGTATATATATCTTATTGTTCAAATTTTATTATTGGATTTTTATTTTCAATAATTTTATATATACTTGAGTAAGGTTAAATTGCAGTCGATCGTGATCATACTCATACTACATAACCAAATCTTGAAATACAAAACCACCAAAACAATTTAGCAGTGAGCTCGAATACAATGGAAGGTATTTAAATCTTATTGCTCAAATTTTATTATTGGATTTTTATTTTCTATATACTTGAGGAGGGATATGTTATTTGAAGTTATGCACAAGCGAGTCTGAGAAGCTGATAAAATGGTAGGAGCTAATGATATGCCGTTAAAGAAGCGTAAAATGGCTCAAATTGAAGATTCTTTGTCTACAATGATACTACCTTCGATTACCAGGTAATATTTAATGATACAATTTTTAAATTAAACTTGCATATTTAATTATTAAGTTAAATTTATTTGTATTTGTATATTGTTTGCCTTGGTTTAATTATAATACTTGAGGCGGGAACTGTTATTTTCAGTTAAGCAAAAGCCAAGTTCTTCTTTTCTCTTTTTCCCCTTCTCTCTTTCCAAGGTCGAAAAACAAATCTAAACCCAAATTAAAATTAAAATATCGTTTTCAATCACTTTGAAACCCTCGAAATCGTAATCAAAATCTCACCCCCAATTTCTTTGAAGTTTATCTCCACCCCTAATTCTCAAACCCTAGAATCTGAATCTCTCCCTCATAGTACAATAATGGCGCGAGACGATCCGCAACTGAGTATACTCCTATTAGGAGTTTAAAAAACCATTACGTTTCTCAAAAGTTCTTTAGAGAAATTTGGGATCTAAAATAATAATTGTCATTTATGATTATTTGATTGATAGCAAATTAAATTGGGGAAAGCCGCTGGTGACTGAACAAGTGGATGTGGCACCTCCACATGATATGGAGGTCCGGGTCAAGATCTTTTTCAACTCGCTTTGTCATACTGATATCTACTTTTGGGAAGCTAAGGTGAACACTCCCAGAGATGATTATTAGTATTTCATAATTGGAACTCTATTTGATACTTAACTATACATAATTCATATTGCAGGGACAAACCCCATTGTTTCTTCGAATTTTTGGCCACAAAGCAGGAGGGTATGCATAATTTGGAAAATTTTATTTTGTGAAATGGGTCTATTCGTTTATAACATCAATGACGTCTCTTTTTTGTATAAATAGGATCATGGAGAGTATTGGAGAAGGGGTGACAGATTTTATACCCGGAGACCACGTTCTTCTGGTGTTCACTAGCAAGTGCCAAGACTGTGTTCATTGTAAATTAGAGGAAAACAACATGTGTGACCTGTTAAGGATTAACACTGACAGATGCATGATGGTTAGTGATGGGAAATCCAGGTTTTTCATTAAGGGAAAACCCATGCATCACTTTGGCAGAACATCTACATTCAGTGAATACATAGTCGTGCATGTTGGTTGTCTTGCCAAAATCAACCCTGCTACACCGCTCGACAAAGTTTGTGTTCTCAGTTGTGGAATCTCTACAGGTTTGTTAAACTAAATATCCTCCAGTCTTTATAATGCATAACATAACTCTGAGTAGTACTTCCTGTAATATAATAGCATCTTATATATCTTTCGTATAGGTTTTGGCGCTACTGTGAATGTTGCATAACCAAAAAAAAGGTTCAACAGTTTCTATTTTCATATTGGGGGTTGTAGGCCTTGTTGTGAGTTTACTCTTGACTTACATTCATTATGTTATTGTTGAACAAGCAATTTATATTGTGACTAACTTAAGTTATTTGTGCCTTTAGGCTGCTGAGGGAGCAAGAGTATCCGGGGATTATTGGTGTTGATTTGAATGCTAATAGGTTTGAAGGAGGTGAGCAAGTTACTAAGTAAACTTTGAGTATATGACTATATAGTCTCCTAGTTGAGTTATCCTGTCTCTGTGTCATTTCATGGAAATGGTGTTCGTAAAATTGGCTCTTATTTTCCCTAATGAATTAGCATATTCTTACACTTTATTTTTAATTTTGTTGTGCATTGTTGTAGACAAAAAGTTTGGAGTGGCTGAATTTGTGAACCCCAAAGACCATAAAAGACCAGTTCAAGAGATTAGTTCTTGAACAATTAGCACTTCATCTAAAGTAAGAATATTTAAGACTGATTTTGGACTGTGGAACAAAATTCCTTATTTGATATTTAAGTTGATCCTCAGGTGATTGCTTAGATGATTAACGGAGGAGTCAATCGCATGTACAGGAAGCATCGCTACAATGATATCTGCCTTTGGATGTGTTTATCATGTACTTTCTTCAACTCTAGCATTTTTCTCACTACAATATTTTTATGTATCTTAAAACATCGATAATTTCTGATGTATATTTGCAATGTCTCTTTGTTCAGGGTTGGGGTGTTGCTATACTGGTTGGTGTGCCAAACAAAGATGATGCATTCAAGACGCACCCGATGAACATACTTAATGAACTACAAACCGCGTTCAAATATTCCGGGGGTCGTAGAGAAATTAAAGGGGTAAGCAAATTTTCTAGAAAAAGAAAGACATCACGGGAAAAAAATATTTTGCATTTTCATTAAAATCACCTCTGTTTTAATCCTTGCATCCTTGCAAGAGCTTCAAGTGGAAAAGTTCATTACTCATGCAGTCCCATTCTCCGAGATCAACAAGGAGTTTGATCTCATGCTTAAAGGAGAAGGTATTCGATGTATCATTAACATGGATGGATAATAATGGATAAGATAACGGATACGATGATATATTTGAGTTGTGCTTGATTATGGCGTTTTATTTTGGATTTTCCTTGTATAATGTATTCCCTTTTTTGTCTTGTGATCTTTGTACAAATGGAAATAAAAATCACATGGTTTTTTTTTTTTTTGCTTACTTATCTTTCATTGTTGCTCAACAAAAATTAGAATGAAAAAAACCCGTTCTTGGCTCTGAAACTACTTTATGTTGAATACTAGATTTATATATGCCTTGACATTACGGTAAAATTGTAAGCTCCATTAGTATCTTATATTTGAGTAAGAATGCTGGTCAAGTTAGGAGTAATTTAGAGTATGATAAGGGGATGATAACTAATGTTGAAAAGGATGATAAGGAAGAAAACATAAAAGCGAAGATGAAGACACAAACTAAATATTATTTTTACTGTTATTCAATATTTTATGATTTAATTATGTATTGTAATTTTAGATAATTTATATTTTTCCAACAAAAGGTTGACTATATTTCTTTTATGTTCAATATTACAACAATTCTTATTTAAATAAAAACCAAAACAAACTTTAAATATACCTTCAACACTTCATGCCATTCTCCAATAAATACAAATATTATACACACTTAAAGTCTAAATATTTTCTGAGCATAACGGTCTAGCATGCGCGTTAGCGCATACCTAAGTGCTAGTAACAATAAGAGAAGCATTATAAGGTAAGGATATGGTCAGATCATAAAGAAAACTTAAAAGTGTATACATATCAATCCTTAGGAGATTCCACCAACTCCATATAGCTGCCATAAACCAATTCAATCACCAACATCACACAAAATCCTTAGATAATTCTGCAATATCCAGGAGGAACCATCATTCATTTGCAAAGAACTCCACCACCATTAACTACATTCATACCAATCATCAGCAACACTTCATAGAACCACAAACACAAATGTCAAAATAAGCCAAAGTACAAACTTCAATCAATTCATACTACCTCATGCCCAACAAGATAATGAGAAAACCAAGAACACCTTCAATTCTGAAAACATCAAATAGAATCTAAATTGAGCGTGAAGCCTAAAAACAAACCCCAAAAATTTCAAACAACCACTCCAAACATAATAACCTAATTTTTCCACACACACACAAAAATTCATAAAATCATGAAGTCGAGAGGAATGAAAAGCACAAAAATATCCAAGTGATTATAATGTACTCAATGTATGATGGATACATATGTAATTCATGAGACAAAGATCAAAATCATGGAGTAAAGCAAACACACATAAAATGGACATGTACTAGTGTGCGAAATGAGATAGGCATCATCTCTTTCTTATATACTACTATTCAAAGTGTTATTGTACATCACCAAGTCTCGCATTGTCAATTCAATCAATAAGTAGAAAAAGGCAATGGGTGAGATGGAGATGAAAAACATTGATCTATACTCCTGGAGTAAATAGTGAGGGAAAAAATGAAAAGTGGGACTCTATGTTCAGAAAGTGAACCGTATACAAAGTGAACGTGAGTAAACACAATGGGCACACTCAATATTCAGTGGGGTCTTTCACACCAAGTAGGTAGCCCTTTCCACATGGTGACTTTCACACTACTTGTGCGGCCTGCCACAATTTTTATTTTATTTTTTTATTCCCCTCTTCTTCTTCTTCTTTTCCCCACATGTCTCTCAATTGCACTTTTCGACCTATATCTCCCTAGAAATATTGTAAAAAAAAATTAAATAGGGTTGGATGGAAGGCTTTATTCCATTACCGAAGACTCCACCAAAATCGAGAGTTCCCCCCATATTCACTATTACCAATACTATAGACCAACGGTGAAAGATGAAATGATATCCAGTAGACTTTGTCCGTACTGAAGAGAATTAGGGTATTCGACTCGGGATTAATGACAACTTCATCTCAAAATACCATAGAAGATAGAGAAATGATATTTATATTATTAAGCATAGTATTAGATGCACATCAAATTTGTAAATGTTTAACTACAAGATATCATAAGTCGAAGTAATGAGAATCCAAGTCGCGGAAGCATAAACTTAGAGATAATCGTTAACCTAATTGAAATTAGGGTTTTACTAAACTATAAAACTCAAATAAAACATTAAACAAAATATAAACTTTCTTAATTCTCTCTGCAACAACCAAGTAAAGGTTACACCACCCTCTTCTATATATCCAAGAACCTTAGGATATCTCCCCTAGAATATCTCCCCATATCTCTCCAAATAGAAAAGAAATAAATAGAAACTCCTAAGACTAGTTCCAGCATAACATAAAGTAAAATAGGAAGACACCAACGACGTGTGAGAAACGATTACAGAAGATGTGGTTATTGTTGTTTTGTTGGTGTCGAACTTGGAGGGATTAAACTCCCTATGGTGGCAGGCAGGGCCAGATTTAGAGCGGGGCGCGGGGGGGGCGATCGCCCCCCCAAGAATTTTGTTAAAAAAATGTCTATATAGGAATATACAAAAAAATTAAAAAAAACATATGTACAGTTTTCTTTCTTCTAATGACATCAAGGAAAGTTAGCTCAAGTGGTAAATAATAGAGTTTCTACCCTAAGAGCTTAAGGTTCAATTCTTGATGTCATCAAAATAAGAACCTTATTTTGATATTTATTTTTCAAAAAGTGTACAAAAAATTTTGATAATGTTATATTTGATTGATTTTTAAGCTTAAAACACCGTTAAATGGCCAAAAAAAAAATTGAGGGCTTCGCCTCCAAACCCCCGATATCCTAATATAATTCATCGCACTACCTTCACCACCACCCCCCCCCCCCCCCCTACACACACACCCCAAACATGAAATCCTGGCTCCGCCCCTGGTGGCAGGTACAACCATACGCTAGGAGGAACTTCCCCCCGTTGCGACATACTGTGGTAGCGGTTTACTCGGAGATGGATCACTCAATTTGTATCCCCACAGCAGAAGATTCTGGCCTGAGGTAACCAGAGTCGGTGTAGTTACTGATGCAGAGTGGTGGAGAGAAGCACTCACCGGTTGAGGTCCATGCAGGCATGTGGCTAATGGTAGAGGGATAGTGAGATGAGTAGTTGTTTGAGGTGGAGAACAAATGAAATAAGGAATGTGGGGTAGTAATGAGAGAGAAGGTCGGTGGTAATGGTGAGTAAGAGGGAGTCATACTGAGTGAAGGGAAAGAATTATTGAAAGGAGAAGAGATAGGTTGTGATGGATTGGGTGGTCCCAGAAACCCCGAGTTGAGCCCGTCCTAACGAGCCCAATCATTTTGGGTCGGGTTCCCTGGTTGGTTCGGGGATCCATTAAACAGTTGTAGGTTTGGATTGGTAAATTAAGCGCAGGCCTGTTTCTGTAAAGCTCGGGCCCAAGCTGTGTATTACTCACGAGTTAGCTGGACTGGGTCGTGTTGCTCATGTGTGCTAGAGAACGAACCTGGTAGTTGGATTGTAGGCTGGTGTTGTAAGTGGGCTTGAAACGGGTGAGTATGGGCCTTGTTAGGATAGGACATGTGCCATTCACGTGATTCAATTTCTCTATCAATAGAAACTGTGTCTCCTTCCTTCACGAGATCTTTGGAAACACTGGTGAAATCTCAATTTTCAGTGCCAATACCGAACATTACTCCTCCAGTCTGAAACGTCCACTGGACTTCGGTGTAAGGTCCGGTGGGTCCATTTTTGGCAATGACTCTTCTCCATGCAGGAATTGTCGACAACAATGCCACTACTGTGGAAATTCTTTTGGGGTTTTTGGTGAGAATATCGGTGGTGGTGGTAGTGATGGTGTGGGTTATTCCTTGGACCCCCGATAGGTAGAACGGTGGTCGGGGATTGTTGAGAATCATCGGGAAGAGGTGCGAACGGATTCACGTCGTCGATCAACTTTCCATTTTTTGTGGTGCCTTTCTTGGATTCGGTATCCGTTGATTCTAAAATCAGCGACAACTCCATCGTGGCTCCGAGAGGTACCGGTTGTGGAGGATGTTGTAACTCTTGAGCGTTGAGTACGGCGACGAGTAGTTGGAATTCACCGGACAACTCGGCGAGGCTTTCCGTCGTGGTTGGTTTCTTCGAAGCATTGGTTTTCTTCTTCCTTCCCGAAGTCATTGCTAGTCGAAAAGAACCTGTCCTGTGGATCTGGAAATTACTTTGATGCCAATTTAGCGAGAATCCAAGTTGTAGAAGTAAAAACATATAGATAACCGTTAACCTAATTGAAATTAGGTTTCACTAAACTATAAAACTCAAATAAAACACTAACAAAATATAAACTTTCTTAATTCTCTCTGCAACAACCAAATAAAGGTTACAACACCACCCTCTCCTATATATCCTAGAACCCTAAGATATCTCCCCTAGAATATCTCTCTATATCTCTCCAAATAGAAACTAAATAATTAGAAACTCCTAAAACTAGCTCCAACAAAACATAAAGTAAAATAGGAAGACACCAAAGACGTGTGAGAAACGGTTACAGAAGATGTTCACATCACGAACTATTGGATTTTTTCAAAAACTAAACTCATTTGAGCCTTGACTTGGGTTTGGGATTGGGATTGGGATTGGGCAATTGGCTCTGAAGGCCTTGGGGACTGGGCTTGGACTCATCTTAATCTTTTTTAGTAAAATATTATCCAATTATCTTTTGGGATTTGGTTTCTTTATTCAAACCTAGCATTGGCTTAGTCTTTACACGTTCTCCTCAAACGACTAGAAGACCTACTCTTTAGGAGTTCAAAGCTGAGAGACGTTGTACACGATTGTAAAACAAAAACAGCTATAAATACCACATTTCCTTCTTCAAAAAAAAAAAGAACTCTCCATCTCTGTACTTTTCATCTCTCTCTCTCTCTCATACGGCTTACATTGGGGTGCTTCGATTTACGTAGACTTCCGACGAAACTACTGTATACGCTCATTGTATCCTGGGAGAGTACTTAACATACTCTTTAAAGAAAGTGTGACCCACACCTCGAGCGCTGCTAATTCGTGTTGTTAATCTTTATAGATAGAGAAGTTGTTCTTGCTGTTACGAATTGCTGTTACGACTTGCTGCTGCGTTCATCGTTCAATCAGTTCAACTTCTTCATGTTGTTCCACTTTATCCAAACAGTTCCTGCTTCCTGTTCTTGCTGTTGTGCGAAAGTAAACTGTTGTTGCTCCAAACAGTTCCAGTTCCTGCTAAATAATTATAAACTAAATAATTAGAAACTTCTAAGACTAGCTCCAACGGAACATAAAGTAAAATAGGAAGACACCAAAGACGTGTGAGAAACAATTACAGAAGATGTTCACATCACGAACAAAGGCATGAAACCAAGTATCAAAAATAATGAAAGAACCTAGTATAATCACTATAATTAAATGTCTACGTTCCTAAAAAAAACCTTTTTTTTTTAAAGAAAAAAAAACAATATGTACAAAAGAACTAGAGAATAATCAAACAAGAAATAGCGATAAACCACGATTATAAGCTACAAGGGATAAGAAATCATCCGAGACCAGAATGGGCGACTTGACCCCTCAAGTCGTCCTTCCTAACCCAAATTCTCTTCAACTTCAGAGGTGGCATTGTTTTTTGAGGATTGGACAAAGCTTTCCAAAAAGTGGGAACACTCGAAGCATGTCTAAAATTCGAGTGAGATAACCAATGATAAGAATGTATTCCTTGGGGAACCCTCCTTGTACCATGAAATGAGAAGGTGGATGCATCATGGCTAACCGAGAAGTAGAACTTTTGACAAATATAGATTTTGAAGCATGTGATTTAGTTAAATCAAATCCAAGACCATACTTCTCACCAAATGGTTTTCCACTTTCAAGAAGTTTGCCCAAACTATCGGTACCATTAAGAAAACCTTTGAGCTTTCTTACAGACTTGTAAAGATCTTGTTCCAACTTGGAAATTTGACTAGTGAGAAACTTCTCATGTGCAGACAAATCGTCACAATTGGATTTAAGAACCTTATTCTCATTCTTCACTCTTTCCAAATCACAACTCACCTTTTTTCAGATTCATGAGTTCTCGTGGAATTCATCTTTAAGAAAAACATTCTTGGATTTAAGAGTTTTCACTTCAATTTTGAGTTTCTTATTTCCTTTTAAAATTTTGATGCTCTCAACATACAACTCACTATATTGTTCCTCGATAGTAATTGAATCTGACTCAGATGCCGAATGGAGACGTGTATGTGTCGTCTTGGTGGAAATTTGGCCTTGGTGATGTTGAGTACCCATGGGGTAAGCCAAAATGGACTTCTCCCGTGGTGCATCACTATAGAAACAACTTTATTTTGCTACTCCCGGACGCTAAGGGCGAGGATGGTGACAGGGTGAACGTCGTAGTTGCTCTTCCACCAAAAGAAATGGAAAAATTCGAATACCTCTTTTATAACTTCTAAATATCAAAAGATGCAATAACGTGAAAATAAATGCAAATTTGTGTTTATTTGGATCATAAATTTGTGTTTACATCCAGATAGTAACCCAACTTTGTGATCAAATCCCACAGTTGCAGTGATCATATGAGTAAAAACGAGAGAACCTGACTCGTGCCTCAACAGGGATTGGTCTGAGATCGATTCTCCCACTCTCACAAAAGGGCCATACGTCCATAGAAATCTTGTCTAAATGGCATGTTTGGTTGACGGAAATTATGCACGCCCAAGTGATTAATTTGTAGAAGAAAAAACTAATGGGGCATTGCCAATTTTGGTGGTGAAACGTGGGACCCACCAGTAGTTTTCAAGCTTTTCTGTAGTCTCCATATTATGTATGACTCACAGAACATAATAACATATGCAAGCCCAACTAAAATCAAAGAACATCATACTTCAATTTCTTTGGTGTTTGGGGGATTCTATTTGAAGGTCAATGCAATTATATCTAACAACATATTTGGTTGGTTTTCATTTATTGTATTTCAGCTGTTTTATATCTTCTGCCCCAACTATAAAATCAAATTGTACTCTTTGTAGGTAGGCATTAAAACCATATATTTAGCCAAAATCCTTGTCAAATTTCAACTAAGTTTGAAAAGAAAATCCAAAAACGAAATGCTAATTAATCTCGCTCGTATAGTATACCTTTTTCTTTATTTTTTTAAAATTAAGCATCATAGCTGGTGGAAGTTAGGTACCCCTGCCTATTCATTGAAAGCAAGAAACCAGATACAAATGGGAGGACTGTGCCTTGCCAAACAAAGGAAAACATGATTATCGCCGAAAAGAAGCAACTTCCCTTTTGTCCATAAAGAGAGCAGCTTTCACATTACGAGGAACATCTCTGATGCAAAAATACAAACAAGAAACCAAAGTTACATCCTTGTTTGGAAAGCAAATCAGAAGGGCAATTGCCCTCCCTGTAATTGTGGGAAAGGGAGATGCCAAGAGATTGCAGGTTGCCCATTCTTAAAACTTCTTCCCAAGTGTTAGCAAGAGCCCAAGGTACTTCAGATCCATTGTTATACCAGTTGACAATAACAAGAGAATCAATTTCAACAGCAAGAGGAAGGAAGTTGTAATGATGACAATAGTGGAGCCCTGAGAAGTAACGTAACAATTTCATTTCGGCAACCATGCCTGAGACAAAACCAAGATCCATGGAGAAAGCAAAGACTAATTTTACTCAAGTGATATTTAACCAGGATTGGCACGGGCAGACCCATCCGTATTAAGCTTGTAATATCCGAAAGGAGGTTTCGACCACATGACAACTTTAGAAACTCTAAAAGCATGAACTTTAGCGTGAAAAACCCATGGCATCCAAGGAAAGAGTGTCAAAGTAGGGTGAAGACTTTGAGACTTTGAATTTGATGGCAAGATTCTTAAGCCATTTCTTAACCTTACCAATAATTACCATAGATTGCATATCAATGTTGTCATATTTCTTGGAATCCCTAGCTTTCCACGCTTCCCAGCAAATGAGAGCGGTAATGAGGCCCCTAACAATACCCATGTGAAAGGATTTGTGAGCAGCGTTGAGCCTGTTGGGGTGAACGTGCGGAATACATCCCCGTGCGCAATTTGGTTTTATTTGTTATCCTCATGGCATACAAATAATCAACCAAGAAACATAGACACAATAATTCATGCACACATAACACGATATTTACCGGAGGTTCACCTTAAGGTTATTCCCAAAGTTAGAAATCCACTATTTATCCAAGTTCAATTACAAGCCCTCAAGAGATTCCAACGAACATGAAATTCTTCAATCTCATAATACCCTCTCATAGATTTACAAGAGAAAAAGAAAACAAGAGATCCATCAAGAACCCAAAGATCACCTCAACAAAAACCATGTTGCATACCTTCTTCTTGAAACTCTTCAATCTTCTCTCTTCATTAATTTCTTATCTTAGCAACTAAGAGATATTTCCCCTCTCACCATCAAATCCCAAGATAACACCCTCCACCCTCCACCTTCTTCCTTGTAAAGACCAACTCTTTACAAGGTCTATCATAAAGGTTACATCTCTTCTAGATTTCAAGTTTTGTTTCTACAAACCTCATAGGTTCCTTTTATAACCAAGAAACCTAAAACCTATTCATCCATGAATTAGGAGTTTCTAATACTTATCCTACTTGAAGTAGAAGTATTCCAAAAACAAGAAAGCCCTCCTAAAAGGGGCCAAAAATGTCCAAAAGACAGTTCTACTTCGAGTACAACTCAAACTCAAATTCGGTTCCCGAATCTACTTCGAGTTTCGCATCCGCAGACTAAAATGATTATAACATCTGGTCCAACGGTCTGATTTCTGATCCATTAGTAGCCCTGGCTTCGTATCGACGATACCTACAAATTTTGTTCTTTGATATTTTGCATCGGACCAAAGCCGTAATCACCATAATCAGATATTTCCGTTTTTAATCAATTTCCTTCCATTTTGAGCCGCAAATACTAACTAATCCATGTCTTAAACCTTAAATGCACATCATGAGCGCTGAGGAATTGAACACCACAACAACGACTAAAATGTTTCCAAACAACAATAGCAACAGAGCTTAGACTAAAAAGGTACACGAAACATTTGTGCCATCACAACAAACACACTTAGACACAAGGAATGAAAGCTTTCTGGACCACCATGTCGAGTGCAACAACATTCATCCAGAGTTTCCACATGAACACTTGAATTTTGGTAGGAATGCAAGGAAGCCAAATCCAGTCCAAATACTCAAGAAATACGAATCAAGTTCCAAGCCAACTTAATAGAAAAAACCTCACTCAAAGTAGGAAACCAAACAGGTTTGTCAACATTCGAATAAAGGAAGAAATTCTTGGCGAGAAACTCCGTCCAGAAGGATGGTAACACCACGTCTAGTCTGTTCCAATGCCAGATCCCTTGCTCATCGATGACATCTCTAACCTGAAGTTGCTGGTTGGTTTCTTATCCAGAAGAAATATCCAAAGCACCCAAACCGGTCCAATTAGAATGCCAAAAATAAATGTTACCGACTCCAAGGATATAGGCAGTGTTGCTTGAAACCGTGCTAAGATCAAGTAACATATCTTTCCACAGCTTAAAGGCATAATAGAGGCCAACAGAAGGAACATTGATTGCGTAGTATTTCCTTTTCATGAAATATGTCCAAATGCACTCCTTGTGATGGATATTCTAAATTTTCTTAAGCAAGAACTATTTTTTATATCCTGGATGCTTCTAGTACCAGTGCCACCTTCAAGCTTCAGTTTACAAAGCTTACCCCAAGCAATCCAATTTTTCTTAGGTTTCATGAATATAGCCCAAGCTTCGGCTTACAGAGCGTATCCCAAGCGATCCAATGCCACCTTCAAGCTTCGTATTTCACCTCAATATAGTCCAATGCAACTATATAAAGTTCGTGAGATTCTTTAAAAAAAAAAAAAAAAAAACCCCACAAAATTTTGAAAGTTATGTAATTTTGTTTCCTACGTACAATTTTCAAGTTTTCCCAAAATAAGTAAGTTACATTGTCATCTCAACTTATTTGGTTTTATAATGGAGGAAGACGCTTTAGTGAAACATCCACATTTGGAGTTTGTTTCATTCCGTGTTTAGTTTAGATGTCAGCATTATCTCGTGGTTACTCGTTGTCAGAGATTGCACCTTGAGCGACTACAGCTGGACTGACTCTGAACAGGTAAGTGGGTTTCTAACTCCTTGTTCTATAATATCAAGTCTTATTTATTTTTATAGAGTATGGAAAAAGGAATAGGTATGTTTTTTAAGACAACAGAACTTTTGTTCAAATAGATTCTATTTTCTATTCAAATAGAATTGGGAATAGAACTGGGAATATTTATGTTCTTATAGAATTTATTCTGTTTGAATAAAATGCCTCAGGCAACTTTTTATTCGAATAGAATAAAATCTATTCGAATAGATTGGCTCAGCCTGTTTCTTCATATTTCTTTTTATTCGAATAGATTTCTTTTTATTCGAATAGATTGGCTCAGTCTGATTTTATTCGAATATATTTTAAATCTATTCGAACAGAGACCGTAATTTTTGTTTTCTAATAAAAGATAACTTTCGTTTTTTCAGAACTCACTTCTTGAAAAACCTATTTTTTTAGGGTTGTCTTTTAGAGTGAGAAGAGATTATTCTTGAGAGATTTAAATCACTCAAATCTTCAATCAATCATCATTGATCAAGAAACCTAGATTTATGAATTAAAGAACTTGTGGGATTCAAGATTTGAAGCTTCGACGAGAGATTGGAGCGAGGCGTTGCGAGAACGTGAAATTGACTATGAGGAGTTCAATTAGAAGATAGGTAACCACGGGATGTGCTTATCGAGTTTGTAAGTAATTGAATACTTGTATTTTGATTTTAATAGTAGATTATTTAGCTGTCGGGTGATTCGACAACGACCTGTGGGTTTTTCTCCTGAGAAAAGTTCCCACAGGGTTAAAATTGTTTAGCCTTGTGTTTAATTTTATATTGCTTGTTGACACTAGATAATTTGACCAATTTGAACTAGGTTAAGCTTTGACCATTAATTTAAAAGATTTAGGACCTGTCGATTTAGACCTAAAATAATCAAAATTGGTTAGTCTCAAGCGTCTAGGAATTTCATTTAGAATCTTTGGGCTCTGCCATTTAATCAATGTTACCCATGTAAGATAAACGGGTGCCCCTTATATGTCTCACACAACCTTCAATGACTCTATCGGTTTAAGCTTTATTTGGATCGTTACTCTAACGATATATTAGTAGGACGTCTAGAAGCCCTTATATGATTTCTAGTATTTATTTATAAATTTAGAGTAGGGCAGTTTGTAATAAGTTGAAATGAAGGTAACTAAAAAAAAATCTCAAATAAGAACTCCTCAATTAGAGCTCTAGTAACAGCTCCGCCAAACTATTAGTAATCCACAATCTGATTGAGAAGCTTTAGTTAGTAGAAAGAACGAAGAACACTAATTAGATTTGGAAAAATAGATATTCGACTACTTAAACTAGAAGTAATTATATTAATGAAAACTCTCAAATCCTAGGCTTCTCTCATAACTCTCTTCAGATCTAACATAACCTAGAAAATAACCTAAGTTCTATTTATATACTAGGGAACTCGAAATTATAAAATAGAACGCATCTCGAGGCAAAACAATGCATGAGAATCAAAACACCGCCAGAGTCGTTCGAATGAATTAGGGAGTCGTTCGAACGACTTTACGACTAATTGATCTAAACCCTAGAAAAGTTGTATGGTCGTTCGAACGAAACCCAACTCGTTCGAACGAAATATGGCTCTGGGCCAAAATTTCAGAGGACATGACAACTCGTTCGAACGACACTCAACTTCGTTCGAGCAACATATGGCTCTGGGCCAAAATTCCAGATGACATGACAACTCGTTCGAACGACACTCAACTTCGTTCGAACGACTTTGACAAATCTTCAAATAACTCTAGATTCTCCTGGATCAATTGATGATGGTGTTAGGGTTTCCATGAACGGTCGCAGTCGGCCATGTGGGTTTGGGCCGTGCAGCATGTGCCTCTTACGCGTGTTGCATTCGAAAAGGTCTTCTTCAGCTAGAATTGCTCGTATAATGAAGTCTGTATGCTAATGTATACAGTATACTATCACAAAAATGGCGTTGCACTAAATGATAGTTGTGGGGTTAGGGTATTTACAAATAACTAGTTAGGTCTACAGTGCAAGATATTGTTGGGCTTGAATGCATGTTGAGTTTTATTAGGCGTGCAAGAGATTGTTCGGCATAAATGCATGTCAGACTATAAATGACAGACTTGGTTAATGGTTTCAGATGTTTATTGTGGTGGTGATGATCGATAGTACTTCCCTTGAGATATCTATTATGGTGGTGGTGATGAATAGTACTTCCCTTGAGATATGTGTTATGGTGGTGGTGATGGATAGTACTTCCCTTGATTATGGTAAACGATCGAACATATTAGGCTACTTGGGGAGTCAATAGTAGACGCACAAAATTAAAAGAATAACATCTTTAGCTTTTAACCTTCCCTGCGTAGAAAAACTATGTAAATTATTACACTCTACATTATCAACTTATTAACTTATATATATTGCAAGTTCCCGGTTTCCATGACTTAAATTAGATTATTTTCATCAAAGTAACCCCAGTACTTACCGCCTCTCCCAAGTGAAAACATGTAAAATTAAACTTTCTACTTTATGTTCAACTTGCACGAAACTAGTTAAGCTCTTTCAACCTTTTTCTACTTGGTCGAACAATAGTTTTTCTCATGGTTGATAAGGGTCGCTATCCAAGTGTACCTTTAGAGGCCTAGAATGTAAATATTTTCCCTAAAGACAACCAGTTTTCCACCCTGGCCAAAGAAATACTTCCAACCAAACATTTCAAGAGGACTACGTACTGATTGGAAAAGCCGTATGATTGCCCTCGCGATATTCAATTAGGGTGTGGTTTACCTTAATATAACCAACATAGGCCATCTTTGCTATACTGAAGATAATGTACGACTCTCAAGCTCCGAAACTCCTACTTTTCGGACCCTTTAAAGGCATCTTACAATGTTCCCTGTGACTGACAAGTTGGGGAGGCAAATGTGGATGCCCCAACTAGAATTCCAATGTTCAACTCTAGAATATAATTGAACTCAACGACATTGTCTTAAAGGCCACCTATATTCTTACTAGTACTACTATTACAACCAACATTATAAGTGAGAATCATCAAACTTTAAATTTCAAACCCAAAACATCTCCAATGGGAACCGTCTATCACGGATTCTCCCCTCTCTCTCAAGACCCCAATAAGGTCACCATGAAAAAAAATGTACACCACGCCTTCCCGTCTACCCTCGTCCCCTTAAAGTCCCAAACATTCAACAATATCAGTTTCTCTCGTAAACTTAAGTTTCCGGTGTCATTGCCTAACGTTGGTTCCCTATGTAGAACTCGTTTGTGTCGCGCGTACGCTGTCATTCAACCCTTAGCAGCAGCACCCACTACAACAGACCTTAGGGTTACCATACAAAGGACTTCAATGGTGACCCCATTTGAAGAAACTGAAAGGAGATCAATGTTTCTCTCAAACATAGACCAGTCACTAAACTTTGTGATAAGTTCGTTACATTTCTTTTCGAACAACCCCGAGTTTACTCCAGAAATTATCATTGAGAAGCTTGAAATGGCTTGTAGAAAAATGCTTGTACCATACGATTATTCGGCAGGGAGGTTGAGGGTGAACCCTGAACAAGGGCGACTAGAGATCGATTGTAACTCAGCTGGTTCGGGGTTCGTTATTGCTTCAAGTGAGTTGAGTTTGGATGAGCTTGGAGATTTGGTTAACCCTAACCCTGCGTTTCAAGATCTTGCTATTCAAACGGTGGAATGTTGTCATCCACAGGACCAACCACTATATATCCTTCAGGTACATTACTCCAACAATGTAAACTAGCAAATTCTGCTTCCGATTTCTGGAAAAAAATGTTTCGAAAACATCCTAAAAAAACACTTGAGTATGTATATTTTCTCCGTAAAATTAAAGGTTAAACCATGTATCCTTTTGTTCTTATTTGTAGGTGACATTTTTCAAGTGTGGTGGGTTTACAATCGGCTTTTCTTTTAATCATCTCACATACGATGGTGTTGCAGGCAAGATCTTCTTAGAAAACCTAGCATCTTTAATTACATACGATCGTCTAGTGTTACCTCCGTACAATAATCGTAAACTCTTAGTCGCAAGATCACCACCTCGTGTCACGTATCCTCATCCGGAGCTGCTGAAGCTTGATCTCCCAATCAATGGAGGCGAAACCGGCTTAACTCCGTTCCAACTTCCCTCCAGTAGTGATTTAGAGTGCAAGACTTTCCGATTAAGCGCGCAAGACATATTAAGCCTAAAGGAGAAGGCGAAAATAGGGGGTGATAGCATCTATAATACTAGCTTCAATGTTGTTGTGGCACATATATGGCGATGTAAGGCTCTAGCAACAAATACGGGAAACGATCCTGCGAAACTATCGACTATACTTTATGCTGTGAACATACGATCAAAAATACGACCTAGGCTTCCTCCAACGTACGCAGGGAACGCGATTCTAAATGCGTATTGGACAACCACTTGTCGTGAACTTGAAGAAACACCCTTTTCGCGTATTGTAAGAATGATTTCTCAGGGATCCGAGAGGATGACGGACGAGTACATTAAGTCGGTCATCGATTGGGGAGAACTAAACAAAGGGTTTCCGAATGGTGACGTCTTTGTTTCGTCTTGGTGGAAACTAGGAGTTGGGGATGTGATGTACCCATGGGGTAAACCAATATGGAGTTGCCCGGTTGTTCGAAACCATAGCTACAACATCATATTGCTACTCCCGGACATTAAAGGGACGAGCAACACTGAAGGGGTGAATGTCGTTGTGGCTCTTCCGCATAAGCAGATGGTGAAGTTTGAAGGCCTCTTTCATAAGTTTTGAGGTTATTATCATTTATATCTTTGGTGGACGTCTTCGTTTCTTTTAATCTTTATTTGCCTTGAAACGATATTAGTTTGAGGTTATGATCAACTAAAGAAGCAAAAACAAGGCATCATTAGCTTGGAAAGCTCACAATCTAAAATAAAGAAGTACCTTTCCCTTACTTGTCTCTGCCAGTCTCAAACTTTGCGCACGCTTGATTGTGTGCTGTGAAAAATGCTTGCACGATTGGTGCTGGAACCTTGAACAACCTTCTTTCTTGTCTTAGCCTTCGGTTGACAGGCTATATTTGTCCACCGTAATCTTCGAAATATCAGATATACCGTTTCTGGAAAGTGGAGAGTGATAGTGACGTGATTACTACGAACGCGGAAGCGAGATTCGTATGAATATCACGTTGTATTTGAGAGTTAGAGATAACTACTAGTTTCTACTAAACAAATCAATTTTCTTTAATCAAAATCAACTAAAAAACAAATAACCTAGACCTCCGATTTTATAAAGCACAAGGGGTAATTCTAATTGAAATGAAATTCTACTTCTGGAAACTGCTAATAACTCATAATAGACTTCTCCAATAGAGCTTAAGCTAAAGCATAAAACATAAAGCATCAAATAAACATAGGTCACACGGAAGTCGACGAGACCCTATGAGGAATGCGTCACATCAAACCCTCCGTCTGAGAAGATTTCGTCCACGAAATCAAGGGGGCGGCACTCCAGAGGACTCACACACGTATGTAGTATGCATCTCAGTCTCTTCATCTTCATCTCATAGAACGTGCACGAAATTTGTACGGTGGAACTTTTCTGAAAATCTTGAAGTCTTCCGCAAAAAAATTTGTACCCTGCGATTGAACTCGAGGTCTTTAAATCTCAATGTTGAAGAAGGTCCAAAAATGAGAACAATATAATATGGTTCTCGAAACTTGGTAACAAACCTTCCCAAAATGGGTCAAAAAATTGTGGTTCGTGGTCGAGTCCAACCTTTTAAGACTTAGGGTTCTGAGACGGGTTTCCCGGACATGGGTGAGGTTTGGTTACATGTCAAAGTGGGGCTAGTACGAAGTTCATTTGCATCGCTGGAGTAGTTGGTAAAATTTGGAGAGGCATGTGCTTAGCACATGTTGGAGATGGGTATGGTACACCCTGTTGTACTTGATCTCTTTCTTTTATTTCTTTTTCAAGTTCTTCCTATAACCCGTGTTCTTCACTTCTACCTCCTCTCTTTATCTCAATCGCGACATCCTCTCCTTCTTTGAGCACTCCATGCCATGACTGATGTATGTGTTGACCCTCTCTCTCGTTTTTCTCAAGTTCATTCCTCCTCAAGTAATCGCCAACTGTCGGTGTGGTCACCGGTAAACAATCAGTCCCTACCGGCGACGTTGTGATGGTCGTCATCGGCATCGTAGGTTTGAATTCAGTCTTCGTAGGTGAGAAAACAACCACAGTTGTTGGCGATGATGGTACCCCGTGTGTGATTGTACCCCGTGTACCTGGTTGTACCCAATCAGAACTTCTTTCTATCTTCATCGCAAGAACTAAAACTAGATTTTCTTCGTTTATTAAACCTTGGCCGATTAGGGTTTTCACCCTAGTCCCAATTTTGGTAGGATTAACAACTAGAGGGTTCCACTGGAATTCATGGTTAACTCTGGTAACTCCTTTGTCCCTAATCTTTGCGATATCACGAATTGTGATAGAGCTTTTTATTGTGGATTCGATATAAAAAATTGACACCGTTTGACGCTCTTTTTGCTTGTGAAATTGTTGCTGGTGATAGTAGGTCATTGACTGAACCTTCTAAGATGGTCGGTGTCTTTTTGCTCGCTGTATCAAACATTGGGGTTTCCGATCTCACATCGCTATCGATGTGAAGACATACAAACGGGGTTTTCGTTTTACCGGTCTGTGCGGTGGTGCTCCAATCTTTGGGATAGTCATCGTAAATAGGCAGTAAAATCGCCATTGATTGGGGGGTGGGAAAAAGGCTCTTCTACCCAAAGCCTTTACAAGCCCTTCAAGCTTATCAAGATTATCTGATATCCTCGCTACATTGTTGGCGAGCGTAGGTTTCTTCATCGCGGGTCTTCCACGAGGCATCTTTGCTCTTGAAACTGACTACACTAGATTTTAACGCGGCTCTTGTACCAATTGACTACGAATGCAGAAGCGAGATTTGTATGAATATTACGTTGTATTTGAAAGTTAGAGAAAACTACTAGTTCTATTAAACAAATCAACTTTCTTTAATCAAAATCAAATAATAAACAAATAACTTAGACCTCCCATTTTATAGAACACAAGGGGGGTTAGAATTAGGAACCCTAATTCTAATTGAAATAGAATTCTACTTTGGGAAACTGCTAATAACCCATATTGGACCTCTCCAATAGAGCTTAAGTTAAAACATCAAATAAATATAGGTCACACGGAGGTAGACGACCCTATGAGGGATACGCCACATCAGATAGTGTCTAGCATAACCTTCTATTTAACTCAAGGACTAAGGCACCTTTATGTTATGTTAAATCATGTTGTAGTCTCTGAAATTCTTTTATGGACGACAATGCGTAATTAATAGTTTTGGGCTTGACACGTCTCACCAGAGGTGGACACCACTCGACTCTCTTTGGGTCACTTCTTCCTCTTCTTCTTAAGCTATTAGGGTTTCTTTGATAAAGGAAGAGGTTTTGAAGAAAAAAAAAGGTCCTTTCTTAGGTCACCTTCCCCCTCTATTTTTAGATTGAGAGTCTTTAACCTAAAAGTGCTCGGGCTCACATGACGTATAGAATTCCTAGAATACCCTTTTGGGGTTCTAGGCTTTACCTTTCTAGTGGGCATGGTATAAAGTGTTTGTCGGTATCGGTTGCTTTCGTCATAGCTCCAGGGTCGTTAAGAGAGCTTCCCCTACGACGTGTTCGTCTGTTAGTGGGGAGGTCGTCCAACGACCCGTGAGCATCGTGGGTAGTAGGAGCATGCTCCTACACCAGGGCCATTAAGAGAGCTTCCCCCGTGACTTAGAGGCCGAGACTAGCATTGATTTCATACCAAGTAGGAGGGTACCAAAGGATTTGGCCCATGAGATAATCATTAGTGGTCGTACCAGGGGAGGCTATAAAAGCTTTTGGCCTTACCCCAGTTAGTAGAGGCCACCCGCGTCGTTAGCTGAGTATGAAAGCGATGGGATAAGAATGGAATATCTGGATTATGTTAACAAGCGTGCGAGGGCGAGTACTAGTAATGATTGGATTTAACCAGATTGTCAAGCGTTGGAGCCGAACCAATACATTTTCTACTTGGGACAGCTTGACGCTGGTCTACAGCTTCCATTGGATGACCTTACGAAGAAACATTTGAATTTTTTTAGAGGAACACCGGGCCAGATGAACAGAAATTTTTATAAGGTAATGACTTGTTGCCATCTAATTAATCAGTCAATACCTCCTCATTATAATATGGGATGTGTTGACATCATGGTGGCATATAAAATGAGACGTTGTCCCCAACAGTGGTTTTTGGTCCCTAAGGAGGCTATGAATGAGGCGGAGAAGGTAGGTGCGTTGGATGATCCTGTATCATCTCCTTGGGTTACCCGTGCTCGTTCGAGGGCGTGTCTTGAGGGACATCAAACTTGTACCTCGACGAAGGTAGCATGTGTGGTTAAGATGTCCCCCGTTAAGAAGGGAGGGGCCAAACTGAATAGTCAAAAGGTCATGCGTACATGTATTCCAGAGTGGAGGTACTGGTACTATATAGCTCATAAGTCAGGCGAGCCAAACAAAATTAGATTGCCCACTAGTAGCAATTTCTGGTGTCGTCATCCTATTCTGGTGACCGGTGCATTTGATTTTGACGACGGTCTCAATCATCATCTCTGTCAAAACATTTTTAACATGAAGTGTAAGTTTTAACTTTCCCTATATATGTAAATTGTCATCGTTTATATGTGGTCTGACGTCTTATTCTTTCCTCGCAGGTGTTACACTTGCAGGGGTAACTTACAAGAGTTCTCATCTGTATTGGTTGGACATTCATAATAAAGATTACTATCTGACGAATATCTTTGACGGGACCTTTGACTCGGATAAGTATCAGTTGCTTACTAAGTATGGCAAACCACGTGGGCGTGCCGCGAGCAACACTATCTCTTTGCAAAGCACGCATACATATAAGTCGATAAAGAGTGCTGATATGAAGCCTCATTTTCTGGCTTTGAAGGGGAGGGACTCGGCCGGTGCCTCGCAGGCAGCTCCCTTTGTGCCCCGCCAGAGTGCTGGACTAAAGGCTATCAGCATCCATACGGAGAAGGATACCCCGAGTGCTAAGCGCCACAAACCTGCGCACCACAGCCTCGCTGACAAGGAGCTGGAAAGTTTATGGGGAAAATAGAGGAAACCCCTCTCTCATTCCTTTGTAGAGGAGACGATCCATTCTATGGATAGTGGCAAGTTGTTCTCTGATGGCTTGCCAGAGGGGGAGGTTTAAAGTGCACCTTACAAGGAAAAGGAGAAGGCTCATTTAACTGAGGCTCTCTAAGACCCCCGCACTCGTCGTGCTGCAATCATTGCTACCGTGCGGGTAAGTAGCTTGGTTACATTTATTTGTATGTACATTGTTTATGGCAATGACTCAATTTCAGTTTTAAACCATTGTTATTTATCGTTTGCAGTGTACCTTGACTCTGGAGGTTGCTCTGCAATGTAAGGAGATCATTGCTAATCGTAATAACAACCTAGAACAACGCCTTGCTGATATGCAAGCCCACCAGAAAGAGCTTCTCCGAGAGGCAGTGCAGGGCGAGCTAGCCGACTACATGGTGGACCAGACGAAGGTATTGGCGAAGGAGACCAAAGTGCTCAGGGAGAAGAAGATTACACTCGAGCGGGACTTGGAGGCCACCAACAGTTGACTAAAGGGTCTGGGGCTAGAAAAGGAAGGGAACGAGCAGGTTCTCCGTGACCAGCTTACGAGGGAGGGGATGGTGTCGGCTGACTTGCAATGCCACGTGAAGGAGCTAGTCGAGAATGTGGCAAGTATTGAGAATGAATTCCGCATGTCCACCGATTGGTGGGTCGTCATAATTACCCCTCCATTACTTACGCTACTCCTAACTCAGGATGTTCCCGAGCTACGTCATCTCGATTATTCTGGCCGACAGGGTCCTCTTCCCACGGGGATTAAGAAGGATATCACTGCCAAGGAAGAGGCTGAGGTTGCTGCTAAATATGATGTCGATGACCGAGCCCTGCCTCGTAGTTATATTATTCATGAGGAATTCTTGAAGCCCGTTGTGGCTATGTTGTAATATATGGGAAAACTATTTGCATTTCTGGAACTTGTTATCTTTGTTGGTTATGTATTTTATGATGTTGTGAATTATATGCTCTTCGTCCTCTTTGACTATGTCTTTAGCGTTCTTACGACCTAACTTTAAATTTTAAGTGCGATAGTTAGTTTTTCGAGTCCTCGTTGAGAGATCTCTCTCGGTCGTTATCATAAGCTTTGAGCTTGGCCTTGTTGGACTATGTATAATGGTCGTTTTGACAACCTAGTCCAAAAATATTAGTGGGTTTTTTGGAGTTCCCACAAACTTTGAGCTAGTCCTCGTTGGACTATGTGTAGTGGTCGTCTTGATGACCGAGTCTGTAAAATTTGTGGACTTTTTGGAGTTCCTGCAAACTTTGAGCTAGTCCTCGTTGAACTATGTGTAGTGATCGTCTTAACGACTAGTCTAAAAAAATTGGTGGATTTTTGGAGTTCCCACAAACTTTGAGCTAGTCCTCATTGGACTATGTATAGGGGTCATCTTGACGACCTAGTCTAAAAAAATTGGTAGGTTTTTTGGAGTTCCCACAAGCTTTGAGCTTATCCCCATTGGACTATGTATAGTGGTCGTCATGGCGACCTAGTTTTGTTGATATCGATGCAATTTTAGGAGTTCCAAGGCACAGTAAGTGTGTACTTTGGGTGGTTGTAAGGAAGTTAAAAAGATATTTCTTGGGTTTGGGAGTATTTTATTGGGGTTGTTGGTTTTCCTATGTGCATTAATTTGTGTCGGTAATCAACACCATAAATGCTAGGTTTGGCACCCTTATACCTTATAAAAGGGGTAGTTTGTCTTCACCTTAAGCTCACTTTGTGCTTTAAGTCTCTACATCTGCTCAAATTTATTCATACAATGCAGACCCGTAATCCAGAATGTATCTAGATTAGCGTCTCTTTTAGGGCTTAAAGCCCTTGGAAATGCCCATGGTTCCATGAAATCCAAGGACCTGACCAACTCTTTTAGGGACAAAACCCAAGGAGATGCCTACGGTTTAAATCAATAACCTAACCAATGCTATTTTAGGGATTGAAACTCATGGAAATGTCACGGACTCTGTTATTTCCTATGACCTGACCAACTCTTTTAGGGATTGACACCCATAGAAATGCCAAGACTTACCGCAGACCTGGCCAGTAGAACCCTAATGTATACATTCACCTTAGAGATATCTTGTTTATGATTTATGCACCACTCTATCAATCACAATCTCGTAGGAATTATCACCTAATAATTTAGTGCACCAAAATCTCTGAAGTGTACGATCTCGAACTCTACTACTTGGGAGCCATGTAGACCTTGCTCTAGGCTACTAGTTTCATCACTAACTCTTATAGAAAAGGTATTCTTAACACTCATCCAATGATCAAAATCACGGGTAATACTCACTGTCTACTCTAAGTTGCACCAAGTATATCCTGGTCCAAACAAGATCGGGTCCTTATTGCACGTGTCATACTTCAGTTCTTAACTCAAGTCAATCTCTATGCTTAAGATCAGCCTCTATTATAGTACAAGGAACAATAGAGGGGTATAACTCTAAGGCATATAGGTTGAAACTACAGAAAGTACAATCTGGCCCAACTCTTCTCCATTAATAGTCTTAGGTTAAGGTTTAAAGATGATGGATATCAATTTATACCAACTCATAAGATGATGTCACAGCTACATAAACCACATGTTCTAACCTAGTTAGTTATTCCAAGATTCATCAAAACAAACATACCCAAATCATTGATGGTCTTATATTAGCATAAACAATCTCTATAGAATCTGATTTTGGTACCATCTGTAGGTCTAATATTACCAAGGACACATAATTTAATTGATAAGATAGACAATGTAAAATCGTAATCCATAATAAGCACTAACAATCTGGAATATCTCTGATGGGAGAATCTAAACGTAAAGAAATCCCTAGCGAAATCTAACTAACATGCTAGAAATCTCCCAAGACATGGAGAGAGATGGTGGAAATCACTTGCCTTTTCTCCTTTGTTGTTCTTCTTCCTCTTCAAAGACTCTCTAGACTCCAGACTCCAGACAAAATAGCTCTCTCTCTCTAGATTATTTGAGTAGTATAATGGGTTATATCTCTTTGTTTATAAGGTGGAGGCTAGGGTTTTAATGGGTCTTCCACAAGTAGGTCACGATTCAACAGCCACTTTTCCTTACTCTGACCCTCTAGTATTTAAACAACACTAGTCCTAAATTACCAAACTCTTAAGGGGAGATTCCATACTATGGTTATTAACTACTAAAGCGGCTACCACTAATGTAAGATCATATATAACTCCTAATATAAATTTAAGTAAATCACTGTAATGACCAAAAATATAATCAAAATTAATCGGGGCATTAAATTTTCGCTCTTGCATTTTGCTTCCAGAGAGTTCATGCATGTATACAAGAGATCATTAGCTACAACCCCTTTAAGAATCCCTTCCTTCTTTAGAGCTATCAGCTTCTTTACGTTTTCGTCAATGGTTACCCACGCCTTGGAATATTTTCTTTCTTGTCTGATGTTAACCAACCGTAAGAGCTTCCACCAAGTACTAGGCACCAAATGCCTGAACAATATCATCTCTGCAGCAACATCGATTGCTTCAGCAAACTCGTCCTCAGAAAAACTCGGAGAAAGATAATTAGGGTTTCTCCCAAATATCATAGCGAAGCCAGTATCATGAGTCATCCTCAAGAGCACGTCTTGCAAATCTACGACAGATGAATCTCTAGCTACATGAAGTAACAAAGGGAAGGGAGCAACGCAAGTTCCAACTCCGAGCGGTTGACGTCTGTAATGAAGCTCCTAAAATCTTTAGAAGAAAAACGAGTATGTAACATCTTCCTTTGTGCAACCCACGGGTCAGAATCCGTGGTAAAAATCGCATCTCCAAATATATCAAGCATTTCTATGAAAGCATGACCTTTAGGGATGTTGGAGAAATTGGTTTTGAGAATGTACTCCATGTTTTTGGGTTGACAAGTAACCAAGTAATCCAATTGAGTGAACTTTGGACCTCTTAACTTTAAAAGAACCCCCGAGCGCACGACAGACATCCGTGAGGACCTCGTTCACGCAATCTATGCTTCTGAGAATAGACAGAAGTCGTCCCAAGATTGGCCGATTGGTCGCGAGGGACGGTTTCTTATTAGGTTTGAAGTACCAAAACATGAAGAGCTAATGCAAGACCAACTTCAACCCATTTACTCATGTGAGACTCCATGAAAGATAACATCATTGAGCAGAACTCCGTCTTTGAGTTAGGGTTTGAAATAAGAGGTAGTACCATTATTTAAAAATAGTCAATAAAGTGCCATCCCCCATATACCCGTATAAAGAAGAGTTTGTATTCTTAAAATAGCTGCACGAGCATATGCAGCAATAGGGTGACTTGCTTAGCTAGAGGCAAGTCACCCTCTTTTCCTCAAACCGACCACCCAACACTTGGGTTATTTTGCCTAGATAGCAGCCAACACATCAAGAAACACCAAAGGGTTGGTTCAAAAACCTGCAGGGTGGGTTGTTAAAATATTTATGCCGCGCAGTGACGCTATAGATTAAGCTACGTCACAGTTTCAATGGTCCGTGATGGTGGATTGTTTTATTTATTTATTTTTTTGTTTCACGCAGTTCGGCATTATTATTTGTCTCTCTCCTCTTTTGGTTTAAATCTAAAAAGAAACCCCACCTCTAACTGTTGTGTAAAAATCAAGGTTGGTTACTATTGAATCATTTTAGTCCGTTTCAAACGATCCTGCTGCATATAATAATATAATAAGGCCCATTAGACATGAAGGGTTGTATAAATTTATTATAGTAGATTTTTTTTATTTTTTTTAAGCAAAAGAGTAGGAATATATTAAACATCAGCATAAATAACAGAGTTCAACAGCTTTGATGCCTCCAACGTCAGCAAACAAAAAGTATATGGGGAGTCGGCACCCTGTTTGGCTAAAGCGTGTGCCTCAAAATTACAAGATCGGTTAATGTATTTAAAGCAAAATTCGACGAAGAGGGATGAGAGAGAAAGCAAGTCTGGGGCTAGGGTCAGAGCTCCCCGTGATAGGTCATCCGAGCGTGTCTCAAAAGCTCTAACCAGGCGGTTGCAGTCAGAAGCAGCACCGCGCTCTAGGCCAACCTGGAGGGCTGCTTTCATTCCCCTTATCACTGCGAGTGCTACCGCCTCTTCTAGATCCGTTGTTTTGACATATTCGAAGCCTACACAAGAAATCACAAAGCTATGAGATTTAATAATAAAACCCGTTTCCCCCAGTAATTCATTTTGTACCCAAGAGGCATCCACTTTGATAGCATACCACCCCTCATGAACCTGCGGAAGGGCCATGTTGGTGGGTCTATGAACGGTAGTGGTGATGTGAGGGGATGTAAAAAAAAGCTCATGGCAATCTTGATAGCCTTTGGCGGGTTAGGTTTGACTTTGTTGAAAACGAGCTCATTTCGGTCAATCCAGATAACGAACATGATAGCGTCAATCATTCTCCAAAGTATTGTGGTATCAAGATCATTCCTTTTCTGAAAGGTGAAAATGGTCATAACATTTTCCATAGAGTCAGAGTAGGCCCAATTGCGAAGGTCCGAGTTGTGGTTGGACAAGGCCCAAAATTCTCTAACATTGTTGTAAAAAAAGAGAGCATGGGTGGTGGTTTGGTCTTCCTCTCCACATCGTGGGCAAATGGTATTCCAATTATCATCTCCGTGCCATAGGTTCTGCTTTGTGGGGATTCCATTATGAAGGGCTTTCCAGAGGAAGAATTGGATACAAAACGGAATCTTGAGATTCTGGATCCTCTTCCAGTTGAAATTATCCAAAACAGGCTGGTAGGTAGGCTGAGGGTCATTGAGGGCATCATCCATGGATGCTTAATAAATAGATTTAACCGTAAGGATTCCATTATTCTCCTTTCTCGATCGAAGCACATTTGGGGTCGTGGAGTTGCTCAGGGGGATCTCAAGAATGACGTTCGCAATGTCTTTGTGGAAGATGGAACGAATCAGGTCATTCTTCCAAATGTGGCTAGATGTACAGATAAGGTCAACCACCTTAGAGAAAGTTTTATGTGACGGCGCAGAACCCGCAGGTCTGTCGTAGGGGATACCAGGGATCCATGGTTCCAACCAGTAGTCAACCTTCTTTCCGTCCCCAATATGCAAAATGAGGTCTGGCCAAATCCGGTTGCGGCCTTTGATGATCCCTTTCCAGATCCAGCTGTCTGAGGCTTTAGAGGAAGAGATCAGCGGGGACACCTTTGAGAAGTAACGTTACTTCATGTTGTGGGCCCAAAATTTGTCAGGTTCTTTCATGACCCTCCAAAAGAACTTTACCAACATGGCCTGGTTGTGGTTTAGGACAGTACGGGGGCCCAAACCACCATTTTTATGTTTTTGGCATGTCTTCTTCCAGCTGATGAGATGAGGCTTGGCCTTACCTGAGCTGTTGGTTCCCCAAAGAAATCTGGCATTCGTAGAGTCCAGTTTTTTGCAAATTTTGATAGGAAAATAGAATATGGACATGAGAAAGGATGGTATTGCTGAGTTAACAGCTTTAATAAGGGTAAGTTTGCCTGCTTGGGACAGGTTATTTCTAGCTTTCCAGCCTTCAATGCGTTGAGACACTCTAGTAATAATATCTTGGAAATTCAAACTCTTTGATCTGTCAAAGATCAAAGGAACTCCCAAGTATTTCTCACCCGCGGAGTCTTTCTTAATGTGGAGGATCGTTTGGATAATTTTGTGGTGTCTGCGATGGCTGTTCTTGTTGAAGAGGATGCAGGATTTGTCGAGGTTAATAGCTTGGCTGGATACGTTCTTGAAAGTACCCAGGGCGTCTTAGAGGGCTCCTGCTTCCTTCAGGGATGCTTTGCAGAAGATAAAGCTGTCGTCGGCAAAAAGGAGGTGAGAGATAGGAGTGCCTCCTCCAGCCATCTTAATACCATGTATCTCCCTGTTGAGCTCAGTCTTGAGCAGGATTTTCAAAAGGACCTCCGAGCAGATGAATAAAAGAATAGGGGAGAGAGGGTCTCCTTGACGGATGCTTCATCCTGGTTTGAGGAAACCATAGGGGGTACCATAGAGGTTGAAAGAGAGAGCGGTAGTAGAGATGCATTGATGGATCCCGTTGCACCATTTGTTACAGAATCCCATGGCTTTGAGAGTGTCCCCTAGGAAACCCCATTCCACTTTGTCGAAAGCTTTGCTAAGGTCAAGCTTAACTGCCATGGAGCCCACTGGCCCCTTCATCTTCTTAAGGGAGGAGATGATTTCTTGGGCCATAATGATATTATCAAAGATCTGTCGTCCAGGGATGAAAGCGTTCTAGGCCGGCGAGATAATCTTGTTCAGGAGAGGTTTGAGACGGCCTGCCAGAATTTTTGTAATGATCTTGAGCTTAAGATTGCAGAGGTTGATCAGGCGGGATTTTCCCAGGCTGTCTGGGCTATGGGTTTTTGGGATGAGCGTGATATTTGTATGGTTGTATTTCGTAAGGAGATGGCCAGATTAGAAGAACTCGAGCGTAGCTTGGTAAGGTTTTGTTTGACGATGTCCTAGGATTTTTGGTAGAAAAGGGAGGTAAAACCGTCTGGCCCTGGAGATTTATTTGGGTTCATAGCAAAAAGAGCCTCATTCACATCGTCCATAGTTGGGTTTTAGGTGAGTTGGATGTTGTCGTCGTCCATGATCAGTTTCTCCATGATGTTGAGGTCGTGGACCTTAAGGATAGAACAGGATGGAGAGAAAAGGTCCTTGTAGAAGTCCATGAAGGCGTCTCCTATATCGGCCCGCTCGTGAGCGCAAGTGCCATCCTGTTTCACATTATATGTTCTACCTCAAGGACAACCTACTCAACCACAAAATTTATGTCTTAGGAAGTAAATATCGTAACACCCTTACTTAATACAGTACACTGAAGTATTATAATGCCACTGAGATTCCAACCAACAAGAGAAAGTACATAATTATTGTTACCCTATTTAGAACGGGAAAAACATCCAAAAAGATTTACATCAAATTATGGGATGGATGTGATATAGAAGGATAGAATTACCCTTGCATAATACCAAAAATACTAATCCATTAATCTGTAACAATTTGTGTGGTTTAGTACTTGGGGGATATTAGACACCTATCAAAAACAGTAATTAGGCACATACAAACTCTTGAAAGAGTTGCAGAAGCAAAATTAGGTTGTTTTCGGATCGGATCGGAAATGGGGGTAGTCGGAATTTTTTTGATTTTTTTTGAAAACGTAAAATCCGTTCCGATCCAATTTTTTTCGAAAAAATAAAAATGTATCCGAATCCGAAAAAATCGGAAAATTCGGAATTCCGAACATTTCGGGAAAAAATTGAAAATTTCGGAAAAAATTCAGAAATTTTGGCATAAAACATCTTTGTCAAATACATTTTATATAACACTACAGCAATTCCTAGATTCCTTGTATGTTCTCATGGTCAATATCCTCTTTGTGGTTTTTCCATATAGATTCCTTGTACATGAGAAACACATCTATACTATCCAATAATCTACAGGGTATCAAACCTAGATACAAAATGGTATTACTTTAACTAGTGTTTCATCAGTGTGCGTCTATTCTAGAGATGTATCAATACTCTATCAGGTCGTACGTATTTAAGTTTGTAGCTTAAGTTGTTGGATATATCTAGTCATATCATTACTCAAATTGATATATAAATGTATTTCCATTATTTGGCATACAGCATTCCAATATATTATATTAGTCAGCCAAATTTTTGGACATACAATACTAGGCAATATTTTGAACCATGATTTGAATGAGTATATTTAATCATTTATGTTGTAGGCACAACTATCCTGGATGTTATGTTTGAAGTTTTAATGTTTTATCAAGTTGAATTTCAGATTAAATTGGATCGAATATTGTTCGGATTAAATCGAATCGGATGCTGTTTGGATTAAATCGGATTAGATGTTATTCGGAAGAATCGGATCAAAAAATTTGGAAAATCAAAATAGCAAAAGGCTATCCAATTCCGATCCGATATTTTTCAAAAAAAATCGAAGGTTTGGACAGAAGTTGTAGCCCTATGCAGAACATAACAAAGAAGACAACAAACAGAAACCGGTAAAATTTTGAACTTTTCTTTTTCTTATTAATATTTTTTCTTTTTCTTTTTTCTCAAGGTTATCTTGACATGTTTCACAATTGGCCTCAAACCATATGTTTTCTGCTGCAACTATTTGGCAGGGAAAATCAACAACTCGACCTTAGCTTGCACAAATAAATACGATTCCAAATAAAGATTTGTTAGAATTTTTCAAAACTTGTATCTAATTTTGAGCCTTGAACCCATGACCTCTTGGTCATCTATTTAATGTGACTCCTAATAATCCACAATACGATTGAGAAGCCTGTGTTAGTAGAGAAATATGAAGAACACCAATCGGTTTGGAAAAATAGAGAATTCAATTACTCAAGAACGAAGAAATTACAGGAAGAAAAACTCTCAAACCCTCGGTTCCCTAAGAACTCTTTCAGATCTAATATAGAACAATGATCTAAACTCTAAATAATTAATTATAGCCTAGGTTTGCCCTTTTATAGATGTTACAAGTCTTAGTTACAATCCAACTCGAAATCCAACTCTAAAAGGTATTTAAAACTCTTAAACTAGAACTGGAATTATGATAGTCGTTCGACAACTCGTTCGAATGAAAATATGCCTCTGGGCCAAATTCTAGAGGACATGACAACTCGTTCGAACGACACTTATTTCGTTCGAACGAAATATGGCTCTGGGCCAAAATTCCAGCGAACATGTCAACTCGTTCGAACGACACTCCAACTCGCTCGAACGACATTGACAATTCTTCAAAAACATACTAGATCCTCCTGGATCATGGCTCCCCCATTTAGGAACCTTGAGCTCCTGCTCAAGATAGAACTGGAGATGTGGGAAAGTGGCGATGCCCAATTCCTTGTTGTACCACTTCGACTTAGTTGGTAGCTGACCCTTCATCCCAACTCGGAACGAATCAATAGCACCCCATCTTGTAGTATGAACCTTTCGCTCTAGAATACCATCCTCCGGCAACGGATCTTCTCTTTCCATCCATAAGTCATCAACTGACGGTAGGTGAGTATCAATTGCAGAGTCTTCATTTAAAAGAAATGGCTCAAACAGCCTCAAATGCTCGGCATTAATCACCGAATACATCTTCATGAAAGGTGGCAAATCCAACTGGAATGCATTGTCACCAATCTTCTTGAGTATCAAAAATGAACCATAACGGATAGGTTTGAGCTTCTTACCTTTCCCCTTAAGCCATTTCTTACCCAAATGCAATCAAACAAGGTCGCCCTCAAGAAAAGTATACTCAACCCTATGCTTGTCGTGGCGAGCCTTATACTTCGCCTGAGTCTTCTTCAACTGAGCTTCAACCACCTCATGAACCTTGCTGATTTTCTCAATGAAATGCTGAGCTTTAACCTACTCCTCTTTCTCCTTCCCTGACGCCGTCTTGTCGCCAAGACTAAACGCCAAATCAAAAAGGCTTTGCGACAAGTACCCCAAATAAACTTCAAAATGAGACTTCAATGTGGAACCATGAATCTCCCGGTTGAACGCAAACTGAAGATACGATAAACTTTCATCCCAAGTCTTAGGATGCTTATAATGTAATCCCCGTAATAAATGTACCAAAGTACGGTTAACGACCTCTGTTTGCCCGTCTGTCTGCGGATGAAAAGTGGTACTTCTCATTAACTTAGTGTCCATCATCCCCCATAACGATCTCCAGAAATTCCCCAAAAAGAGGCTATCCCTATCAGAAATAATAGAAGAAGGGAGCCCGAAATACCTCCAGACGTCCCTGAAAAACAATCGCGTTGCTCCTTCCCCTGTGACCGTCTTCTGGCATGGAATAAGAACAATCATCTTGTTGAATCAATCCACCACCACAAACAAATAGTCATTCTTACGCCTGGTCATGGGCAAACCACCCATAAAATCTATCGAAATACTCTCCCAAGGTCGACTAGGAACTGGCAATGGTAAGTACAGTCCTATTTTCCTATTAGAAGGTTTGGATGTATTGCATAGTACGCAACCACGAACCATACGAGCAACATCCACCTGCATATTCGGCTAATAGACATAACGCCGCAAATTCAAAAGAGTCTTCTCAACCCCGAAATGACCTGCCACCCGGGAACAATGTGCCTCTCGAATCAACTGTAAACGGTCGCCACCCTCAGGAATACATAATAGACTGCCCCTGTAAATCAAACCATCCTCAGAACATACTAGTACGTCTTACCCTGCAGAAACTTCTCGTGAATCACACTGAGCTCCCTGTCATTGTCATACCCTGAAACGTACGCAGAAGGAACAATCGGCTGGATATGCATAGCTACCAACAAAGAGGAAATAGTTGGCAATGGGGGTCGAGATAACATATCAGCCATCTTGTTGTCCACTCCTTTCTTATATTTGATCAATAAGGTAAACTGCTGAGGGTACGACATCCACTTCATATGGCGAGCTTGCTGAAGCTTGGACTGCGTAGATAAGAACTGTAACGGTTCGTGATCGGAATGTACCACAACCTCCTTCCCCAATAAGTAACTCTGTCAATGCTTCACTGATTGATATAACGCGTAGAACTCCTTATCGTAGGTAGGATAGTTGTGTATTGTTCCTGTAAACATCTCAGAATGGTAAGCAACCGGCCTCCCATCCTGTAAAAGGATTACCCCCAAAGCATAGTCTGACGCATCTGTCTCGACCTCAAAAGGCCGCTGCAAATTAGGCAATGCTAACACTGGTGCATCTGTAATCTTTCACTTCAGTAACAGAAAGGTCTTCTCATGGTGATCTTCCCACACAAACTGTACCCCGGTCTTCGTCAAAGAATGCAACGGTACAGCTATTTGTGAAAAATGTTGAATAAATTTCCGTAAGTATTGACAAGAACCCATAAAACTCCTCACCTCCGTCAATGTGCGGGGTCTAGGCCAATTTGTAATGACCCAGACCTTCTCTGGATCGACCTTAAGCTCGCCGTCACCAACAATAAAACCTAAATAGACTAGCTCTTGTTTCCCAAACTCGTACTTCTTCCCGTTAAGAAAAAGCTTTTGTGATCGCAACGCGCCCAACACTTTGCATAAATATCCAAGATGTTCCACACATGTACGACTATATATTAAGATATCATCCAAATATACAATCACAAAATTATCAATAAACGCACGAAGTACCTCATTCATTAGCCGCATAAATATCGTCGGAGCATTGCATAACCCAAAAGGCATCATTAACCACTCAAATAAGCCCTGTTTGGTTTTGAACGCTGTCTTCCAAGTATCCTCCTCCCGGATTCGAACTTGATGGTAACCCGACTTATGATCCAACTTGGTGAAAAACTGAGCCGTCTGTAACTCATTTGAAAGCTCGTCAATTCGTGGAAGCGGATAACGATTCTTCACCGTGATCTTGTTCAACGCCCGATAATCCGCACACATCCTCCAAGACCCATCCTTCTTCGGCACTAGTAACACCGGCGAACCACAGGGCGAGCAACTCGGATTAATAACTCCTTACTCCAGGAGTTTGAGTACCTGTTTCTTGATCTCATCAGACTCAGTAACAAAAGTCCGATATAACCCAATATTGGGTAGTGGTTCACCATTTACCAAGGTAATATCATGCTCCACATCCCTCTTGCGCGGCATCCCTTCTATGCCCAGAAA
This sequence comes from Kingdonia uniflora, assembly GCA_014058105.1. NCBI lineage: Eukaryota > Viridiplantae > Streptophyta > Magnoliopsida > Ranunculales > Circaeasteraceae > Kingdonia > Kingdonia uniflora. Next base: position 1,161,383 of record JACGCM010001830.1, on the reverse strand, counting down.
CATGTCTGCATACTCCTCTTGCAACTTCCCCATATTGGTTTGTTGCTTAGGAGACATTGCCAAAGTAGACAATGTTGTAGCCGACGGACCCTCGTGAACCAATCACGCCAACAACAAAACAAATTTGCCGCTCGCATTAATCAGCCTCTTTGCCTGAGTCGCAGTTACCAAATTACTGGTAGTGATATGTTCCTTGCACGCATTAATATGAAACTCAGTTCCATCCTTCACCAAACGATACTTGCAAGCACGGCGGTAAAGGATTGTATCTCGGTCCCAAAGATAAGGGCTACCCAAGATGACTTGACATACGTCCAACGGAACCACCTCACATGTCACTTTGTCAATAAACTTTTCAGTAATCGCAAACTTGAACGTACACTGCTTAGTGATCTTCAACTCTGTATCTTTCTGAATCCAACCCAAACCATACGCCTTAGGATGAGCCACAGTAGCCAAACCCATCTTCTTCACCGCCGCCTCCGAAATTAAATTCTTCTGACTACCCGGATCAATAATGGCCTCGACTAAGCTCTGCTTCACTTGAATGCTGACAAAGAAAAGCTCTTCCCGACTTGCCTTGTTAATAACTAGAGGTTGCTTGAATATTAGAGTAAGCTTAAGATTTGGCTTATATAAATTTGGAAGATCCACAATCACTGTGGCTAGTGCACGTTTCTCTTTCTTGCCATTCTCCTCCTTCGGGCGAACCTCCGGGTGAAGTTTCCAACATATATCATAATTGTGCCCATTAGCCTTGCAATGACTACAGATAGTCCCTTTGAATGAAGACCCCTCTCCTTTGGACTCCCCTTTCTGATCAAACTTCCAATTAGCCTTGTACCCTGACTTGTTCTTGTCGTCTTTCTTGTCGCTCTTCAAGTACTTGCCTTCAATGGTAATTGCTTTAACGGTAGCATTCTCGATATTTTCTATCTTAAAGAGCTTTAATTCTCTTCTAATGGACTCCGATAAACCCCCCGTATACTTCATGAACACGTCGTACTCATCCACGTCAACATCCAAAACCAACGCTTGGTTATGAAATTCCGTAGTGAATTATTGTATGGATTGCCCAAACTTTTGGCACAAATTGTGCTATTTATACTACCGCTCTTGTTCATATCCAATCGGATAGAATTACTTCCTCACCAAAACCTTGAATTCTTTCCAACTCAAACTTCCGACATCATGTCATTTCTGATAAGATTTCTTCCACGTTAGTGAGTGACTTGTGAATTTTAAAGAAGATAAACAAATCTTCTGAGTGTTTGAATATTCATCAATGGAAAAATAGATCTCCAACCTATCTAACCAATTATCTAATTTTTCAGCATCGACGGAACCATCAAAAACCAGAATCTCAATCTTAAAGCCAATACGAAGATTACGCATAGGATTCGTTGACTTACTAGAACCTGGGCGCTCCTTGACGGACTCGGGATCACTAGAATCATCGAATACCAGAACGTCCACATCACCATCCACCTCCATAACCCATTTCTTTTTCGAACGGCTTCGCCGACTCGCCAAAACGGAATCCAATGCGAGGTTTGTGAGACGTAATTGTTCTACTAACTCCCCTACATTAGAAGTTAGGGTAGAAACTGCTGTTTCCAAAACCGTGATTCTCTTGTTGGGATCACCCATCTCCAAATCGTCCTTCTTCGAATTAGGTTTGCGATGGATCTTCAACGGACTCAATAGTTTCTCCTTCGTTTACTTGAGACGGTCACTTGTAGAGACCATACACCACAATTAACCCCCCGAGAATCGAAACTGGAAAACTGACACCACTTAATCCACAATACGATTAAGAAGCTTGTGTTAGTAGAGAAATATGAAGAACACCAATCGATTTGAAAAAATAGAGAATTCAATTACTCAAGAACGAAGTAATTACAGGAATAAAAACTCTCAAACCCTTGGTTCCCTCAGAACTCTTTCAGATCTAACATAGAACAATGATCTAAACTCTAGATAATTAACTTTAGCCTAGGCTTGCCCTTTTATAGAGATTACAAGTCCTAGTTACAATCCAACTCGAAATCCAACTCTAATCCAACTCTAATAGGTATTTAAAACTCTTAAAGTACTAGAACTGGAATTACGATAGTCGTTTGATAACTCGTTCGAACGAAAATATGCCTCTGGGCCAAATTCCAGAGGATATGACAACTCATTCGAACGACACTTATTTCGTTCGAACGAAATATGGCTCTGGGCCAAAATTCCAGCGAACATGTCAACTCGTTCGAACGACACTCCAACTCGTTCGAACGACATGGCCAATTCTTTAAAAACATACTAGATCCTCCTGGATCACCTAAACTATAGCCTAAAGTTTAGTCCTACATTGTTTATAAACAGTAGATAAACTAAACATATAAGGTAGTACCCATGTGACATGTGTGTAACATGTGACATAGAGAAAGTGTATAGGTATGTGAGTGTGTGAGGGGATTTTATACCCTATACATACTTGGACCTCTCTCGGACGGCCGGGTAGGTCGGGCCGGTTCGAGCTCAGACTCGGACTTGGGATTGGGGAATTGGCTCTTCTGGCACTTGAGGCCTTGGGGCCCCTTTGGGCTTGGGCTTGGCTCACCCTAATCTTTTTAACAAAAGCTTTCTTGGGATTGGGCTTGACTTGTTTCCTTTGGTCTTTGGTCCCCACAATAATAGGAGACCTGATCTTCAGGGACACGTCCCACACGATTTGAATAGAGAGAGAGCCGTTGGCAAACCTCTCTCTATAAATAACATTGTTCACAACCTTTTAAAAATACACAGAGAAACCAGTTTTCATTAATCTCTTCCTCTCTGTGTTTAAACTCTCTCTATCTCTCATTCGTTTGTACGGTTTACCTGAGGTACGAAAATACTATTATTCTACGTAGACATCCGGTACTGAAGTTCTACCGTATATGCTCGCTGTATCCAATGAGAGATCAGACCATTTACCTGCACCCAAGGTATGTCAAAATACTCTTTAAAGAGAGTGTGGCCCACGCCTTGTGCTGTTACTATTCTGCTGTCCCGGAGTTGTTTCTTGGTGTTGAAACCTGCCTATTCACAAAGTTCATCTTTGCTGCTACTGTTTGATCTTCATCCTTGCTGTTGTTCGAAGTTCATCTTTGTTGTTGTTTGAACTGTTATTTATACTCAATATTACCACTACAAATCAGACTTGCTACTGCTGTTACAAAACTTCCAAGTTACTGTTTTGCTGACCAGAATTACATGTTATTTACATTACGGTTTTGCTGACCATAGTACTTCCTGCGTTATACTGTTGTTTACCGGAGTCTGAAGTACCTGTTGTTATCACCGGAGTACTAGTTGCAGTTCTGAGGCTTCTTCTTATTACTTGTTGTTTGTTTTACAGGTTCTAAACTTTATATTCAACATTTTTAAAGAGTATTTATTATCTGTAATATGGTTCTTTCTTCTGAAGTGTTGAAGTTTGATTCTAACAAACCCTCTAAGTTTGATGGTCTCAACTTCAAGAGGTGAAAGAACAAAATATTCTTTTATCTCACACTTAATGAAGGTGCATATGTTCTGAAACAAGAATACCCTGTTGAACCTCCCGTTCCTGTACTTGCAGTAGACCCTGATCTTATTCTAAATGAATATGACAAAACCTTAGAGACTATTTTAAACTGGACTGAGGCTGATTTCAAATGCCATAATTTCATTCTAAACGGTTTAGCGGATGAACTGTACGATTACTATCTACAGTCTGAATCTGCAAAAATCATTTGAGATGCATTAGAGAAGAAGTATGATACGGAAGAGGCAGGCTCTAAAAAGTTTGTCGTAAGCCGATATCTCAAGTTTAATATGGTCGACGATAAATCGGTAATTTCCCAATCACATGAGTTGCAACAAATTGGGCATGAGATCGTGTTCGAAGAGATACCTCTTGATGAACAATTTCAGGTTGCCGTGATGATTGACAAATTACCTCCGAACTGGAAAGACTTTAAAAATATCCTACGACACAAGTCAAAGGAACTTACCATAGAGAGACTTGATTACTCGTCTGAGGGTTGAAGAAGAATCTAGAAAACAAGACCTAAAAGAGGAAATCTTTTTGGTTCAAGCGAAAGGGAAGGTCCATCTGAAACCTAAAAAGAAACCTTTCAGGGATAAAAATGCTGGTAATCGGAACAACCGTCCTAACGGTGGTAATCCAAATAACCGTCAGAATTAAGGATACCCGAACCCTAAAAAGGGAACGAACCAACAAGCCCCACCATATAACGGAACAGGTTCTATTATGTGCTTCAACTGTAAAAAGCCTGGACACATATCTAGAAACTGTCGTAACCACAGACTTGTTGCTTAGGCTAACGTTAGCAAAGAGCCCTTAGTGGCTATAATCACGGAGATCAACATGGTCGGTGGAACCGACGGGTGGTGAGCTGATTCGGGCACTTCTAGGCATGCATGCTATGAACGCAATTGGTTCAAGACCTACAAGGAGACTAAAGACCAGAAGGTGCTACTTGGGGATTCCCATTACATCAAAGTACTAGGCACTGGAGATGTTGAACTAGTATTTACCTCTGGAAGGACAGTGACTTTGAAGGATGTGATGCACACTTCTGAAATAAGGAAAAATCTTGTTTCTCGTTATCTTCTCAACAAGGTAGGATTTCACCGGACCATGGGGTCTGATCAATACATTTTGACTAAGGGTAGGGTTTTTGTGGGAAAGGGTTTTGCTTGTAATTGAATGTTCAAGATGAGTATTGAAATAAATAAATATGCTTCTTCTTACTTATTGTCCTTTTTTAATATTTGGCACTCTAGACTATGTCATGTTAATAAGAAGTTAGTACACAATATGAGTAAACTTGTCATGATCCCTAAAGTAGATTTAAATAATTTTGATAAATGTCAATCTTGTAGTCAAGCTAAGATTACTAAAATCTCACATAAAAGTGTTGTAATGGAATCGCAACTTTTGGACTTAGTACACTCTGACATTTGTGAAATGGACGGAACACTCCCTCGAAATGGTAAAAGATATTTTATAACTTTTATAGATGATCATTCAAACTATACTCATGTTTGCCTGATGCGTTACAAAAGTAAAGCTATAGATATGTTTAGGAGTTCGATAGAAACATTAAAAGATTTCACAGTGATAGAGGCACAGAGTATGATTCAGATGAATTTCAAAACTTGTATGAATCCTTAGGGATTAAACATGAAACTACTACTCCTTATTCTCCAAAATCTAATGGTAAAGCTGAACGTAAAAATAAAACTTACACTTAGTCGATAGTTACTATATTACTTATTTTTGGATCACTTAAATCTTAATAGGGTGAAGCATTATTATCTGTTTGCCATGTTTTAAACCGTATTCCTCATATCACATCTAAATTATCACCTTACCTATGCTCGTAAACCTGATCCTAAATATATAAAACTAGCTAGTAGAGCTTTAGAATATGTTTTCATTGGTTATGTTATTAACAGTAAAGCTTATAGGTTTCTTGATATTAAGGATAATGTTATCATTGAATCACTTGATGTTGATTTCTTTGAGGATAAGTTTTTCTACTTACTTAGGGACAGTGGGGGTAGTAATGGGGGTTCTCAACCATCTACATCTTCGACCCTTAATGTACCTCAAGTAAAAGTTCTTAGAGCAGTTGATTCTCATGATACAGACCTAGAACTTCGTAGAGGTAAATATTTAAAGATTGCTAAGGATTTTGGTAATGATTATGTAATACATACCTTAGAATCCGACCCCAATACTATCAAGGAAGCGTTAACCTTAAGTGACGCTGATTTGTGGCAAGAGGCCATTGATGATGAAATGGATTCTCTTACAACAAATGAAACTTGGGATTTAGTTAACCTACCTCCTGGTAGTCGTTCTATTGGGTGTAAATGGATATCAAAAGGGAAACTTAAACCAGATGGTATTATAGATAAATATAAGGCAAGACTTGTAGCAAAGGGATATGTGCAAAAAAGGAAAGTATTGATTTCTTCGACACATATTCCTGAGTTACTCGTGTGACAACCATTAGAGTATTATTGGCCGTTATTGCCGTGCACGATTTGATTATTCACCAAATAGATGTAAAAACTGTTTTTTTTTAAATGGAGAGCTTGAAGAGAAATTATATATGGATCAGCTTGAAGGTTTTGTGATAACTGGTGAGGAACACAAAGTCTGCAAGCTAAACAAGACTTTCTACGATCTAAAGTAAGCTCCAAAACAGTGGCACGATAAAATCGACCAATTACTTCTTTCAAATGGTTTTAAGATTAACGTTGTTGATAAATGTCTATATTATAAAGTATCTGGTGAAAGTTGTATTATGATATGTCTATACGTTGATGATCTACTTATTTTTGGTTCTACACTTGATATCATTTTAGAAACCAAGAACATGCTTAATAATAATTTTGATATAAAGGACCTAGGTGAGGCTAGTATAATTTTAGGCATAAAGATCACACGCACGCACACTGGTATTACTCTCGATCAATCTCATTACATTGAGAAGATCTTGAAGTACAAATATTTTGATCGTAAACCTACTTGTACTCCTTGTGATCCACAAGTAAAACTTTTAAAGAACTTGAGGGAGACAGTTAGACAAAAAGAATACGCAAGTATTATTGGTAGCCTTCGCTACGCTACGGACTGTACTAGACCCGATATAGCTTATGTTGTAGGGGTTCTATGTAGATTCACAAGTAAACCAAGTTTGGCGCACTGGGGTGCTATTGATCGAGTTATGCAGTACCTAAAAAGGACCATGAACTTGGGTTTACATTATCACAAATTTTCTGCGGTCCTTGATGGATTTAGCGATGCAGATTGGAACTCATTTTCGGATGATTCCAAAGCCACCAGCGGATACATGTTTAGTATAGCTGGTGGGTCAGTTTCTTGGAGATCCAAGAAACAAACGATTTTAGCTCAATCGACTATGGAGTCTGAGTTAGTAGCACTAGCTGCAGCTAGTGAGAAAGCAAGTTGGTTGAAATACCTCTTGTCTTATATTCGTTTATGTAGTAGGCTTATACCGCCGATTCTAATCCACTCGGATAGTACTGCTGCAATAGCCAGAGTACGGAACAATTACTATAATGGTAAGAAGTTAGCGATACGTCGCAAGCACAGTACGATGAGAGGTTATCTCATATCTAGTACTGTTAGAGTAGATTTTGTAAGATTGGAAAACAACTTGGCAGATCCTTTGACGAAGGACTGTTTTGTGACAAAGTTTGGAGCACATCCTTAGGGATGGAACTAAAGCCTATTATAGAATCAGAAGTGGTGGGAACCCAACCTAAATGATTGGAAATCTCAAGAAATAGGTTCAATGGGTAAATCAAATCATTGTGATATAGAATCATGCAACTAGGAGTTTGTCACTCCAGAGTTAATCTCGTTGTACATATTGTATATATGCATGATATCTTGTAGCGACTGTGAGGATGAGTTTTTTAAACTCTTAATGAGTTATATATCTCATTCTTGAGTGGGGTGTCTAGCCACAAGGACACTCTTAATAGTCTCACCAAGGTGAGTGTGAAAGTGCGGCCGCTTCCTACGAGAATTAGGTTAAATTCTCTAAAGCCTTCACTTATACTGGGATTAAGCACATGGCCGAAATGTGCTGACATTTAGAACTTGTACCTGGTAGGGTTGTATGTAGTTTTTCTCACTGTATAAAAATGAATAGTGAGTTCAAGACTCTGATCACTTATTATTCTTATACGTTGAAGATTGTCTACTACGTAAAGGTTCAAGTCTAAAGACATATTTACTTAAGTACATCTCTATATATCGAAACCGTACTCTCGTTTCTCTTCTTATTAATTTATCTTTTTTGAAAGTTTTTTAAAAGTGGAAGATTGTTAAAAAATTTCATAACTTGTACCTCATTTTTAGCCTTGAACCCATAACCTCTTGGTCATCTATTTTATATGACTCATAAACTATAGCCTAAAGTTTAGTTCCACATTGTTTATAAACAATAGAGGAACTAAACATATAAAGTAGTACCCATGTGACATGTGTGTAACATATAACATAGATAGTGTATAAGTATGTGAGTGTGTGAGGGAATTTTATACCCCATACACATTTGGACCTCTCTCGGGCCAGCTCGGGTTCGGACTTGTGATTGAGATTAGGCAATTGACTCTTCTAGCTCTGGAGGTCTTAGGGGCCCTTTGGGGGGATTGGCTCACCCTAATCTTTTTAACAAAAGCTTTCTTGGGCTTAGGCTTGACTTGTTTCATTTGGTCTTTGGGCTCAACAATAATAGTAGACCTGATCTTCTAGAACAAAGAAACCATTTTTCATTAATTTCTTCCTCTCTGTGTTTAAACTCTCTCTATTTCTCACTCGTTTGTACGGTTTACCTGAGGTGCAAAAATACTATTACTTTACGTAGACTTCCGGTACTGAAGTTCTACTGTATATGCTCGTTGTATTCTAGGAGAGATCAGATAATTTACCTGTACCCGAGGTAGGTCAAAATACTCTTTAAAGAGAGTGTGACCCACGCTCGAGCTGTTACTATTCTGTTGTCTCGGAGTTGTTTCTTTGCTGCTGAAACCTGCCTGTTCACGAAGTTCATCTGTGTTGTGTTGCTACTGTTTGATCTTCATCCTTGCTGCTGCTCGAAGTTCATCTTTGCTGCTGTTTGAACTGTTATTTCTACTCGTTATTACCACTGCAAATCAGACCTGCTGTTGCTGTTACGAAACTGCTAAGTTACTGTTTTGCTGACCGGAATTACCTGCTGTTTACATTACTGTTTTGCTGACCGGAGTACTTCCTACGTTACACTGCTGTTTACCGGAGTCTAAAGTACCTGTTGTTATCACCGGAGTACTAGTTGCAGTTCTGAGGCTTCTTCTTATTACTTGCTGCTTACTAAACCAAAAGGAAAGCTATTTTACAGGTTCTAAACTTTATATTCAACAAGACTAATAATCAGGAGAGAAGAAAAAGTAGTTATAACCAAAGGAAACGATTACAGAAAATATGACATTTATGTAAAACACTGATACAGTAGTTCCAGTTTTCGACACCAATAGATTTTCGCCGTGTTCAACAGACAAACAAGTACAAGCCCTACCAAAATTTACATCATAGAACTGGAGAATGACTTGAAATACCCATAGCTATTCGGTTTCAAACTTACAGTAGTCTCAATACGCTTAGCAAAAAATTTAATTTAACTTACTGGTTGTGCATCTACCCCCTGGATGTCTTGCAACGTGCCTTGCACATCTCCTCCCTGGATTTCTTCATATGTGCCAGTCTGCTCATTATATGAATACCTGCAATTAAATGAAAGGAAAAAAATAAAAATAGGGGTCATGGGATTAACATTTGCAAAATGGTAACAATGGAGATGCAATCCTAATTTACTGATAGTATAAAACCAAAACAAAAAAGAACAAAGGAAGCTAAATTGTACAAGCACCGGAAAGGATCTGAGATCCTTATGTCGATGACCATCTTTTTCTGATCGATTGGACCTGTAGCCAAATTGTCAGCGAAAGCTATGCCTAGGTGACACGTCAGACGTGCCATGTTAGTGCCTTAGATGATCCGCACCAATGCAATCTAATTCTAACAGTGTTCACGACGATCTCTACCGAGTACCACAACAACAGCAAAAGACAGATGAGGCACAAAAAAGAATCCCACATGGCAGTCAACTACACACAGAATGGTCTCCTACTTCAGCACATAGAGTATTTAGCAACTTCATTGTCAAGGTATCTTCAAATTTTCTTAGTCCACTTTTTCATGGCCCATGAGTCTTCACACCCTCTTTTGTAAAACCAAATTTTACATATGGCACTCCAGAAGAATAATTTTAAACTAATATCCGGGTCGGTAAAGTTACCCAGCTTGATCTCTCCACTGTAATTTATCTCAAGATTTTTAATGCTTTGTGTCCATCTTTTTACAGTTCCAAAATTATACTCATGCCTAGGTCTTCATTCCTAATCTATTTCAAACTGAACAATGCAATTGACACAATTTTTAGGTGACGTGAAACAGCGCAGCTGAAAATACAAATTTTATTTTTTCCTTGATAGCAAACTGAAAATAGAATAAGATAAATTTCTCATGACATTGGAGTAGTTATCATTTTTATTTACTCTTTGAAGGGTAAGCTCAGGTTAGGCAAGACCCTTAACTCACAAAAGATTGTTAAATCCTTATGTAGGTTTATCCCCGAAGGGCTCTAACATCCTTTCTTATTTTGATACATAGTTCACGAGTTAAATCCCGTGACATGCAATGTCATGGGCCTCTCCATCTCTTCCAAACCTCCATCCAAGTGGTCTTAATATAAGGAGAGAAACAGCTGCCCTTGATTGCTCTCACTAACACTTTAGTTATCTAGTGGCCTGATCAAGTGATTTTCTGAAGAGAAGCTATTTTTCGTAAATTTTCACACTTTTCTTTATTACATTGTGACATAATCCCTGACAAAAATAAAAGAAAATATGTATGCAACCTCATCTAACTATACCATAAATCATACCATAGAACATGCTCAACAACAAAATGAAAGTAAATTACCATTTTCCTGATGTTGCAGAGCAATAATATCCGGATGTAGGGTCGTAATAGTAACCCAAGTTGCAACTATAGTAATAACTGAAAAAAAGGAGAAAAAATCAATCCGGCTGTGATAGAAAGAAAAAAAAAATAGGCGCATAGGCATGTCAAATGCAAATACCACTAGGGAGATAAATCTGAAAGTAATTTCATAGGCTAGGGTGGTATTTCTACAAAAAATTCTATGTATACTTTGAAAATGTGTTATGGATATAATCTTTTAGTAAAACATCTTTATTTTAGAAGGATAATAAATACGTCCGACTTTAAAGAGCAACAATAAAGAGACCTTGGATATCAATTATTGACTAAAATAATAATACAAAATTTGATTGTTCGAGAACGAAGAGGCTTTGATGCCGAGTTAATTTTGGGGAACATATAAAATCGATTAACTTAGATAATAGTTATTCCAATTAAACACATACTTATAGTAGACCGGGCTCTAGAAAATCCAAGTGGTAATTTGTTGGACTATATGATGCAGTATATGTCACTAAACCTCAACTAAGATAAGTCAAATCATCATACTCTCTCTACTGATACTTAATTTTATGCGTTCATGTTTCGCCTTCTCAACAATGGATAACAGCATGAGTCATTAGAGATCAGTGACTTAAGTAACTCTTTAGACAGACTAATTGTCACAGACTGTAGCGCCCCACTTTTTTTTTTTCCCCTGTTGGATACATCGTTATATGCTTGTAGTTATTACCGTTGTAGTTATTATATTACTCCCTATAGCATGGGATCTTAAACCCTTGTTTTCAAATTAGAAACAACCCAAACTACCCACGGCTCCATCCCCCTTATTCTCCTGCCTTCCCCATAATCTCTCCTCCTAATTCTCCTAAATCAAACAACCACATCAGTTAGAGTAGAAAGCCCTTAAACCTCCTCGATCAAACTTAACTTCTACCCATATCCATAGCCATCAAAAGGAAGAGTGCCTATGTTTATGCTCCACAGTAAATCACCTTCATATCTCCCAACATATAATCCCAAAGATTACAAATTAAGAGTAAGAGTTCCAGAGGAAGATTACAGAATTACCCATCCCATTAACAGTAATCATTAATCTTAGAGCAAGGTTCCAAAACCAAGTTTGAGTGTGTTTCATTGTGTTAACAAGAGGGAAACAAGTTGCTGAAATTTAGAAGGTTTATAGCTGCAAACGATCCTTAACCACCACTCTTTGTTCCTATTTCTCCCAAATCAGGCAAGTGCTTTTTATCTTTGATCACATACTTGATTATTCCATAGTATTCCATAGTATGAGCATATTCTTCTAGTTACCTGTTGCTTAAAAGTAAAGTATTTTTGGTTAGCAATTATCTTGACCCATGAATGTGTATGAAATTAGATCTGCATCGTTTCCATGTTATCGCTAAACTTGTTAGAACAAATACTAGCCCAACTCGTGTATCCTTTGTGAGTTATTAGTGGCCTGAACCGCAATTGTTTTGTGGTCAAGCTTAAGAGATGTAATTTAATTCCCTGGTTGTATAAATGAGTTGATGTTCTTAAGGGCTTCCATGTGTATTAAGTTTGAATCCATTATTGCGGTTCCTTAGAGTTCATATCTATCCACCATCTGTAAACAAGCTGAACCTACATTATAATTAATATGCTAAGCTAATCTTAGATTACTGTATGATGATGTTTAGGAATTGGAGGTTGGAATTAAATGTGCGACTTATCTGGACTTGGCTTTAGTTCTTCCAACGTAGGTCTGATTTCATTGTTAATTACATACTTAGAAGTAGTATTCAACAGTATGAATGGTTTGATGTGATATCTATATAGGATGTGTTACCGTACTCTAATCCGGATTATGATAGGAGTTTATTTATGGAGTATTTCATCTGGTTGGTGGTGTTCAATCTCCATTAATACAATGTGGTGGAGACATACATTCATTAGGTAAGAGATCAGACATTGAGCTAAGTTGCATTTTCCTTCTGGTCATATACAAGGCACAATAGTATGTTTATGATTTCTAAGAATACTCATTGACCAGGGGATGTGATGTGTGGGCATGAGCTTGTAATAAGGGTCATTTTATATGTAGGTCATTTCAGTTGGTTGGTACAATAGCTTCTTATATCAATTTCGTATGTGGATATGAAGATCCGTTAGTGCGCATTGACATCTAGTATTTAAGTTTTAAATAATACTTTTGAGTAGTTTGGAATTGGAGACTCTGAAATTGTGGCTTCCAATACTGTTTATGAGGTTGATCTAATATGATGGATGTATGAGCGTGGTCTAATAATTGTCGCAAGATATTGTATTGGTAATAAGAATTTTGTACTAAATGGACATTAGGGGCGAGTATGTAATTCTAAAACAACTTAGATGATTCATTGGTATGTCTTTTGTGACAGCTGATCCTAATTGTGAATTTTCCACCACGAGTCGGTAGGATACGACTTAGATTCCCTTTCATGTTTAGGACTTCTTTTCGGTATAGTCGTACTTGTTAGGCCACAGATAGATCATTAGATGTTGGAGTTTTACTTCATTTGATAGAGTCCCCACTTGTTATTAAAGTGAGGGTAGATAGATCATTGGGTTGTAAAAGCGGCAGGTATTTTGATATAGTCCCAGACAGGGCCAGACAAATCATTTGATTCTTCTAGGATTTAAACCTCTTCATTTCCATTTCGTTGAGTGACTTCGAGTTACTGTACACAGTAGGGCTATGCTGTTACGGTCCTTGGGTTCGATTCCCTAAACAAAATATTTGGTTACTGCTAGTCAGTGTTCTAGGGTTGCAAGCCCCTAAATTATACCTCAGTTAACTATCGGCCTTGATATTCTTTGTGAATACTCCCCGTGGGCATAGATCCCTGAAAGTGAAAATAAATCAGGTTTTAGACTGGTAGGTTGAAACTCCTTGAACACCCTACTCAGGTGCGTTACCCGCAAATTCTTGGCTCAATCAAAAGAAATCCACCAATCCCTGGCTCGACAATAAGGAATACATTTTTGTTAATTACATAAGGGTACGAGAGTGTGGTCTCACTGAATTAAAAGTGGCCATGTGTACTTGACTTCCAACTTCTCTTTCCACATCTACCGTACCTCTTAGGTCGTGGTAGTTATATCTAAGTTTAAGCTATCGTTGTTATCGTATTGGGGTTTCTAGTTTTACTTAGGCTGCCTTCCTTTGGACTCGTAGTTTGGCTTATCTTCCCCTATAATTTCGTTGGATTCTTCATGTCTATTTTCAATGATTATCTTGGTCTGTCATGTCTTATAACCTTAGATATTTGTACTTGCTGGGCGTTGCTTGATGACGCCTTGCACATATATTTTTTCAGGTGAATCATTGCAGTAGTGATGGCAGTGAGTTGGAGCAAGCTGGACTTTCCGGTTATGAAATTCTAATTACCAGTATGGTAATCTTTTCTAATTATATCTCTTTTTAAATAATTCTTCCGCTGCGTAGTTTCATAGTGTTGTAGATGTATTTACGATTTGTTTTAAATTGCAGTACGTCTTTTGGGGTTCATATTCGGGATGCCTAACGTTACACCTCAGAATTTGTGTTCTTAATAGATTATTAAGAAGCGAATTTTGGGGGTGTGACATAGTCTTACAGAGGCGCATTACAAGATTTAATTTACTTCAATAAATTTCACTCCCATTCTTTGTTATACTCCAAAAGGGCATACAAAGACCTTATGCTCCAGCTTGGGAATCCTATATTATTTTAACGGTATCTGTTAGTGTATTAGACCCTAACAGATACCGTACTTAGTAAGATTTCAGCGTCCTCTTCAAGTTTCCATGATACAATGTTAGTCCTACTTAGTAAGATGAAAGGCTATACTAATTAAGTGTGTAATCTCTACATTCTCAAATTTTACGCACTCTATGATTAAGTATGTTCTAGTTACTTGCCTCCATCAAGGTGTAACGTTAAGTGTCAAGCAAAACTGATTACAAACTATGTGAACCATATATTGTCGTGTATACCAGAAAAGGATCAAGTTTTTTCATATTACATGTGTATATTTCAGAGCATTTCTTATGCTACTAGATCAGTTTTCAAGAGAATGAAAATTAATGATAATAACACTTTTTTTGCTAGGCAAACCAGTTTTATATAAAGATCTGTAACCCTGAGTTTCCAACCCCATGAAGTTTCGAATCCACGACTTCTTTCTTGGTGGAGGGTCACAACCACCACTGGGCCAAGAGCCCAATGGCTAATGATAATAACACTACTTAAAAGCAAATATTGTTTCGACTGTTTTGACGTATGAACGTTCCTTATTGGAAAGGTTTCTTCTAGCCTTTTCCAAAAAACTGCTGCAAAACGCATAGAAATATGCTATGAAATATCCATTTCTTACGTTTATTATTAACAACAAAATCATAAAATGGAGAAGAGAACCATTTGTAAGGTGACCAACGAAAATGCTTACCCAGAGGACTCGTCGTATACATAATCCATTTGTGAATCACCACCTGCAGAATCAGCAAATACAGCTGTTAAAAGAGGATGATAACACCAAAAAAGAGTTGCAAGGAGGCATTTTGATATGTTAAAAAATAATGTTACCTTCTGCGACTGTGTTTAAGTTTTCAGATGTTGGAACAGAACCCGAATCCAAATCAACCCTATCAGAGGATGGATTTTCATCGTCCCCGAACATATCAAATTCATCATCACCATCTGCAGAGGATAACACGCTTCCCGATGTACCATTCCTTGCATGAGCTAGTCTCTCATACCCTTCTGTGAAGCAGAAAAGAGAACATGAACCCCTTAATAACATTCCCAATGAGTAGCACCCAAAAAAATGAAGGCACTTTGTCCTTTATAGCAAAAGTTATTTAGCAATACAAATCCTTCACACCCAAATTTTACTTCAATTTTAATAGAAGTACATGAACTAACAGGAGGAAAAGACAGAAGAATACCTTCGTGATGCTATTACAAGAGATACTAATTGAGAATGTAGCAGAGAATGCAAAGATATATAAATCCTTAACTGTAAAGGTCTGTTCATTGTAAGGAGGTCTCTAATCAATATTCCGCCACGAAGGAATCCATGAAATGGCTACAAAAATGTGTCCAAAGTAGCAAACCCTACCTAGACCCAAGAAAACAAAACCCGAAACAGGAAAAATACATATATATTGGGACTCGTTAAACTATTGAATTGAGATATAGATCTACCTACAGTTAAATCTATTGGATTAAAGGTCCCGGAAAAGGTTGTGATAATGGCGTCAAGGACATACCAGTGGTTGCACGTGTGGCATAAACCACTAAAAATGTATCATGCATCACGAACTACAAAAATGAATTGGTGGCAATGTGGCCATACGGGTATGGCAGTCTGATGGGATGGGCCTTATATGTTGATGGCATCAGAGACTTGGTATGAAAGAATAACGGGTGATGGTTGCACATGTAAGGAATTGTGAAAGAAATACCCTCTAAATTAAAGTGCTAGTCGCACATGCGTTGTGAAAGTGTTCAACAGAAGCATTGCAGACTTGTAGTTTGATTACATGGGAAAATCGCTTACTTTACTGCATGGCTGATTTTAAAGTATCTGTAGACACACAGAATGTTGCATGATATGTTTTAGGTGTTATGTCACTATCCAGCAGCACCTCATATTTAAACGTCGCTGCACTTGACAACTCAATCACGTTCAAGAAATCTCTGATGTGAATTGTCTCTCATGATCGTTTTTCACATGTAATGGATTATTTATATTTATGTTATTTTGATTCAAGCCTCACCATTGCTGGAGATGCTAAGTAAAATTTATAGACTTACTTGATTAACCAACACAATGTTAGAAAGTAAGTTTTCCCAATTTTAGTAGATTTCTATTTAAATTAGAATTAGGGTTGTTAATTCTAATTTCCCTTGTGTTCTATAAAAGAGGAGGCTATGTTCTATTGTTTTTCAGTTGATGACTTGAAGGGAATTAAGTTTTAGTTTTCAGTTAAGTTTTAGTTCGAGTTTAATTTTCGTTTAGAGTTTAGAAGAATAATTTCACAATTAGGTTACGTAATCTCTCAAATTCTTGCTTCCGCGACTTGATTTTACGTTAAACAGAATATGTACTACAATCTGAAGAATTTCAGGCACGTGCAACAAGACATTCTTTTGGATTCAGCATTTCGTATTGGTTAACTATAGGGGTATGCATGTCAATTCAAGTATTTGTATATTTGTGAGTCATGAGTATATCTGCCACCATGTTTTGAATTTCAGTACGAGTATCGTGGTAATTTATACAACAGCCCACCAATTTACTATCTGTAAATAAGAAAGAGTTCAAGGCATCTGATATTTAGTCAAACCCTTCCCATTATCTGGCAGCATCCCCATCTCCAACAGAATGGGAAGATAGTGAGCCATTCTCACTCCTTCAGTTCCATCAGTTCAAGTAGAAAAACCTGCGCGGCTAAGACTTGTCCATCTGCACTCAAAATATCTTAATATTTTCCTTTTCAAAGCCTTCATAAACCCCCTCTTCTCTTCTCTTCTCTTCTCATCTCACGAACATTGTCTCTTTCACAATCTTCACACCAGTTCTTTTATCAACTCTCACTATCTTCTCTCTACTCCCAATGGCTTCTCTTAATGAAACTCACAACCACCAACACCTTGATAGAGTCCAAATCACCGAAATTAATTTCTATGTGACTTCTCTCTAACGGTAATGTCTCTCAATACCGACAAGGTCAAGTTTTTCATCATCCTCTCTCCTCTCAATCTCAATTTCAAGTTTTTCATCGGCTCATAAGGCTCCACGTTCGTTAATTAAGATGAAAGACATCCCGTCTGAGGTGCATTTTTCTATTGGTGAGTGGCCAGGTTATAAGAAAGATATTATCATTTAATTCTCCATAGCACATTTTTTTTTATAAGTATAAGGTATGTTTAATTGCATAGTGAATATTCCATGAAAATTTCATTTTCGCACGGAATTTTTTCTGGAGAATATTTTCCCAAGAAAACTAATAAAAGTTGTTTGATTTGCATATTGTATTTTCCAATTTTATGTTGTTCATCTCAAGGATATATCTCCTCAAGATCTTTCTTTGCGTCCCCATCTCACTCTAACTCTCAATGTTGATCTTTTTAAATCTGATAACAATCTCATGTTAGAACATAGTGTTATTAAATCAGACGATTTTACGACTTGAATCGTACAATTTGAATCAGAATGGAAGAAAACAACTTAAATCAACTAATAAATCGAGATAATCGCCGATTCAAATCACAAACCATGCAAATCAATGAATCGTACGAGTTGGAAAGTCCATATATTCAAAGCTTTTGATGGAAAATAAACCCCATTACAAAAATTGGTTTTCTATTTTGGTTGATTATTATTTAATCGTATTTTTTCGGAATCATTTCCCCTAAGAAGTAAAAAAAAAAACATCCTCTCTCAATAGTTCTCTTCTCCCAGCTAGTCCATGCACTAATAATCACTTACTAAGAGTATAAAAATGAAAAAACCAATTAGCTTTTAGGATTTTTCATTTTCTTGGTATTTGAGGATTTGAGAGAATTGAAGTATGTAAATAGCATATGTTATACATATGTATAAATCTTGAATCATATGATTCACGATTCATGCGATTCATGATTCAACGTAACATAGAAATGAATTTGAATAGTTGTAAAAGGGTATTTCCTCATCAAACATGATATGATGAAGCCTGAATTTTTTTAGAGTTTTAACCAAATAATTTAAAGACTTGATTTCATGATATTCAAAGACTTGATTTTATAATTTAAAGACACGAGTCTCCCCAGTAATCCATGATATTCAAAGACTTGATTTTTTTTCTGTAAATTTCAAATCATTTAAAGCAAATAATAGAAGTGTTCTTGATGGTTGATTATGAGGCACACAAATTTGAATCAACAAGCCCGCACCGATAACATATTTGGAAATTTATTTAGAGCAATCTCAAGCCTTATTATTTCACATTAAGATTGAATCCTTAAGATTCTCGAAGGAATAAAAATATGAAGGTTAAAGATCTAATTCTACTTCTTTGATTAAAAGGGAAATTTTAGACAGAAAGATAGAGAAAAATGGAGGTGGAGATTTTTTATGATTGAAGTGTCGAGAGAAAGAGAGGGGGAGAGTATTTAAAGCTGAAATATGAGACGGGGTCGCAGTAAAATTGTCGTGGAATATTTAAAGATAAAGAAAAATGGAGGTGGAGATCTTTTATGATTGAAGTGTCGAGAGAAAGAGATGGGGAGAGTATTTAAAGCTGAAGTTTGGGCAAGATCGCAGAAACACTATCATGGGATATTTTTCTTATGGGATAGGAGGGGTAATAAATGAGTCATTTCAAGGAATATTTCTCGCTTATGAAAATTTTCTCGCCTCCTTAAAACACAATTAAACAGCTAAAATTATGATTTTCTTACAAATATTTATTTTGAGGAAAATCTTAATTGTGTGTCCTCAAAGACTTGTTAGTCTAAGATCATTTGTATTAGAGTAGCCATTTTCCTTTAAAAGCAAACTTGAATAGTCAAACGTAATTTTTTTTGCCACATTAGACTCTCCATTTAAAAGCCAAAAATGCTTAAAGTCATTTTGAGTAGCCATATTTGATAACCTTGTTTGGTAGCCAATGCCAAAACTCATGTGGAGACCTAAAATATGGGAAGCCTTATTCGATTACGGCTATTCTAATGCAACAAAGCCATAAAACTTGACTAAACTTGACTTTAGGGACTAGGCAAATATAGTTTAGCTAGCAAGATTTAGAGAAACAACTACAGATGCTCTAATAAGCTACATAGTACACAGTGTCCATATCCATCACTTTTTCAAATTTAATATGAACTTGTGTATGCGTTTTGGCTATTTATTAAAGTGTCATGTCTGACACCTTGACACCTTGTATGCGCATACTGGACACTATCGGTGTCAATGTTACATAAGATTTTACTTAAAAGAGAAAGAAAACAAATTAAGCTGTGGTGGTGCAAGGCTTTTACAAAAACGTCGGGCACATATAGCGGAATCTCTCTATATGTGCAGTTCAGTGGGTTACTATAAAAAAAAATGAAATGCTCAACAGTTTGGCACGAAGGCAAAGACAATGGCATCGCTCAACCTTATTCATTTGTATTGGTTTTCTTGAGAGGAGGAAAGGGGTTTGGTTGTTAGGCATCAAGGTTTAGCACTAAGATGGAGTATCGTTATTAACTCAGATCTTCGCTCTTTCCACCTCAGAATGTCTCTCGTCAAATTCGCCACTCTTAGTCCTGACACTTCGACATATGTATCGGACACACCGACACTAACCCATACATACTGATGTGTACTCCGTGATTACCTCATCAACTTTTTGACATATTGTTACCAGTTTCCATTTCTTTAGGCATGTTACTCAATCTACTAAGTTCTATGATTGTTTCTATTTTGCAATCTGCCCCTCCATCCCATAAAGATATAGAATCATTCATTATACAGACACTAAAAGTCTAAGACGCTGAGTATAAGAAAAGTGAAAGAGAAAAAACTACATTCGTAAGTGTACTGACGTGTCCACATTTTCACTCACTTCGAAGTCGCCGTATCCGAGACGGGTACGTGACGCGCCGTACCCGTGTCAATGTTACATAGGCAAGCACCAAACTTTATACTCTTTTATATGTGCAGAGTATCTGCCCTTTCTATGTCCTACGATAAGTTCATCAAGACGAAATGATATACAGACCTGCCTCACGCTTGAAGACCTCCTGCTTTTCATTGTAGACATCTGGAAAACATAAGAAATAACCAAATAAGAATGGCATCCTAGCAGTACTTAAAGACGTGAAACTTTTTGGTAAGAAGACGTGAATGCCTCGAACAGAATAGTAAATCTATGCAATGCCAAGTGATAACCGATATCATGCGTCACGTCACACAAACAATGATGATGGTGTATAGCTTGCTCTAAACACGAGCTGATGTAAAGTTTTTTTGAGCTAATTTAGATTTACCAGCTAACGTACTTAACTGTAATCACCATTCTCCATCAGCTTCATTGAGTCTTCCGTAAGCTGGTCAAACATAAGCTTGGTTTCTTCTGACATCCTCTCCTTCCTGTCATTTGATGATCCCTTTAATCTTCTCAAAGCTTGTAATACCTGCTCGAAAAACATAATCAACTCTTTTCACAAGAAAGAAGAGTAAATGTCTACTACTGCCAAACATAGTAAATATAGAATTATACGAAGTTTATTTCCAATGAATCAATATAACGTCATAAAAATGATAACCTCCTGAGATTGAGAATACACAATTCAGAAGGCAAATGTCAAAATAAAGAATTAAAAAGGGAGACAGCATGTAACCATCAATTCTCAAAAACAAGCTTAACTTCCTAAATACATCGAAGAACACAAACAGGCTTCAATATCACCGAAGACAGAGAATCAAACCCCTCCTCTAGACTTACTTAGGATTTAAACGAAGATAGGTCAACAACCATCCCTCAGTGAGTGACTGGTTAACTCGTCAATAGTATTGTGTCCCACAACACGTTGAAAACTAACCACTTTATACTAAATTTTGGAACTGCTTATGGTTGACCACGTTGGCCATTGAAATAACCCAAAAAAGAGTTATGCATTTTATTCAGAGCCATTTACAGAACATACAACAAAAAATGGCTCATCGTTATATCTAAAACTATGGGCATTTTTGTTGGAGTATATGTCATCATCATATACTCTATTAGTCCCACATCGGGTAATAAGAGGGTTAGACTTATGTTCCCTACCTATATAATGATGCTTGGTTGTAATATAATTAAAATCAACTTAAGAGTGAATAAACTTTCTCCCCTTCTTATTTCTTCAATTTTGTCCTAACTCCCAATGATACAAAAGGCGATACTTCTTGAGTAGATTAGAAGATGCAATGACTTGTCTATGATAGTGAAGCCATTTAGATTACACACCTCTCCTGGTGCTAGAATTATTTTAGGTAGGGTACAAGAGGTTTTTAATAATGTGCAGGTTAACATGGCCCATTTAAGAAGAAAGATCGTCCAAGAAATCAAAGATTGCTCAAGTTTGAGCAAAGCTGAGATGTATAACAGCCAAACTAATCTTCAAATTATTAAAAAAAAAAAAAATAGGTGCTGAGATTAAAGTTCGCAAGGATCCAACCTTGAAATCATATTTTTGGGCTCCTCCTGCACCTGATGAAACTAGGATTTGCTGTGATGGGGTTTCAAATGGTAATCCTGGTTTGGGGGGAAGTGGGGCAGTCTTAAGAAGCTATCCAGGGACAGTGGTTGCTGTGGTGATAAGGAACATCCCACATACTACAGCCTTCTTTTCAGAATGCATGGCATTCACGCATTATGAATGGCCTTACACAAGCTCAGGACATGAATAAAGATAAGGTGTGGGTAGTCTCTGATTCTGAGGCAGCTGTTCAAGCTTTTACTAGTGATAAAGTTCCATGGCAATTACTCCTTGCTTGGCTGAAACTGAATACTGGTTTTTCAAGGCTAAGAATCAACTCAATTTGGAGAGAACATAACTTTTCAGCAGATGGAGCAGCTAAGAGAGGCTGTAATATTCAAGCAGGGTCTGTTGAAGTCCATCTAGGCAGACCAGACCTCATGACCAAGATTGAGACTCCTTTTGAGGAGTACTTCAGATACTGTAGTTAGGTTCTTTGATTTTTTGTTAGTTGCAGCACTTTGCTTGCTTCTACCTTTAGTTTTCTAGCTTTTTTCTTTGGTTATACCCCTATACCTCTCTTGTACATTCCTACAAAAAAAATTATAAAAAATCTTGCTTACCTTGCAAAAAAAAAAAAAAAATCAAAACAAATTTTAGTAGGTGGGATGCCACAAATAACATCACCTACATCAATTAATGTGAAGGAATAACACAAACTGAGCGGTCAGATATGTCAATTGCGTCCAATCCTCATCTACTCTGTTTCTTCAGTCCCTTGAGCAGATATTTGGGGTCACTAAATACATAAACCCTCAAGGAAATGGGACATTCTGTGAAAA
This sequence comes from Kingdonia uniflora, assembly GCA_014058105.1. Lineage (NCBI taxonomy): Eukaryota > Viridiplantae > Streptophyta > Magnoliopsida > Ranunculales > Circaeasteraceae > Kingdonia > Kingdonia uniflora. The sequence continues at coordinate 1,138,696 of JACGCM010001830.1, read as the reverse complement.
CTGAACTCAGTCTGACATAGAGACGTGAAACAACAAGGTACTCCTTATACAAATATCGAGAAACAATCGGCATGACCGTTGACATATCGAGAAAGAAACTCATTTTAGTGAAAACAATAGGCACGATCATTGACATATCGAGAAAGAAACTTGTTTCAGAGAAAAACAATCCTGGAAACCTAAATTAATGAAGCACAACTTCAATCCTGGAAACTGAATCCAGCTTGAAACTAGAGGAAATTCCTTTTTCAGATCAAAGTGCAGAAAACCGCCTAAAGATCTTGTAATAATTTCTCTTAAAGAGAGAAGCTTCTCTAGCCAGTACCATGTTTACATTACCGTGAATGAAGAGCATCAACATAACATGTTTTGAATCTAAAATTTCCAAATTCACAGGACCATCAAGACCCCAGAATCAATTGATGAGGTTCTTCATCTCATCCAAGAAGGGCATCCCTAATGAGAATATCATGATCAGCGTGGAAGAGAGAGAAGCTTCAGTACGAGCAAGGTTATGAGGAGAGAAAGAGCTAGCAGGGATGCCATCTTTGGTGAAAGTTCGAAACTCCACAAGGAACCCTCCAAGCATAGTTTAGTTGTTGAAGGCATTGACAAAGGATCGAGGTTCCTCATTATTGGAAGCCATGAGAACCCGAGCAAGAAAAGAGGAGAGAGAGAGAGAAAGAGAGAGAGAGAGAGAAAGAGAGAGAGAGAGAGGCATTTATTTTATGATAAAGACTCTTGATTAATGCCATGGGAGAAGAGCATTAAATGGAGAAATCGGTTATGTAAAATTGACACGGGTACGGGTAACAGTGTCCAGTACGTGTAAGGGGAGTCTGACATGCAAGAAAAAGAAAATTATCATTAAAATATGCCCAACACATGTGTCGCATGTCCAAGTGCCGGTGTTAGATACGTGTCGACAAAGATTTTATTGAAAATATAGTTTCCTTATTACAAAGAAAATTGGAGGAAAAAGGTGTAAAACCCTAGCAAAAAGATCGCTAGGATATTTCTGAAAATCACCCAAGAGCTAACCCATTATATATCATTTTAACCTAGCTTAGCTTGTACAACATACAAAGTTTTATGAAACTTGCAAGATGAATTGCCTAGTATACTAAAAAGTTCCGCTTCATGTGACAAATGCATAGTCGAAAGTACCATAAACAAAAATCTTTGAGTAGTTTAAACACAAGGTTGTAGTAACTTCTTTTTTTATTGAAGTGATATTACATGGGCTCGTCCTAGTGATGTAATGATCCTTTTATTAGAATCGAACTTAAATAACCTTTTTGTAAAGGATAAGGTGTTTTGTTTCTTTTTTCTCTATTTAGGCGATTCGGCTTGAAAGGAATGCCAGAATATTCACATAAATAGAGCACATGAAAGAGATACAGTTATTACCTCGATAAAATTTCTTGCTTTTGGTGGATTAAAGCGGTGTTCAATATGAAAAGGATGTTCTTCGGTCCTTTGGTTGCTAGGTGGAAAGATATCTTAGGATAGCCATGATTTTTTTCTAGCCTTGTAGGGCCTTTTTGTACTACTTTTGTTTGTTTTCTGCAATGTAACTTTTTCATTGCTTAGTCTATTGTAATCCTTTGTTGCAATCCTTTTTCTATACAATAAAACTTACACTAATCCAAAATAAAATAAGGAGAAGTAGCTTTATTATATGGCTGGTTTGTCAATATGCAAAATATTTCGATCAAAGTTTTGCATATGCACTCTTTCAACTATGTTACCAAATTAGAAGTAACGGGGTTATCAAATTGTCCAATAATTAAAAGATTTCAGCAAGTAAGTATTAATTGAATACTGAATATTTTGTATTGATTCTATTAGAAAGATGGAAGAAAACAAAGACTTAAAATCTGACCGTTTCTCCTGGTTCAAGCAAGTCAGCTATGCGCCTTTTCATCTTTCCAATATCGTCAGGTGAAAGATCCTCACTATCTTCTTCTTCTTCTTCATTATTTGCTACAGAAACACTTTTCCCAGCAAATCTTGAATCAACTTTAACACTATCCAGCCATGCGTCCTATATCAAAGTAGATTTTTAAAAATGACATAAAAAGGTGTTATATTATTATGTGACTACTTTTACATATAAAGTAGAAGTGACAGTACCTTAATTTCATTCTCATCGGCATGTTTTTTTCGTCGTTTTGGTATAAGTTCCAACGGCTTATTCTCATTGGAACATTCAACAAAATTTCCATCTGCATCAAAGTAGCCTTCCTCCCTTTCTTGGTTTAGATTAAAAGGTTCTATTTGAACCCCGTCATCATCAACCGCAGCATCAGCCTGCCAAAAGCAACCCTTCATTATCGTCTATCCCTTGCCCAATTACTGACAAAATTCATAACTATCTTTGACTGTAAATCGCTGCCAATCCATTGAACCAAGGATTTAAATTATAAACAAGAAAAAATAGATGCATTACTAATTCCCCCTTAGACTATTAAACTAGAATAGAAGATGTAAATTCAGCAACCACTAGAAAATGCTAATTTGGGACAAGGAAACCTAACTCCGTAATCTTTTCCTATGAGACTATGACACTGAGCATCTAAAAATGTTAACCCTAAGTTCTTAAAACCAAAAAAGTATCTCGAAAGATTAAAGCTCAAGACTGCACCATGGCATCTGACATATGTTGTATGTTAGACAGCGCCCAGTACTGCGTTAACGTAGCATCCACTTGTGCTACCTTACATGCTTGCATTACATATTGTATCACATTATGCAGTCATGTTTCGACAAGGCCCATTAATAATTCCCATGAAATGCATTCTCTTGAAAGATGATCGTTTTACACTATATGGTGCATTGCTTTGCAACCGATTTTGGGATACATAAGAATACATTAGAACTGCTTAGCAAACATTTCGAAATCAACAATAAACCAAAAGTACAAATTCGAATAAAAGGGGTATGGGGGGCAATACCTGGTACTTAACCTCGGCAACACTAATGTCATGAAGCATCCCTCTAGACTCTTGACTAAACAGATCATCGAACATTCGAGTCCGTCGCCTCACGCGCTCCTCCGCCGCAACCTTTGGGTCAGAAAGATCTTTCGGACGTTCTTCAACTCCAATCACTCTTGCAGTTGGAGCTTCATCTCCCAACTTTACCTTCTTACCCTTTGGGAATCTTGGCTTCTTCTGCCTGTACAATTCAACAACAACAAAACCCAATAATTATAAAATCAATCACATAAGAGGTCATCCAAATCAATTGAAACGAACATAAATTAAAACCCTAGAAACTGAAGGGGGAGAAGATTACATGAGAGGTTTGAGGGAATCTTCGATTTCTGAAAAGGGGCGTTTCGTGTGAGAGCGTGGTGGTTTGTCTACCATTGTTGTAGCTTAAGCAAATCTGTATTTTTTGTCGACGGAGTTGGGAAAGATTGCAATTGTTTTGAATTGAAGCTACCGTAGGCTCGAAATACAATATCATTGGCGTTGGCATCCCAACACAATGCCAATATGCCTAAAAAACACAAAGCCAATGGTGGTGGATAGCCAATGGTGACTTAACGGGTGCAGCAGTAAAGTCGCCGCCCATCTGAAGGCTATAAAACATGTCACATAGACGGCAGTAAAGACTTTATCGCCGCACCCTCAGAGTAAAAAATACCCTTCCACACTTCGCGTTTTTTCTTTTAAGATCGACTTCAATGAATAGTTAATGAAAGGAAATTTGAATTGATTCAAATACGATTACAATATATGAAAACAATATTACAACTTCAAATGAAAAAAGAACATCTCATATTTGATTAGAGTGATCCCTTGTAAGCCCACAAATGATCAACAAGTTGATCCCTTAGTGCGAAATGATCGTCTTCGTCCCTTATTTTGGATAACTTCTGCCTATATTCCTCCACAGTATTTTGACCTCTCAAAGGCGTGTCCTTTGGTATTTCCATACCCGGATAGTTCTTAATTTAAATCTTATAGCCACCACGTTCGTTTCCAACAATCATGTTGTGCATGATTATACATACATACATAACATTCTCCAAGTCTTTCAGATGATGCAAACGAGCTTTATTCTTAAGAAATTCAAATCGTCCTTGTAATACACTGAACGCACTCTCGATATCTTTTCGATAACTCTCTTGCATTTTGGTAAAGAATTGTTGTTGATTTGTAATGGGATTTTTGATGGCTTGAATAAGCGTTGCCTATTTTGGGGTAAATTCCATCCACAAGATAATACCCCATACGGTGCTCGTGGACTTCTCATGGCGGTTTGTCGATTGTGTACTCACAAGGTCTCATAAGACCATTGGCTAATTGGGAAAATAGATACGATTGTTGTAACACGTTGATGTCGTTATTCGAACTGAAATCCCGAAGAATGAGCCATATCCAAAGATCAAATATGATTACAGCTTCAAGAACCATTGTCGGTTCTTTTTTATGATTGTCATTACCATCTGTACGGGCAATTCTTCCATACCCAATGCATACAATCTAAACTACCTAACATTCATGGCATACCCATTTGTTTGGCTAATACTAATAATCATGCGACATCATTTTGGTTAGGAACTCTAAGATAATCCTCACCAAATGCTTTAACTATGGTGTCACGCAATTTTTTCATACACTCCATTGTCGTCGATTTCACTATTTGGATGTAGTCTTCCGTGGAATCTGCCGATGCACCATTACATAACATGTGGAACGCTGCCGTTATCTTTGGATACGGAGATAAACCAACTGTGTGAACCGCATTTGCCTGTTGGGCGAAATAATTATTACTTGCTAAAATGATATCAAAAATGCGTTGAAAAACACCTCGCCTCATACGGAATCGACAACGAAATTTTAATTATTTCCAAACCGTTATTAGTTTTTCAAAGTAATCCCTCATCAAATTAGCATGACCCCTTTGATGATCCCGCTCCATCTGTAAGTCTACTCTTCCAATAACCCTTCCGCCCCTTACACGTGAAGGCTCAGCCTCTTCCGCGTGCGCATCCGTAATTAATTTATTGCCCTCGTCAAGCAATGGTTGTGTATGTTGATACAATAGTTCATCTTCATCTTCAGATGAAGAAGATGATAAATTTTCTAATTTGTGAATCATTTTCAGTCTCTTAAGCAAATCGGCCATAATGTAGTATGGATTTTAGAGGAAAACTTTTAGATAATAAAAAGAAGTAAAGATTTTGGAGGAATCATCTAACAAAATGCTACTTATTTAAGGGTAGAAAACTAACTGTTAGAAACTTGGAACACAAGTTTTCACAAAGTGTCGTTTGTAAATCTATCTGCAGCTGCGGTGGTAAAGTTTTTACCGCGACTTTACCGTCGCATGTATTTAAAACCAAACGATGTGGTTCATATTGAATCATCCACGCATTTTATTTTTAACAGTTGGATCGTGATGATAAAGTCTTTACTGGCGCATCACTTTAAGGTAAAAAAATCAGAGTTGTTGGGTTGGCTGATGATGTAGCAGTGGTATTGGCCAAAGCCAATGCCAAGCTACAGGGAATGTTCTTAAGAACATCAGCAGGTGATATGTTCTAATAGAAAATGGGAAATACAATGGTTTTATTTATTAGCCACACACTTTCACACCTCAATGAATTTTTTGATATCTAGCCCATGAACATAGTAAAACAGCCACTAAATCGACAAACATAATGATACCAACAAAAATGACGCCATCAGTTGTGCATTATTGTAATAAGTGTGATGAACATAAAATGGACTAAATCAGCTTGTTTGTAAGCATCGTTCAAACACAATGATATGTTTATTCAACCACCCACGCCTGCGCAACGAAATATATAAGCTTAGGGCAATAAGGGAAATAACAAAATCAACAAGGTTTTTCTCCTCCTCATGCATACTGTAAACATAAGGAACCGCATACGTCTAGTGGCAAGAGCATGGGCTTCCAAATTACAAGTTCTACTATAAAAATAAAAACTAAAAATCCTAAAAGTGAGAGGCATTAGACAAAATAGCTGAAGCTAGGTTGAGTGCTCCATAGGTCAGATCACCACATTTTAGTGTTGGAGATGCTTTAAGAGCATCCACAACAGCTAGGTTGGGCTGGTTCAAGAATCTGACCCTCAAAACGTTGTTCTCGACCCACAACAATAGGGTCGAGAGATGACTTAAGTGGTTTCGAATGACCCCGGGGGTTGGTTTAGAGACCCCTGGGTACTCCAAGGGTTGCTGTTATTTTATTCATGTCGCGGTAAAGATTTTGCCGCGACAATTTTAAGGGTTGAGATGGTGCCACATGTACAGACGAGATTAAATATAAATATTACGGCAAAAAGAAGACCGTGACATGTTTTTTAATTTTCTCTCTTATCTGTTCATCTTTCTCTCTCCTCTCTTGCCACGTGTTATTTTCTTCATAGTTTTTTTTCTCTCTCTCTTAAAAACCACGACAAACACTTCACCGCGACATGGCTTTTTTTATTCTAAAAATCGACCCACCGCTGTGAGTTAAGTCTGGGTCGTGGTCGGTTGAGGCCTCTGTCATGGTTTTTATCGACCCTATTGTTGTGGATGCTTTAAGAGCATATGCAGCAACTAGGTTAGTTTGAATCCACCTTGTCCTCCCAAATAGTAACCAACCTTGAGTTTCCCATAACAGTGAGTGGGTTGGTTCCACTTAAATTTTTTTATAAATCAATCCAATCATAAAAAAACCATATGGGGTAAGAGAGAGGAAAGAGAAAGAGGAAAAAGAAAATAATAATTTCATGCAATTTTAATTTTAAAAAATATATTATATACATCGCGAACCATTGAAACTGCGACGTGGCTTAATCTGGGGCGTCAATTTTGCCGTACAATTCATAACTGTGTGGCATGAATATTTTAACAACCCACCTTGCGGGTCTCTGGACCGACCCTTATGGTGAGTTTGGTTGAGAAATTGGGTGTCACATTAACGAGCTGACCTCACTGTTGTGAGTTGGTTTTCCAAAAAAGATGGTGATTTGCTTCCACCTAAGCAAGTCACCGTACTGCTACATATGCTCTAACAACTAAGAGCATCTCCGGCCAAAAAAATCTAACTCACACTCTATGTCTTCCAGCAGTTGGTGCTGATGTGGCGAGTCTTTGTTTAATGAAAATAATTTTTTAGTCTGTAGCAGACTTCTTTACTCCACCACAATTATTCATCTCTTCTTACACCAATAAACAAATATTTAATATGCGCGGTGTAATTTAGTCAGCGCGGTGTTTTAAACTCCTCACACTTATTTTTTTAGTGTGAACTGAGCTCCACACATCCGGTTGGGTTGGGTTCTAGCACGCCAACTAAGCAACTCAAAAAAAAAAATGACTGTTGGAAAGAGAAAAGTATGGGTTTCGAGTGTGGACTCAAAATTGGGAGACTTTACTTGCGCATCACATATTTAATGGGTGCACATCTCGGATGATTACTTCTTTCATTGGAGGACAACAAAGTGACGGGCCCTACCAAACTATACTTTTGAAGTTTTAATTAAATTTCTCTTAATATTTCTTTTACTAATCCCACACCCCAAACTCTCTGTAATTTCGGGCAAGAGTTGGGGCGCCCAAAACTGCAGTACCAAAACTGTAGTATTACTCCCACCAAAATTTCTCTAAAAATAAAAATGGCCATCTCTTCAAACCAACATCTTTCTTTCTTAAAAAAATCCTCAAAACCCAACAAATCATCTCCAAACCATCTCCTACACTATGGAACGATCACAACCGAGACGACGATATCAGAAAACACAATTTCGATTTCGACAGAGTGCACACATTAATACTAAATCACCCAATTTTACGCATTCTTGAATCATCCTAAACCGCATTACAAAAATTCAATCAAAACCACACCCAACTTGTCGTCTCGGGACTTATTAAACACTCTTTAGTTGTGGGTCGAGCTATAAAGAAGCTTTGCTCGACCCAGTCGCATTTATGTGTAACTCAATCTCCAAAATAATATAGTACAATTGTATAGCTTGGACACCCTAACGGTAACTCAACCTTTAAAACACTTCTCCTTTTTGTCGTGGAGGACAAAGGCAAGAATAACAAACACCTACAACTAACTCAACCAATGACAAGTCAAAGGGATTAAATCATCGAAACAAAAAGATACACAATATAATAAAAGTTGTAAACATAAGAAGAATATAGACTTGCAAAATACACGACAAGAGCGTAATGGGAAGATACAATGACCACATAACAGTACTGAACAAATGCACTAGAAAGATGCAGATGTGCAAGTGCAAACAAAAGTGGACAACTAAAACCAACCATATTCCAAAAAGAAAGCTTTATACCCCAAAAATGCAATTGCAAAAAAAATGCAACACCGAGTCATCGATCTTATTTATCCTTCAATCCCTCTTTAATCTTTTGAGACAGCAATATCAAGTTATTGTCAATCTTCACATTCATCGCTGCCAACGCATCTTCAACAACCTTGTTCAACACCGCAAAATTAGATCCCATTGTTGTAGTAACCAGCTGAACAATATTAACAACAAAATCATAATGAGGAATGGATGCAGACGCCGCTGGACATAACGGGATATCAGAACGAGTAACAATAGGATCAATCATATTACATGTTGTAACACCAACACCACCTAAATTGCTAAGCAAAGGCATACACCTTTCCTCATTCTCGAAGACATCACAAACCTTTGCATGTTTAGATGAACTTACGGCTGTAGGATAAACAGTAGGCCAATCATCAACATCTGTACACCACTCTCGAGGTTCCCCAGGAAGTCCATCTGTCCCAATCTCAAAAAAACATAGATTTTCGGGAACTTGAGCATGACGAAGATCAAGCTTGCCTATAGGGTATTGATAGTTTTGAGGTGGACTAGAAACACCCTTAATCTCACAAATCCGTCGAATAAGTCTACCAAAAGGCAATGGTTTTCGAGTATTCGACATCGATATAAACTTAGTCATATAATCCCAGATCACGAGAGGAATATTAATAGGTTCACCTTGCGATAACAAACACATTAACTGAAGAAATTTCTTATGAACGTCATCAAAGTGTCCTCTCCTAGGGTAGATATTGCATTCAATAAAGTGAGAAAGAACTTGAAATATATGTCGAAGGTAACGAAGTGGAGCGTTTGTCTTACCGACAATGGATTGGTAACGCTTACTAAAAAGCTGAGGAATGTACAGGGAGCCGCAAACACTAGCATAAGGAAATGCGTGAGCATTTTTTACACGAGGATATTGCAGTGCTTCAGAGATAAGATCCAGAGTAATACGTACATCTTCGTCATAGAGACTTGTCAAAAAAAATTCTTGGAGGGATCAAGTTGACCCGCACAGGAGTAGAACAATCGAACAGTCATAATCGGGGCAGAACCTAACAGAGGATTAGAAAGGTGTTCATGTCCGAAAGGGAACCACAAGTTAAACGGGTACCATTTCAATTCATCAAAATTAACGTGCCTTTCAACAATAACAGACTTTCCAGAGTAAATAAATTTGAAATCTTCATACTCAGTCTCATCATTGAAAATGCGAGATGGAAATTTTCAAGGTTTGGTAAGACACTCAGAAGTATCAAGTTTAGCCCACCACTTAGGATCAGATCGAGTTGCAGAAGCAATAAGTGATTTTGTAGAATTCTTTTTCGAATCCAGTTTCTTAGGAGTGATGGGAACCCTATGAACAGTTTTCATTTGATTCGTAATTCTTGTGTCGGGCAGAAGCTTTGTCTTAGCCATAACAAACACAATGTGACAAACTATCCAAGAACACACAATTCAATCACCAAGTAAAATTGCAATCATAATACAAACTATCCAATTTGCAGTAGAACAACAAAATCGATCAAGGTCGAAACTCAAATTTGCAGTAGAAGACAAGTGAAATTGATGAAGCAGGCAATCAAATTTTATTTTAAAATCAAGAAGAAATGAGAGGAACCGAAACCCTAACTGTGATAGAAAAGCATGAATCACAAGAGAGAAGGCACAATCACTTACCCTAACCGTGAACTTGACATTGATTCCATAATGAACCTCAATCGTAGTGGAGAGAGAGAGAGAGAGAGAGAGAGAGAGAGAGAGAAAGAGAGACAGACATTATCATTTTTCAATGGAGCCCTAGATAAGAACTGGTTTTGGGTGAACTGAATTAGGAACTGCTACTCCAAAAGAAAAAAGAAAAAAGAAAAACCTTAAACTGTCTGTAATTTCGGGCGCAGAGTTGGTGCGTCCAAAACTAAAAATTTAAAAAAAAAACAAATTCTCTGTAATTTTGGGCGCAGAGTTGGGGCGCCCAAAACGAAAAAAAAAAAATTCAAATTTTTTGTAATTTTGGGCGCAAAATTGGGGTGCGGGAGAAGTAAAAAAATAACTGTTCACAGGGAGAACTAAAATCTAACTAAAGAAAAAATTAAGGAAAAAACCTAACTAAAATCTAACTAAATCAATCTAAATTGGGGTGTGGGAGAAGTAAAAAAATAATTTAAAAAGTTGTAAATATTTAACATTGGGAAGGGCATACTTGTTATTGTGTTGGAGGGTTGTGCAGGTGGACTCCCCTCAAAATTTCAACTCCATTGTCCATACTCCATACACTGCTGCACTGAATCCAAGTTACCAATGTACAAAACAAAACCCTAAAAGAGCAACAAAATTGGAATCTCTTAAAAACCGCTAAGATTCCTAACGTGGCAGTCAATCTCACACTTTGTCTCTGACCATCACTGAAACTCACTTCTTCACTCACTCACTCACTCACACAGAGAGAGCCAAAATGTGTGGGATCCTCGCAGTCTTCGGCTGTGTTGACAATTCTCAAGCCAAACGATCTCGAATCATCGAGCTCTCTCGAAGGTAGACAATCCCAATTTCACTTTTTTGAATTTGGATTCGAACTCCCATTTCGATTACATAAGTAAAATGTTTGATTTGTTTTCAATTTGATGATGATTTGGGGAAACAAAATTGTTAGGTTGAGGCATAGAGGTCCTGATTGGAGTGGGTTGCATTGTTATCAAGATTGTTATCTTGCTCATCAAAGATTGGCAATCATGGATCCCACTTCTGGTGACCAACCCCTTTACAACGAGGACAAAACCGTCGTCGTTACGGTATCAATTTTGATTATTAACTTATATATTGCATTGCGTTTAATATTTGTTAAAGTAGAAATGTAGAATGTATGTCATTTTTAATAGTGTTATTTGATTAGGCGTGTAATTCCTATCGAGACGCACATGGTATTTAGATAGGATTTATCCTTAATGGTGAGTGGTGACCCCTTTTCTCGAAATGGATAACCGATTCTTTTGTTGAGTTCACTGAGTAATGGAACATACTTGATTGCAGAGAAAAATACTTGATTTTAATGACCCAATTGGGTGCTAGTAGGGGTGTTGAGGTTCACATTCTTGTTGAAAAGCGTGTGAAAATAGTCATGGGATTTGTTATAAATGGGGCTTTCTATTAGTAAACCCCAAATGGGTGTCAGTGTCTGATTACGAAGACGAGGAAGAGGGTGAAAAAGTAGGGAGAGGGAGGGATTACATATTCATGTTCAAATACTTAAATTTTCATCCTGAAGGCATTTGGTGTTGATTTATATAAATTGACTTTTCCCTCATATTAGTTACATTTTTGTTAATTCTTAGCGTATCTAATCTTATTCAGTTTTTCTTTTCGCTAAGTTCTTATTGATATACTTTTTTTATTTGTTCTCTTCGCAAATTATCAATGCATAAATTGTTAAATATGGCTCCTACCTTAATATACAAAGTTTCTGTATTTAGGTAAATGGCGAGATTTATAACCATGAAGAATTAAGAGCGAAGCTGAAGTCTCATAAATTCCGAACTGGAAGTGATTGTGAAGTCATTGCCCACCTTGTAAGTAAATGTTAATATTTTGGTTCATTAAACCTTTCAGCTGTAGGAAACAGATGATTTTTTGCTCCTTATCAATGAAGGACACTTCATTTTCTGGCAGTGCTTGAAACTGTTGGTACCCATAATCAACAGGATCTAAATAAGGATACTAAGAAAGTGTTGTATCTATTTTACGTATCTGAATTTGCCAACCCTCTCTATCAGTTGTTGAAACTATTATGCGGAAATGAATTAACATTGGTTGATTGGTTTTTTCCCCTAAAGCGTTTCAAATTTTTGTTTGTTTGATCAATGACGAGGAGGGTTGGCAAATTAGGAATCCGTTTGTACATAGCTATTATAACATATTATGAAAATGTCGGTGGCCTCAGTTTTGTAAAAGCCAATTGGTTTAACAGCGTAATAGTGTATATTGTGTCTATCTTTGGCAGTATGAAGAATACGGGGAGGATTTTGTACATATGCTGGATGGCATGTTCTCCTTTGTTCTTCTTGACACACGAGATAAAAGCTTTATTGCTGCTCGAGATGCAATTGGTATTACCCCACTTTACATGGGCTGGGGTCTTGATGGTATGTCATCTAACTTGGTATATGCTGCTTGGAGATAGCTTCAATTATTTTGGACTATTATTTTGGAATTAATTGCTTAGTTTGACTCAAGTCTCAATTGGCTCAAGTCCACTTAAAAGGGTCATTACTGCTGCAATTTTTGTTTTTCTAACACGATGTTAATTCGAGTCATTCTGTGGATTGGTTGGAAACAAAATTAAGCGGAAATGAACTATACAAAATATAAAGACATAGTTATGGTGAGATTGCCAAATCTAGCCTATTAATGACTGTGGACGACCAACTGTAAAGGTTTTTCTTGGCGTTAAAAGCAATCTCACCAACTTTCCTTTTTCTGTAAGTTACAAGTCCATGCATTTTTATTACGCTGAGATCCTAGCCAATTGAGCCTTCTCTAAGATTGATTTCTTATTGATGCTTTAAGGACTAGTTTCTGCCTTAGCGTTCTTAGATAAGTAAGTGTGTCATGTACCTTTTTTCCCATGTGTTTGTTTTCCTTTTGAACATGTACTTACAAATATTAGATATTGTTCTCTTTTTTAGGGTCAGTTTGGTTTGCTTCAGAGATGAAAGCTTTGAGTGATGATTGTGAACGCTTCGTGTCATTCCTTCCTGGTCATATATATTCTAGCAAAAGTGGTATGTTATTCAATTTTGAAGCTATTCATTTCATTATGTCATGCTCAGAATTTGCAATTGATAAGTTTTTTTCTTGATCTGAATGTTCGAGTGTATGAAGAATTTCGTCTTAGACATTTTTTAAGGAATGTTTAAATTTTTTATAAAAGCTCATATTCTGAGAGTTAGGAATTTATTCGTCGTTGGTCACGTGTGAATTTTTGAATTTATGATTCACGACAAATCAGTTCTAATTATTTTATTTTTTTGTTGTTGTTGCTAATATACACATTTGTATTGTATATATACAAGGTAAAATATTAGGAAGAACAGGAAGAAAAGAAAATCAATCTAATAAATTATCCTCGAAACTTACCCCTCCTGTGATTTACCAGATGCATCAACTCTCTCCCTTTCCCATTAAATGAAGGGCATCTCTTTTTCTTCCTCGATATCCGTCCTATAACATAAAGCAATATCCCACATTCTATTCTATAATCCTTGGACCAACACGCTTTAAGGGTACTCATAAATTCACCTTGAAAGAGAAACAAAACGTTGAAGAGGCCACACAATTATTCCACACCTGCGCCAACTTTCTCCTAATCGTTATAGTATCCCCTTCTTCCAATTTTATGCCGCGATGTTGACTGAGACTTGCACAAAGGGCCACCGGTCAAGAGAATTCATGTTTAAATGGCACGTGTCTAGGGGACTAGTCAGGCAAATAGCTAACCCCTAATCACACCCAATTCCAAAAGACTGAAAAAATAGGACCATGATTATTTTCATAAAATTTTCTCCTCAATCCCTACTTCTAATTAAATACCTGTCACTCTTTCCTAGCGGTAGAGACTCAAACCGGTAAATGACAGAAAGACGTTCCAATGGCATATACACATTAGACATCTGTAAGGATTTAAGTCGCATCCCAGCCAGTTCGGTAGATCACCAATATTTCTACATCTCTGACACCCATCACTTTATTCATCACCAAGTAAGGGTTAAACAGAGATGCCATCTGAAAACTCAAATAACAAAGAGGTTATAATCCAAGGAGTGCTAACAAATCACATAGGGTACATATCATCTGGGCTGACTTCTCCCCACACGACTTTTTCAAGGTTGCTGCATTTTCTTCCTCATCAAACTCCCCTTCTAGCCACTGCCATTGGTCGTGATCCAAGGCAGTAAACAACAAACTCATGTCTAAATCATCCATTCAATTGTCTCACCCCTGAGCCACTTCACCTAGATATGTCCCCATTCAATTTCTTTGCATTTCAGTAGCTTGTTTAGTATATAGGTAAATCCATCTTTCTATCCCCTCCCATTGGTTTCATGCTAGTACAGGAAATTTTGAATGCTTCTTGCTCCACTTCGATGCGTAGAAGTCGATCCACTATTTATAATTCATGATAGAACATGGGAGGTAAAATATATAATGGATAATTGATATTCTAAGAAGGTAATCCTCTCCTATTAGAAAGAATTTAGATATCTTTATCTTCACGGGGAAGTCGAATTTTATGGATTATTTTGTTTTAACCTATGCAGGAGAACTCAGAAGGTGGTACAACCCTCCATGGTACACAGAGTGCATACCATCAACACCTTACGATCCTTTAGTTTTACGTGAAGCTTTTGAGAAGGCATGCTCCGAACTTCCCCTCTTTTCATATTTTACCTGGTGCCTTTAAGATTATCCATACTAATGGCATGCAGAAATGATTTTTTATTTATTTTCTGTACCTTCACAAGCATTATATCAATTCACCCTTATCCTGACATTCAACATCACGCTCTATATCAATTCGTACAAACTGTTTGATTCACGCTTCTTAAACTTGCAAGTATGTTTACATATAACATGGAATAGTTTCGGCCATTGAGGCATATGATGGTAGAGTTACTGTAGTTGGGTGAGGAAATTAAGATGATCGAACGTAGAGACTAGAAAATAAAAATAGAAATATGATGCGGTGGTTATAAATATCTAAGAACTGATTATGATGGTTTAGTTTTGTTCAATGAAAGTGAGTGACCGGTGATACCTTAGCTGTAAATTAGCATGCACACTGAAAACTCTAATTTAGTTATGAGAATGCAAATGACATGGATCGAACTTTGAAGTAAAGGAAATTTGAGAGAAATTAATTAATAGACGATACGGGAAAGATATGTCTATATTGTTGTGAAAGATCAAAATGTGTATGTATAGCATAATGCTGTATTTACGAATTAGATATTGCATATTTGGATAAATTATTGATCTTCTATAGTTCCAAGATGTATTTCTAATCTGATAAAAGGCTATGCCCCTTCTAAATGTTGTTGATGTTCACTCAATCAACTGCTGCTTTTAGATATCATTCCGATATATCATGTCCTTCTCTCTATATTTTCTTATGTGAACTGTTGACTTGGTCTTAAATGTAGGCTGTTCTTAAGAGACTTATGACAGATGTACCCTTTGGTGTGCTTTTATCTGGAGGACTCGACTCATCACTGGTTGCTGCTGTGGCTTCTCGCCACATAGCTGATTCAAAAGTTTCTAGTCAGTGGGGATCACAACTACATAGCTTTTGCGTTGGCTTGAAGGTTATACTACTTTTGAATGACCTAATAATATCACATAAAATTGTAGTTTATCTTCTATTCTTTATTTTTAAGTAAACCCGTTGACTCCCATACCTTGTACTTGGTTTGACTTCTTATATAGAAATTTATCTTATACTTGCTAAGGCATAAAAGGCTATTAGATGATAACACACCATTGTGTTTGAACAAGATAACTCTGTACTAGTTCTTTAGGGTGTGATCATACCAGCACCAATGCATTGGATCCCATCTGAACTCTGCAGTGAAGTGTGCTTGGACGAAAGTAGTACTAGGATGGGTGACCTCTGGGGAACTCCTTGTATTGAAACCCTCATGTTTTACGAACATGGGTGGGTTGGTGCGGTTTGGGACGATCCTAAAATAGTAGATGTCATGAATTTGACTGAACACCAAAGTAGGCCACTTGCCAGGACTTATCTTGATTACGAGGCATGTGTGTCGCCGGGAATCTCACGTGCCCCATTATGAATCTCAAAACCCTTGTCAACAATAAGTCTAGAATATAGAAGGGTCAATAACTGCAACCCACCCCCCCCACCCCCACCCACCATCACACTGCTGAATGCTGTTTTCTTTCTTGCACGAACTGTGATCAAAAGCACCACATCAATTGCTTAACTCAGTCGTCAAGTTGGCTTTTTTGAAATTGAGATGACCCTTGCAGAGTGACAAGATGACATGAATCATGTAGTTTTACAGTTCATCAATTAGTATTTTAAAGGATTTTCCATTAACTTAACATAGTATGTCTCATTAAACGACACTCTTATTAAATAACCCATCTAGATTCTCTTACTAATATTTTTATTGGTTTTTCCTTTTCTCGTGCATGCTTCAGAGCTCTCCGGATCTTAAAGCTGCAAGAGAGGTTGCTGATTATCTCGGCACTCGTCACCATGAGTTTCACTTTACAGTTCAGGTAATATCAGCTTTTTTCCTTTGGGGCATTTACGCTTTATGGTTGATGATATCTTATTGTTTTGTTTTCATCATGTCAGGAGGGTATAGATGCGCTTGAGGAAGTCATATATCACGTTGAAACATACGATGTAACCACTATTAGAGCGAGCACTCCAATGTTTCTGATGTCTCGAAAAATTAAATCCTTGGGTGTAAAGATGGTTCTTTCGGGAGAGGGTGCTGACGAAATTCTTGGAGGATATTTATATTTTCACAAGGCTCCTAATAAGGAGGAATTTCATCAAGAAACATGTCGAAAGGTACAGTTGTTATTTCTCCTTTGTTTTAGATGGCTATTCCGATATTCTCTGTAGTTAATGCTCTTAAAGTTTATTCTAATGTATGTTATAGATCTTTTCTCAGGTTGACAAAAGATAGGATTTTAATTTTTATCGTATTCATTGCCGTTCTTATGCTGCTTACCTGGGTACTTTTTTTGGGTAATGCTTGCTTTACTGTTTATCCAGATTAAAGCTCTTCATTTATATGATTGCTTGAGGGCAAACAAGTCAACATCAGCTTGGGGTGTAGAGGCTCGTGTACCCTTTCTGGACAAAGAATTCATTAATATCGCTATGGACATTGATCCAGAGTGGAAAATGGTGAGCACAAAAACTCTGATTCTTGGTAGTAATTATATTTGGCTCATTGGCAAAAGTATTGTGGAAATATTTAACCAATTTTAGAACATTGTAAATATCTGAAAAACTATAGAAGTATAATGGATACCTGAGTGTAATGAAAAATATTTTATGTAATGGACCACTAGAAAAGGGTTAACCAACAAGCATGGAATCATATTCCTAATTAGCCATACTAAACAACCATTTGAGCTCCAAAAAAGCATGACCAATGTTCTAGGACTGAAGTCTAACAGATGTTTAGTATCATATCCATATATACAAGTTGTAAAAGGAAAAAAAAAAAAAAAAACTTCGAAAAAACGGAGAAGAAATGATGTCTCAAAGTTCATTTGGACTTGAAAATTTGAGGGCATAGATTTGAATGAAACCCAAGCTATTGGTTTTTTTAGTCACTTCAATACATAACGTGAAAAAATAAAAATTAGCTCGTGGAGGTGCAATGCTGTCAAAGTCAATTTCGACTTAGAAATTTGTGGACATAGATTTGATTTTATCCTATTGTTTTTATTTTTCTAATGATTTGGCTTTATTTGTGCCGAAAAGCATGTTGATCGTTGTCGAATGGGGTGCTAAAGCACATCATTTAAGAATTGCATGAAAGGAAGGCGGAAGGCCGAATGGGTGTAATTTGGCGGGGGGAATGAGAGAGTCATTTTACCACTAGCTATTTGTCGGAAAAACAACCGATGAACACGTGAATATATTTAATGTTAACTTTCTAAAGACCGTGTTTGGGTACATTTACAGGTAAGGCCTGATATTGGTCGGATTGAGAAATGGGTCTTGCGCAATGCATTTGACGATGATAAGAACCCATATCTGCCAAAGGTTCGTAAATTATTTTAAAAAGTGCATCTTAATTATGATGCAACTTAAAGTAGTTCTTGTTTTGTTATTTGGAGAAGCTAATGCAACTTTTTTTCTATTTGTTTATTTTATTCAGCACATACTGTACAGGCAGAAGGAACAGTTCAGTGATGGAGTTGGATACAGCTGGATTGACGGGCTAAAAGACCATGCAAACAAACAGGTTTGCGCTCTTCCATAAGAACTAAATTTTCCACTCATTCTGTCGAACCTATTTATATTTATGAGCATGGATAGTTTGAGAAAACAAACACATTTTGAGTATAACAACATTTGTGTAGACTGTATAATATATCGGCTGATATATCAGTTGGATAGTTTGTCTCAAAGTGCCGTGATACATTCTACATATATAATATAAGTTTGACTAAGAAATCCCGATGCGGCTAATGATTTCTTTAAGCTAATATCATGGCACATATCTGTTGGAGTATGTGTATTTGCACACATATACTCCAATTTACGCACATGTACTCCGACAATACCAACCCATTATCTGACTATATTTCCATTGATATATTCAAAGACGTAAGAGAAGTTATCCTGATAGATATGAAGGTTATCAGCTTTTGCCTGAATCTACATTTTATCCTAGTTTTAGAGTATTGTGAAGGAATTTTCTTAATGTTTATTTATAAAAAGTCTAGTCCATTTTTATCTTTTATTATCTGCTGGTCCAAATTAAAGGCAATACCTGTTGTTTGTAACTGACCAGGTTTCCAATGCAATGTTGGTGAATGCAAGTTTCGTTTACCCAGAAAATACTCCTACTACAAAAGAGGCATACTACTACAGAACTATTTTTGAAAAGTTCTTCCCCAAGGTTAGCTCTCACCAGTTTCTTTTCTCCTTTTCATTTTTATTGTTTTTATTTAAGTAGGAACTTTCAGTACTTGACAAAACTGACCAAAATTTATTGTAGAAGTGTTCTCTGGTAGAGTAATCTAAAAACCTGTATTCTTAATCATTATTATGTGTGACTGTGTGTGATACCCCAATTACAACATCCTCCAAATTCCTAAAGCACTGAAAAATACCGGTATTTTGGTCAGTATTTTGATGGCTTTTAAGAAGGCTAATGATAATTAGAGGGACGATTGTACAAGATATGGTATTGTCAGCGTTTACCTGATAGTCGCTTATAATTAGAAGTATTTAATTTATTGTTTTTTGTAAGGTAAGTTAACAACTTCCAATACATAAAATTATGACTTTGTGTGATTCATGTTTTTTTTATTATGGACAGAATGCTGCAAGGTCAACAGTTCCAGGAGGCCCCAGTGTGGCATGCAGTACCGCCAAAGCATTGGAATGGGATGAGGCATGGTCCAAAAACCCAGATCCTTCTGGACGCGCAGCACTTGGTGTACATGCTGACGCTTACAAGGAAGAAGTTCATCCAACTGCAAACAATACAGTCTTTTACACATTTCCTAAGAAACTGCAAGACGACATTGCAACAGCCACAGCAACTGCTACTATTTAGTTTTCTCTTTGTCAATCTAATTCATTAGGTCAAACTGAAACTAACAGTTTCGGATGAATTAACTAGGGTTTAGGTTGTTAAATATTGGTTCTGGTTAGTGTTTTTTTTTTTTTTTTAGCCATTGAACATATGATGGCATTTATGGCTAGTAGTTTTTGTACATTGTTTCTGATGAATGCAATTTAGTTTTCTTAGAAACTTACTGCAAAAAAAAATTGGGTGTCATATACTTATTGGGGGTTGTGAACACACTGTAATAGAAGAAGTATTTTTGCTCAACCCAAGATCAAATGACCCAAGTTTCCTAATCGGTTTATAAATTACTAATCTAAGATCATCTCGCAGGAACATTTAACTCTTCACTTTGTCAAACCCATACTGAAAAATAAAGATTCCCTTACAGGAGCGTACATTTACTTTGACGTTTCTGAGCAATCTGAGTACCGATTTTGTAGATTTGTATAATAAAATTGCTTTCTTAGAAAAATATAAACCATATGGCAGCGATTGAATAGTTCAATAGAAGGCGCTCAAAATGTAGGAGAGCTTATAAATGCAATGTTTACCGCGTATCTATTTCTTTTCTTTTCTTTTTCAAACGAAGCAAAGCATAACATAACCAAACTTATAACTACAACTGTTTGACAGACATGCATAGTTACATTATCATACAGAGCATTCCCAAAAGAGGCTCATGAAGCAAGTTCATGGGCTAAAGAGAAACAGTCTAGGGATATATACAATACATAGCTAATTAAAGATATAAATGCACAATCCTGAAGGCAAGAGTCCAAAAAAGTTGCAGCACTCCGAGAGATTTTCAGTAGATGGATCTTGAAGATACGATGGCCCAGGCAAGCCCTTGTCCTTCAACTTCCTCTGCTGATCCTGCTCTTGATTTGGAACTGCCTGCAATAATAGGAAGATCAGATTTATCAATGAGGATAAATCCCAATCCAGCATGGTTGGTCGTAAAGTGGTGCCAAGCAGCATCAGCCATTAACAAATAACCCTGTATAGTCTGTAGTTTAGAGAGCAAAGCTGCGTGTTTATTGTGAATAAAAAAACATGTATAATCTGAAATGCCCATTGGCATTGAAATAAAGCATGAGAAACAGTGTCAACGTGTTCGTTCACAAATAGGGCCAGTGTTATCAGGAACTATATGATTATGGAACAACCTATCCATTAACAGGTAAAAGATTTATAAATAACTTCCAAACACCGCTTATCTATTTCTTTTTCTGTGGTATTTCCAAACTTTTTACTTGCTTGGTTTTCTAGTTCCATTTTAGTCTGATACCTAGATTTGGGTATGTAACCGCTGGGACCAAACAAAACATTCTTGGTAAAAGCTTGAGCAACAATATTAGAATCAATGACACCAATTTAAGATTTCTTGACGTGTGTGATCTATATTAGTCCACAACTAAAACTAGTATTATCTATTTAGGCCCCATAATGATTAGTTTTTAACTTAATCCTGACTTCAAGTTAATGATTAGTCCATAACTAAAACTAGTATTATCTATTTAAGATTTCCTGAACTTCGATTGAAGACGTGTGTGATCTATATTAGTCCACAACTAAAACTAGTATTATCTATTTAGGCCCCATAATGATTAGTTTTTAACTTAATCCTGACTTCAAGAATTTTCATGCAACCAGAAGAGAGTCGAGAATTCTTCCACTGCCTTGAACTCATAGTGAGACACCCCACACTCGTAAAACCCAAAATCTCTATAGTGAAAACTGCATTGTCACTCTTTCAGCAAATATCTGGCGCAAGATACTTCACCAGTATACCATCTCCCTAGAACATGAGAATTGAGATAGGCCATCAACATTTACAATTCACTAACTTGTCTACACACGAATTCTCAGTCTCTGCAATATGGCAAACAGTTCTGCACACGTAGAGATACCAACACTAAACACAGTAATAAAATAAACACTGACCAAGGTGATCTTTAAAAGTTCCTCCTCCATTACTGCCTAGGTTAGCATCTTTCCAAAAACCAAAGGCAGACATTAACCAAAAGGCAGATCCATCCAAGTATCTCAATTTCTTGCACTGTAGTAACTATTTAAATTTTAAAGACTACGTTTGGTAGAATGTCTCCAGATGTTCACACATAAATAAATTATACAGTAAGACTTACTGGTTCGGAGTCAGGGGTGCGTTTGTATAGACACATAAAAATTCTGGCAATTTCGTGCGTATCTACTGAACTGATAGGCAAATATGTTTCTCTTGAAGATCCAAAATACATAAGACAATGTCTAATGCAAGACTTAAGTTACATATCATATTGCCTTATAGTCAATTAGTAATGCCTAGTTTTCTAATAATAAAATACAATAGTTAAAGAGTAGACATTTTAGATTTTATGGCGCCAAGTAATAACACAACTTAACTCTCTCGAACACACGAAAACTTGTATTTTGGGGGTAGCTCAAGGGCAAGGAAGACCAACACAAACGATATAAGTATCATAATGCCCAGATCTGGTACTTATATTATTTATGCAAGCATTCTTCATCCTTGAACTGAGAATTGTGAGACTGGAATAAAGAACTACCGTCCTATTAGACAGCTGAAACCAGCAAGTTCGGAACCAGCCAGCACCATATTGAACATCAACAGCTGCTACATGATCAGCATAGAAACAATAGTCACCATCTCCCACACCCAAATATGATTTCAGCTACATGCTGCTACATGATCGGCATCAAGTCAATCAGCGTAGCAATATTGACCATTTCCCAAACCCCAACTACAGCATTCTGCTACATGATGGGCATCTGGTCAATCAGCACAGCAATATTCACCCTTTCCCAAACCCCAACTATAACATTCTGCTACATGATCGGCATCTCATCATTCAGCACAGCAATATTCAGCACAGCAATATTCAGCATTTCACGTACACAACTAAAAAATTCAAGTTGGTTTAATCCCATTAGTTGAATTACAAAGTAACTAGGAGTCCACAAACTGACCAACACACCAGCTAAGTTGAAGATGCAAAAAAAGTTCAACAAAGAAAATAATTAACCTTAAAAAGGTCCTGGGATACCAAAACACGGATTTAGTACTTTGAAGAACACAAAAGTTTCACTGTCCTCGCTTGCAGATATTTTGCACCAATCAATCCTACAAAATATATTGGCAATCACGATATCAGCATTATATTATATAGTTACAGCACTAACAGAAAAAGGGAGGTTCAAGAACTTACATCAGCATCAGAACTGTGTGGCGAGGGGCCTCGAGAACCAGCAGGTCTGCGTCGTGGAGACGGGCTTCGAGAATCAGCAGGTTTGCGTCGTGGAGAAAGGCTTTTGGGAGTTAAGGATCGTTCACCACGGCCATGCCTATCAGGGCTATCAGCTCTGGAAGTAGTTTTTTTGCGTGGAGATGGGCTCCTTCGGGTTACTGGAGAGCGAGCAGGAGAAGCACTGCACATAAAACCCAATATATAAATACAATAGAATAAAAATCAATAAAACAGCGAATAGATTCAATATTTAGTACCTGTCAAGTGACCGGCTTTGACTCCTCCCCCTCTCAGCAACATACCTATCTCGGCCACGGCCTTTCCTGTAGTCAGGACTCACACTGCGGCTTCTGCTTCGACGACGATAATCTTTATCCCTCCCACGATTGTTGACACGGTCATACCTATCCCTGCTTCTGCTACGACTTCTCTTTCTGCGGTCCTTGCCATGGTAATCATCTTCGTGCCTGAAAATGTCCATTATCATCAGTTGCAGCATATTACAGGTACAGCATAAACTTACCATGCACACTCCATACTAATTATGCTTTAAAAGAATATGCAAAAAATATATATACACAATATTTATTTGCTCTTGTATAGATACATCTTTTACTGTATCTACATACAAATGTATTGGGGGTAAAATTACAAGAACAAACTTAATTGAATTCAAATCATTCCAATCAACAAATACTAAAAGCAAAATTTTGGTCGAGATTCAATTCTATGTAACGGAAGGACAGATGTCAGATTGAGAGTCCAATTTTTATCTATGTATAAATAACCATGAGATCATACAGTTCTTTGAGATGAAAGGGTTAAACTGCCCAGGATGCATCAGTGAATGAAATCTGAGTTTTTTCCTAGGAAAACGAAACAAAATCTTCTTGAAGTACTTGTTCTTCATCTTCATTAGTGAACAGGGAAATCTTCCGGAAACAAACCTTATTGAGATGCCAAAAACTTGCTTTTTGCTCTACTCGGTTATTGATTTGGCGGTTCCTTCAACATACTCCAGTGTTTTTGTTGGTAAGGGAGAAAAAAAAAATGGTTGAAGAGGAAATGAGGTAGATAACGGGTTTCACAGAAAAAAAGATTTTACTACTAATAATTTCCTGAAACGTGGAAGCTTGGTCTTTGTTGCATCAGAGTTTGGCGGGGAAAAAAGAAATTTTAGAATTCTAAATCTGCTCAACGAGGGGAAAACTTGCACATCATCAAAGCCTGGGTTACAAAT
Organism: Kingdonia uniflora; assembly: GCA_014058105.1. Classification (NCBI taxonomy): domain Eukaryota; kingdom Viridiplantae; phylum Streptophyta; class Magnoliopsida; order Ranunculales; family Circaeasteraceae; genus Kingdonia; species Kingdonia uniflora. The sequence continues at coordinate 1,114,504 of JACGCM010001830.1, read as the reverse complement.
TTCCCATGACTCTTTCTTTTAATATTTATCCTCTATTCAAAGATCACAAACTCACACGTCACTCTCTAATCCATCTCCCCTGTAATTTGTCTCTCTATTTTTTTCTCTAGTTTCTCTCTCTAGAAAAGAAATTAGTGGCATCGACTCTGTAGACCTCAATTTCCAAAACCCCAGTTTCTCTCTCTAATCCATTATTATGCGTTTCACTTTAACATGGAGAAACAAATCAGGGTTGGAAGAGTTATTTATGGCGGGAAGACGTTGTTAACCAAACACGCAAAATATAAATTCTTAGAACATTAGACTATTTCACCAAAATACATCCAAAGATTTCAAATAGTGTATAAGAAAATTCAGGAAATGAGTATCGTAGAAAGCTAAAAAGCTAATAAAAAGGAATCCCAGAATCCAAATTTTCAGTGAAACAAACAGAGACAATGCACAAAGGAATTCCAGGAAAGTGGAAAGTCCTGGAAAAAAAAGAAAGCTGGAAAAAACAGATATTCAAAAATCCCGAGTTTTCAAGAAACACATGAAGCTCAAGCTTCTTTTCTCATGAACTCCCTATTCTTATTAACATCTGTATAGTAAGTTAATGGTATCCTTACACATACATTACATGGGCTAATTAAAAGAGTGAACCGTATGTTCTAGATGCATACCTACAAATATGACATCAGTTCAGCCAGAGAGAGGCTTGTGACTATGGTCCTGTATTAATTGCCAACCCCAGCAGCTGCCAAAGAACTCAACCTGGGGCTCAGGGGAGTTGAAATCTAGAACACTTTTTCGAATACGATCAATGAACCAGCCTTTAAACTAACACAGGAACTCATCCCTCCATGGATTTAAAAAACAAAAGATTAACTTGAGGATACAAAAGTTTACCAGTTCCTGTATTCGTCCAATGTACTGCCAAGAAAAATAACAAAAGGTTTTGCCTTTTCATTTACTAGCACCTCAAATACCAAATCCAGTAAACTGTAGTAAGTATAAAACCCAGAATTTTATCAACAGATCCTCATTTGAAAACCTTAAAAGGATAGGATCCGCATACTCCAATGGCAGCTTGGATAGAAAATTGTCACGGTTCAATTCTTCACCAACATCACTTTTGGAATCCATGTACTCATCAAACGCAGGTGGTGTATCCCAATTTACAAGAACCTCCTTCACTATAATATTGTAATAACCTCCCTCACTATAATATTGTAATAACCTACCTCGCTATAATATTGTAATAACCTCCTTCACTTTTCGAATCCTTCGTACCAAAGGATATAGTAATAACCCCTCTGACATCTTATAAAATAATGTTTTTCGATAACTGTGCACAAAATTTTAATCTCATCTATTTCATATAGAAAAAATAACAACCCATTTTTGCTCATCTTTCCCTAGAAAACCTCTTTTTGGTTCGTCTCTTTTGTCTTTGAAGAGAACTCCTTTTACTTCCGTCTTCCCAGAAAAAATACTCTTCTGTAAGTATAATATAACTTATTTCACAGAAATCCCACGTAACTAATTTATAGTATGAGACAATATGTTTTACAGTAATTACCTCTCTATAATAGGACTAGGGGTAGTCCCCACAGTATTAATCCAAAGTGGTTTTACTGTATCAAATAAAGAACACGTCTGTTTACATTTATGGTTCACCCTAGATGCTGCCAAAGAAAAAACCTAAAGCGAAAAGGTTTAGTTCATTTCAAGTTATTTGCTATTTTGTTAAATAATTTATAACCCAAGATTACTTTGCTCTCTACTATGTGTTCATAACGGCTTAGGAATAGGCTCAATATACTGGTAATGACATCACAGTTAACAAAAGGAACCAGACTGCCCAAACCTACCATGCATTATCACCAGGACTTCATCTCCTCAATGAGTAGAGAACAGTGGTGTAAAGTGACAAAGATTCCTTCAATGCCCTTGTGGCGAAATGACAGGAAGTGATCACGAGGACCCCTTGACTATTATGGCAGGGAGTGTGTAGCTGCCTTTTTGTTCCTATATAAGTTGTGCGAGTCTTTTACCTTTTCATGTTGGATGGGTATGGGTTATGTCCAAGGTAAAATTGACATGAATACGGGTGTTGGTGTCATGGGTACGGGGTGTCGGAAACGGCATAAAATAGGAAAGTACCTTGCAAATAGTGTTGGGCACGTGTGTCCTAGTGTCGGACACGTTTTATTTTTTAAAGTGAAGTGTCGCTGTGACCTAGGTTATATCCGGTTCTTAATATTTCTTCCTTCTTTTCCTTTAAAGTCATGAAATTTATTTATCAAAAAAATACTAATAGTAATAATTTAGGCAACTATTAATCAAATAGAGACTGAGTTGTAGCGCCCCGCTTTATTTTTATTTTTTTTCGTTATATATAACTATGTCCATGTTAGCCGTGGTAGTGTAGTAGGTTGCACCTCTTTGTATGTTATCATAGCTCATGTTTCCCCAAATAATAACAACACAAACTCATTCAAACCCACCACCGTATTTTTCTTTATTCTTCTCCAACTCCTTATTCTCCTCCAAATTCTCCAAAAAATCTTTCCTTATTCTTCTCCACAAATCCTCAACTCCCATTCTACTCCATAGCTAGCCGTCAGGAAGAACAATGTTATAATTCCCATATTTAATTTCAATCCCAGAAAAACATATTGTAGAGCTTTAGAGTAACAGTAAATTGGAGCATTGAGGACGAGTGTTTGTTCTCTTATAACCCTCGGATTCATCGATTCAGGCAAGTACCATTATCACCGAGCATTTATCATTGTTTGATTGGTATAATTTCGGATTTGAAGTGAGTATAATCATATGATTATGTCATATTAGTTTTACTTGCTAATTTTAAATACTCTGTAGAGATTTAGGTTGTCAATGTTGATCCAATTCTGCCATGTATGATAATTTGTTATAAAATGTATATCAAAATGATGCTTCATGTTATGAACCCTAGGTGAAATGGGTTCAGAATGTAATTACATTAGTATACTATATTAAGGGGGAAACGTTTTTTTAAATTTAAGTTTGAATTTCTCCTCATCAGTAGCATAACTTAGTTTTATATTGGGGTTATATTATACAACCCTCCTTTTTCATAACAACCTCTATTATAGATAAATTAATAAATGACTGCCATAGCTTTTAATGCATGTGTTGATGCATATAAGTTCATGTAAGGATTGCAGTGCACTAGTGTGAGGAGTTGGGTCCGTGCTTTGATATAATCTGGAACTCCTAACTTTGATTATCATTTAGCATCTTAACCTAGACTTCCTAGTTTAATTATAAGACGTGTTATAGGTTGTATCATGGTTTAGCTTAAGCATTTATTAAGACACATTCCTTGGCATATAATGGTGACATAATATAGTTAAATAGTATACTAGAATCACAATGTGTTAGTGTTTGTTAAGAGGATATCCCTCGTTGACAATCGAAATCTAATATAAACTTGTAAAGTAGTTATTAATGACTAGAACTTCGCAAGTAAAGATATTTGGTATATGGCTTAACTCGACCACGATTATAGGACTTAATTGATATAACCTTTATTAACTTAAGGTAGAAAGATCATTAATAGGCAGAGTATAAAATCATCGATAGAGTCCCCACTCCTATACTTGTGAGGGTAGAAAGGTCGTCGAGCATAAGATCGCCAATCATATGATATAGTCTCATTGCCTATAGAGCAAGGACAGATAGGTCATTTTGATTGAGTGGCAGTCTCTCAAATCATTCATGCATAGGAGAATTTAGAGTCGTGTACACAGTAGGGCTATGATGTCAGGGTCCTTGGGTTCGATTCCCTAAACAAAAGATTCGGTAACTATTTATTAGTGTTCCAGGGTTGCAAGCCCCTAAAATTCTTCCCCAATTACATATCGGCTTTGATATTCTTTGCGAATACTTCCCGTGGGCATAGATCCCTAAAAGTGAAAATAAATCAGGCTTTAGACCTGTAGATTGAAACTCCTTGACCACCTTGATCCGGTGATTTCCCTGCTAATTCCTGGCTCACTAAAAAGAAATCAGCCAATCCCTGGCTCGACAATAAGGGATACGACAGAAGGGTGCGAGAGTGTGGTCCCACTAAATTAAAAGTGACCATGTTTACATCGTCTGTTAGTTATCCCCCACATCTAATAACACTCTATAACTACTTTATAATACCGGTAGGCGCCGACACTTAAAAACAACATTAATAATTGAACCTCATCTCCTCTGTAAGCATTGCATCATTTAGACATATATATAATATTATATCATACTAGTACTTTTGTATTATATCTGTCTGTCATGTTCAGTGACCGGTAATAATTGTGCTTGGTGAGGCCCTGTGCGCTATTTTTTTTTTACAGGAGGTCGAGCACGATATGATTTTGCTTAGTGAGGCTTGGTTGATCATTTTCGGGATTCTTTAGAGTTCTTTGAATCGCTGACCTGTCGTAGGGTATTTATGATATTTTCATTTCATATTTCATTGTCGTAGTCTTATTCTCGTTTTTAGAGTTGGTTAAAAAATTTATTCACTTTAATCCATTTAATCATTTAATTTATAATTGAGTTTTTCCGCTGCGTTTCTTTGGTAAGTAGATGTAGTTAATTTCTTTATAAATATATTACATCTGTGGGGTTCATCCGTGGGATGCCCGACTTGTTAAGCCTTAGGATTTGCTTAATGATTTTTATCAGAAAGCGAATTTTGGGGCGTGACATGAGTAAATAATTTAGTGTATTGATATCTTCCTTCTCTAGGTAAACAAGTTAATTAGTAGAAGCTTAAGAAATTTTAGAGGGAGCGAGAACAGTCCAAGAACCAAATCTTTGCAAGACACTAGCGAACACTTTCCATTCAAAATTCAAAAGCGTTAAACCGGTTCAGCAGTGATCCTTACCTTGGTCGGGGGCTTCGACTTCTTGACCTGCCTCTTGTCTTTGGAGGTGGAGATGTTTCAATTATCCTTCCTTTCGATCTGAAAGAAATGGAACATGATTCATTTATTAAGTTCAAGCTAGTCTATACCACCTTATATGTAATCTAAACACATACCCGGCAAAATAAAGTAGTAAAAACAAAAACACAACAAAAGTAAAGCGAGAAAAAAAAACGTAAGTAGGTCAAATCAAACCAATATCATACCATATTACAGTATGATTTATGGCACCAATGAAGGTGGCAATGCCTTATTTGTTTATATAAAAGAATTGCTTATCTACAGTAAAATGTCAATGTCCCTTAATGTATGTGGTTTAGCCATTTAGCAGTGGTTTTAGTACTCAACTATAAGGTCATTCTGACACCATTGAAACACCATTGAATCTGATATGTTATGTGGCCGTTTACACCTACCACGTACACAACACTCTTTCTATTTCTTATTTAAGTATTAGTTACTACTTTTTAGGAGTTTTCTAATTTTTCAACGCAGGGTTAATTAGGATTCTTTTCCTGTATTTTAGATTTAAAGATTTCCAATTATTCTAGAATTAGGGTTTCTAAGTTCTATTAGGTTTCTAATTGTGACGAGTCTTCTTATGCCTATAAAAGGAGAGCTCTTCTAATTGTTTTCTGAGGTTGTTTGAGTTGAGTTTCTTTTAGGTTAAGTTTAGTAGTGAGAATTAATGAATTAGTAGTTGATTTTCGTAAATTTAATTGTTGCATCTTCAATCTTTTGCCTTCCGCGAGATTATTTGCATCAAAATCACACCGACGGGAATGTTCAGGTTAATATCATTTTATTCTGTGTTTCTAACAGTTATTTCAGCCTTATAAAAACTAAATTGGCCTTTTAGCTTAAATTTATAATGTAAATGCTCATATGAAATAATTTACATAAATTTGATAAACAAAACAAAATATACATCGATTACTCACATCCGCTCCGCATTAGGGCCATACTTCGCAAACTGAACCCTAATCTCTCTACCATCAACATTTCTTCCTGTCAACATAACAAAATAAAACAAGCATAAATTCACAAACCCACACTAAAAAATGCATAAACCCATAGAAATAATATTGCAATACAAGGGGTTACCATCAATCTTCTCCACCGCTTTCTGCGCCTCCTCCGCATACTTGTACCTCACAAACGCAAAACCCCTCGAATCCCCAGTTCTAAAACACATAAAAACACATCTTTAACATACAAACATACACATATAACACAAATAAAAGAACCCCAATGGAGTAAAACTAATAATACCTTCGATCTCTGGGGATGAAGATGTCGACCACCTTCCCATACTTATCAAAAAGGGGGAAAAGATCATCAGCAGTAGTTCCTAATAACCAAAAATCATCCAAAAAAAAATCAGAAAAATTTATCAGACCTAATTGAAATCGAGGGGGTTAACAAGTAGAGATGAAAAACTTACTGAAGGTGATGTTGAGAACAAGGAGAGAGTAGGTGTCTGTGATATCTGGAGGACCAGTTCTTCCAAAATGCGACATTTTTAGGGATTTAGGGTTTGAGAGAGAGAGAATTAGGGTTTAATGTCGGAAGAGAGAAGAGGGGTTGCTCCAAGAAAACTGAGGATTGAGCACTTTTTGCTGGGTATATGTAGAGAGAGATAGAGGAATGGGGAGCTTTACTCTTGGAAATGCCCTTAGACCCTGATGGAGCCCACAATGGACACAAAAACTGACCATTGGGGATAGCGCCCAATCCGAGTTTGGTTGGCGAATTCTCGAAGGGTTAACTATTGATCTTAGAAGATGAGGGTGACAAATAGATGGCACAGTGAAATAAAGTACAGAGAAGCTTAATTTGGGAAGAGAGTAACCAAGGGAGTGATTGATGATGGGAGAGGATTTTTGTTTGTGTTGGACTCAGCAAGAGAACGGATAAACATTAAATTGTTTGTATATCTGCAATGTCATGTGAGTATAGCGGAGAAAACTTGTTAAGAAAAAATAAATTGTGGAATAAGAGATAACATTTTGTGTGTAGCCACCGATGAGACTCGAGAGAGAGAGAGAATTTTATTATTATTGTTTTTTGAAAGTTTTTTTTTTTTTTTTTCTGTAATGCTCGGGTTATTTTAGGTCAGCCCAAAATGCCAAAACTAAACCCCAAACCCAATTCATTTTAAGATCGGGTTTTTGTGTTGACCCAAACCCATGAAGAGTAAACCCAAACCTGAAAATTATGGGTCGATTTCATGTCGGGTTTTGGGTTTGGGTTTAAATTGTCAGTCCTAGTACACACGCCCACATGGCTAGCATATAGACATACTACAATTGGTCGTGTCATGCGATGATTTTATATACTACATCATGTTAGACTTTGGATATGATGTTAACAATTATAGGTTATGGATGAAATTTGAATACATAATAGGATCTTCCCCCATTAATGAAAACCTGAAAACAAAGCTGCATCTCGATGACATATTTTCACGGTGTCAACATATTTCGCTCCAAGAATGCTTAAAGCCCATCGATTGCATGCGTGAGTTTGCTCCGAACTCACACAGATTAGAGCTTTTTCTACCAGCGAGGCGCATTATTATTAGCACCGTTAGAGCATTTGAGTTTATACGAATCTCCAGCTCTTGCTCGAGGGATTTTCCCAGCTCGATATGGTCCAAGTATTAGAGCAAAATGCTGACGTGGAGCTCTATGTGAAAGTTTCGATTGTATTATTCAACTACAGTATTGAACATTGTTGGAGATGGTGGTCTGAGATAAGTTGAGTAAACCAACCATTCTTTGATCATCCATGAATGGTTTTGAGAGAATCAGAGATCGAAGCTAATTAATGAAAAACGAGAAATCAATTGTTAAGATGGATTCAAAGAGATGGATCTTTCAAGACGAAAACGATTCCTTAATCACAGACGCAAACGATTCACCTTCGCGAAAGATGAATTCTGATTCTGAAGAAGAAGAAGAAGAAGAAGAAGAAGAAGAAGAGCATGACGATGATGATAATGTGGATCAAAAGTTGATTCGAACCGGTCCTCGGATCGATCCCTTTTACGTTGAAGCTCTCGAGGTGCACAATGCTTCCAGGATTGATTACGAGGTAAGCCCGCAACTTTCTTTGGTTAATTGTGATGAATGTTATTGAATTTGTATTAGTAGTAGTTTGTGTTTGCATTGGATTATTAGGTAGATGTTGCTATAAATGAGTATTCTTGTGGAGTAATATTGGATTACCCGCGAGGAGAAATGGTATGGGCGGTTGATGGGGATTGCTGCATTGCGCTTTCCCGGGGAATTATTTGACCAATAGCTGACCCCGGATCACGAAAAATTGCAATTAATGTGAAACGTTAGTTGTTAGATTAGAGCAGTGGGAACCGTATTTTTGTTGCTGCATTGTATTGGGGCGGTGAAGTAAGAGTTTTATGATTGTAGAGTACCTTGTGTGAAATGGGATGGACTGTCATGTCTATATAGTTATCACCATTTTCAGAAGAGATTATTTTTTGGGAGATAGGCAAACATCGTATTTGGTGTTTAGTTGTACTGGTTTGAGAATCAAACAAATGCCATCCACTAACTTCATAGCCATTGAGATTAGACTACTAGTTGATTTGGAAATATGGAGTACATGAGTTGGAGTTAGAGATGATGCTTCCTGCACCAACACTCATAACTCCAAAAACAAGCAGTGTAGTTAGATGGAGATTATGTATGATGTCACATGCATGCAAATTTAACAATGGAAGTAGGAGATGAACTTGTTGAGTTGATATATTATGTATCTCGGTCTATAATTTTCAACACAAGTGGAGGCACTCGGTCATCTAGAAGATGTGAAACTCGTATAAGTTTGTATCATGAGCTGCCAACTAGATTAACCTGGTCTAAAACTGGAGAACCCGAACTGTCGAAAATCATATTCAAGTAAACTAAAATCCAGGAAGTGAACTTCAAGTTTATCAGGGAGCAGTATGGATTGTGAGACTAAGGTTGGGGTGGCATTGTCGGCCTTGCAATTATCTGAGTGCTATCTTGGCCATTTGGGAAAGGAAATTGTCGAGAGTGCGATCTCATTCGCTGATGCTTCCTCTATTTCTCTTCTTTGATCTCTTGCAGACATCTAGACGGTGACGGCAGGGCAAAACAATGGCGGTGATGGGAAATTCTGAGTTATATCTTCCGCTTCCCATGTTCTGCCGGATGAGGTTTCAAGCTACATATACAAGATATATGTAAGTTTCATACTATATAATGAAGGAGTATAGACCTTTTTTTTCACTCCCAGCATCACTTAAATGATTGTCCTGAACCTCAAGCTACTCTTTGCCAACTTATGTCATGCTAGTCTCCACATTCACTTCTTATTCATGAATCGTCGTTTCTGGAACTTTAGACTACATGGCTGTTTCCAGGGGGAGTTTCTCCATCTTAGATGCCACCCTCTGGGTCACTGACCTCATTCTCTCTCTCCTCATTTATATAGGTACAACCTGGTAATTCTGAATTCGCACGTAATATTTAACAGGTTGACTGGATTAAGTTTCAACCCCCCCCCCCCCCCCCCCACACACACACACACATCTCTCTCTCGCAACCTGGTAATTCCAAATTCACATCTCTGGTCCCGGCATGGGCATTCCGTAGACTAATTCGGGCATTGTTCAGGACTTGTACATGCCTTGATATGCGGCATAGCTAATGCCTAGACATGTGCCCTATTGAAGCTACACATCGCATGGCTGGGCACATTGCCTCACCTGAGCTATTTTCTCCCGGTTTTGCGATTATCTCATAATCTTTTTCATGGTATCTTGCAAAACTACGTCCAACTGTTGATTATTTCATTTTATCTGCATTTTCATCCTTTCAACTTAAAACGGAAAGGTTTGATCTATATAACAAGTGTGGTTCCATGTTCTTTTTAAACACGTGCTCTCTAAATTGGTTGATGTCTGTTAGATAATATTTGTTGAGAAGTTTTTTTCTGAAATGCTTGGAGATAATTGCAGGACTTATCTACGAGGAGGAAGTTTGTACTTGCGTGTCAGACACTTGGCTTTGTTTTTGGTGATATTGGAACTAGTCCATTGTATACTTTCAGTGTGATGTTCAGTAGGTCTCCTATTCAGACGGAGGAGGATGTTCTTGGAGCGTTATCACTGGTTATATATACTCTATTATTGATACCATTGATCAAGTACATTTTTTTTGTAATTTGGGCCAATGACGAGGGTGAAGGTACGAAAAGGTTGTAAACCAACTTTTTTGTAAATGGAGGAATGGTAAGAGAAATTCTCAAATGAGTAATGTTGCACCGTGCAACTCCTCATATAAATGGCATGTGGCACACATTTACAACAGTTAGCCACACAGATATTATGTTCTACAACATTGTGCTCTATTTGCGTAAAAATAGCTCCAGATCTCTCAAACTATGCTTTATAGAAATGTGATAAAGTATGTAGCTATCTCAGCAATTAAAAGGAATTGTAAACTATAGGCCCATTGGGGGCATGACCATACATCTGTATGGTCAACAATTCAAAATGTGTGGTACATGGTATATTTTTTGAGGAGTTGCACTTGCAAGTCATTTAAGAATTGCTAGTTAACATTCCTCTAGTGTTTGTTATCTCAATTCTCTTGTGCACCAGGTCTTATGGAAGTCCACTTTTGTTTTATTTATCTATTTCAGGTGGTACATTTGCTTTGTACTCGCTGATCTGTAGGCATGCGAAGGTCAGTCTTCTCCCAAATCAACTTCCTTCCGATGCTCGCCTATCAAGTTTCAGGCTGAAGATGCCATCTGCAGAACTTGAGAGGTCTCTGAAGCTTAAAGATCTCCTCGAGACTTCGCCGACGCTGAAAATGCTTCTTCTGATGTTAGTGCTTTTTGGCACTTCCATGGTTATTGCAGATGGAGTTCTTACCCCAGCAATGTCAGGTTCTAGTATTCACTGTATCCTTACGTTTTAAGCTATATGATTTCTGAACTCTATTTTCCTGCTATACAATTATGTAAGCCGTTCTTCTTGTGAATGCAGTCGTGTCTGCTGTAGGTGGTCTAAAGGTTGGACTAGCTGGAGTTAAGCAAGGTGATAATCTTTTTACAATGATCTAGTTAATTACTTATACTCCAATGGGACTTGCACTTACCCAATTTTGATTCCTTATGCACAGATGAAATTGTAGAGACATTTATCTCCCACGATTTCCTATTTTTTTTTACATTTTCATTTACTCATCTTCTTCTCCACATATAGCTAAATTTCCTTTATTGGTTTATTTGAAAAAAGAAAAGAAAAGAAAAGAAAGCTTGGCATTTAACTGTGTCATTCCTCTCCTTTGTTGTTTAACGTGGTCACCACATGCATTATAGCTGGCCGAAAATTTGAAACCAGCATGACTAGTTCATTGTGGCCTATCTAACTATAGTGTTTAGGATTTCAATCGTTCTGAAGTCAGTAGATGTTGGGATGCTCTTTCTTGCATAGATTCTATTGGTGCTATTATCAAGAAGAGCAGTGTAAAGTATTGGAGTGTCCTGATATATGAATTGAAATTTTCTTTGTTCCTTCTATAAAAAATAAGTTTTATTTTTCTCGCCGTCTCCAGATAATGCACAACATGTTTCTTTTTATTTGCAGTACTATATCTATCTTAAATAAGCGATTATAATGAGTCGTTACTTTCAAATTTCTGCAGATGAAGTGGTGATGATTTCAGTTGCAGTTCTTATAGTCTTGTTCAGTGTTCAGAAGCTTGGGACAAACCAAATGGGTCCTGTAGTAGGTTCTGTTTTATTAATATGGTTTATTTCCCTTGGTGTAATTGGGATCTACAATCTAATAAAGCATGACACAAGTGTGCTAAGGGCATTTAATCCTATACACATCTATTACTTTTTCAAGAAGAACTCAAGCCAGGCCTGGTTGTCTCTTGGAGGGTGTCTTCTTTGTGTAACAGGTAATATGCCAATCTTGGAACTCGATTTTGGTAGTTCAAATTGGGACTGGAAAAGAGGATCTCCAATGGAATTCGAAGTTGCAAACATATAAAACGAACCTCTCCAATAGTGTTGCTAAAACTTGAAGTCCCTCCAAAGTATTGAAAAACAAGTATTCTAGAGGATGAGGCTTGAGTTGTTTTCGCAGTTGCAAAACTTTAATAAAAAAGAACAAGATAGGGGAGGACCCCTTTGAAGAGTTATTGGTTCATTTCCACGTTTATCCCATGCAAAAAAATTCACAATCTGGCCTTCTCTCCCACTCTGTTCATAACTTGATTAAGAGTACACCGTAGAAAAGCACCGAAAAAGCCAAACTTTCAACATTTTGTAACTTGAGCATGAGAAACGACGGAGATGCTCTAATTGACTAAAAAAATTAAATCCTGCATCTGGACCGTATTTAACATTCATTAGTTCAGACAAGTCTGCTTAAATCCTGAACTACACGTTTCGCTGAATATAGTTCTCATTCTCCGAGCATTAATTTCCGTAATAGTATATGAACCTTGAAATTGACATAACGTGCGAAGAAAGATGATACAATTTTCAAGGTGTGTGGTTTTTCAGGTTCAGAGGTGATGTTTGCTGACCTTTGCTACTTGTCAGTGCGGTCCATTCAGGTACCTCCGTTTCCGAATTAGAATTTAGTCAATCAATTATCTCACACATTTCTATGAATCTATGCACAGTTATTTCACCAGTTTTTTAATCCCCGTTCTTGCTGTTTTTACCAATCAATTCTTTCAAATTCTTTTGGTGTAAATGCAGCTTACATTCGTCTTTCTGGTTCTCCCTTGCCTTCTGTTGGGTTACCTTGGTCAAGCTGCATATCTCATGGAAAACCAAGTTAAATCTGGGCAGGCTTTCTTTTCTTCCATTCCAAGTAAGATTAAAAGGCATTATATTTTTTTTATATCAATTACCATGCAAAACTCTTAACTGGCCTGCCCGTCGACTTCCAGCCTGTGTTGCGGTATGGCCCCTAAAGTTTAAAAGGCTGAACTTTGAAAATAAATGTATGAATCAGGACTTGACCCCCTAATTTCTAGCGTAGCATGGGATAAGCCCGCTTATGTTTCCTTCATTATGTATAATCTTTGTATAATTCTGAATAGTGAGGAGGCTGGATGAATTAAGTGGGAAGATTTGTTTTTCTTTGTCAAGTAGGCTCTTAGACGCCAATCAGGCGGGCCCCTTTTCCAGGCATCTGTGCATACAAAGGGATAACGTAGTTCTTATGAAGTGTCTATTATGTTTACAGATGGTGCTTTCTGGCCAGTTTTCTTCGTAACTATGGCCACGGCCCTAATTGCTAGTCGAGCAATGACAGTAGCCGTGTTTACCTGCATCAAACAATCAACAGCGCTTGGTTGTCTACCTCGGCTTAAAATCATTCATACATCTCGAAAGTTCATGGGCCAGATCTACATTCCAGTTATGAACTGGTTTCTGCTCGCATCCTGCCTGGTGTTAGTATTTAATTTCTCGAGTACTAATGATATGGGAAATGCATACGGTAATACTAAACAACTTTTTCTATTTCCCATTCTTGCTTAGACGTTTTTAGATCATCTTCTCTTTCTTTCTTTCTTCTTTTACGTAATATGGTGTTACTCTCAATTCCGGTCATGCTTGAAGTCTGAACTTCTATATGGAAACTCTAAAGGTTACTCATGCTTGGCAGATCCTCTAGGCGTATGTTAGGAGTGCTCCTGCCCAATTATCCCTCTGAATTGGTAGCTTGGTTGATGTTTATTTAAAATGGTTTGGCAAGTCTAGTCTCCTTGTAAACATAAGGAACAATTACTTGAGAATTACATACTTTTAACCAATCGTTACTTAGTTACTTAGTAACTTAGTATATGAGTAATGTTGATCTGAGGACACACAGGAAATCTCTCTCTCTCTCTGCACACACACACAGGAACTCTAATTTGTATTTCTCTACAAGTATTCTCAGTTCGAAGCTTCGGGCAAATTAGGATAAGTCCAATTGGTATCAGAGCCTAGCGAATCGTCTTAAAAGTCATTTTCTTTCACAGCAGATAAGCAAAGGCGAAGGGAGGACCCCCTTTGGCTGAAACTAATCTTGAAAGTTCTATTGAAAGGATGATGGAGTTTCTTTTCGCCAGGAGAAGTAGGACACCAACCGAAGCAGAATTAATGCCACTGATTCCCATCGTCGCCAAAACCACAGCTTTTCTCGCAACCCATGTTGCAACCCCTATCGCAACCCAATACACACCCACAGCCGCAACATCTCATGGAATGGACCGACCAGCTATACCCCAAAGCTAGGTAACAACGACATGGATACGGGTGTCGGTGTCGGACACGGGTACGGGGTGTCGGACACGGCGACCCAAAAATATGTAAAAACGGGGACACGGCTGTGAAATTTTTATTTCTTATTTTCTACTATGCTTATGTTGGTTACTTAACCTATCTATCTAACACACGTATGGGTTAATTTACGACATATTTTTACGACTAATAACAAACAAGTCCCAACACTTATGGGTTAATTTACGACTAATAACAAACGAAAAACATTGATACTAGTTAGTATGGTTGAATAACATGTATAAGAATTGAGAACTTTCTAAAAGCTATGCCAAAAAGGTTATGATCCAAGCAAGAAGTGTCCGTTGGAGTGTCGACACGAGTGTCGGTGTGTCCGACACGTTTGGACACGGATTTTTTTTTGGAATATGGAGTGTCCATGTCACATAGCCCCAAAGCCATTGGTAAACACCCATTTACCATCCAACTGCCGGCTGGCAACCACAGTCAGCTGGATTTTTTCCGCCACCACTTCGCGTGTATCCAAATTCGAAACCAGCCTGAAATCCTTTGCACCCTTTGTCGAATCACGAAGATTCTAATCAGGCATCGGTTCTCGGTGTTTGTCGATCACTTCAAGGAAGGGGAGTATGATGTAAGGACACACCCACACATGACACACCTGAAAGCAACTGACTTATATAAAAGCGATTGGCTGCATCCCTCTCTCTGCAGTTTACTTTCTAAAGTTAGTTTGTTTGAGAGTTTCTTAAATGAAGAAGTAATAGTTAGAAGTTTATTTCAATTTGTGTGCGAGTTAAGAGATTCAAATAAAACCTCTATTCTGATTTCTTTACAAGTATAGTTTCCGCCGAATTAGGATCATAATGCTGCCTATGTGAGGCATTTATACCTCGTCGCCAAGCCTACCAGCCAATAGGTAACAAAACATACTTCTAGATCTGTAGGTTAGAGCCTCAGCTCTCGTGGCCTTTTCTTAACATATAATATCTTTAGGGGAGAATAGGAAAAAGAAATAGAAAGTCAATTTGGAGTTGGGACAAAACAACTCGGTATAAGGTCATGTTTGAAGATAATTAGGAGAAGAAGCTACGTACCGAACAAAGCTGGAGAGTGGTGTTAAGTAAATGCCCAACTTTCTTTTTGAAAGGCGTTCCTTCAACATTCACCGACTCCTGTGATACTGAAGGAGCATGTGAAGAACAAAGGCTGTAGCTGAGTCAGTAACTATCTGGGCACTGACAGTGGAGGACTGAAGGGTCATTGATGAGTTTCTTACATTTTCTTCTATACATATGTTGAAAGACTTTTTGTTTATTCTGAACTTACCCTGAACTGCACTGGAGTCCTAGTTAGTACCAACAGTAAGAACATTTTTGGAGACTAGAATAACAGGGTAGTTTCAAAGGTCACATTAATAGACACAAACCTTTTTTTTATTGCCAGCATAGTTCTTATACTCTTGTGATGTTTGGTACCCAAAAAATACACTTGAGTGCATTTGATCAAGTTTAGTTTTATTTTTTTGTTTACATGAACAGAGCACAGAACCAAATACCATTGTTAAAACATAAAGATTTTTTGAGTCATAGTACCTGTTTAACCCCAAGATAGTAGGCATATTAATTAAATAGGGACTTGTAAGGAACAGCTAGCTGGTAAGGCACCTGTTATTACCAGGGATCCAGTAAGGTTTTGGAATGTCTACATTAAAAGGTAAAGATTGTCCCACTAATGTAGCAATTTTTTTTCTCTCATCTGTCCATTTTGTTATGGGATATCAACACGTGTGGTCTGATGCTTAGTTTCGTACTCAGCAACATAAGGCCTCAACCACAAATCAATGTTTCTTCGCAGTTACTGATGCACATATTCTTTTATGAATTGTCGGCGGAAAAGTTAACATTACTTTTTACCAGCTAGCAACTATCATGATTAAACTCCAACTATTAAACACAACGTTTGCAGAAGCTAAATTAAACTCGATTAATACTAAGTTTTTTCAATTGTATAAAATAAAGGTCAAAAGACCTAGAGTTTATGAGATTTACCCCAAACTCTACAATCTCTCTCTCTCTCTCTAAGGCTAAGCATTTTCTCTCACTAAAACCAACATTTTAAATAAACTAAGCTTAGGCCCTCTTTTATAGGAGAAGAGACTTAACACAAATAGAAACCATAGCTAGACTCTAATTAGGAGACTTTTCCTAATTATAATGCAATTAAAGTAAATAACAATAACTAAATAAGCGGGTGTTCACATGATGTACGAAACGTGCTATGCGTAGTCGTGGGTACGACCACGTGATTTATCAACTCTCCCTGTCTAAGAAGAGTCTGATCACGAACTCTCGTGAGAAAATCAGTACGACATACGAAACGTGCTATGCGTGGTCGTGGGTACGACCACGTGACTTATCAACTCTCCCCGTCTAAGAAGAGTTCGTGGACCACGAACTTTGGTGAGAAAATCAGCAAGTCATTAATAAAATGCACGTCGAAAGAAGCGGGAAGACAGCCACAAAATTTGCCATAACTCGCTAATATACCCAATGGATTGGGTAACGCATCATCTGGAAGCCCGTGTTGCTTTATTGGATGCATAACTATGAGTATAGGACAACTGCAAATTCTTCCACGGTATTTGTCATACCCATTTGGTCTGCCCGCAAATAGAGAAACGATTGTTGTGCTAAAAATTCCGTGCGTGATTTCATCGTTTGGTCCCAAATACTGATGAAAACTCTGACTTCGACGGTCTTCAAACTCATTCCAAAACGGATCAACAAACTTTAAAGTAGTTACCTCTTCGGGAGTCTCATCAAAGATTGGGGGTTTATCCCAATCAATTGCGTGAAATCGATGTTAAGTGACAACGAGGTTCGAGTCAACAATTTGTCGCAACCCTAGATTTGTCTTTGACTCGTTCGAACAGACCCCTAAGTCGTTCGAACGACTTCCCAATTTTTGCCTAGATTTGGCAACAAAACTTTTAGATTGAATTTCTTCTAACTTGTTCGAACGGTGTAATCCTCGTTCAAACGACTCGTGAGTTTTTGCGATCTCCTTCATGCTAAGTTCCTCTCTTTCTAGACTGTTGGCCACCCTAGTCACTAGTGACTTCTTCTTCAATGACGAGGAATTCAACCCTTCTCCGATCGTTCGTTGAATTCTTGGCAAGGCTTTTGGATTGGGGTTGGTCTTCTTCGGTTGGGATTCCTGACAATTGCAATCGTTGATCATGTAAACCCCTTGCATCAATGTCACAACCTTCTCGTTGTCCTTTGATCGAGAACTCTTCGATATGTCTCCGTCTTTCCCACCTACTAGATCAATCGCACGGTGAACCTCTCTCTCCGTCGTCTCTTCGAGGTGTTTTATCTCCAAGCCATCTCCATCAATTTTTTTTGAATTCTCCGTCACAACTCCCGCCTCTAACCTTGCTTTTTTGATAATCTTCTTCTCTCCTACATCTACTTCATCTTCGATACTGAAATCACTGTAGAACGCAAAAATACTGTAGCAGATACTAAAATCACCGTAGCAACGCAGAAACTATTATAGCAAATGCCGAAATCACTGTAGCAGTCAATAAATAAAAATCCCCCCCCCCCGGCATTCGCGCGCAGAATCTTGCTAACTCTGGTACCAATTTGTTAAACACTACGTTTGCGGAAGCTAAATTAACTTTCGAATCCTCCAACACAACTCCCGCCTCTAACTTTGCTTTTTCGACAATCTTCTCTCCTATTTCCATTTCATCTTCGCTGTAGCAACACAGAAACTACTATAGCAAATGCCAAAATCAATGTAATAAATAAAAATCCACCCCCCCCCCCCCCCCCCCCCCCCGCGTAAAATCTTGCTAGCTCTGGTACCAATTTGTTAAACGCTACGTTTGCGGAAGCTAAATTAACCTCGATTAATACTAAGTACTCTCAATTGTGTAAAATAAAGGCCAAAAGACCTAGGTTTATGAGATTTACCCCAAACTCTACAATTTCTCTCTCTCTAAGGCTAACCCTTTTCTCTCACTAAAACCAACATTCTAAATAAACTAAGCTTAGGCTTTTTTTTATAGGAGGAGACCTAACACAAATAGAAACCCATGCTAGACTCTAATTAGGAGACTTCTCCTAATTATAATGCAATTAAAGTAAATAAGAGGGTGTGCACATGATGTACGAAATATGCTATGCGTAGTCGTGGGTACGACCACGTGACTTATCACCAACGATGGGCAGGAAACACATTAATTTGATACTGCAAAGATAAATGACCCAAACAACAAAGCCAGTGCATTATGAGGCCATTTTTGATACTAATACTAACTCGTCCAGTTTGCAACTCTCTGTTTGTTTGTCTTCAAGCAGGTAAGACCATTCCTCATGATCATTTCCAGCCTCTTCCTTGTAAATGAAAATTTCATCTTTGACACTTATCGTAGTGATCCTGTTTTCTAGTCTCTACTCCTGTCTTTTGTAATCTCACGTAATTTAGGGATTACGTTGACTTTCTTAATTAACATATTTGAACTTGATAGTTTGTTTATTTCTGGAAATTGGTATCTTGCAAGTCTTTGGATTTGCTCAAACAACTTAATCATTTTGCTCTCGGTTGTCAAATATGATTTGCAGGCATTATTGAAGTCGCAGTTATGATGGTGACGACAAGCTTAGTAACAATTGTTATGCTTCTTGTATGGAAAACAAATATTATCATCATTCTGAGTTTTCTAGTTTTCTTCTTGGGGTTAGAATTGATTTTCTTTTCTTCGGTATTATTGAATGCGAGAAAAGGAAGTTGGTTCACATTGGGGTTTGCAGCAGTTCTATTCTTTATAATGTATACCTGGAATTACGGAAGTAAGCTTAAATATGAAACTGAAGTCAAACAGAAGCTATCAATGGATTTAATGCGAGAACTCGGTAGCAACCTTGGGACAACAAGAGTTCCTGGAATTGGATTGCTTTACAATGAGCTAGCGAAAGGAGTACCAGCAGTTTTTGGCCAATTGCTAACATCTCTTCCCGCAATTCACTCTATGATCGTATTTGTGTGCGTAAAGTATGTTCCTGTTCCTGTAGTGCCTCAAAGTGAAAGGTGTCTTTTCCGACGAGTATGCCCAAAGAGCTATCATGTATTTCGTTGCATTGCCAGGTATTTTTCTTTACAATTACCAAGTTTGCGGAGTGTATGACTTACTTGAATTGATATAACTGTAGATTGTCACATTTCAATTTCTTGAAGAAAAAAAAAAAAAGTATCTTAGCCTGTCACCTCTCTTGATGTGCACTTGCTACTACTTGAAGTTTTAGGTGATCATTTTGCATTACTACGTATATAGTGAATCCCATGAAAACATATTGACAGGTATGGCTACAAAGATGTGCACAAAGAGAATCATAATACGTTTGAACAGTTACTAATTGAGAGCCTCGAGAAGTTTATTCGCCAGGAAGCCCAAGAACGGTCATTGGAGAGTGATGGAGATAGAGAAACCGAGAGTGAAGATGAAGCCTCTTATTCAGGGATACGAATTTCTCCCAATGGCATTAGTGTATCCAAACTTGGAGTCCCTCTATTGGCTGATTACCAATGCACTGACATAGCAAGTACCTCGGCTGAGGTGAGACCATTTGTTCCCACAAATTCAGTGATATCAGATGTGGAGCATAGTCTTGAGAGGGAACTCTCATTTATACGGAAAGCTAGAGAGTCTGGGATTGTGTATCTTCTTAGTCATGCAGGTATCAGAGCACGAAAAGACTCCTGGTTTATTAAGAAACTGGTCATAAACTACTTCTATAGTTTCTTAAGAAAGAACAGTAGGAGGGCAACTGCTAATTTAAGTGTCCCTCACTCAAATTTGATGCAGGTGAACACGACATATATGGTCTGAGGTATAATTTCCCTCCATATGAATGATTTTTTTCCATTAATTCTGATCAGATCTTGCCAGACAGTTGGATTCAGAAGGCCGTGAAATATCAATGGATATTTTTTATTAGAAGCCAAAGATGACGGTAAAAAGGAATGGGTGGTTAAAAGTGCTGCTATCATTCCATAATTTATTGGTGCAGGAAGGGCTGCAGCTACAGCTGCATTGTCGCCAATTAGGCTGTTTCAACGTGCATACTATGGCAATTTCGTGTGCCAACTATTGTAACTTCTCCTTGAAACAGTTCCACTCCCCTTTTTTTGTATCTAATTGAGTCTACTGTTATCAGTGTATGCACTAAAGTGAGTCTGTAATTCTTGTAACTTTTCTTGTCCTTCCAATTCTTGTAACTTCTCCTGTTATCAGTGTCGAGGCTACTAAAGTGGGTCTGTAATTCTTTCTGTTGTTACCTATACAATCCTATTTAAAGAAAATAATAGATGGAACATGTGATTAAGCCATTTTTGAAGAACAGTTGTTATAGACCTGTGACTTGTATGAATGAGTTCATTATTGTAGGTATTTTAATGTGTTATTTTGATCCACTATTAATTCAACCAGAATTAGAAGGACCTCGGATTGTTAGTTTGTTTCCCTTTTCCTGTGGTATATGTATGTCAGCCTAGACACCTGGCGACTAGGCCAAGAGAGGAGGGTCAAAAGTTTTTTATGACGGCAGTGATCTCTTTTAAATTGCTGCTGGAGGTCTAAAATAAGCTTTCATCAACTAATAATCCCATCTATTCAAAGTCTGTTAGCAAAGTTCAACAAAATAAAATCGTTGATTGAACAAGCGAAAGCAAAGAAGGTGTGGTGGTTCAGAACTTCAGAGCCGAGAGCAAAAAAAAATAATATGTAAATCCCAGTATCTCCATTCCATGACCAATAAGGCTAGTAAAATGCTCTTCTGGTATTTCAATCCATATCAGTTGTCTACTACAACTTAGTGTATGGTTGAAAATGACAATATGCAGTTTATATATGAGGCATGCACGAAACAGATTAAAAGATGCCCGAGGCAGAAAATTGCAATATGCCTATGTAGTTTTACAATTAAGTTTCATCATATACTCATACAAATTCGGATTCTGAAAACAATACAAGTGGTCAGATATTACAATAATGATACAATTTTTTTTCTTTAATCAGACCATGGAATTTGCAGCACTCTTTTCTTCTCTGGAGCAAATTAAAAAACATACCAGATGGAGGTTTATGTTTGATTTAATATACTGGGGGTCAAAACTCAAATGTAACAAAGTCTCAAATGTGGGGTATGCCGCATCTCCTAACCTGTTAGTGCTTTATTATGACAGGCACAGATAGTCAGAAAATCCAGGAACTGACAAGGGCTAAGATTGCGTCGAAGTGACCAATAGTGTGTGAAAATGAATCACTAAATCTTTCAAAATGTGGGTTACTGTCAATTAGGGTTTTGAAAGGTATTAGAATCAATTGGGTGTGTTTGTGTAGGTCTTCATTTGGGAAATAGAAACCAGAAAGAGATGCCCAACTGCGGATCAACTGATCCCGCTTACCAAATCTTCCTCCAATCTGTGGGCAGCCTTCTTTAGTTTGCATTCGCCAGATGTTGGTCAGGGGGGTTTGGGTTAAAAGTGAAAACATCCCTTTTTTGTTTTAACTATTACTAGGAAGGAGACGAAGGCCATATGCATCGCTTTCTAATCAGGTTCTTCCTGACTCGGGAGCGGCGTTGGTGTGCTCCAATTTGTTACTTTCACCGATGATCAGATTAGAATGTGAGCCTGGCTTCTTCAGAAGGGCCAACTTGTAAAAGGGTGTATCTTTTGAGGCGAACCTGAGTCTTAGAAGCAGAGAATTAGTCATCACCCCTATTGAGCTCAAGCCCATGAGAGCTCCAGCAATCGAGGGAGTTAAAATAGTTCCAGTTACCGGCAACAACAATCCCGCAGCAACTGGAATTCCAACCTGTACAAAAATACTTAGTTCAGTACCAAATATTTGAAAAGAAACAAAATAAGTGCGACATACTTTTATATCAAAATCAGTAAAACAGCGATTGCCTTTTAATAGGAATAGAAACAGTGTTTGGTCGTGGTCATAGTGGGCATCCCCTTAGGAGCCGGCCTCTAAAGGAGACCCTCCCTGTTTCTATTTTCAGTTATTTTCTTTTAGTAGAATAATGCCTATTTTTGATGGAAGTGTTTTAGAAGGTGGAGGACTCCTAGTTCTATAAAGGAGTCTAGGGTAGAAGGGTAAGGTTAGGTTGAGTTTTGAGAAAGAAGGGTTAGCTAAGTAGTTTTTTTTCAGTTTAATTCAATCAAAAGTAGTTGTTTTCTTTTTGTTAATTGCTTATGCACTTAGTTTTCTGTCACCTTTAATAGATAAACTGAGTTTTATTTTCAGATGAGTTTAGAGTAGAGTAAAATTCTAAATTTAACACCCAAATCTGACAACCATAGCCTTCAAATGTCGAAGTCACGTCAATGGCAGCCGCTTTTTTAAGTTTGAGATAATTTCTTTTTACATAAAATAAAAACGTTGAAATAATGTTGCAACCACCATTGTGTCAATAACTTTATAGATAATAGGAAAACAACCCAATAACAAGACATGCCTATTTTCTGTAAAATGAAATGAGTTATAGGATTACCACAACAAGCATTTATTTGCAGTTATCAATTTGTTTCTTTTTCTTTTACAATAAACAGGACTCAGACCTTGAGTGTCCAAAGAACTTACGATATTATATGTAAATGCCCACCAAAGATTTTGCTTGACAGTCTTCATGGTCAATCTGCTAAGCTCCAAAGCATCAAGTAACTGCATGTACGTGATTCATGGGTCAATTTTCGACTTATGAAGCATGAAGTCGCAACTAGCAAGATTTAAAAAAAAATTAACGCAAGCAAAACAAATGGACTTTGACATAAATATCTAAGATAAGGAGAATAGAAACTGTGGTTGGCAGCAACAATGAACAAAAAACATGACGTCAATGTTCCAAAATTAACCGAGAGTCATATTTTACATCCAAATTAACAGTGGTTTTCAAACAGTTGTGTTTCGATGTCTAATACATGCTAGGCCATACTCTTTTCTAGAACTGGGGATTTTTTAAGGGCTAGGGAGCTATGTGCTGCTTGGCATATCAGTCCTATCTTCATTTCTCCTATTAGCAGATGGTGTAATTGGCAGCCACAGGATGCTGGCTGTATGCTACTTGACTCTGCCGGCAATAGTGAGGGTTGGTTATGGTTGGTTAATAAGAGACCATGTGGGTACTTGTGTTGTCTGTTATAGTTGGTAGAAAAAGCCTGTCTCCATAACTATTTGGGGCCTACAGGAGTCTACAATTGGCTAGCCAAAATGGTTTTAATAAGATTTGGGAGAACACTACTTCTAAAGCTTTGATATACAATTGTCTGTATATTGCTGAGGATACCAAGAGGTTGTTTGAAGTTCTTGATGAAGGGAAAGTATTCCATGTTTTCAAAGAATGCAATAGGGGAACACTTTTTCTTTCTGTTTATATCCTGATTATGGTGAAACAAAGTATTCCATGTTTTCCCTAGCTAACTTGTATACTATTACAGAGGAGGATGTTAAGAGAGTGAAACAAAGTATTGTAATTCTTTTCATTCTTTTATAAATTCTGATCAAGGGGCCCTTGTCTAACCCCTGTTTGCGTTAGTAAAATAAATTATGGATTATACAATATTTTATTCGGAGGGTATAGTGAAACATATGGAGCACATACAAGAGTGCTCGATTCTTTCCAGAAATCCATCTACGTCAATAAATTTTTTTGTTCTTACTTCTTGGGGTACAGGGAGGTACTCAATCCTAGTTTTAGGAGCAGTGAAAAGATCAAGAAATTCAGGACAGAAGGATAAAACATGTGAAGTAATTTTAATAATAAAATCTATTGCTGACATTAGAACATGGACGTAGCCATTATTATAGTGCACCACATCTGAAATTCGTGTTCTGTGATTATTCATTCTTTTCAACATTCAAGATTGTTTGTGATTGATTTTGTTTCTGCAACCTATAAGATATCTTATGACAATAATAGATATATTTTGTTATCAAATGCTCAATGCATGCTTTGGCAATTTTGAAAGAAATTATCCACATGGAACACAGTGAATCTAAGACTATTCAGTCCACAATAATCCTAATAATCAAATGGGTGATACGACCCCAGAAAAAAATTGCAAGAAAAAAAACAAAACGAGAAACTGTAGTTTCTTTTTTGTTAGGCAAGCCGGTTTTATATAGGGATCCGTAACCCTGAGTTTCCAACCCCATGAGGTTTTGAACCCACGAATCCTCTCTAGGTGGAGGGTCACAACTCGCAACCACCACTAGGCCAACCGTTTTTATATAGCATACTTGTCATTACGAGCAAAAGTCTGGTGTACTTCTTTCAGTAATTATAATACTTCATATTTATACATAAAAAAGTACCTGAGAAAGTTTGTTGCCCATGAGCACGATAGAAGAGACGTCGCTGGCAGCACCAACTCCTCCACCCATGGCAATCCCAACGTCCGATAATGCCAAGGCAGCAGCATCATTAATCCCGTCACCAACCATAGCAACAACTCTCTGATCCTTCTGAAGTTTGCTAATGAATTTCTTCTTTCCATCTGGTTTGACTCCTGATAGCACCTGAAGTCCATAATGTATTTCTTCATATTGATCATAAATAATTAAATGATTCCCCAAAATTTTCCTTCTGATCTGAAGTCTCTTTGTATAGCTGATTCTTCACATTGTAAATACCCTAGGATGTAATTTTCCAATTTTTGTGCACATATAATATAGCTGGTAGAGGTTTACCTTAACCCCAGATTTCTCCTCAAAACAAATATTATTAAATGATTTTTATATAGGGCCAAAACATTCTACAAAGCTTATGAAGTGGGGATACTGGTAAGGGTTTCAGAGTTAGCCTCGGGTATGGAGTGTTGGGTTCAGCAAAACCTAATAATAGGATCTGTGGGCACATTATTCTCTTCTCAAAAATTTAGAGCATAAGCGATAAGTTTAAGCCCAGGTTGTGACTCAAAATACTGATCTAGCTTATAACTTCTGATCATAGATGAAGCAGGAGTTCTATTCTGGAACGTAAGCTAAAAGGTTTCAACAAGAAAATAAAGGAAGTTAGAATATATCAACACCAAGAACACTTTAAGCAGTGGCCTCGGAACATATTGCTTAAGAAGAAACACAACTTTAGCTTTTATAGATAATCTTTAACTCCAGAATCCTTACCTTCTCTTTGGGAATACCAACAACAGATGCCACATATTCAGCAGCATGCCTTGCGTCCCCAGAGAGCATGTATGTGTTTATTCCTTGCTTGGAGAGAGCCTCAATCACTTTACCAGCATCTTCTCGAATCTTGTCTTCAAAGTAAATAAGTCCTGCTAGAACACCGTCGACTCCTACATATACAACTGATTGATTCTTAAAATCCTCCATTTGTAGGCATGGGTTCTCAAGTACTCCGTGTCTGCAAAAATGAAAAAAAGAAACATCACATGAGAACTCGGTTAGAAAGTATAGTATTCAGAGACATTTTTGAATGCAAGTATAAGCGGTCTATTATTTATAATTTTAGGGATCAAGCAAACCTCCGTCCTTCCCAATAGTTTATTCAATTGGAGGAACAGTTGCAAGATGAGCGCCCTCACACTTAGGAAAGGAGTTACAGATATAAGGGAGAGAGAGGGAATGTCTCTGAGTCGAAGTTGTACGAGCAAAGAATGGTATGAAGAATTTCGCTTGATTTTCGATAAACCGCAGTCCACATACGCAACGAGCTTATGGAGATTGTTCAATACATGGGAGGAACTCAGAATGTATATTGAGGTCAAGATAGAGTAGAGACCACTCACGGATTTGTATATGTCTGTGTGACCTTACGCAGGGAAGCTTATTTAATTGGTATCTTCATCTTTGAAAAGAACGGGAAGTTCGTCCTATTTGCATTTTGATTCACACTACTTCGGCAGCAATCCTAGGAGAGATGACGGGTGGTGTTCTCCACCCTCTTCATTTGTTCAGACTTGGGGTGGGATATTGCCGCTGCTATCTGATCCATGTCTTTGTTAGATTCGAATTGTTCTTTCCCCTCTTGGTCTTAAATAGCGGCGAGTTTTAATTTGGGGTTGTTCATTTCTTGCGGCTTTTACATCTCCTCTCTTGCTTTTATTGGCACCTTTTCTTCTATAGTAGGTAGGGGTGTAACTTATTTCCGATATTCCGATTTTTCCGGTTTCCGATATTTTCCGAATTTGGATTACTAAATTTTTCTAAATTCCGAATTCCGAATTTTTCCGAAGAAAATCGGATTCGGAAGTTGTTTTGCGATTCCGATCCGATTTGATTTTCCGAAAATACTTGGATCCAATTTTCCAGAAATATTCCGATCTCAACCCTAGGTCAACTACTTTCACATGTCTTCATTTGACTAAAACTAAAACCACAAAACACACTCTGCCTCTTATACTCTCTCTCAAGTCTAAGTCTCAACAATTTCACCTCCAAAACCCTCTCCATCCATCCTCTCCATTTTTCTCTCTCTATCTCTCTCAGTCGATATTGATTTCAATTTTGATGAATTAGAGAGAAACCCTATAAATAATGAATTACAGAGGTTGAAGTTGTAGTGGATGAATCAGGAGGTATCATTCTTCTTTTCTAAGCCAAGTTTGAATTTTAATGGAGTAAAGTTATAAATTAGGAGGCATCATCCATATTCTCTCTCAATGGACATCTTTCGGCAAGTTCACAAGGTAAACTAATTATTTCCTCTTTTGATTTCCTTTCTTGTTGTTTATTAGGGCTTCAATCAATAAAAACATTTTATTTCTATTTACTGTAATTTAGGGCTTCAATCAATGCTTATCTAAAAATAGGGAAACCCATTTGGGATTTTGGAAGAAATTGTAGCAATTTGGAGAGTTGAAGTTATTTTTGGTCGAAATGATGATCTGGGTTTTGTAAGGTCGAATTTATTTTGCTATTAAAAGTGGTTTTGCGATCTTTAAGTTATCACTGTAATTACATAATTGGGTATGAATCGTATGATCCTAAATAGGGAACTGGTTACAAAATAATCAAGATAAATTTAGTTCTCTCAACTCATAACTCATAAGTCTATGTGATTTGGGTTTTGTGGGACTGAATTTAGTAGTGTACATTATATGATAATAGCAAGAAGCTTTGATAGTTTTGTACAAATAAATCTAGTTTTATGGATGTAAGTTGTTATTAAGCTATTTAGTTATCTATTCTTTTATAAGTTGACATTTTGATTTATCTCAGATTTGTAGTTTGCCTATTGTTACAGTTGTG
The DNA here is from genome assembly GCA_014058105.1 of Kingdonia uniflora. Lineage (NCBI taxonomy): Eukaryota > Viridiplantae > Streptophyta > Magnoliopsida > Ranunculales > Circaeasteraceae > Kingdonia > Kingdonia uniflora. Next base: position 1,086,958 of record JACGCM010001830.1, on the reverse strand, counting down.
ACCATGTCAGCAATGGATAAGAGTACTACTAACGATCCGAATTCTGAAGTTAGTAATAAAAGGCAAAAAACAAAAGTTGGACATCATGAGCGTTCAGAGGCATGGGATCATTTTAATAAGCATTTCATAGATGGGACAAAAAAAGTTTTCAGGTTCATGTGATTGCAAGTATTGCCAAAAGGTTATCCCAACACCTTCAACAGGAGGAACCAATCCATTGCGGAACCATTTTAAGGGATGTAAGGAGTTTCCTGGTTATGCTGGAGATAAAAACCAAACATTGATTTCCTTTTCTGGAGCGGGGGGTCAACCTTCTCCTTGGAGATTTGACCAAGAAAAGTGTCAGAAATCTCTTGCGAAAATGATCTCATTGATGAGCTCCCCTTTAGTCATGTAGACAAATAAGGCTTTAAGTCATTTTGTGGGGAAATGCAACCGAAGTTCCATGTTATTTCTAGGAGCACAGTTACAAAAGATTGCATAGGTATCTTCAACGATAAAAAAAAGAAGTTAAGGAACATTTGAAGGGGGCATTATTACGTGTATGTATTACGACGAATATGTGGACATTAATTCAAAACCTTGGGTATATGGTTTTAACAACCCACTTTGTTGACATGGATTAGAAACTTCAAAAGAAAATAATTAACTTTAGAGTACTTCCACATTCACACAAAGGTGAGGCAATTGCAAAGGCGGTAGAATACTATTTGTTGGAATGGGGATTGGAGAAAGTGATGGCTGTCACCCTCGATAATGCTAAGAACAACGACTAGTGTGTTGTCGATTTGAGGAAAAGGTTGAACAAGCGAAATGGATTGTTGTTAGGAGGTGAGTTTTCCCATATAAGGTGTTTTGCTCACGTAATCAATCTGATGGTAAGAGATGGAGTCGATGAGGTTAAGGGTACGATCAAACGCCTTCGTCGGAGCGTGAAATATGTGAGAAGTGGACCCTCGCATATGCAAACTTTTAAAAAATGTGTTTTAAAAGAGAATCTAACAACTAAAAGGGAGTTATGTTTAGATGTTAAAACAAGATGGAACTCGACCTATTTGATGATTGATGCGGCTATGAAGTTTGAGAAGGTTTTTGACAGATTAGAAAAACAAGACCCAAATTACAAGATTGAGTGTGATGCAAAAGGTGAAGGTTTATTGGGACATAGTGATTGAAGGAAGTTACAAGCTTTACACACGTTTTTGAAAGAATTTTATGAACTTACAAAACGTGTATCCGGGTCCAAGTATGTCACTTCTAATACATATTTTGATGAATTAACTCAAGCCAAAGATCTACTTTTAGATAATTTGACTAGTGATGATGTGGTATTTCGTGATATGGCTATGAAAATGGATGCAAAGTTTGATAAGTATTGCAGCTTTGATTCTCTGAGCCCGATCTTGGTGGTTGCACTAGTATTAGATCCTTGATACAAAATCCAATACGCGGAGTTTTGGTATTCTTCGTACTTAAACAAAGTTAGCTATTTGACGGAGGAGGAGAAATCTTGCAAAGTTGAGTTTTTTGTTGAAAAGTTAAAAAATTTGACGAGTCGCATTTACAATCATTACAAGTTGAAAGATGCATCGATTAGGGATATTGATTCATCTAGCACTCAAGATGTTACCAAAAGTTTGAATGAAAATGTGTCTAAACGTTCCAAGGCAAAGGAGTTGTCTAGGGGTATTATGAAGAAAAAAGGCAATATGGAGGCCTTGGATGATTTAGAACGATACTTGGGTGATAGCTTATTAGATAATGGCGAGGGTACTCTTGATGTTTTGGCATGGTGGCATGAAAAGGTTGCAACTTATTATGTACTTGCAATGATGGCAAGCGACGTACTATCAATTCCCGTGACTTTGGCAGCTTCCGAGAATGCATTTAGTATGGCGGGTCGGATACTTGATTCATTTCGAAGCTCATTGACTCCGGCCATTGTTGAGTGTTTAATATGTAGTCAAGATTGGTTAAGAAGTCCAATGCTACCAATTAGTGTTGAAGGGGAGCTCGAGGCCCTTGAAGAAATTGAAGGTATGTTGTCTATATTAATTAAAATATTATTTAGTTTATATTATTCCATTTTTTATATGAAAGTTTTTTATTTACTCGTGCTTATGCAATTGTTATTTTTGTTGTAGTGGTATTCAATGAGATAAGAAGTTTATCGCTAGTTGGATCAACTAGTTGATGTTTTCACCTACTTGTGTAAGTTGATTCATCTAACTTGTATAGTTTTGTTATTTAAACTCCAATCTAGATGGCTTGGTTTTAGGAATTTGCATAATGATCTAGCAAATATTATACTAGGCGACTTCGGAATTAGTATATTGTTTTAGCTTTATATTTGTCACAAACATGATGTGTCTAACCCCCATTTGAATGCTTGGGGTAAACATGATGTATATAACCCCCCTGTTGTCATACCTAATTGGTTAAGATATGGCTAGTCTATTATGATTTAAAATATTTCCTTTTCCTTACAGCTAGACCAATAGATCAATCCATTTTCTTACATCTATTTTATTTGTTTAATATTGCTTGCTATCAGAGATGCTTTTATACATTCCATTGATTACTTACTAAGCAATTTCTTTTCATTGTTTGAATTTTTGCAGATGACTTGGATATTCTTGAACCAAATTCAGAAGTTCGAGAAGAAAATTGGGTTGTAGAGTTCATACACAGAAGATATCTATCCAAGTTGAATTTTGTACCATGGTTGAAAATGACAGTCTTCAATCGTTGCTTTAGGATTTTTGGTCCAATGTGATTCATCGGAATTTATTAATGTTATGGAACCTGTAAAATCATATAAGTTGATCTTTTGGGGGATATATAGTGTAGTAGGCATGTAATGTCAGATTGATCAAGCCTTGAACATTGCATCATATTCAGCTATTGCACAAGATTTCTTCCCAAGTACTATTGCTGTTTGCTTTAATGTCTTCAGTTATTTCAGTCAAGATAACAATGTTTGGTCATGATATTCATGTTTGTGTGTTGTAGTATTCTTAGTTCAATGTTGATCTCTGACATGGTTATGCTTGAAATATGACCTCCTTTAGTGTTGATTCACATTTTAGCTTTTGAACCACTTTGTATACCATATTCTTTATTTATTTATTTTCAATTTTTTCGGAATTCCGACCTCTTGTTTTTTCGGATGAAAGTTGGATTTCCGATTTTTTGTCGGAAATTCGAATTTGGAAATGATTTTGAATTTCCGAAGAAAAAAAAAATCGGATCAGATCCGGATTGGAAAATCCATTTCCGAAAAAAATCGGAATTTGTCCGAATTACACTAATCCGATTCGATCCCAGCCCTAATAGTAGGCATTCTGGAGCTCATTTTCTTTTAACTATCTTTCCTCACCCTTTTTCTTGTTGATAGTTCCTACGTTTAGCATTATCCCATCACCTCTTCATCTTCATTTTGAGTTGGAGCTACCTGAACTACATCTAATTGTGACACCCTTCATGGGGCCCACATAGAGATGATGGAATTACTTCTTTTTAAATATGATCTCCTCGCCATAAAGATAATCCTCATGAAAAAGAAGTCATTCAAACATAATACAAGAACAGTTACAAATACGAAAGATTGTGCCTGTTTTGGGCTGCCTAAATATTATATCTGCAAATGAGAAACTGCATCCAGAGTAAAATAGTTGCTGAAAAATATGATGCAGACAGCGAGTTGGATCGGTTCCTAAGGGGTTTAGAGGTTTAGGGTCGATCCAACATATGAATGAGTTGGATCTATTCCTACGAATTTTTAGCCTTGATCCAACGTATGAAAGAAGTATGCCAAGTGAGTTGGATCGACCCGAATAAGTAGGAGCAATCCAACATTATCGCAGGGTCATAGTGTATCTAGGGTTTTGAAGTTTAAGTCCTTAGTTAATATTTTTCTATAAATAGTTGCATAGTCTCTCATTGTAAACGTGTTTAAATATTATAAGATTTTTTTTATCTATGTCCTATGATTTTCAACTTGGTATTGCAGCCGCTATGATCTTGAACATAACATAGTGATTTCCTGCTTCCACTGATGCTGGCAATGGCTGCCAGGCTTCTCATACAATATTGTTCACTTTTAGCTTCACTTTAGTTCTTACTTTTGTTTAGTGTGTTTTCTTTGAGGTCTGTTTGGGTATCACCCCCTTTTTTTTTTTCAATTGAAAGAAATACATTCAAAAAAGATTGTCAGGTTTCCTGGCCGATATCCTCTCTTTGCCATATTTGACTGTGTTCTTATTTCTGTGATTTGCGCCCAAATCTCTCCAAAAAAACTAAATACAGCAGTTTTCTAGTTGAGAATCTGCCGCAATTGTGTGAGTTACTTTATTGCTCGTATTGGAAAATGAGAATTCTTGTCAATTATGGGCAATGAAAGACGGTTGAAGAAAAAATAAATTGTTCTCTTTTCTCAAGTGATCCGTGGAACATTTTTGCTCAAAAGAATGACTAATCACTTCTATAAATGTTTCTCGTGTTCTGTGCAAATATGCCGTGAAAGAAAAATGGAAAGATTCGAATCTCAGAAAATAGGTTTGTTGATTAGGAAACAAGGGAAGAAGTTTCAATAAGATATTTTGCACAGTTAAAGTAATGGGTTCTAAACATAGTCTTGTCATAGATTATGCAATTTCTAAGAAATTTACAGTGTTTCTTCTTTGGGGCCAGTTTTGGAGTTTTTCGGGGCACAATAATGCCCATCAAAAGCATTGGCGGCTCGCTAATCTTGGTAGTCATTCAAGTAGAGTCCACTTCTAACTTCGGTAGTAATTTAAGTAGGGAATATAAATAAGGCCATAGCCTCTTATAGCACCCCCACTCCACCGCCCATATAGTGCCCACATTAACCACGTGAAGGTGTGAGGTTTTGCTTCAGCAAAGAACATCGATGCCGAGTAAAGTAAGATCCTAACACAATGACGTTACGCCCGACATGATCTTAAGTGAGTGGAACTAAACCACTAGTGTAACCACCACTTTTATTGGATTAGGCACCTTTCGAGTACACCCACTTGGGGAGCTTACGCTCAACAAGATCTCAACTTATGTGGAACTAAATCAATGGTGCAACCATCACATCTATTGCGTTAGGCGTTTTTCGAATACACCCTTCGGGGACTATGATACCTCAAACGGATGTAATAGAGATGCACATACCCAACACAGGTGATGGCTGCACCAGTTGTTTAGTCCCACATTGGTTATGATCCTAAGGGGCGTAAGGTCCTTAAGTTAGAATCTCACTTAGTAGTTAGTACCGAAGTCTTTTGAGGTAAAACCTCATACCTCCTTTTGGGGTGGTGAAGTGGGCACAATATCGGGGAGTAGAATGGGGTTGTGACATAACGATATCAGAGCCGAAGACGACTCAATCTTAAAGGTGGGGGACGATGATACCCCTAGCGTGTGTATTAGAGAGGCGCCTAACGTAATAGAGATGATGGTTGTAAGTTGGTTGCACGAGTGATTTAGACCCTCATCTTCATGTCGGGCGTAACGTCCTTAAGTTAGGATCTCACTTTACTTAACACCATGGTCTTTTGAGGTAAACCTTCACACCTCCTTAGAAGAATGGTTAAGTGAGGACAAGATAAGTGCGTAGCGGAGTCGTGCCACCTCTCCATTTTAATCACTTTAATTTTTCTTTTGAATTTATGTTAATAGAAATAAAAGAGAAATCTTTCAATAAAGTGATTGATTTAGGGACTTTGGCCTTATTTTTTCTTCTTCTTTATATTGTGCAACTTCAATCTTTTAGCTTCCGCGAGTTTTGCTGCATCAATTATTGTCATGTTGATGGTTCATTATTATAATGGTATTGTTACATACTAGTATACTGCATTGTGGTGTGATCAACCCCTACATTTTTAATAGTATTAGTCTCTACCATTTGAATGTCTACCTTCAAAAATCCCTTCTTCCATAGAAAAGTGTTTAGTATGTAAAGAGAAATAGAACCTCCTACAGACTTCACCATATCTTTATCTACTATCTTCTTGTCTACCTCCTCTTTGTCTCATAAGTAATAATGGTTCCAACATCACTGTAGAGTTTTCTTTCTCTTTTTCGGGGTTCCCATGACATACATTGCAATGGTTTGAACATTACAGAGAGAAAGATTTTGAAAAATTGAACTTAATAGGGATGAAGAAGATTAATTAGGATTTAAGGTTTGAGTGGGTAGATTCTCTTGAGAGAAATGTGGATTGTTTGTCGGTAGTGGGATGAGTTAGTAGGACTCATTTGAAATAACTTCCTAAGATTATGGCAATAGGAGAGAGAGAGAGATCTTTTACGTGTAGAGAGATAAGGCAGAGGAAAATGGAGAGGAAAAATAGGAAATATCTATTTCTTTTATAAATCAAATGAACAAACGGGCCTTAAACCTCTTTTTTTTTTCCTGTTTGAATAGTAAAATAAAATAGATATTAGGAACAAAACAAAGGGCATTATGGGATTCGAAAATGCTTCAGTCAGACTACCATAACTACCCAAGTGACATTTTGCAACCAAGTTGAAGGAAAAGAGACCTCCCTATCGGTCGGTCTGATTACTTCCTCCTTGTTAAATGAAGTATTTTTCTTTTTCGTTTCCTATCCACTTCTTTTTAATGCTTTTCACTCGTATTCAGCTGTTTTTCTTATCCCATTCCGCTTCTCGTAATGTTCTTTAGTTCCTTCCCTTTCCACACTAAAAAAAACAACAACGTAGGAGCATTTCCCATTCCCTTTGTAGTATCGTATTGGAACCCATTTGGCATTACGGTGTCAATAGGTGTGCTATGAAAACCTGCCTAATGCAAGGGGAGATATTGTGACGCATATTTTCAAGCTACAGTGTTGGCTACCCTTCATGAAGGTTATATAAATGGGTGTCTAAGTCTGTGAATATGTTTTTCTGTTGAAAACTTTCTTGAATGTGTATGCACAGGAAATATTAAGAAACCAGTCTCTGATTACTGAAAAATACAGTAACATAGCATAGACTTTGAGTGTCTTTTGAATGATTGAAGTACCTTTGAACCCATTCCAACGTCCCAACGGAAACCATTTTCTGCTCGACGGTTGCAACAGCACCAGATCCAGGTTCTTCTCTAAATGTTCCATCTGTGACCTGCATTCCGGCTAATTGAATAAAAGTGCAATCCAGATATAATGAACTGATCACCTAAAATAACAGCAATCAACAACATTATGGACAAGTAATCAATGAAGTAGTTTTTTTTTTCCTTCTACAACTGAGACAAGAAGGCTAAGAGGAGATGCCAGGTTTGCCAACATTACCTCCACCCATATAGTAAGTTGATCATCTCAATACATGGGAGTGTAATATAGACTCAATATGATACACGTTGGACAAGTCAATTAGTAAAAAAAAATGTCTCATGATCCACAATCTGAATAAACTTAGGCCATGTTTGTTTTTCGGTCAACCCTATGAAGTGAAAAGAAGAGAAGTGAACTTCCCAGTTTTGGTGTGTTAGTGAGGTTTTCAAAAAGGTGCCAAAAGTGTGAAGTTTAGAGACAATCTTCACACTTCAACTTTAAGAAAACAACAACAGACCCTCTCCTCTCTCAACTGTCTCTCCTCCCGTATCAAATCAAACTCTCTCCAAGCTTCCCTGTTGCGCTGCCTCTCCCCACCACCCCCGACAACTCCCCAAACTCCACCACCACTCATCGCTGCAACACCCACTTTCGCTACAACCGTCTCTTTCTCACTCTCGCCAATGATACTTGACAACCTCTCTTGCTCTCCCTTTAAGGTAACAACTCTCTCTCTCTCACTCTCTTTCTCACACTCTCTCTCTACTATGATTAAGAATTGTAGTTCTAGTATTGATAATCATCGTTAAATTGCAATATTTTATGTGGTTAGGGTTTGTTAAATATGGGTATGTGATTGTGTTATTTGTGAAATTATGATGGGTTTTAATGTTGTTGTGGATTTGTGGGTTGTTTGCTATTGATACAATGTGATAAATTGGGTTGTTTGTTATTAATAAACTATGGGTGAGTGATAAATTGGGAGTTGTGGAGTTAGGGTTTATTGGTTTAATGTTGGGGTTAGTTGATTGGGTTTGTTTTGGATGTTAATACTTAGGTTTGTAGGGATGAATTATGAAGATGAGAATTTGGAGTTAAGAGGCAATTGGGGTTGCAACAACTGCAGTGGTTGGGTTGTTGGGTTGCTTACACTGTTATTTGAGACAACTTGAGTTGAGGGAATCTTACAAAGATGGGAGTGCACTGAGAGTGGCTAACCAGAGCAGACTCTGAGGAAAGTGATACGGGATGTCACAACTTGTTGAGAATGAACATAGCTTGTTTTAAAAATCTCTGTGAAAGGCTTATGGGTAAAGGGCTAAAAGCTAGTAAGCATGTGACAATTGAAGAGCAAGTTGCCATTTTCTTGTTGATTATTGGACATGATAACAAGTTTAGGCAGGCCCAATATGAGACAATCAGATCATTTGAGACAATTCATAATTACTTTCACAATGTCCTCAAGTATGCTATGAAATTGGGAAAGGACTAGATCAAATCTGCAACTCCTGATCTTTCTCCGGCCAATACTAGTCATGCTTGGGCCAACAAATATTTTAAGGTAAAGTGTTACATATTATATTTTTAACTCAAGTATGTTATACAAGCATTATACTTTGATGTAGAGTTATAATTGCACAATTATCTTATTTAGGATGGTGTTGGTATTGTTGATGGTACATTCATCCATGCCAAAGTCTCTCCTAAAGAACAAGTAAGGTATCGCACTAGGAAGGGAGATATTATGCAGAATGTGTTAGTTGCTTTGTTCATTTGATATGAAAATCACTGAGGTATTTGCTGGGTAGGATGGTTTAGCCCACGATAGCAGGATTCTAAGAGTTGCATTAAATGCAGAGAATTACCCATTTACAGTGCCTAAAGGTAAGTCATTATTTAGTGTTAATATTTTGAATAATTGAACTTGCATTGTTAGTTTATTACGGTTAAGGTGTATTGACATGTGTAGATCACTACCACTTGGGAGATGTTGGCTTCCCCCAAGCTCCTGGTTTTCTAGTTCCTTATCGAGGTGTACGATACCATCTGAAGGAGAGTCGAACTCCTGAGAATCCACGGGAATTATACAATCTTCGACACTCCCAACTAAGGAACATCATTGAACGACTGGGGTGATGAAGAGGAAATTTTTTTGCATGCGGACTTTTCCACACTATGACATTGAGACACAAACCAAGGTGGTCATTGCATGTTGTGTGATTTACAATCACATTCTAGAAGTTGATGTTGATGACATGGAGGAGGGGCCTGAGGAACCAGTCTATGATCATGAAGAAGAAATTAACCGGGAAGATATAGCTGCATTGGGGGTAACTGATGCATCGACAAATTTTAGAGATACCTTATGTGTCACAATGTGGCTTGATCATTGCAATACTGGTCACTATCATCCTGCAGTTTGAGTTATATTTTTAGTTTGGTTTAGTTTGGTTTTTAACTCTCAGTTTAGTTTGTTATTTTCAGTTTGTTTGTTATGACTTTAAAGACAGATTATGTATTTTGATTGTGGCTTCTATCCATTAATAAGTTTGTTTATGTCATGTTTTTAAGCAAATTGTTTATATGTTTTTATGTTGTTTGTTTCTTGCATTTGTAGGTGTGATGGCCAGGTTTTATGTGGTGTTTGAGGGAAGGGATGTGTACCCGAAGTCTATGAGACATGGGAGGAGACAGCTCCCCAGGTCTTAGGATATCGAGGAGTTGTTCACAGGTGGGTTAAATCAAGAGCAGAAGCCGATAGTTTGTTTACAATATTTAGGGAAAAGAATGTCCAGATGTCGAGGAGGAAGCTCAACCTGTGGTGGAGGTCAAGGTAGATGCACCTGTGGTGGAGGAGAGGAATGTGGGAAGTGTGAAAGGTTGGATTTTGTCCTTTTTCTTACCAAGGTAGTTCAGTAAAACCTTTGTAATAATCTACTTTGCCTAATAATAATCTTTGTAATAATCAACTTTGTATTTTTAAGGGTTTTGGTCGTTTACCCACCATTGGTGGTGTTTTGGATGGTTTGATTCTAATTTTGGTCTGTGGGAAGTTGGTCTGCCAAACACGACAGCAAGGTGTGAAGTACATTTAAAGTAGGAAGTTGGCTTGGTCTGCCAAACACCACATTTTTTACAAACTTCATACGTAGTTAATTGCCTACCACTTCACACTTTTAAAAAACAAACAAACATGGCCTTATAGTAATGCCCAAGAAGTAGACACCCTGCAATATCAATACCCAGGATCAAAGAGTAGGCTTAAAAATGCTCTGCATCGTGTTTGTAGTTTTGTGATAGGCCTAACATCCCTTGCCAGAGGCTTCTTGCTTGCAGAAGAGGGGGGGGGGGGGGGGGGGGGGGGGGGGGGGTGCATGATTTCAAAGGCGGACTCCTCATAGTGGACGGTCCATAACCACCTGCACTATTTACAAACTTACAGTTTGTATCTTTAAAATTCTGGTTCAGGAGAGACATCGACAACTATGTCAGTATTGTCAGTGTCATTCCCTTAGGAGAAGTCTCAAAGCCCAATGAATCTGTTTATGGAAATTTGCAGCAGTTGGACATATGTCCGTCCAAACGGTCCCGATGCAGGAACATTATATTTTTACTCGTTTCTCTGGCCCTATGTCCCTTTGTAGTAGCTGCTTCCACTCAGAACTTCTCATTTGTTAAAAGTACATAGCTATTTTAATTTAGTTTTCTAACTGATTTGATTCCTCCTTCAAGAGAAGAACCTTGTTGGTTTGTTTGAGTGCTTTCACATGCCTTCAGATGACGCACAAACTATCATTTATTTAAGTGTTTGCATCCACTTCCCGTGTCATTATGTTGATTTTCAACTTGTTCCAATCCCGTTTTAGTCAGTCTTCACATACTACAATCTCTACGCATTCTTCCGCCTATTATTTACAATAGTAGTATCCCATAATTTATTTTTTCTGATTCACATGTTTAATGCTAATCATTTTATTCTTGTTTAATTAATATTGAAATTGATTACATTAGTAACTAAACTAACATAAGCACGTTACATGTTGACATTTACTTTGTCTTTATGGAATAACTAATTAAAGACTTGGACAAACTACACTTAATTAATGAGTGAAAAACCTAATTAGCAAAATAGGCAAAACGAGGACTTGACCAAATACAGATAAACTTATTAAATGAGATAGGAATTAGATCCTAGAAGCACATGGATTATTTGTGGTATTTATTCATAAAGGCTTAAAAAAAACTCCTTAAATGCATTCAGATTGTGAGAAAACCTTAATTAAAAGTGATTTGTTTCAGAAGAGGGAGGGTTGGAGTGTAACACCGCGGCTGAGAGGGTATTGGAATGACGCCTACAATAGCGGTGACGGTTGCACCAATGGTTTAGTCCCACATCGCTTAAGATCCTACCAGGTGTATGGTCCTTAGGTTACAATCCTACTTTACATGTCATTGAGGCCTTTTCGTAGAAACAAAACCCTACATTGTGCTAGAGATCCGCAGCAGTGGCTAAGTAGGTACGCGTAGAGTGAGGTCATGACATGGAGAAAGAAAGAAACATAAAATTTTGAAGCTACTTCTAAGGATGTTAGTTTGTTCCATTTTCAGTTTCACTTTCAGGCTAGTAGCACTTCTGTCCCTTTGGTCCATGAAGCCGAAGGTTCCTTGTTGGGACTAGGTTAGCTTATGTGACAGGATCAGAAGGCAGCTACATTGATCGTTCATTTTATAGAATGATTTGAGTAAAGTACAATAGATCTAGAAGTTTTGCCATTCACCTTTGCTAGATTCAGGATAAAATAAAAATTAAAAAATTGTATCCTTAGAAATTAGTTATTATATATTTCTGATGAATGCAATATCAATAAGATTCATTGTTCTGTTGCTTTGTTAATTAGATGATGCACTCAATCAAAGTTAAGTTATGTTGGCATATATTCCATGAATACCTGACTTGATCACTAACTTAAGAAGTGTGTTCTACTCTGATGGTTGGCAATTGGAGTTTGGGATAGTGCCTACATCCTGTCAAAAAGAAGAAAAAAGAATTGCCTACATCCCCGCTCAAATCCTATGACTTACGAATTTAATAAAACCAGGTGGCAGACAAGAAAAGTTATTCGGCAAAGACTCAATGAAGACAGAAACTGCAACAGTAACCGGGGGGGGAGGGGGGGGGGGGGGGGGGGGGGGTCATCCGCCAAGATTTATCTTTACTTAAAATGAAGTGTGCGGCTTGCAGAGGTACCGTGGTGAGCCCCAGGAGACTAGTTAGGAGAATGGTGAAAAATGATTGGATTGGAATGCAAGAAAGCTACTATTTAGATAAGGATCCTTAGAAGCGGAAATCCCAGAAGAGGAAAAAAGAAGCAAATAAACAACAGATTTAGAGAGAAATGAAATGCTACCTTCACACTCTGACAACCGGCAGACTTAGCAGCTTCCACGATTGCTTTACCAACTGGATGAATTGTATTTGATTCAACTCCAGCGGCTAGCTTCAGCACTTCAATCTCTGACCATTTGTGGCTTAAGTTACTTCTGCACAAGACCATGTACTCCACAATCATTCAAGTATCCACGTTGTCAATATAAGCTATAGCCTTATCAGTAGCTGCTTAAATGCCACGTAATATGCATGTATATTCTACATATATTCAACACTAGTATAGTAATATTTATTGCACACACATTTTTCCTCAGGAAAAAGTTGAAGAGTAGTGTTCGCCACCATAACTAGCACACTCTCGTCTGTGAAAATGGTTATATTAGATGAGGAAATAAACGAAAAATAGCTTAGTGCATGAAACCGAGTGGTGATGGAAAACCTCTAGTGAGTTCTTCCTTATGCTTAGCTACAGTTAGAGTTCATTCATCAGAAAACTTTTTGTACCCTACTTCATCCCAATGTTCTAATGCTTTCAAGAATTTGTGTCTTACTATAAGTTGTGCATTGGGAAACATAATTTAGGATAGATTCATCATTAGAATAATATAATTAAAGAGTGAATATTATAATCCACTCAACTTTGAATATGTATCTTCGTCAGAGGTGACAACTCTGGTCACAACAGGTCTTCCAATTGTCAGAGTCCCTGTTTTATCAAATACAATCGTATCCACTGACGTGAACTTCTCCAAGACGCCACCACCGCGCAGAAGCAATCCTCTAGTCGCCCCAAGTGAAGTTCCCACCTGAAAAAAAAAACATTGTATAAGCCATTTAACAGGTGATATCAAATACAGGTACAGAAGACATTAAAATTACAAAAAAGTGACTGCTGTAGTAGAAAAATATTTACCAACACAGCAGTGGGTGTTGCTAAACCAAGCGCACATGGACAAGCAATAACCTGCACTTGAAAAGGCTTCACAAAATCAAATTCAGCCCTTTTTATACAAATTTACACAGTATAGGATATTTATCATCCAGTAATTGCACATGGCAGTTCTCTTGAAAACGTATGTAGCATGGCACTTTCAGATCATCAAGAAGGGGTAGCTAGGGCCTACAGCAGCCATACTAGTCCAGAAGAAAATTCCGGAAGGTTATTCGGACGCTAGTTCAGAGCTACTTGTTATCGAGAAGGGCAATTTGCCGAAAGCATTAGCGGAGTGGTCTCTTTAGGATCGAAAAAAATAGGTTAAAGGTTGTTCCTGCCTAGCATACTCAAAAGGGTCAGCACAGCCTACGGTTCTTTCATTCAGGGCTCAAGAAGGATAGTAGAAAAGCTCATCAAATTCACTTAGCAAAGTTTATCAAAATCGGCAAAAAAGTGTAGGAACTTTCAAAGTATCTAGAAATACACTTTTTCCATGTAAATGATTGATGAAAAAAGCATAACAAGGCATTCCTATCTAAATAGAAATAGAAAAGGCAATCAGTAATGAGAGTAAGAAAACTAGTATTAATAATGTTTGCCAACACTAAATAACATACCAGAACACTGCAAGAGAGTTGTAATGCCAAAGAAATTGGATTTCCTTGGTGAATAGCAGCTGGTAGAATTCGAGTACCAAAAATGTTCCAGAACATAAAAGTAGCAGCTGAAATTGCCATGACACCATATGTGAAGTGCCCAGCAACCTAGACAAAAGAGATTACAAATTCCATATGGTTAATAACAAGACAGATAAACTAGTAAGTAGCAAGAGTTATTCACAATTATACAGAATGTAATTACTGAAGTTTTGCAATACTAAAATCTGTGCAGTAAAGCTTTATCTAACACAAATCTTTCACAGGTAGAATGTAAACTAATGTGTCACCTTATCGGCCACCCGTTGTACAGGAGTCTCCCTACTTTGTGCCTCTTCCACCAAACGAACAATGTCTCCCATGACAGTCTCACCACCTGGTCTACTTACTTCAATGGTAAGAGTGCCATTCAAATTTATGCTTCCTGCTGCAACTTCAGCCTTCAATAAAGATTTAAAAAAATGTCAATATTTATTTGTAAAGACAGCACTGAAAATAGATACAGAAAACAACATCCATGAGTAAAGACAAGCCCAGTAATGTATATTTATCTATCTAAAGAAAATAAATTGCTGCGAGTAGTGAAATCATTACGAGTTGAGAATTGATTTGACTAAAAAGAGTACCCCAGGTAGTTTTGTTACTGGCAGTGGCTCCCCTGTAAAACTTGATTCATCAATCGTGCTTCTGCCAGCTCTTACAATTCCATCTGCGGGGACACGGTCCTAAACAACAAAATGATATATGCCTGTTAAGTCTTGGCTTATGATAAATTAGCAATCTACGATATTCATTAGTTTCTAAATTCGGGCACTTTAACATAATCATAGATTCTCATTCGAGAAAAAGAACAGGAAATAGGACGTGTACTGATTCTAATAAGATTTATCCCCCACCACAATCATTTTTTGAAGAAAATATTCCTCAAACTTTCGCTCGTAATGTAAAGATTTTGATCATAACCAGATCTAATTTCCTCAAATATGGGGGAGGTAAGTCTTATTCAGAGGATCAAAACGGTACGAAATAAATGGCGGAAGACTAAAAAAAGGAATTTTACTTGCCCCAGGTAGTACAACAATTCGGTCACCAACAGAGAGGTTGCTACATGGAACTTCGACAATTGAGCTCAAGTCTTCTACATCACCATTCACAACAAGACGAGCTTTTGATGGTAAAATACTTAGAAGTCCTGTCATATCACTAGTGGCCTTCAACTTTGCCCTCTGTTCAAGATTCCTCCCTAGCAAAACAAATGCTATTAGCATAATTGGTTCCTCAAAGAATGCCTTCCAACCCTGCAAGATCAACAGCTCCGTTACTTATAATTTATATTACACTTGCAAAATCCAATATGAAACCTAAGATAAAATTTTGCAATTTGAATTCAATCAGCGCGATACATATGTGATGTACAACAGAAGTTATCAATCTTATCAGCACTATACACAGAAAGCAGAATAGGAGTACGACTATGGAATCAAACTGCTTCTTCGTCAGTACGCGTGTTATTTATTTATTTTTGATAAATGTGAATTTATTGATATGAAAAAATGATTACATCGAAAACAAACAAAAAATGAAGGCAAAAAGGTCCTCCAAGACTAGAAAGAAATATCATGGACCTCCTAAGATAACATTTTCCACCTAGCTACAAAAAAAAAAGACACCCTTTCATGCAAACGTCGGTTAACTCCACCAAAATACAAGAAATTTTGTCGAGATATTAACTTCTCTTGCGTATGCTCTTTTCCTTTGAATTTTCTCGCATTCCTTTCAAGCCAAATCGCTGAGATAACTGTGAATGGGATAAACCGCCACATAGCCTAACCCTACCCAGAAAGATTATTCAACTAGTTTTGGTAAGGAAATAAATCATTATTTTTTTAAAATGGCAATGCAAAAAAATGATGGTTAATGGATTCCCCATCACGCTTACACATGAAATGATGAAACAATAGCTTAGCTCATTACGAGAACCTAAGAAGATAATTTAAGCAAATGAACACATCTGACTTGGAAGGGACTAGAGAAAATGTGAACATGGGGTGGTGTGATGCACAATACCCCAGGCACTTTGTGTAACATATTGTACCATCCATACGTTATATTTGACTTACTAAAAGCATAAAATTATAACTAATAGAGGACTAAGTATTCCAAACTAAAAACATACAACATGGAGAGTCGTATAGAATAGTTTGGCTTCTTTTATGTAGAAATAACCTAAAGCTATGAAGCCACTTACATATAACGTGTGAGTCTAGTACCACTAACTTATAACTTATAAACAACGTGAGTAAACTGCATTAAATAACACTCTTGTCAAGTTGGATCCTCGTGCATAAATATCAAACATGCCCATCTTGAAACACAGACGTTTTTGGGTCGTGGAAGATGTGTGTGTGGCAGGAATGACAATGGGCCGTAAGGAATCATTTGTAGGGTGATTAACGCATGCAGATGTTGCCCACTTGCCCCAGGAAAAATTATTGATGGCAACAACGACGTCCACCACCACTGCTAATATTATCACCATCATTACGACTACATGCACCACAGAGATCACAACATACCAAGAAGTCTCAGGTGAGAGAGTAAGCCAATGCAGAATTATGGCTGGAGAGTAGAAGAGCTATTAAAAGCTCATTTTTTGTCATTTCTATTTTCTTCCATATTGAAGGCGAGATGTCAATACTACAAGAATTATTGCGCAAGTCTATCCTTTTTTTTTTCCTTCCATATATTTCTTCCATATTGAAGGTTGGAGGTCAATACTACAATAATTTTTGCACAAGTCTCTCCAATAACTGTAGTGCTCAACAAAATACATAACCCTGGCTTAATGTTTGCCTATCTCTTCCAACACAGCATAACTCCTAGAAATATTACATTTCTGGGCACTCCTTGTTGCTATATCCAGACAATGCAGATTAAAAGCAACATATGGCTCCATGCTACGCAGGCAGTGTCATCACCATATAGTTGCCACTCATCCAATCCTCATAAGTTGGTTAAGTATCTTTTGGAGGACCATTAAAAAGATACATTTGCTTTCCTAAATGAAGATAGCAATGTACGAATCTAGATAAGGCAAGATAATTTCAATTAAACTTCATTGACATAAATTTTTGCTCCGAAATCATGACCGCCAGACACACAAGAGGATGAACGTCAGTCATTTCACCCACAATGAACAAGATAACTCACAAAACCACCAAAAAGAAATGATTATCATCCCATTAAAAAACCCTAGAAAAACTACTTCTTGAGAGCCGAGATACAAATCACACTATATAATTGTCATTTGAAGCCATAAGCAGGTATAACTATGATAAAGAAACCCACTGCCTTCTGGATGTTAAAAAAGAAACCCTAAAACTTCACAAAGAAAACTATTGCTGACCCTCACATTACCTCACCACAATAATTACACTTGCCTGGATTCAAATCTAGGGATCTAGGTTCGCGAAACCAATTTAGGGTTTCTAACTTAAAAACCTCTAAGTCAATTTATACCATAGATAAAGAAAAATATGCATTAAATAAATGACATTATAGTGTAACGAAGAGAGGATCAGTAAATACCAGTTTCGGGATTAAAGTAGCAACAGCACTAACAGCAAAGGATGATAAAGCTCCAAGACCAACTAAGGTGTTCATATTTGGACCCCCTCTCAACAGACTTTTAAGACCATCCAAGATAAGTCTACGTCCAGGGCCCAGCAATGTAAATAAAGACAAAGATAAATGAAATCCAGTGGAATGAATTGCATGAATCAACGGAATGTTAGTTCCAAGAAAATGAGAGAGATGACCAAAGAGGCACACAGCACATAGGGCCCAGGAGACAGCAAGCTCCCTGCCTGTCAAAATTAAGGTAGTATTTAGTCTTGCAAATGGAAATACTGGTAAAACCCTTGAAAAGTCCATAAGAAATAAGCACACAACTCATTTAAAGAACAGCAAGATCTGGTACCATTTTCTTTCAAGCGATTCCGTTTTTCAACCATCTTGGTTTCAAAAAGCTCCAAGAAATTGTTTCTTGCAGAATCTGCATATGAGCAACCATTTAAGTCATTATATGTATCACTTAGTAGGAGTGTCCAAAATTCTAATTCAATGAAAAGAAGAAAAATATTACATGAGCTCAAAAATCATGAAGAACCAAAACAGCAATATTATGTAGGTCAAAAGCATGTGAGTGGGACCTTCACAAAGACATACTTTTAGCCGGGTTCACTACTATCTTATATCCAACAACAGAAATCCTAATGAAAATATGTTTTGAAGTTTCTTCTACTCAAGAAGGTAAAATTCATTAGTAAGACCCAGTCAAATAAGGCTTTACGGCACGGAAAGCATAACACTCAGCTATAGCACTCAAAGCATTCAAATTTCCATCGAAGTGTTGCGCATTTATTTCCTTCCACGAGGCCCAAACTTGTCATATTGCGTCAGATTTCACAGGACTTTCCCACTCTTTCTCCCATAAGCCTTGAACCAGTAACCCTGCAAGGACCTCGTGATAGCTCCTTGGAAGACCTAAACAAGCGCCCAAAAGTTGTAGTCAATGATCCCACAACTTGATCGAGAATAGGCAATGAAGGTGGTAATACATCGATTAGTCAAGTGTCCCGCTTAGCAAACAAGAAGGGTTTTCATCCATATCCGTCCTTGTCAATGCGTCTCTCACAAAATTCGAACACCACACCACACCACCCTGATTAGAAGAATGAAAATCTGGTTGGAAAAAATTCACCATCCATGTGGAGCAGATGCTTCACCTTACAAAAGCCCTCTTACTCCTAGCCCCACCAAATGGCCACAAACAATCTAACAAACAAAATTCATTCGAGGTTCATCTCATTCTCTCTCTCTCTCTCCAATCGGAACCGACATGATCTTGTGTGAATAAAACATATTTGTCGTTCATAAGGATCTCTAAGAAGTTTATAACTCTATTCCACTGCACCAGCCTCCCTTTATAAAATTGTTGGACTCTCCCTGTATAAGATCACAAGCCACATATAACTTACAGCTCAGTCACTGGTCTAATATATCAGCTAAAAACTGAATCCTCTCCCATTCAAATTTGTTTTCTAATGCAAAAAAATGGAATTTTACTAATAATGAAAATCAATTAGGACAAGACAAAGATAGTAAGATCCCAAACCTACAAGAATGAGAAAGGCATTATATAACCCAAAGCAAGCAGTTTCCTACGAGCAATTTCGTAGCCAGCCACTTACTGAAGGCATAACGATCATATACTCTCAACAGCCTCTACCAATATTTCTATATTATCTCCATTTGTTTCCCAGAGATATTCTCAATGCCTAAGTACTTCCTTGAAACAACTCTTTCCTTGTAGGGTAAAAACATTCATCAACCAGGATTTCTAAACACTGGTTTAATCCAATTATTTTATCATACATACATAAATATTCTGTAGACAATTAGTATTGCTGGGATCAGTAGAAATTGTCATTCTTGATGGCAGCATATAGTAATATAGTAATGTAATATTGACCATAGACTCAATTAATTCAGCCATATCTAGCAATCTGTAGATTCACAAAGCTGCAAATAATAAGACATGTTTACTCACTGTTTAATTACACTCTCCTTATAGGAATCACTAATCATCTACCTAATAAGGTCCAATTATGGCACATTCTAAGTGCAAACAGATTTTTTATTGGTACATGAAATATATACCAGGAGATCATGGAAGCTTCCAACAAAATAATCAGATAGCTGCTTTCTAAAGTAAAGTGAAGGGAAACACTTCTAGGAATTGCTAATCATAGGGTAAATTGTCAAATCGGCTCAAGTTACAACGCCAGACTTTGTTCTTGGTTCATGAACTTCTACATCAGAAAAATGTAAATACACCAGTAACCACATGATATCTTCTACTTTCAGTTCCATGTTTTTTCTCCAAATCATTAATATAAGAAGAGACTTGGACCCATGCAAGGGAAAGTGGCAGACTGAAAAACTCACAACCGCAACATAAAACACATCAAGCTCGTGTTTTTCAATAAACATGTTAAAAGCTGATGCAACTTATGTAGCATTATTTGCATGAGTTGTCTCAAAATATACGCATGAGATAATCAGGAACTAGAAGAGACTTATTCCAATTGAAAAGCTTACTTCAAATAGACACACAACCATACATAATAGTCAAATACGATATCACACTACATTTTCGGGAATACAAAACAAGAAAACATTGAAACTTAGCAATTCTCCCGACAAAATGTTGGTTGGGGGGGGGGGGAGTCCAAAAGGAAAGTTTACAATATAAAAGTGATATGCATCGAGCATTAACTGTCATTTGATACAAAATCCGACGGCATTAACTCTTCTACATACAGGAACTCCTAAAGTGATCAGATGACATCAAAGAGAATCTCAATGGACTTTAACTTCAACAAATGCTTCTCTCTGAAAAAATCCTCTACATCAGATCTTAGACCCACCTATGGAGGAATAAAAGTGTTGTTAGACTTCACTTTGAACATGTGCTTCCACAATTAGACTAACACAATCGAGATCAGGAATAAGTTACTTATGAGTATCCAAGAAATGGAAAAACTAATGAGATGTCGACATACCATAAGTCAAGATGCTCCTAACAGCAAATCTTTTGGATCCTTAAGAAGGGGCATCCCCTTCAACAGCCCCGTGACCTGCCAATAACCGACCAAGTTTCACGTAAATCATATGTGCCCGAATTCAAGATAACTTGCATTAAGGGACTCAATTTACAGGACCGAAAACTTCAACTTTTCTAAATTTAATCCTCATTATTGTTAACCAGTTTGTGATGATGATCTCCAAGGCTTTGCTCCATTCAACTACAGTTTATACTAATTCGTATCAGGAATGATAGGTATACAGAAAAAGAAGGGGTTTTTTTTTTTTTTTAGAATGTAAAAAAGGAAGATGTAAAGAAAAAAGATTTCATCTAAGGACGTGAGCCATTCCTCAGCCAAAAATTTACAAAAACAAACAAACGAGAGGGATATATATTAAGAACTCGTTTCACCTAGAGAGTTTACTTCCTATACAGCTACACTGTGAGAAGACCTTTTTTATGAAACCCAATGAGAAGACTCGAATGTAATTCACTCAATCCTAAATATATGAAGCTGTCGCCTATTTTCCTCATTTTTCCTCGCCAAGAGATCCACAAAATAAGCGCCATTCATTACTGATATGCAATCTCCATGCAATACCCTCACAATCTGTCTTTTCTCAACCTAAATTCCTCCTCGCAAACTATTTATGTAGTTAAGCTTTCTCTTTATGCACTCTACAATTACAAGCAGAAATGAGCCAAGATTGGTTTATGAAGTGGAAGGCCCACTAATTGACTTGTCTTAATAGGCGAATGGCCCGATTGCGGGCTTGGGTCTAAAACCACTCTCAACTTCCATAGTTCCACCTTAAGTTCACGATATCATTTAGACACCACCAGATCCCTGAGGGCATAGGTAGTCAAGCCTCAACATATTTCAAACCAAGATATACCTCTAAAGTGAGATCTATAGTACCCACATTCCAAAAATCTGTCATGAATAGAAGCGCATAAGTCGATAGACATCGAAGATAAAATACAAGGGTATCAATACACCATAGACGGTCCCGGCACCAACAGGGTATGCAGCTCTATATGAAGGGACCAAATATGAACCTACCTCCAAAACCTTTCAGAAGGCATCACACATATATTCTCTAATAATTATTCAGATCCCTTTATATCCTGTAAAATCTTCAATGTTATTTTAGTTGCACAGTGGTGCGAGGCCATTGGAAGGGGTATCTCAAACTCTTTGGAATTCTTTTGTATGCTATGGGAAGGTTCTTTGGAAGGAAAGGAATGCTAGGACCACTGATGGGAAGATGAATAGAATGAAAACTATCATTCCTGATATTTATGTCGCTCTTATAATGGCATTCCACTTGTTGTAAGATAAAGAACCCTTACTTTATGGAATTGGGGTGACTCCTCGCTTTCCTCTTGATGAGGTCATGAGGTTTTCCTCTAATTGGATTTGGTTCAAAATCTTTCCACCTCTTGGCTAATCATTATTATTAACAAATACTTTTACCCCCTCAGAAAACAGTCTACAATACTACCAACCGTACTGTTGAATAATGCAGTCTAGGCGGTTCCAGTTTTGGGTGATCCTAACAATGTGATTGCCGCCAACATAGCATGGATAGACACAACCCACATGTAGGGATTGTTGGCCAAACAGCTTGAAAATTCCGGGGTATCAAATGCACATCTATTACTTATAATAATATATAATTAATTATGCGCATCTAGTACATCTATTACATCAACTAAATAGTTCTCTAAATAAAAGTAATGAACAGTATAGAGCCGAAGTAAGAAAAATAAATGATAGACATTGTCTACAACTCTGAGCTGTTAATGTGCCGTTGTTATTATTAGACCATAGAGGGAACACTATACAGAAATTAAGGTTTCATTCCCTGTCTTCGCAAAGTAGCGTACTCAAGTGTGGCATAAATTTTTGATATTAAATTAACAAAAAAAAATAGAAGGTGTTAGTTCCATATGTGCCATGTTTTTGTCAAGTGTTGTTTGTAAATGCATGTCACTGATTGATACGTATCAGCACCAGAAAAATGACAGATCCTATCTGTTGCAATGCAATCAAGTACCAAAAATGAACTTCATTTTCAACTAGAATTCTACATGGAGTTAACAGTTGATTAAATACTTACCTCGAAGGTTGGATTTGAATCCACAGTTACTCAAATGCTTTGCAAGTGTCTCTCCCAATTGTTGCTGCCAATTCTCCATAGCCTTGGCTTCAAATACAGGCCATATAATTGCCGTCTCTGTTGTAAGATTCACGTTAGCAGAAGACACCTGCGGCTGTTCATACACTTAAACAGTCAGTTATGCGGTACAGAAACAAGAAAAGGAGACAGATATCTCCACAACACAAATCAAAATTATTCCGTAAAATGAAATGAACAGAAGACTATGAGACCAACTGAGGATATTGTTCATTAAATCTTATTCCTGACATTATTTTATTAACTTTGTGGAGTTTTAAAGAAATGAATAAGAAACACTATCTCCAGACAATACACTATAAAGTGTCACAAATCTTTAGAGAAGGGAACAAAGCTGCTGATAAGTTGGCTAATATGTGTATCTACATTACTCCAACTCCGAGTACCTGGTCTCAGTGAAGAGCCTGTTTTCCTTTCCTCTGCCATTTTTTATGATGCATTTGATTTTCCTTGCTTCAGGTTTAGGTAAGCCTCCCTTGGAATTGTTAGAGGTTTCATTTGGTTTTGTTACGCCTTATATAATCCTCATTCCTAAGGTATAGGACTCATATTTTTTTCTATTTCGCAAAATGTTTTCCTTTTAATGACATGTTGTGTTTTCTTCCTTAAGAAAAAAGGGAAGAAAAAAAAAAACAGTTCGTCGAGGTTTAGAACACGATATACCATATATAATCAAAATCCCTCTACATAAATCTAAAGAGGGTCTAAATAGAAACAGGAGTATGACATGAATGAAAGAGACTCACTACCCTAAAGTCCTCCTAAACAATGACATGTAGCATATATAATCGATATACCATATATATGATACACCACAATGACATGAGACATATGGGTAACTACCCTTAAATCCTCCAAAAAATAATTCCATAACAATTCACAATACATAAAGTAACTTAACACTCAACAGTACAAAATTAATTTCGACAGAACATACTTCATCGTTTTTCTAACGACTACAACATATTTATATTTTCTCACATTGTTGTGTTTATCTTTCACACATCCTCTCCTTCCCACTTTTGCTTAAGTTTTATATAAAATGTATGTGGATAACACTAATCGGTTCATAAGCAACTTATCATGCTACCAAATACTACAAATTTCAAATCTTGTCACCGTCAAATTCCCCTCTGATAGCCCTCAACCAGTACTACTGTGAACATTAATTGTTCCACCTTCACCATATGCCCAAAAGTCCGTAGCATTTCAAACTACTTTTCCTTTGTTGATGTTATTCCATGTTTGCATGGTCACATCTTATTAATGTTTGCAAATTTGCATTTTCCCCAAATTTAATCGAAACTGAAACTTCCAATTCAATAAATTTTCTAACACTTACAAGCAATGCATTATTGACCGGTAAAATCGATACACCAATTGCAGTTTCTTTTCTTCATAGACACTTTATCAGTGTCTCTCTCGTTTATATCATCAGTATAGCATTTCCTTCAGGTTTAGACTAGAGTTGAGATGTTCCTTCCGTAATTTTCTCTTAGCCTATGTTTACAAAATTCCTTTTAATCAATAATGTTTTACCTTTAAGCTTTTACTTAAGATGTCCCCATCTATCCGATTAAAAAGATACCCCTACTTCTCATCTTGATTTTCTCGGGTCTGCATTAATCCAAATCAGCCCCACCCAATTATACTGGTATCCCATTATTGTTTCTACACTCAAGTGTCTATAAGCATTGTGTATTTACAAATTGCATTGTGTTAAGAGAAATGCATCAAATGCTACTATTTTTATTTTATTTTTTTTCGAACTCAAAACCAAATTGCATAAAACTTACTTGACTTTCAAGTATTCTTTTCACACTTGCCGCGCAACCCCCACAAGTCATTCCCTGTTAAGATTCAAATAAGATAAGTTAGAGAGAACTCGAGATGAGAATTCAGATAAAGCTAAAGAAAAAGAAAGAAGCTCACTGTAACATCAAGGATTATAACATCAGGCGAGAACGCCGAAGCATCATCAACAACAGCTTTTTCCTTGGTTCCTCCTCCATCACCCCCACCACCACCACTACCGCCTCCGCCATTCTCACCACCAAACACACCCCCATCTCCACCTGAAGCAGCAAACGACGCCGCAGAGCTCGAAACATACGCCAACTTTGACGAACCATGACCACCCGCAACTAACAAACTCCGAATAGGACTCACCAACTCACTCGACCTCACCAAATCACCATTGTTAATCAAACACTTGATTCCACTAGACAAGAACCTCCTCTGATTGAGAATTTGGTGGTTGAGATGAGATTTGGAGAGATGGCGATGGAGATGGAGGTGAAGTAAGATTGGAATTGGGGATGATTTTAGGGTTTTGGATAGATTTAAGAGAGAAGTTGACTTTGAAGAGAGTGTCGACTCCATCAGAGCTCTCTCTCTCTCTCTCTCTTTCTCTCTTCACTGTAATGTTGTTTAATAGATAGACAGTGGTAGTTGAGATTTGAAGACTAGATAGATAGTGTTCATGGTCGTGGCTCGTGGGTGCCCATGTAATACACATGTTTAAATTCTTAGGGGCCAGTTTGTTTTTTTTGCTTCTCTGAGTGAGTGTCTGACTCTGAGTTTGAGTATGAGTCCACTTAGAAGCGTTTACTAGCTGAGTGGATGCTGAGTGGATGTCTTGGAGTGTTTGTTTTTTGTCTGAGTCTGAGTCTGAATGAGTGCTAAAATAGACAAAAGACCAAAATACTCTTATCAGTTTATAAGGAACCACCACCACCACCACCACCACCACCCCTTCGTCAGGGAACATCAACACCACATATACATAACAAACACATAGGAAAGAACTTGTATATATAACAAACATAAATACATAGAAACCCCTTCGTCAGCACAATGTCAACACCACATATACATAACAAACACATAGGAAAGAACTTGTATATATAGCAAACATAAATACATAGAAACCCCTTCGTCAGCGCAACGTCAACACCACATATACATAACAAACACATAGGAAAGAACCTGTATATATAGCAAACATAAATATATAGAAACCCCTTCGTCAGCGCAACGTCAACACCACATATACATAACAAACACATAGGAAAGAACCTGTATATATAGCAAACATAAATATATAGAAACCCCTTCGTCAGCGCAACGTCAGCACCACATATACATAACAAACACATAGGAAAGAACCTGTATATATAACAAACATAAATATATAGAAACCCCTTCGTCAGCGCAACGTCAACACCACATATACATAACAAACACATAGGAAAGAACCTGTATATATAGCAAACATAAATACATAAAAAAAAACTTGTATATATAGCAAACACAAATACATAAATACCTATAATCAAATGGATGGAAAAGACACTAGCTGACTAGGTTTATAAACAAGTAAACAAACAAACAGAATCAAACAACCATTAATTTGATCAAACACCATTTCATAAATAAAATTGTCTTACACGTCATCAAACTAGCAATAGAGAGAGAGTTCAAACTGAAAAACTATAAAATATGAAATTTATTATATCAAACTAGAAAACAACAAAGTCATCTTCTCCCTGTGTCACAACACATCATGCTTAAACACTCTTGCTTATGGTAAAACTTCTAAGATTTCAACCCACTCCGGTTCAGTAAGGCTGAATGTACCAGTTACTTCATTATAACACTCCCCGACCATTTGTGTTAGGGTCACCCAATTCTTATACTTTTTCTTCAGATACAACCAGTTGTTTCTTAACATGAAAGGGAGACATTCCGTTCAAATTTCTGAATGCCTTTCTCCTTCATATTCCTGAATGAACACAGTTTAAGATTGCCACTCTCATCAGTGCCGTAAGTGTCAATTTCATGTTGAGCTTGTTCTATGAACCACAAATTATTGATGTGATCAAAGTGCAAAGGATATTGTACCCTACGGAAAGGCATCTGAAGTAGAAAAATCACATTATTTTTAGTAATATAATTTGCTTAATATATAAGTAATAAGCATTTCTATATACAAACAGTTCTGCAGATGGATACAAAGCATAACAGATATAGGTAATAAGCATCTATCCATTATATGTAGGCAGCAAAACAGATGGACATAACAGTAGTGCAAAGGCATAAAAAAAATGGACATAAGATGAAGGAAATGAAGCATTTATATGTAGATTCCTTCTTATATAATGTATGGTTGTCCTAGCAGTATAATATGTAGATTCCTTGTAAACTGATAACATGGAAAACAAGGGATATTCATATTAGTAGTGTTGGCTTTAAGTTATGTATAAGAACCCAATAGCAATATTAACCAGCAGCTACTCCTAGTGCTTCTAGCATGTGGAAAAGAATGGTGGGGTTGATGAATACAGTCAAAGCTAATACTGCATGGGTGCTAGGAGAAGGGAATCTGGACTTCTGGAGTGACAACTAGACTGGTGAAGGTCCACTATAAGACCTATTTGAAGTAAGCCCTAACAAAGCTTACTAGTAAAAGATGCCATTAACAGTAATGAAACTTGGCATTACTTAATGTTGATATATCTGATGACTAGAAGATAGTACATGACATTTTATGTACATATATACTAAATGGATTAATACATAATGCAATATATGCATCTTTATGTATTTAATGTGAATTCCAGACGTATGAATGAAAACCAACTTTGATAGAAAATGTCACCATATATAGAGAAAAATAGATATATAAGAGTAGTATACATTTATCAAGTAAAGAGTAGAAAACATATGAGCAGTTTCTGATGAGAATTTTCAGATAACAGTTTCTACAAAGGCAGTTTCTGCAATAACAGTATATGCAGTTTCAGATAACAGTTTCTGCAAAGGCAGTTATTGCAATAATAACAGTTTCAGATAACAGTTAGGCATTGTGTAAGCATTGTGTAACAGGTGCTATAACAGAAACTGTAAAGGCTTTGACTTCTAGCCTAAAAAGTGCAAAGAGATACGACAATCTTTATCTACTTTTACACAAATAAAGTCTTCAAAGCTAATGTTTTAACTCCAACAACAAAAATATCTCTCCAAACCAAACAAAAATAACTCCAACAATCTCTATGTTTCCTTGAGCATGAAAATGTTTGGGACAAAGGAGTCCCCTCCCTCTTTGATCAAAGCTATAACTTTTTTACTGAATCTGTTAGGAATGTGGTAGATCTGGTTTGTAAGATAGCCATTTCAATTAATTGCTTTCTTAATAAAGTTCTTAGCTTTAGACTGTCTTTTTTGAGATTTGTGGCTTTTCTGAACAAGGAGGGCAGGTACTTTAGTTATGGTTGTTTGGGGCAAATAAGTGAGCATTCCAGTACTCCAATGAGAGTTATTAACAGAAGGGGTAGCAGGTTTGTTCTTGATATAAGCTTCTTATGTTAAACAAAAGGGGTAACATTCCGGTATAGCTTCTTAATTGGTCTTAGAGCCTACAAACAACATGGATGGTTTCCTCTAGAGGTTGAAATGACTCACTCATCATAACCAACTGGTACAACAAGATAGGGAAGGACTCACCAAAGTATGAAAGTGCTTGGCATGAGATACTTGATATTGGGGAGATGCTGCTCATCAGGCTTTGGTATATTTACAGAGAGGCAAACTGTACTACAGATAGTCTTGCAAAGTTAGGCAGTGAGAAGATCATTGTAGAGATCTGGAGTATGATAAATGGATGAAAATGGATGGAAAAGAACTGTAAATGGATGGATGGAAAAGAACTAGAATCTCCTTGCAACACCTAGAATCTTGAACAAGCTTACAACACCTGACAGAGGTGGATTTGGTATTGCTTTTAGAAATGAGACAGGTAATGTGTAAGGAGTTAAGTGCAGAATTTTTGAGAATAACAACTTCATACATGGCAAAATGTCATGGTATACTTGCAACAGCTGAGAAGGCTTTCACCATGGGCTGGCTAAAACTCACCATTATGTCGAACTCAATTTTTGCAGTGGATGTTTTTAACAAAAACAGTATGCCCTGGCAAATGGTTGCTAAATGGAGAAGTAAGCCTGCTCTTATCAAAAACCTGGAGATACCCTACAAGCCTTATTACAGATTTGTGTAATTTTCCTTAATGGCTTGATTGTAGCAGTTGTCTACAACAACATTTTATCTTGTATTTGATCTAGTTGCTTTAATGAAATTGCTAACCTTTTGCACAAACAACATAACCAGCGACTGACCAAACATCAAGGTGACAATAGAAACAATACACAAAGTTAGAATCTAAATACTATTGCCTAGTAAAAAAAATACAATAACAAAAACCCCTTATGAAGTCTACGATGTTCCTGCCAGAGGAAATTACTAGAAACACAAAAAGATGAAATTCACTTATTCACTAAACATGAAAATATTGACCTAAATTCCTCAACTTTAATGAACTAGACCTCCAATTTGTGTAACAATACAAACACATATTCCAAAATGGTAGTAACCATTCCCAATACAAACGAAGCACATCTAACGTAAACACCATAACATAACTCAAACCATCTACATTTGAATCAAAATCATCAAACCCCATTGTTCATACCCTTCGATCTTCTAACCCAAACCCAGACTAATTCACAACAAATACCCATGAAATAAGAACACCACAGACACACACACCAAATTCAGATAACAACAAAAAGGGTATCTAAAATTATCATTAAACATGAAAAAAATTCAATTTAATCAAACGGAGCATTAAAAGTCTTGCTGAGTATAGCTGTCAAATCCCAAAAAGAGAAAACCTTTGGGGAGAACAAGATCTTCTTCCACGCTGTGTTTGGAGAAGATCGAGGAGAGTTGTTGGAAGAGATTGGGCTCATTTGAGGAGGAGCTAGTTTGGAGGAGAAGACTCGCGTAGTTTTTTTGTAATTTTTTAATTTTTGTAAGGGCAGTTTGGGGAGTCAAAATAGACTCAGAGTCAGATTCAGCAGTAAGATGGCTTATTAGGGCTGACTCTGAGTGACCCAAATCATTGACTCTTACTCAACTTAGTGTCTGAGTGAGAGAAAAACAAATGTTTCTAAGTGGCCAAATCACTGACTCCACTCAGACTCAGACGACTGAGTAGAGTTAGCCCAAAAAACAAATGCCACCTTAGATAACTAGTTGTTAAGGTCGTCCCCAATAGTTCGATTAAAAGGTAAGTAATGGTAAGGTTAACCTCCAATCTCGTGTTGGGTATATAGTCTCGCATTTAAGAAATAGAGCCTTGCACCTCAAAATATAAGATCGCTTTCTGCTTCTCTCATTGTCAATTAGTTTTGAGATTGAACCTCCAATTCTAATCCTGTAAGGATTTGTTCCTCGACCTACAATAATAGCGAATTACCAAAATGTCAGGCTCAAGCAAAACTTGGAGGACATACACTCTTATTATTGATCCATACAAACTGACTTGGAGGACATACACTCTTATTATTGATCCATACGAAATGACAGTTACTTATCCATACGAACTGACAGTTAAAGGAACGATTGTTATTGAAATTAACTATGTTACATCTGCAGCAATAATCGAGAGCAAAGATTAATAGAATTAAAGCAACAATTGTGGCAAGATGAACTGGAGATATCGAAGTGATGATCTGGAGATGCTGAGTCGAGGACTAAGTCTTTATCTTTAAGAAGTTTTGTCGCACTGCCCTTTGCAAATAGTTGATTGTTGCGTCGCCTCCAAGATAAAACAGTAAAGTGGGAACTTCTCTTGCAAGGATGAAGTACCTTCGAATGATTTGGACTTTTAAAACTTTACTCGAATTCTAGACTCAGGATTCGAAGAGAATAGAAGAACTGTGTATTTAATAGGATTGATAAAACTGAAGCACAATTTCTCTTTATATAGAGCAAGTTCGAAACGGTAACAAGAGTTAATGGTGGGACACGTCATCAAAAAATGTTCAAAACGGAAGTGAAACATTTAAGACTTAAATATGAAACAGTTACGTTTGGGGAATTTTAAAAAACGAAAAAGTTAAGTTCGAATATGCTCGGTTCGAATTTAGTCTCTTGGGAACTCCAGGTCGAAATAGACTCAGTTCGAATTTGGTCTTCTGGGAACTCCAGTTCGAAAAGACTTGATTCAAAATGATCCAGGTCGAGATCGATTGGACTTAGTTCGAATTGGTCTAGTTGGTCCAGGTCGAATAGAATTGGTTTTGACAAAATCAATTCTTTCATAGAAGCCCAAGTTCGAGGCCCAAGCCCATGAGTCAAACAGAGTTTTAAACCCATTTTTTTGGCCCGCCCCTACCCAACATAGTGAATAAATTACCTAGATTATATCAAGGAAACAAAGTACTCTTCCAAGCAATGTGGGACTAAAGAAGCCAGATATAGTTTTGGAGATATAAAACCCAACAACGACCTTCGAAAGCTCCACCACTATAAATCTAGGAGAATGTGTTGTTGCCCACGAGCTAAAGATGAGGTCTGTAAATAGGGCATGGATGGTAAGAAATATATATAAGATTGTTGAGATAGAAATACTAAGTGAGAAATATTCCAGAGCATCAACTTTTGTAACTTGTAATATCCGAGCAATAAAGTCATTATCCTAAATCCTCGAGTTGAGGTCGTAGTTTTTACCTATTCAAATGTTTTCACTCTAAATTCGTGTCCATTCCTATTACTTGTTTACCATTGTTTGTGCTACAAGTACATTTAGTGTAAGAGACTATTCGAGCTATAAATTTAGGTCCTTACATTTGGTGTCGTTTGTGGGAACACAACACTTACTACAAAATCCTAGGGCCAATAGTTACTTATATATCATCAATAATAGTCATGGTAAACGCCAAGCGAACAACTTCAATAATTCAACACAACATTATAAGAGCCTAATTTCGTAGCTCGAATGGCTTTTTACACAAAATGTACCTGCGACACAATTAATAATAAATAATATAAACTGACACAAGTGTTTAGCGTGACCTCTGAATAGGTGAAAACCACGACCTCCATCTTGAGGATTTAGTGAAAATTGACTTTATTACTTTGAGATTAAGTTATCTTGATTACAATTTGTGATTTCTAGAGCCAGAAAAACTTGGTCATTTCTCATATATTTCTTATCCTTTTTATAGACTTCATCCTCAATTCATTTTCCTGTGTCAGCACATTTTCCTAAAATGGGGGGAAAGTGGGAGTTACTCCTGTAACTGCTAGTTCGTGAGAGACAGGTGTCCTTGACTCATTCTGTTTTATTTAAAGTATTTGAGCTACGTTCCTCTTCAGTTCATGGTCCAGGTGTCACTGTTGACAGGGTGTATGTCACGTGTATGTTGTGTAAGTTTGTCATGGTACTAATTCGATGTTATCCGAGCTCGAGGGGCAGGTCCCTACAATCGCCCCCTTTCAACTGAAGGCACTCGTGTCTTGAGTTGAAAAGTTCGTAATCGAGCTTGGTAATTGGAATGCGAATAGGTTTATCTGATAAATTAAATGAAGGATTTGCTGATGTGGAATTCTTTATCTTGGAATTGTAATGCACTGTTAGAGACTGAACTATTGTAATAATGCATCTGCTGTAGTTGGCTATTGGGCTTCCTAAAAACTTTTTTTTAATGATGTGTTCATTAGAATTCCTCCTGAGCATTAAATGTAATCCTTGCTATAAGTACTATTATTGTTCTACTGACGATTATTCTTCTCCAGGTACTCTTGTCTTGTTAAATCTTCTGCAAGTACCCTTCGTCTTAACTTCTTCTGTAATTGATAATGGTGACTATTATACCTCAAGCATATGAGGCTAGAGTTATTGCGAAAGTGCAGGAGCTCCAACTTTATTACTTTGGGACTTAGTCCCTTGACTTTCCTACTCCCATCCTAATCTGTCCTACCTACCAAGGTATGACGTACGAGGAAGTGGAGGAGTGTAATGCCCTAAATTATTTTTGGTTATTATCGGAGTTTTTGTCTATTTTATATTGTGAGTTATAATATCATACAATATTTTAGTAGTTATATTAGCAAAATAGCCCTCATGGTATAGGATCACACCTTAGGAGTTTGTATTTACACCTTGTGGGGTTAGGAGAGAAATGGTTCTCACGTGAGTTGGTATGAAGCAAAACCTTAGCCTCCACCTTATAGAAGAGAGAAAGAGATAGATAGATAGTGAGATAAAGAGAGTTAAGAAGCGTACATTATCCAAGGCAAGTGTACTATCCCTCTTTTTGTTTTCATGATTGCTTATGCGTACAATATAGGATAGTTTCTTATTACTGTATATCTAGGTTACCATGTGTAATAACGTGTTTTCCAGGAGGAAAACCTTCGCCAATACTAGTTCATAAGGTTTATGCAATAAATAAGTATCAACCAAGATTTTACGTGGAAAACTCAGTAGAAACTGAGAAAAACTACGACCTCAAAGAGGATTTGGTATAAAAATCTTGTAGATGCTAGTTATTACAAGTTTCGGAGTGTTGCGTATGTTTAGGATAAAGAGATATCCAATGTGTATCCCTTATAACATATTCTCTGCCTGTATTTATAACATATACAAGCAATTTACAAAAAAAAAAAAATAGTTTTCTATTCCAGAGATAGTGGGCAAACTTTGCGGATCTCTAACAATTTCTCCTAGACCAGGTTACAACGGTTACTTTTGGTAAGTCGAGGACTCATGGAATCTTCTAGAATGTTGAGATGTCTTCGACTACAGAGTGTTGAGCTATCTTCGACTACAAAGTGTTGGTCTTATTGAATCTAGGGAATATGATATTACAATTGCCCCATTCTCGACAGAAGTACTTGTAGTTGTGTCGAGAAGAAAAACTAGAATATGAAGATGTTGTCAAATTTTACAGAAGTCAATAGATGTCATTACCGAGGTCAAGGTGAGCTGTATCTGGTCATGTTGGTTTCGAGGCAGAATTAATGTTGTGCATTAAATGTAATTTATGGATGCTATGAATAAATAGGGATTTTATTGAAGGTGGATAATGGTGTTTGGGTAATGAGGTCGCCTCAATTATGGTTGTTTATTAAGTCTGGGGTTGAAGACGGTGATTTTTTCAGATGAAATCTAGCGTAGATTGAGAGATAAAAATGGGTTATGTGATCAGAGTAGAGCAGTACGGTGGGAACAAAGATCAAACAGGAACGAAATGTTTTTGTTGGAGATAATGGGAACATCATGCGTATGTGAAGGTAATGTTTGGAGTCAGTTGGGGGGTGAAGGGGAAACTGTCTTTACTGGTGATGAAGATACGAAGATGGGATGGGCGTCCAGGGATCTTATCGAACGTGTGGGTGTGCTTGTAATTTTTTATTGCCTTTTCCTGCTAAAACATCTTGTTAGAAGCTCAGTGACTTGAGAGTCATTGAGCTTCGAGGACCAGAAAGAGGCTTTAATGTCTGATTCTGGTGAAAAACAAACAAAGAAAATATTGACATGTCGCAGAAGTTAGCAAAAGCAGTTAAAATGGAAGACAATATTAAGTATTTAGAAGTGAATGTACTCGAAAGAGATAGATGTCGAATGTAAGAAATGAGTATGTAATCGAAGGTGAGAGATATCGAATGTAATAAATGAGTTGAAATAAAGAAATATGTATTGTGAAGTTAATTGTTTCTGTGTTTGTTATCGAGTATCTAATATGATTACAAAATGTGTGATAGAATTTTGTCAAATATTGGCAAGTGTATAAAGTCGAACGTGTATTGTTTTGCCGTAAATGTGATGTATTTGTCAACTGTAGAGAAATAAAATTGTGTTTAAACAAAGTGTGAGTGAACAAAATTTAATCAACTGATGTCGAAAATAATCCCTTAAATGTAGGTATTTGCTAAAATAGGATGAAATAAAGGAATGTACATTTAAAATGAATATGGCAAGATGTTTTCCTTTAGGTGATGGTATGAAGTATAAAGAAAATAATGTATATCAATTATTGGAAAAGATGGAGCTTACACTGACAAATATGAATGTGTCTGTAGATATCCTTCGAGAGTTGGAAGGTCTAAAGAGTGAATGTAAAAGTTTATTAAAGGGTAGGAGATCAAGAGGCAAAAATGTCAAGAAAAAATGTATGAAACATTGTATTCGAAGAACTAGACCGCCGCCAAGTGGTGTAATGAACAGTCACGTGAGGGCTATAAATATGTCAGAGGTAGGCGACTGTTCAAATCATTTACAGACTGAAAAACAATTTAAGGGAGAGAACTGTTGTTGCTCGTTGCTGAAGTTGTTAGATACGATTGCGAAAGAGAAGATATGCGTGTTGATTGAAGGGCGAAGCGAGCAAAAGAGAGGGATACTAAAGCTGCACGGCAACAAGGTTAGTGATTTTGATAATTTATTTCGTAAGTAGATACGTTTGTTAAAGTTGAATCAATAACGTGTAATGAAGATGAAATGAATGAGAGACGTCCATGGAGGGGAAAGATTAATAGGTGACGTGATTCTGTGAATGTGATATTTGATTTTTTTGTGGCAGTAATTTTGAGTTGCATAAAAAAGGATTGGGAAGGGCGCTGGAAGGGAAGTGAAAAGGATTGGGAAGGGCGCTGGAAGTGCGGTGTTGTATGCAGTAAGTACGGCGCTGTAAATGGTTTTGAGTGAGCGAGATATGCGGAGAGGTTTAAGAATGTGCGGTTATCACCGGATTTTGCGCCGGAGAATGAGAATTTGATAAAAATGGAAATAACTATTTTTGGCGGGAAAAGTTATAACGTCTTCGAGAAGCTATTCAACTTCCTATAATTTCGATAAGAAAATAGTAATTAACGAGTTTATCGAGGTTACTAAATTAAATGAGATGAAACATTGAGAACTGATTAAATTATTTATGAATGATAAAAAATATAAGTGAAATATATGATATGGATTAAATTCGAGAACTATGTATAAGTATAAATGTAAATGATTGTAGCAGATGGGAAAGTGAATGAGGTATTGGAGATTGATCTCAACAACGAGAGCTATTATGAATATGCTAACGTAAGAATATGTATATATGTATCACATATGAAAAATTCTAACTCTGTTGAAAATATTGAATCTGATTTACAGGTTTTTAAATGGCTGAACCCAATTTAAATGATGATAAAGATATATTTGAGAGTCTCAAAGATGTAGTACCTTTAATGATCAATGTGAGAACGTGTGTGCAACAGTTGGGGGGAGATACAGGGTAGGATCGAGCAGTGGAGACACAGGGGGTGGGGAACAGTTGAGGGTAGTCCCTAGTGTGTATGAAGCATCTGAGAAAGAGGTGAATGAGACTGGTATAGATCATGAGCCTCAGGCAAGTAATCGAGAAGGGAGTGGGGATGGGGAAGAAGATGTTGAAGAGGATGAAGAAGCTTGTTACGGAGAGGGTTTAAAAACAAAGGAAATTTTAAGATTTAAAAAGAAATATGTTATCCCTGATGATGTTAGATTATAGAAGTATCAATACGAAATGATCGACCAGGATATACCTCTAGATGGTATTTTTGTTCATCAAGAACAGATAAAGAAAGGATTAAAGTTACCCCTCAGGGCGGATCATAAAAAGTTAATAAATTTCTTCGATGTAGCCCCAAGTCAATTCAATCTGAATGTATATGACCTGCTTAGGGTATGTGGTACGATAAATGGTAGACTTAAAGCCAGAGGGGAGGAGGTAATAACGGTAGATGATTTATGTGTATAGTACACGATGAAAATGAACCCGAAGTTAAAAGGGTATCGTTATTTGGCGAGGTTTTTGAAGAGACCGATGTTTTACGATATGATATCCACTGGAGGTTGATATACCGAAGACCGATTACTAGTTTCTGGAAATTATGAGTCTGATCCTAAAGATCCAGGGGAACCGCTTAAAAGAAAAGTGTTTCATCTAGGTCTGTGGTTAGGTAACTTAAATGTTTAAGCTTGATGAATTTTCAGATGATATGGATATGTATAAAGATTATTGTCTATTTTGTGTTTGCAGCATTGAAGGAGAGCGGGAAGACAACTAAA
This sequence comes from Kingdonia uniflora, assembly GCA_014058105.1. Classification (NCBI taxonomy): domain Eukaryota; kingdom Viridiplantae; phylum Streptophyta; class Magnoliopsida; order Ranunculales; family Circaeasteraceae; genus Kingdonia; species Kingdonia uniflora. Next base: position 1,050,117 of record JACGCM010001830.1, on the reverse strand, counting down.
GTAAACCAAAAGTTGTATTAGATAAGGGAATGATTCTTTGGCAGAATCGACAACTTAGCGGTTAATCAAGATCAGTTAAGTAAAATTTTTCAAGAAGCAGGGCTAAAAAAGGTCGAGAACAAAAGGTACTGAAGTGTCGATTATCGGGGGAAAGATGTCGGCAAAGAACAAAAGAGCTGCAGATGTAAGCATGCCTTTGAATAACCCATCGTTGACAGGTTATAACATGGATACTGAGATTGATGCGATGTTGAGAGAGTCTTTAGGTAAAAATAAGAGGAAAAGGAAGGTAAATGTGGAAAAACCTTCGTTGCTGAATCCGAAGAGAACTACCCGATAATCATCATCTGAAGGTGTCAAAGTTGCTGATAAGCTTGCTGCGGGGAGTAGGTTACCTCCGCGAAGTTCCAGCAGTGTTATTCCCAAGAAGACTACTGCAGGGACTGCGAAGAAGGGGTTAGGGGAGGAGTTTGAAAAGGAGATGGCGGAGACGATGGAAACTTTTGCTCATGGGGCTGGTTCATTGAAGAAAGAAATAGAGGACTGCATGGTTGGCATTGACAACTTGGATACCTTTTTTGGCGAAGTACAAGGTAACTTGGCGAAGGTGAGAAATTTTAAAGCTTATGCTCGAATGAAAAGTTTGGTAACTCAAACAACTAATCATTATATGACTTTCATGCAGATTAAGATGGTGACGAGTCAAGCAATGGGACGGGTGGAGGGTAGTAGCGATCTGGTCAACCGGTTGGTTGGGTACAGAAATATTAAGAAGGAGTTGACTGCGGAGAATGCCAAGCTGAATGCGATGCCGAGCAGGTATAAATTAGAAGCAAATAAAGTAAAGGATGCGGCATTGGCGGGGGTGAAAAAAGTGTTGGAGAAGGAAAAGAAAGAAGCTTTGGCAATGCAAAAATCTGAGTTCGAGAAAGAAGTTGATGATGTTCGAAAAACAATGGAATTGGTGCAAAAGAAAATGCTTGATGAATTGAAAACTCAGATGAATGAAGAAAAGCTGTAAAAATGCCACAAAGTGAATAAGTATTTTAAGGAGCAGTTTGATGAGTCTGAAGAGAGAAAGAAATATTATAAAGGAGTTGTGAAGGCGGAAGGGATGTCATGTGATGACAGTTCTGATAACGAGGTACTACCGACTCTGGATGTGCGTGGAGGAACTGAAATTGTTGATGGCGTAAAGATGATGGAGGCCAGAGGTCAGCTTGTTGGGGACGTAGCAGATGTGCAGGTGCCCGAAGGTCCTGTGAATGAAGTGAAATCTCCTTCGGGGATGTTAATTTTGGAGTAATAAACATTATTTTTGAAAGTTTGTAAGTAATAGTTAGTGGGACCTAAAACAGTTTGAATTTTGTGTGTGTAGGATGTGTATGTTGGTTGAATGTTTTGATAATTGACTAATTTGTTTTAAAAATAAGTTGAAGTAGTGAAGAGATCGATTTTCAAATAAATACTTGAAAAGTATAGATCGAAGACAAATTGAAGTAGTAATGAAAATCGATTTACTTCGATTTGTCTTCAATCTATACTTTTCAAGTATTTATCTGACAATCGACATCTTTACTACTTTGATTTGTCTTCCATATATACTTTATAAGTATTTATCTGACAATCGATATCTTTACTACTTCGACTTGTCTTCGATCTATACTTTATAAGTATTTATCTGACAATCGATCTCTTTATTACTTCGACTTGTCTTCGATCTATACTTTACAAGTATTTATCTTACAATCGATCTCTTTATTACTTCAACTTGTCTTCGATATATACTTTACAAGTATTTATCTGACAATCGATCTTTTTACTACTTCGACTTGTCTTCGATATATACTTTACAAGTATTTATCTGACAATCGATCTCTTTACTACTTCGACTTGTATTTGATCTATACTTTACAAGTATTTATCTGACAATAAAGAGTTTGTGTATAACAAAATATTTATTTGATTCCAAGGAAATGATTACAGTATATCATCTGTAAAAGAGTTTAAGCTGAGCAGTATTCCATGGGCACTCAAGTTGAACTTCATCTTCAGTCATAAGCCAATAAGTTCCACTATCTGTTTTATTGCATACAATGTATGGTCCCTCCCAATTTTCGGATAACTTTCCTAAATTTTTAGGTCGAGTATAGTCCTGTATCCGTCGTAGGACAAGGTCGCCAATACCAAATTTCCATTATCGAACTCTCTTGTTGTATGACTTTTTCAATATATCATGGTAACGACCCAAATTGGCTATGGCATTGTCTCTGGTTTCCTCGATCTAATTAAGGTTGTAAAGGAGTCCGAACTCATTATCTTTATCAAAAATTTTACGTCGAGTACTGGGGAGATCGAGATCTGAGGGTATGACTGCTTCAGTGCCGAAAGCCATTATGAAAGGCGTACACCCTAGGGATACTCGAGGAGTGATACGGTAAGCCCATAATACAATGAGGAGTTCGTCGATCCATCTGCCTTTCTTGTCGTCGAGGCGCTTGCGTAAGCCATATTTGATTCTTTTGTTAATGGCTTCAGCTTATCCATTGCCTTAAGGGTAATATGGTGTGGAAGTTGTGAGCTGAGTCTTGTATTTATGAAGGAAAACAAGGACTTTAGCACTGATGATTTGTTTACCATTATTAGAACGTATCATCTGTGGACAACCAAATCGGGTAATGATGTGCTCCCAAAAGAATTTGATGACCTCATTCTTATCAGTATGGCACAATGGAACTACTTCGACCCACTTGGTGAAGTAATCGGTGGCAACTAAGACGAATCTTCTATTTTCCAAAGTTGGATGGAAAGGGCCAATGACATCGATTCCCCATTGTTTAAATGGCCAATGGACATTACTAACATGTAAGTTGAGAGTGGGACTCTTGATGTCCTGAGCGTGAATTTGGCATTTGTAGCATTTCCGAATAAAATCTCCGCAGTCTTGTCTCATTTTGGGCCAATAGAGTCCCTGTGTGAATGCACGTTGAGCTAATGATCTACCTAAAATGTGTGCGCCACAAATACCTTTATGAAGTTCTCTGATCTTGATCTGAGCTTGTTTCTGCGATATACATTCGATATGTGGCCTTTCTCCAGTGAGTCGATATAAGATACCATTTTGAACTGTGAATCGAGGGCACTTGGTTAATAGGGATCGAGCTTCTTCTTTGTTACTGGGGAGAATGTTAGAGTTGAGGTATGCAGAAAATGGTTTTCTCCAATCTCTAGGGTCATCATCTTCAGCAATGGTCAAGTGGAGTGTGGACAAGATATCGAGGCTAGAGTGTTCGAGGATCTCGATGTCCAAAGATCTTTTGTCACTGTCTCTCAGCATGACAACAATGTAAGTTAAGACATCGGCATGACGATTTTCTTGTTGAGGTAAATATGTAATGGTGGCATGCTTGAAATTCTTCATTTTATCTTCAACTAGTGCAGCATAATCAACCATCTTGCCTGTTGTTCGGAAAGTTTTGTTGTAATGATTGGCGACGAGTAAAGAGTCTACATAAACTGTTAATTCTTCAGCTCCAAGAGTAAGTGCGGGATCAAGGTCGTGCAAGATGCCTTCATACTCTGTTTTATTATTGGTGGCATAAAATTTGAGTTTAAGAACTTTTTCTATGCGATGATTGGAAGGTGTGACGATTACGATTCCAATTTTAAAACCTTGTGGTCCTGCTGATCCATCCGTACAAAATTGCCAACCAAAATTCTTGGACCATTCATCTGGTTCGGCAATTGAGTCGTCAGTAAATATTTTTTCGAGTTCTTCCCAATTGGGGTCTTCAACTTGAAAATCTGCCAAAAAATCGGCCACTGTTTTCCCCTTAATTAATATTTGAGGCTCAAAAGAGATGTCATACTCACCAAGGAAAATAGGCCACTGCTAAACTCGTCAAGATTTTTCTTTTTTAGAGAGTACGAGTTTGAGAGGTATTTTGTAATGACTTTGATAGAGTGAGCTTGGAAGTATGGACAAAGTTTTTGAGAGCTATAAACCAAGGCGAGAAATTGCTTTTATGTGGTAGTATATCACTTTTTAGCAAGCATATGTGTTTTACTGATAAAGTAAATAGGTTTCTCGATGCCTGCATCTTCTCAAATAAGGACAGAGCTGATGGAATCATCAGTTGTGGATAAATACACAGTGAGTAATTCGCCATCAAGTACCGTTTAAGAGGAGTATGCTCCAAGTACCGTTTAAGATCTTGAAACGCTAGTTCGTAATCAGGAGTTCATAGAACTTCTTTTTATTGTTTGTTCGAAAGAGTTGTGGGGTTGCCACAAAGAAGATGGTAAAAAAGTTTATATCGATTAGATGACTTGGAGATGAATTTGTGAAGAGCGGCTATCTTGCCTGCGAATTTTTGAACATCTTTTTTTGTTCGAAGAGATGGCATTGCCCTGAGTGCTTTAATTTGAATTGGATCGATTTCGATTCCTCCTTTGCTAGCTAGATGGCCCAGGAATTTTCCAGATGCGACGCTGAATTGATATTTCTCTGGGTTGAGCTTCATCTGGTATTGTCGAAGAATATCAAAGATAGTTTGGAGGTGTTGGGGATGATATACTTTTTTCAGGCTTTTGCTAATCATATCATCGATATATACTTCCATGATGTGGCCGAGCTGTTCTTTGAACATTTGAGTGACTAATCTTTGGTAAGTGGCGCCAGCATTTTTTAACCCTAAATGCATCACTGTGAAACAGTAAGGTCCTCTTTCGGTTATAAAAGTAATTTTTTCCTGATCTTCTTCGGCGAGTGGAACTTGGTTGTATCCCGAGGCGGCATCCATCATAGAAAGAAGTTCGTGTCCTGCGACTGAGTCGAGAAGTTGCGGAATCAACGGTAGTGGAAAACTGTCTTTGGGTGTGAATTTGTTAGGTTCAGTGAAATCAACACAAACTCGTATTTTACCATTTTTCTTTGGCACAACGACGATATTGGAAACCCATTTTGGATATTTAGCTTCCCGAATAAAGTCAATACGAAAGAGTTTATCAATTTCTTCGCTGACTGCGTCTCGAAGTCGGGGAGCCAAATTTTGCCATTTTTGTATGACTGCCTTACTGTCTGGAAGGAGGTTGAGGTGGTGGCAAGCGATAGAAGGATCGATTCTGGGCATTTCTTAAAAAGTCCAGGCGAAGACGTCAATGTTTTTCTTAAGGAACTGTATCATGGCTTCTTTTTCGTTGTGTGATGGCTTAGATCCAATGAAGGTTGTACACCCGGGGAGATCAAGTTTAACAGTGTCAACCACTTCAGCATCATGCTGCTCAAATGTGGGTGGTGTGTTAGACTGTAGTTGCTATGTCTTGAGGAGTTTTGCTGTATGAGGGTTGATGGTGGTATTTTTAGACATGCGTTCGACTGTTTGGCTACCCTTGATTTCATAGACCCCGTAATCCATAGAAAAACGTTGTGATAAATGGTAAGTTGATGGTATCGCTTTGATCGAATGTAACCAGCTGCGTCCCAAAATGCCCAAATACTTAGACTCTACATCAATTACAAGAAATTTGACGAATGTGGTTTTTGAACCTGCTTGAACGGGGAGAGTGATCTCTCATATGGCGGATTCTTTGGAATAATTGAGGCCTGTGATTATTGTTGTCGAAGCTTTGACGGAATCTGTAAGGCCTAAAACTTTGATTGCTCTTCGGAATAAGATATTTGTGGCACTGCCGGTATTAATGAGAAGTGTATGTAAGTAATCCTATCCCACTTTAAGCATAATAACAAGTAGGTTATCATGTGGGTATTATACATGGCTGGTGTCACAGTCCTTGAATATTATCTGGTAAGGACGTTTGGATTTGCTGGTGCTTGGAAGAAGTTTTGCTGATTTATCTGAGGAAGTCATTTTGCAGCAAGACGTAATACGATCGTCTTGTTTTCTTTTCTTCCCTTTTTCGATCTCGATCATGTATAAATGTCGAGCTGGGCCCTGGATATGATTCTGCTCGACTTCAATAGTTTTTGCTTGTTCATCGAGAAATTTCTGAATGTCAACAATATAATTATGGAGTCTTCCAGCTAAGAGGATATGGTGAAAGATACGAATGAGGGAGTAACAGCTATCAGTCTTATGACTGTGCACATTATGATATTGACATAAGGGTCTGTTCGAAAGATCTGCAATAACCTGTGGTGCACGATAACACTCGTATTCCTTTATCGTTGGTAAGATAGCAGAGAAAGTTATTATCATGGGTGGCAGAATTGGGACAGGCTTATCCGGTTTGCCATCTCTTCTTCGAATGTTATCGGTGTTTTTGGCAGGAGGCTTTGGTGCCGTTGTGGTAACTGCTCTTTGAGAAGGGCTTGAAGATACTTCTCATGAATGTATGACAGAAGAACTTTTCATCTTATCTTTCTTTGAGCGCTCAAGCTTGATGTAATTATTAACCACGTCAATCATTTCAGTGACCGTACGTGGTTTGTGTAGAGTTAGTTCTTCGCGAACTTTCGAGTCGATGTACAAGGCGGAAGTAAACGCTGGAACCACAATTTTGGGGTCTGAATTTCCAATCTTCCGTGTTTCTTGCAGTTAACGTTTATAGAAACTTGCCAGGGTTTCTTTCGCGCCTTGTTCGAACTAGAATAAAGAGTCAACTGTGATTTCACGTTCCCTAGCATGAGCATAGTTAGACTCGAATATATTTAGTAATTGGATGAAAGAGGTAATGGAGGCTTCTTGTATAGCATGGAACCATCGGAGTGGGTCTTCTTTTAAGCTCATGTTAAATAGTCGACAAAGCATGTATCCGAGTTTGGAGTACAACCCAACGGCGGCTTTGAAATGTCGAACATGTATAAGTGGATCGGTGAGGCCTGCATACTGGATAAATTTGGGCATATGGAAGTTGTCGGGAATAGGCATATTCTCGAGATATGGTTAGATCCTGTCGAGCGCAGATCGTCGGCCCTGGATATCATAGTTGATTGCTTGAATTCTATTGTTAAGGTCATTCAGAGTGACGAATTACTACTGAGGAAGAGGCAAGGCTACAACCTGAGGAACAAAGTCACCCTGTCCCTTTGGTCCCAATCGATCTTTGATGGGTCTCCTTTCTGGAGGTAGAGTCTGGTGACGTGTACGTTGACTTCCTTGGGTTGTCGAGGCCAAAAAAGTTAAACCAAAATGTCGAAAGGCTCTGTTAGGATTTCCAGATCTGGATCGAGATATTCGTTGGTCGTCTTCTCTAGGCTGATCATCACGTCGAACTGCTCTTAATTAATGTTCACTTCGAGCCAGTGGTGGCGATGCTTGGCGAGTTGTTATTCAATCTTGTGTTCTTCGTAATATTTTTATTTTCTTTTGATGGGTTTGACTCTGTTGATCCAGGGCTTTCCTGTGTTTGCCTTTCTCTATTTGTAGAGCTTGAGCGTGAACACGCTGATCTTCCAGTCTATGGTTTTTTTCTGAAGCCATTTTTTTAAAGTTCAAGAACTGCACCGTGCAGATCAAGAGCTCCTAGAATGTCCTGATCTCTTACGGTACTAGAATGGCTTCTTAAGTTCATGTTAGTCATTGGACGGTGCTCAGGTTTGGAAATGGTAGAAAAAAGTGTAGAATTTTCCCATAGACGATGTCAATTGTAATGGCATGTTTTCTGGGAGGAAAACCTTCGCCAATACTAGTTCGTAAGGTTTATGCAATAAATAAGTATCAACCAAGATTTTACGTGGAAAACTCAGCAGAAACTGAGAAAAAATACTACCTTGAGGAGAATTTGGTATACAAATCTAGTAAATGTTAGTTATTACAAGTTTCAGAGTGTTGCGTATGTTTAGGATAGGGAGATGTCCAATGTGTGTCCCTTAGAACCTATTCTCTGCTTGTATTTATAACATATACGTGCTGTTTACAAAAAGAAAGAAATAGTCTCCTATTCTGGAGATAGTGGGCGAACTTTGTGGATCTTTAACAATTCCTCTTTGACCGGGTTACAACGGTTACTTTTGGTAAGTCGAGGACTCATGGAATCTTCTAGAATGTTGAGATGTCTTCAACTACTGAGTGTTGAGCTATCTTCGACTACAGAGTGCTGGTTTTATCGAATCTGGGGAATATGATACTATACCATGGTCATTGCAAATCATGATACTAGACTAGGGTAAGGTGATGTTTTCCACTTATTGAGATGCCTATATTTTTTACCAGAATCCTAGTATAATTATGAAATCGTTACTTTCTTTATTCATGGGTGGGTTTGGATTGTAAAGGCATGTGAGTATAGTAGGCAGATTTAAGGGTTGGATGCTAAGGACATGTGAGTGCAGTAGTAGGTAGATTTAAAAACAAATGTGACGTTTGAACACAATAAAATTGCATAGTATGATAGGGGCCTACATGACATGTGACAAAGTTTAAGGAATACTACTTCATGGTTATTGTAAGGAGCTTATTCCGGATCTCAGACTCAAGCTTCATCTTCGACCATCATACGACCACTCGATCTCGTTAACATACACGTGACGCATTTATGGAAGACACATTATGGAGCATGAGTTACTCACAATCATTATGACTCATCAAAACCATAACGTTCGTCATTAAATGAAATAACGGTCATATTATAAGACCTATAAATAGGTCCATAGAACTACAGAGAAATGACAAACTTTTCCTATCAAGAAAGTCTCTACAAAAAACTTCCAGCATCTCTTGTAATAATCTAACAGCTATCAATAACATTGCTCTTTAAATCCTCAAGAGAGGTCGTGGTTTTTATCCTATTCAAAGGTTTTCCACGCTAAACTTTGTACTAGTGTTCGTTCTAGACGCTGAGTATCCTTGGTGTAAAGGCTAAGTCCAAATCCCAGAATTATACTATTACATTTGGGGGCGTCTGGGGAATCGAAGTTCATAAACCCATTATCTCAAAAACTGCTGGTTATTCATCTACAAACTACAATACGCTTCCAGTATGTGAGAATGGAGACAGATTGCTAAAAAGCGAACCGACTAGAACATTTGAGGTTTTTATTCCTCTCACTCTCTCTTATTTGCTCTCCAGCTTATATCTCTTTTTAGATCGAGTATCATTGTTCAAAATCAAAGGTGATTGATGTCCACGGAAGGTTTAATTACAAACCCTACAATCGAATGAATCTCATCACCATCAGGCGAAACCTCTCTCTTTCTCTCTCTCTCTCTCTGATCTCGATTCGGTGATACGGCTGTCCATCGTTGATTCTACTCCCTCTACTCTGTCCTTGATTCAGACTTGTTGTTGTTGAATTTGGATGTTGGGTATAATTGATATGAAGGGGATTGGAGATGTGATTTCGTTTGATACGGAGTTGCAGCTCTTGGGTGTAATTGATAAGTTACTCCAACTGATCAACGGCCTCGATCTACAAACTTGGAGGTCGATATTCTAGTATCCTTTCTCAATCGAGCTCCAACACAGATAATTTGTTCATCTGATTTAAATCGAGCTTTGGAGGTCTGATTTATCGTAAACGAGCTCGATCGAGCTCTCGATAGCTGCTCGGTCTTTGTTTCAGGCATTGTACAAAGAAATACTTGATCTCATTCGGTTCTGAACTGCGACAGTTTCTTTCGTGCAAAGACGATAATAGGCAAATCTCATCTCCCTAATCTGTATGCTTCTGTTGTCATAATCTGATGGGGGTTTGTATGTTGTTTACACTGTTTGATTACAGTTACTATGATCTAATGTTTGAGTACAATTGATTACGTTCCAATGATGTCTCCAGCGACTATAAATTGTTCCCCAATCTGAGGAAGCTTGTGTTCGATCGCTGCGTTACTAATTGTAAGGGCTTATTTCTAATCCTTGTACTGAGTCCGATATTCGAGCTCACATAGTTCAAATAAGCACATTGATAGCCAACCAAGGATTGAGGGCAAGCATATTGTAATACAAACTTCTTCATCTGCAGTTTGAGGATACTGAAGCAGCCAGTAACATCGTACTGCAAAAGATACTCAGATATCTATCTACAATTCGAACATCATTAGAGATCGTATCTTCACCAACAGTTTGAAGTTACAGCTAAGGTCATCAAGAGATCCGTTACAAGATCAACAATTATCAGATAGTAAGACGTTACAAGAGACCTCATAAAAGACTCATCAAACTCATATATTGTAACGTTCCTCATTAAAGCAATAATGGTCATATTATAAAACCTATAAAAAGAGACCTAGAGATTAGAATCCAGACGGCTAGGACCATCTACAAAACTCTTAGAGAAAGTCATCCCTACCAAAACTCGGATATTCAATCTCTTTCTCTTTGTAATAGTTTACAAAAATCCTCAGGAGAGGTCGTGGTTTTTAACCCATTCAAGGGTTTTCCACGCTAAATCCCGTGTTAGTTATTTTTAGTTCTTAGCTAACATTCTGTATTTCAAGGGTGTAAGGCGTTATCTTCGTCCAATACGAAAATAGGCTATTACACTAATGTTCCACTTACCTGTGTTGAGAAGGTCCCCTATCGCAAGATGAAAATGTTGGTTGTGGCGATTGTTATCTCGGCGAGTGCTTACGAAGCTAGCATTCTATCATAGTTTGGTGATAGAATGGTGTTGCTGCAGTTCCAATGTATATTCATGAGTGGAGGTTATACCAACAAAGCAAGAATGGTGTTGCTGCAGTTCTATAATAGTTAGTATCTATTATCACATTCTATCATCATGCTATCTATGTTACTGCAGTTCTAGTGAGCATTTGTAAGCATCTGAACAACCTTCTGGATTGTTCTGAAAGTGACATTCAGGCCTTTGGAGTTATTTTAGATTATCAAGCCTTAGTTGTTCCTTTGGTGAATGAATTGCGTTTGAGTTCATGGGAAAACAGTTCATGCTCGAGTTTGTTGGAAAACAGTTTGTTCTCGAGTAGTAGAACAGTTCATGTTCAAGTGGGAAAATAGTTCAAGCTTGAGTGGGAAAAAAAAGCTCAACTTCTAATTAGGGCCCTGAAACAGTTCATTCTCAAGTTCGAATTAAGAGGCCCACAAAACAGCATTTGATGCTTAAGTTCACAAAACAGTTCGTGTTCAAGCTCTTTATAAAAAAAAATTGTGTTCGAGTAGGAAGAATAGTTTGTACTCATGTTCTCAAGCTCGAATGCGAGCTCTAATTATTTGCTCACTCGAGCTCAACAACAAACCTCGTTACAGGAGGTCGAAACTCATCGCGAAATCATCGAGTATTATGATGTACACAACATAATGGCGTACACAATGTTCAGATCTGTTGAAAATAGCCATTAGCAGAGCTCCTTCTTCATCGATAAATTCTTACATCTTATGCTGTCTTAGCTCAGCTTGGTTAAGCCTTAATATATAACAAACCACATCAACAACGAGAAGATGTTGATCCTATTTTCCAACAACAACAATACCAAGTTGTTCATCAGTTTGCAAATCCACGGTTTCAATTTCTGGGGCGTTATACTCGTATTGATTTTCTTTTATTTCGACGGAAATGATACGTAAGATTGGGTTTTTTTGGGCAGAACAATATCAATCCCTTTATGGGTTTTCTCGCGGTTGTGCCATTGTCTTGGGTACACATTGGCTCCGTTCTTTAGGCATAATTAATTTGGATTTTGACAATTTGATCATGAAGTTTTGCTCTTTGGTTTGCATTCAACAAACTTCTCCATCGCTCTAACGATACGAACAGTCACCTCGACTATACTAATGCTCATAACAGGGGAAAACTTTATGATCTTATTCCTTGGATGGGAGGGAGTTGGTCTTGCTTCCTACTTGCTCATCCCAATTTGTGCCTTATTCCTGGCATCTTTTGTGTATTGACTGGAATCTCATCTCTATACACCTATTGACCAGTACGCCTATAAAGCAGAATTGATCCACTATTCTTAAATCATACTTGGGATGAACTCGACCTCAGCTTCAGACACAAACTCGACCTCAGCGTCAAAGCCATCTTAGCTCAGACTCAATACTCATCTTTTCAGCAACATCATGAACATCTCAGATCAGTCTTGCTGCAACATGTTTAACAAGATCAAATAATTTTCATGTCGATTTCTTTGTCGTCTTAGCTCTACTGGTACTGCTCTATCTGGGGATTTAGTACCTGCGATAAAATTTGGTTCAGGCTCGGTCTTCAGATCGAGTTCTTCAACGATATTCTCTACAAATACAAGGTCATTCACCAAAAACATATTACATATCACAGTACTTTCTACTTATCTCACAAAAGTACTTCTATACAGAATTGTTGCTTCGGCCAATTCGATCTTCTAAACACATTACAGGTCGCTTATTGGTTCATCCCAATTCGACCAAACAGATTGCAGGTCGAATTGTTGCTTCAGCCAATTCAACCAATCCATCTAATACATATAGGTCACTTATTGGTTCATCCCAATTCGACCAAACAGATTATAGGTCAAATTGTTGCTTTAGCCAATTCGACCAATCCATCTCATACATGCAGGTCGCTTATTTGTTTATCCCAATTCGACCAAACAGATTACAGGTCGAATTATTGCTTCAGCCAATTCGACCAATCCATCTAACACATATAGGTCGCTTATTAGTTCGTTTAATTCAACCAAACAGATTACATATTATAGGTTGCTTATTGGTTAATCCCAATTCAACTGCCCATCTAATACATTACAGGTCGCTTATTAGTTCATCCCAATTCGACCACCCACCTAAATACATTACAGGCCGCTTATTAGTTTGCCCAATTCGACCAAACAGGTTATACATTACATATCGATTATTGGTTTGGCAATTCGATCAAACAGACTTTATATTATAGGTCGCTTATTGGTTCGTCCAATTTGACCAAATAGGTTACACATTACATATCTATTATTAGTTTTCCCAATTCGACCAAACAGACTATATATTACAGGTCGCTTATTGGTTCGTCCAATTCGACCAAACAGGTTACACATTACATATCGATTATTGGTTCGCCCAATTTGACCAAACATACTACATATTACAGGTCAAAAATCTTGAAAACAAGCATCGACGACATCAGTAGCAAACTGTATTAGAATCAAGACAGCAACATCAAGTAAAGGTTAGAGAATGACCTTTTTTAGCCAATACCACTCACCCATGATGCTTCTCGTGCTATCGGCTGAGAGCCGTCTTATGTAAGGAGCTTATTCCGCATCTCGGACTCAAGCTCCATCTTCGACCATCATACGACCACTCGACCTCGTCAACATACACGTGACGCATTTATGGAAGACACATTATAGAGCAGGAGTTACTTACAATCATTATGACTCATCAAAACCATAACGTTCGTCATTAAAGGAAATAACAATCATATTATAAAACCTATAAATAGGTCCATAGAACTACAGAGAAAGGATAGACTTTTCCTATCAAGAAAGTCTCTACAAAAAGCTCAGAGCATCTTTTGTAATAATCTAGCAGCTATCAATAACATTACTCTTTCTAAATCATCAAGAGAGGTCGTGGTTTTTAACCTATTCAAAGGTTTTCCGCGCTAAACTTTGTGCTAGTATTCGTTCTAGACGCTCTGAGTATCCTTGGTGTAAAGGCTAAGTCTGAATCCCAGAATTAGGCTATTACAGTTATAGTAATATAGTTTTGAAAGGTGATCTCATTATTTAAGTTGTTGAATATTCAGAATTTGCCCAAATAACATATGACCAAGTTTAAGGAATACTACTTCATGGTTACAATAGCATAGTTTTGAGAGGTGACCTTATTATTTAAGTTGGTTGAATATTGTTACTCGATGTTCTGAATTACTTTGCATTACTATACTAGGCTCGTGATTTGATTTTGTTAAGAATAACTCATATATAATTTTAGAAATAAGCAATTTATGATCAAATATGTGAACGATAATGACTTGGAAGTTCAGACTATAAGTTATGTTAGATATTACTCAGCTAAGAGCTAGAACTTGGGAACTTAGCGTCGAGTAGAGCAACTCGTCCACTTGCCCTTTTTCATAAGTTAGTTGCACACTAGAGTTAGTGTCTGTGTATGTTATGATTTATAAAATAAACCATACGGTCTAAATTAAGAGACGTAATAATTGATATTACCCACATAAGCGAAGACTAGAATTAATTGTATACGATATGGATTTCTTATCTGTCAGGTCTAGTGGTGAGCCATCGGCATTTCCATGGGTATGAATCCCTGAAAGAGTATTGGTCAAGTCATAAGAATTGGCAAATTTTGTGGCATTTCCATTGGTGTTAATCCATAAAAGATATTAGTCAGGTTGAAGAGTTCAACCTTAAGAATCTCCATGGCAATTAAACCCTAAAAGAGGCCCATCCAAAGAGTTACTGGATTATTATTTTATACAGAGAATGAAAGAGCGCAATTATAAAGAAACTCTATGTGTATACGACACTCCTAGAATATTTCTTCTAAATATAGTTGGCGCCAACATTTCATATACTTACATCATATCTTCTTGTATTTTGAACTCGTATAGCTCTTAATGCCTTATAGTTAGTAATTATTAGATATATGACACTTATTGATTGATGGTTTGTATTTTATTTAGTTTATTATAATATTTTACTTGTAACATATTGCAAACGCTTAGAGAGTTATTATACTTGCTTAGCTGTGGCTTGTTGACGCCTTGCGCGAAAACATTTTAGGACCATGTCATTAACAGTCGTTCATGATCACGAGTAGTAGCTGGGAGCGTGATGTTGAGATATCCCTCTAGTTGTTTTGTTAATTTCCATTTATGTGAGATGTTATCTAATTCTTTTATTAAAGTCATGTTGAATGACAGATCTGATATGAGTTGGTTTTAGACATTTTGTTTAGATTGATATTTCCGTTGCATATAATTATGTGTAGATATTTCACTTTGTTTAATTTTTACATTGTTGGAGTAAATCAATCGGGGATACCCGACCTGTTCATGGCCTCGAGATGCATATTCTGACAAGTCTTAGAATACGGATTTTGCGGCGTGACAAGATGGCTGATGAGGACTATTACCGGGTGGTCAATTTTTACTACATGGTGATAACGGGGCAGCGGTGCAGGGACGGTCTTTGTCTTCTTGCAGAGCAGGCTATTGCGGATAAAGATGAGGCTACTAGCGTTCGTGCAAGGATGCCTCATCGTTATTGTACCTGTGATTGGTTCCCTTAGAAACTAATTTATATTTGTATTATGTTTATTTTTTATATTGTACTCTGTTTTGTTTGTTTATGAGATAATCTAAACAATTTTATCGAATTAAAAGTGTTATACTTTTTGAACTATATTATACGCTAGTATAATGTGTGAAAAATCGTGTATCGAACTATGGAAAATAGTGAGTTCGTATGACAAAAATAAGTATGTATTAATCGAGCTGAAGTTGACAGTTGATAAGTATCTATGTTGTTAGGGTAGATATGAGGGTCATCAGTTAGTATCTTTATGGCGTAAAAAATGGAATTCTATTTTATCGTAATATATTTCTATAAATAAAGGGAGCAAACCAAAGTATTAAAATCAGTGAACATGGTGAGGACTCATTCTCAGAGGGTTCGTCATGCGGTTGAGGGTCGCTTGGCGATAAAATTAGCAAAAATTTATGATAGATTGTTCAGGACTCTCAGGTATGATGTCGAGCTGCCTGTATCTGTGTTGCATCTTGAAGGGTTGACTACAAGGGAGCGAGATATTGAGCTAGATTGTCATTTTTGGAGAGATATGTTTCGGGGAATGATTATCGACCATGAAGCTCAAAAAATTACTGATTGCCTTGGATGAGATAGCTGATAAAGATGAGATGATTGTTGGAGGTGAGGTGATCAGATGTGGTACTGTAGGTTATTTGGGATTTTTTAGATGCAATTATTTTTTAGAGTTCTTTTTTCTGTCAGGTCGAATGAAAGTAAAGTTTTTTTTAAAGAAATAATATGTGTTGTTTGATTTTGTATATTTGTCTCCTGATTTAATGTGGAATCTATTTGAATATTTAAAATTTGAAATGCTTTTGTATTGGTAGTGTCGTCGAAAGGAGTATAAATAAGTTGGGTTGTACTATGGAAACTTTTGGTAGAAGTAGCACGTGAAAAATGATTGGAATTGGTAGGTAGAGTGTAGTGCAGTAATTTTTATTATGAGAGATGTGGAGAACTCTGAGATGAGGGGGAGTAGGAGTGAGAGAGATGCATTTAATACTAGGCATGGTGGTTGATCCAAGAGGATCTAGTGTTTTGAAGATTTGTCAAAGTTGTTTGAACGACTTGAGTGTCGTTCAAACGAGTTGACATCTTCGCTGGAATTTTGGCCCAGAGCCATATTTTGTTCGAACGACTTTCAGTGTCGTTCGAATGAGTTGTCATGTCCTCTGGAATTTTTCCTAGAGCCATATTTTTGTTTGAACGAGTTTGGTTTCGCTCGAACGAGTTGGTCTACTTTTCTAGGGTTTAGACCAATTTGGCGTAAGTCGTTCGAACGACTTTGGTGGTGTTTTGGAATCACAAGCGTTGTTTTGCATTGAGATCCGTTCTTTATGATTTTTTGAGTTCTCTAGTATATAAAGGGAACTTAGGTTATTTTCTAGGTTATGTTAGATATGAAAGAGTTCTGAGAGAAACCTAGGGTTTTGAGCATTTTTCTTCTTGTAATTACTTCGTTTTAAGTAATTGAATTCTCTATTTTTCCAAACCGATTGGTGTTCTTCGTATTTCTCTACTAACACAAGCTTCTTAATCGTATTATGGAATAAGTGGTATCAATTTTCCAGTTTTCAATTCTCGGGGGGTTGATTGTGGTTTATGGTCTCTACACGTGTTCGTCTCAAGCAAACGAAGGAGAAGCTAGTGAGTCCGTTGAAGATCCATCGTAAACCTAATTTGAAGAAGAAGGACAATTTGGAGATGGGCAATCTTAACGAAAGACTCAAGATTTTGGGAACGACAGTTTCCGCCCTAACTTCTACTGTATGGGAGTTAGTGAAGCAATTGCGTCTCACGAACCTCGCTAAGGCTTCCGTTTCGGTGGAACGGCGAGGCCGTTCGAAGAAGAAAGGGATTATAGAGGTGGATGGGGAGGAGGACGTTCCGGTATTCAATGATTCTAGTGATGCCGATTCCGTAAAGGAACGCCCAAGTTTTGGTAAGTCAACGAATCCTATGCGTAATCTTCGTTTTTATTTTAAGATTGAGATTTTGGTTTTCGATGGTTCTGTTGTTGCCGAGAAATTAGATAATTGGTTAGATAGGTTGGAGACCTATTTTTTAATTGATGAATATTCTAACGCTTAGAAGATCTGCTTCTCAACTTTGAAATTTACAAGTTACTCACTCATGTGGTGAAGATCCTATCGGAAATGATATGATGTCGGAAGTTTGCGTTAGATGGAATTCAAGGTTTTGGTGAGGAAGCAGTTCTATCCCATTGGGTATGAACAGGAGCGTTGGTACAAATGGCACAACTTACGCCAAAGGTTTGGGCAATCCGTACAGTAATTCACTACGGAGTTTCATAACCAAGCATTAGTTTTAGATATTGACATGAAAGAGTACGATGTGTTCATAAAGTATACAGGGGATTTGTCGGAGTCCATTCAAAGAGAATTAAAGCTCTTCAATATGGTAAATATCGAGGACGCTACTGTTAAAGCAATTGCCATTGAGGGCAAATACTTAAAAGCTACAAGAAAGATGACAATAGCAAGTTGGGGTACAAGGCTAATTGTAAGTTTGATCTGAAAGGGAGGTCTAAAAGAATGGGGTCTTCATTCAAAGGGACTATCTGTAGTCATTACAAGGCTAATGGGCACAATTCCGATAGATGCTGGAAACTTCACCCGAAGCTTCGGCCGAAGGAGGAGAAGGGCAAGAAAGAGAAACGTGCACTAGCTACAGCGATTGTGGATCTTCCGGATTTAAATAAGCCAAATCCTAAGCTTACTCTAATGTTCAAGCAATCTCTAGCTATCGATGAGGCGAGTCGGGAAGAGCTGTTCTTTGTCAGCATTCAGGTGAAGTAGAGCTTAGTCGAGGCAATTATTGATCTGGGTAGTCAGAAGAATTTAATTTTTGAGGCGGTGGTGAAGAAGATGGGTTTGGCTACTGTAGCTCATCCTAAGCCGTATTGTAATGGCTAAATTCCGTAGCTCGATACGATTAGGAATTAGCTATTACACCAATGATCCTGCAACAATATGATAATGGAAAGTAAGAAATTGAAACAAGTGTTTTTACCGTGGAAAACCTCTGAATAGGTAATAAAACCACGACCTCGTATGGAGGATTTTTGTAAAAGTATCTTTATAACTTTGAGTGGAAATCTTTATTACAAGTGATCTCTAGAATATAACAATCTCTTTGATCTCGTAAATAAGAAGTTTGAGTAATTTTTCTGGTCCTTGTCTCTTATGGAAATTCCCATTTTTATAGGCTTTCCCCACAACTCTTCATCGTGTTGGAGCACATCTTCTGAATAATGTGATTAGTGATGGTTGACTGAATAACTGACGAGTTCGTGGGAGACAGGTATCTTTTGCTAAATACCATTTTTCTGGGTTTAGCTCAATGTCATTTCTTTAGTAGTTTGTGAGGTTAGTTTGAATGTTTGGCTGGAGTGTTATGTGCTGAATTTGCGTGAATCTGAGATAGAAGTAAATCGAACTGAGTAAGCTAGATTATGAGTGAGGTCGAGGAATAAGTTTTTACAATCGCTCCCTCGTAACCGAAGTCACAAGTGGCTTTGGCTGTGAAAGAATATGTAACAAATTGTAATTTCGAAACGGAGCAATGAAGGCGTTTGACCAGGTGAAAGTTACGTGACATTGGGAAGTGATGGGTATTAAATGATGATGCAGATGTATGTGACGGTTTGCGTTTGAATAGTCGCGTCCGTAATAAATGATGACGCTTGAGAAAATGTACCTGGACAATAAAATTAGGAATATATAAAGAGTACCTTGATCACCTTGTTCTTGCATGCTTTACTATCTGAAATGGTAAAAATGTGGAGTATGGTTCTTGAAGAGTGAATTGCGTCTGAAGCGCAACGATTTTAGTTGAAGTACTTTGGTGACCAGTCCTTGGAAATGGAGATCTCAGCGCCTGTTCCTCCGACGTATCGAGGCTTGTCAGGAGAGGAAGCGGTTGAAGATGAAGATGATTTCTACTATAAGTAGAGATTTCATGTCTCCGTCTTGACGGGCGGGGAACGTTGGGCCTGTCTCCGCACCCTTGCGGAAGACAGGGTTAGGGGTTCATATGCAGGGAAAGGTATATCTGCGGGGTAGATGCGCTGATTTTCTGTGTTGTCGAGGATTCTAAGGTTGGGCCCTCTTCATCTCTACCAACTTTGCGGTGGTGGTGGTTATAGAAGAAGCAGCGATGGCAGTGGAGGAGGAGAACTGGTAGGAAGATTATGCTGAGGCATTTCCATCGTAGTTTTGTGTTCTGAAGACCTTCGATCTTATTTTGTGGGTGCCACACTGAGTCTACTTCTTACATAGTTCTTGTTTGGAGCTTGATTGTGCTTCAACCGAGCCATGTGAGGAGGACGTTTTGTTGGTTCCACTATTTTCTTTGCGTCAGGGTGAAAAATTACTGAAGTAAGAAAACTGGAAAACATGATGCCTCGCCGTGCCTGAATGACCTGTAGCTTTGAATAAATAGGGAAAACTTGTTATCTGTAAAGTACCTGAAGTTCAGTGCTGGACGAATAACATTTTGTTGTATTCTTGTATGAAAACTTGTTATCTGTAAATCTTATGTACTATGTTTGATATGAATAAAAGTTGATTTTCATGAATTCGAGCATAGAAAAACTTCTTGAATCGATCTAAAATTTATTGGATATTAGTTGAATAACTGTTTGACAGGTAATGAAGCAGTATTGTAATGTTGATCGAACTGAGATGAATATTTGCTGATACATAAGATTTATGTTAAACAGGAAATAGATAGAAATTGTAAAAAATATGTAAAGTCGAGATGTTCAAGGTCGTTAGAGATGTTACTCGTAAGGTCGATTGTAATAACTAATGAGTGTACTCATGAGGGGATAAGTTATAATAAGTGAGTCCAAAATTTTAGGTTTCTGTTACGCGATACTAGGTAAAAACTGTGTGAAAAGAGGATGTGATTGAGAAATCTTATAAATACTGATAACATGACCTGGAAAAATTTGGGGGAATGTTAGGATGGTGCAGAATCAATCTCAGAGGATTCGTCATACTGCTGAAGGTCGATTGGTTATAAAAATAGCTAAAGTACGGGAGAGAATTTTCGGCTCACTTAGTTATGATGTCGAGTTACCGATGAGGGCATGTCAGTTCGAAGGGTTAGATATCAGGAGTAGGGAACTTGAGTATGCTCGTTACTTTTATGAGTCATTTTTTCGTGTATTCATAAGGAATTTGATAGAACAAGAAAGGGTGGTGGGTTTGATCACTGAAATGAAGCTCGATTTTGAAGATATCAAGATTGGCGAATGATATGATCAAATGTCGCTTGCTTAAGTTTTCCAAGGCTGTGATGGATACTGTTTAGATGTTCTTATAGATAAGATAAATGCTGGAATGTAACAGAAATAATATAAGTCAATTGGATCCTTAATAGGGGCAAATCTATTTAGAGACTGTTCAACAAGTAATTTGAATTAATTTGAATATTTGTACGATTTTGAAAATGACGTCAATCACTATAAGTATGATAAACAAGGACTATGAAACAAAAATATGTGAGTGCATAAGCTTCTAGTTTTGTTTTGTATAAACATGGGAATAGAGCTCTGACATCCCATAGTGCGAGTCATCATGAGTGAGGGGACGTTTAGAAAAGATGTGGAAAGAGGGCAATAAAATACATTAATAAATGAGGAGAGCTGTTATGATGGAAAGGTAGTTTTATCGAAAAGATACAAGGCGTCTGACATGGAGAGTGGAAAGGGTGCCTCAGTTCTGGAATCGAGGACGGTTCGTACGAGGGGTAATAAATGTCAGCCGTATGAGAGAGAAAAGACAAATAGTTCTTCTTCGTCTCCAAACAATCATTTTACCACAAAAGTCTTTGAGAGCACTCAGAGAGAAAAGTGAAAGATCAGGGGAATAAATCAAGAGTTTTTTGAAGAAGATAAACGGTTAGAGAGGGCAAAAGGTTCGGGATCTCGTAAGTGGAAATACAGCAGTGTAGTGAGGAGAAAGCTTGACTCTTCTGCCGATTTACATTCGGATATTGAAGGTTAACAAAGATATATATGCAATATACTTTGATATTCTATAGTTTAAATATATGTGTCATGCGTGACTGACTTATCAAAGATATATGTTGAATATATAGATATATACGTATACATAGATGGAAGAATGATAAATACTTTAACCTGTATGTAAGTCGAGCATGAGAGGCATCTGTGTAGGTCAAAATAGTCCTGTAGAGTCTGTTTTTAAGATGGGTAGGTCACCTGTTAATGAGGTCTCAACCTCTGGTAGGACGAATGAGTCTGATAGCGAAGAAAAAGGTGGATTGGAACAATTTCCGGGTTTCCTTGGTTAGTTGGTGTCTTATCATCCGGGTTCTGATGCTTTCAGAGAATTTTGTAAAGCCAAGGGGGCTATAGGAGGTAAGTGGGGTAAATGTGTAGAGTTTGCCGGCAAACAGTTTAGGGGTTGTGGTAGTGGAGGGCGAAGAGTATTTTTATCTTTTGACAGATTTGGAAGCAAAAAAATGAGATAGAGGTATAGACGAATCGATCTTGTTAGAGTATTTCGATGGAGATGTCCGGAGTGATCTTTTGGAGGGTTTTCTATGTTACCTATCTCAATTAGAGTATGAGTTGTGCCTCCCCCTCACCAATTTGTCGAAGGGGGTAATGAATGCAATTGGGGCATGTCCCATTCAAATGAACGGGAATATGTGGGAGGTCATAACTGTATGTGACC
This sequence comes from Kingdonia uniflora, assembly GCA_014058105.1. Lineage (NCBI taxonomy): Eukaryota > Viridiplantae > Streptophyta > Magnoliopsida > Ranunculales > Circaeasteraceae > Kingdonia > Kingdonia uniflora. The sequence continues at coordinate 1,028,219 of JACGCM010001830.1, read as the reverse complement.
ATCTAAATGATAGATGGGAAAGGGAGAATAAAGTGAGAAGGATAAGCCCTCAGGACATTCTGCAGTTTTATGGGGTGAAGAATTTTAAGGCTAGTGGGGGGTCGTACTTCTGTGCGAGTGTTACTCAGCGTCATCTTTTCGATCTGAATTCTGCAGGTCGAACATGGAATGACAACATCATATGGCTGAAGGGTAATTGTCTTCAAAGAGATGACGATGAACTTTTGGACCTCTGATTTAGATCTGTAAAGCAAAGTAAGTAAAGACATGCATAGATAGAATTATTGTTATGTTTCTTTGACAAGTGTAGTTGATAGAAAAATATGTTTATTGCAGGTATGAAGTCTACAGTAGAAAGGAAAGAGTCTTTGTTGGACGAGGTCGCGGAGGAGGAGACTAAACTCGAACTGGTCTTGGGGGAACTTGGCCTGAGTAGAAAGAAGAGTGTTGAAAGTAGGTCGAAAAAGGTTACAAAGGCTCAGTCTACTAGGTCAATGGCGTATGTCGATGAAGGAACAAAGCAAACAAGTAGGGATGAGGTTCGAGCTAAGACTCATGGGTCGAGCAGTTCAGCTCAACCAAACCTTATGACGAGCAAGATAGCCCACAGTTTCCGAAGAGACAGATAAAAAAGGCTTTGGCGGCCTCTGGTATTACAGTCAGTGGTGAGGTCGCGCAAGGGAAGAGAAGGAGGGTTGAGCCTTTGGGGGGCTCAGGAGAGAGGGTCACTGAGGGGCGACCTATTTTAGTGGATGACCTCAAAGTGGTCGAGGAAAGGGCTAGGTTAGCGATTCATCAAGGAAAGGAAGACACGAGCCAAATGGTAAGTATTATCAGATATAAATGTTTAATATACTTCGAGCTAGTAACTGAGGTCGATTTAAATTTTGTAGGTTGCTCATCTTGTCAAGGGGATTTGGCTCGGTATAGAAGAACAGGAATCCGAGCTTAAGAAGGTGAAGAGCGAGGTGGAGAAAAACCTGGCTCGAGCCAAGACTGATGCCCTGAAAGAAGTCAAGCAGCTGAAGGCCGCTCATGCCATGGCAATCGGCCAGTTATAGGTCGAGGCAAAGGCTAATGTAGATGAGATGGTTGAGGAGCGTGACAGACTAGGTCGTTACTTGATACTGAAGGGCTACTTTCAGGAGGAGGTGGACATCATTAAGGTTGATACCTATGCTGAGGAAGAAGAGGAGGAAGTAGAAGTACTGGGGGTAGTAGATGGTCTGGATGGTGTCTCTCCCCAAACGGTGCCTGATAACCATGGGGACGATGTATAGCTCCCAGAAGGTGGGAGTAAAAAGGTAAGGTAGACATGTGTTTTGTCTGAATATTTGTAAGCTGTGTAACCTCTGCGTGGGAAATGAGCTTTGGTATGTTGACTTTGTTTATAAATCTTTTGTAGGTAGTTAGAGAGATGAGTCTCAGGATAAATGACCTAGAATCTGGACTTGCCAGGGAAAGAGAGACCTCAAAAGCCTTATTGTCTGCGTAAGCGGAGTTGCAGGTTAGATTAAAATAGGTTGTTCAATTTTCATGTTATACCTACGCTAAGTTAAGTAAATATGATAGAAATGCATAGCAACAATCCAACGCTATTAATACCGAATAGGATATCAAAAGTGTGTACCTTTTACACCGAAAGAATATTCATAAAGTGTTCATCTGTGAACGTACTCCAAAAAAGTATTTGGTCACAGATGCTTAGAAACCACGTAATCTCTTAGGATGTTGTATGTATATGCATAAATGTCACTTTCTGAATCGAACTGTACTAAATCGTCGTTATATGTCTCAGGTCGAATTGGATGCATCTCACGTACGTTAGGATCACGCACTCGTGTGCAATCGGGAATTTGCAGAGCAGTTCGATAGGATGAATAAGGCGAACGAGAACATGGAGGATCAATACGTGAAAGCACACTTCAGACTTGAGAAGTTGAATCAGGTCATCGCTGACCTGACCCGTCAAGTCAAGGAGAAAGATTTTGTGATTAAGAAGGGATCAGAAGATTTATTCGAGGCAACAGAGCGTGCCGATAATCTTTAACGTCAGGTTGATGCATTGGCTGTGAAGGGTAAGCTGGTGGACATGGCTCAATAACGTATCCTGGTGCTGGAACAAACTGAGGATCTATATCGATCTAATCTTAATAGATACAAGGCCGATCTGGAGCGAATGAGATAGAAATTCATTGGAAAAGATGAAGAGCTGAGGGTAGGTCGAGAAAATCTATCGGCGTCGGAGGCCGCAGCTGAACATTTTCAAACAGTCCTCCCTGCCAAGGATATGGAATTCTGAGAAATGCAGCGCAGGTACGATGACTTAAACGGGAGAGTTACTCGACTTAAATTGAAAGGGATCAAGCCATTGCTCGTGCCAAGAAAGCTGAGGCTAGAGAGCGTTCTGGGGGAAGTAGAACTGTGGTTAAGGCTCCTCTAGTTTAAGGTGATGTTGTTAGCCTCTCGGGTTGCATTAGAGAGCTAGAAAATGATGTATCTTGAATTCATGGGCATGTTCAGAAAGAAAATGCAAATTTGAGGGAATGTCAGCATAAGCTGGATGCTGCTCTTATCAGGGAGAAAGTTCTGGAAGAGGAGATCAAAGCAAAAAAATTGCTATTGAAGGGGAAAGAAGAATTATTAAAAGATCTGCCTGTTAGGGAAGAGTTGAATGCGGAACTTGTGGTACTTCATGCTCTGGTAACAGAATTACTAGCCATGAACCTGGCGGAGTCGGCAAAATATATTGATAAGTTAAAAGAAGATGCCATTTATCACGATAGGGTTGATGCGAATATAATCGCATAGAAGGATACTTGTGCTAGTTTAAAGGTACGTTACGAGAGGTTGAAGATTAGATTTGCAAAAGTGGTAGTACCTGATGTGGCTCGATCTGACTTGTTAAAGGTGATTGTTGTATATTTGGTAGAGGAAGTTAAAAGACTTGATTCTGAATGAGATACCTTGCTCAAAATCTGTCAGATAAGGGATGCACCTGTGGAGCTGAGATATATCGAGGTAACTGTCTGGGTGCCATGTAGACCCTACTGGGCCCTCGAACTGCTGACTTAGTAGAAAGAGGTAGGGCTACTGTGGCCTGCGAACTGAAAGATAGACCTCTTGATGATGTGGGGAAAGCATCACTGACACTCTATTTGCAGAGAAGAATCTTCTGTAATATGATTTTGACCTGAATATAAGTAAAATTGTTGCAGATACATTATTAAGATGAAAGCAAGTATGACCATTTCTTTATCTTGTGTCGGGTGGGATCTTTGATATAAAACAAATTTTGACATTCGTTCTAATCGTAGAAATGTAGAGGGGTAGCTAGACCAAGTGTTATCCTTGATCTAGGCTTATGGGAATGCTGCAGACATATTAAAAGAGATAAAGCTAGTATGACCTTTGCTTTATCTTATGCCTGGTTGTGTCTTTGATGTGAGACGATTTTTTACACTTGTCACAATCGCAGAGCTGTAGAGATTCAGCTGAACCAAGTAGTATCCTTAATCCAGCCTACTAATGTGGACCAAACAAGTTGTAAAAGATGAAGACAAGTATTACCTATGTCTTATCTCTTGCTTGGCTCTTTGAAGTGGAATAAGTTTTCATACTTGCCGTCCTCGCAGATATGTATAGATTCAGCTGAACCAAGTAGTATCCTTGATCCAACCTAGTAATATAGACCAAACAAGTTATAAAAATTGAAGACTAGTATTACCTATGTCTTATATCTTGTTTGGCTCTTTGAAGTTGAACAAGTTTTCACACTTGCCATCCTCGCAGATATGTAGTAGCCGAAGCCAACGAAGTTCCTTGATCAAACTTGGGGAATGTGGATTATTTCGTGAAGAGATTGACATTATGAAAAAAAACTTTCATTGATAATTTCAGAATTTACATTGGATGGAGATAAGAATCTCACTTTTGGAATTGATAACAAACAGTGAAACATGGAAGTGGAGTAGTAAGACGACTAACTATAATATTATTTCAGTCGTCTAGTATTCCAAGAATTTGAAATGGGGACTCCCTCTTCTTTCATGGGATAGTATGATCCCAAGCCTGAGAGACCTGTGATGATGAATGGACCCTCCCAATTGTCGGCTAATTTCCAGTGTGAGGATCTTTGCGATGTTGAGGAATTTCTCGTAGGACGAGGTCTTTGATTTGGAAGGAGCAGCTTTTGACTCTGTTGTTGTAAGACCTAGCAAGCATATGATGGTATCGACCTAGGTTAGCGATGACGCATTTCCTGGTTTCATCTATCATATTGAGGTTGCAAGCCAATTTGAACTCATTTTCCTCGTCAGTTAACGCGTAATCCCGAACTAGATCATGATATTCAGAAGGAATGACTGCCTCAGTACTATTAGCAAGGAGGAATGGGGTACACCCCGTGGACTGTCGGGGAGTAGTTCGATACGCCCACATTACGTGAGGTAGTTTGCAGACCTAATTGTTTTTTTTTCTGTGAGTGAAGCTATTTTTTGAGTCCATCCACGATGGTTTTGTTTGCGATTTTGGCTTAGCCATTGCCTTGAGGATAGTATGGATTTGATGGTGAATGGATGATATTGTAGTGATTTAGAAAGGTTACGACCTTTTCTCCCACGAATTGGGGCCCGTTATCGATACGAATTAGGTGGGCACCCAAATCGAGTGATTATGTAGTTCTAGATAAAAGAGATGACCTATTCTTCTCTGGTTCGACATAGTGGAATTGCTTCTACCCATTTTGTAAAGTAATCAGCAGCTATGAGTAGGTGGCGACGATTACCTGGAAAGTTAGGGAATTCGCCGACGAGGTCTAGTGCCCATCTTTTGAATGGCCAGAAAACCTTGCTAGCATGGAGCTCTAGCGTAGGGGCGCGTATCATATTTCCATATCTCTGACAGGTGTCGCATCTGCGGGAATACTCTTCTGCTTGCGTATGCATGCCGGGCCAGAATACTCCTTGAGTTATTGCTCTATTTGCTAATGATCTGCCTGCGGCGTAGGAGTTACAAGTTCCTTCGTGTAATTCTCAGAGTAGCTCGTCTGCTTTTAATTTTGAGAGGCACTTGAGGTAAGGCCCTATAACAGAGAGGTAGTAAAACACGCCATTTTGAACAATGTAATATTTTGAGTTGTTAATCAGTTGTCTGCATTCTTTCAGATCTGTTGGAAGTGGTCCATTGCATTTGTTGTCGACGCTGAGGTAATCTAAGAAAGGCTTTCGCCAAACGTCGTTTCCCCCTTTATCGCCCCGAGTATTGATCGTGCATACTGATATGTGATCAATGCTGGGGGTTGAAATGATTTCGATCTGATGATATCGAGCTTCCATACCCAAGACCCCGGTTAGATACGCCAAGGAATTGACGTGTCTGTTCTCCCCTCGAGGAAGATATTCGAGAGTCACTTTCCCAAACTTACTCATCCTATCAGCAACGAGGTATGCGTATTCAATCATCTTCCCATTTTTCTTGTACTGCTCAGAATAATGATGAACGATGAATAATAAATATGTGTAAATTGAGAGTTCGGGGACGTCGAGCTCAAGAGCGAGGTCGAGTCCATGAATGAGAGCTTCATATTCGGTGACATTATTTGAGGCCTCAAAATCCAGACGGATTGATTTCCCAATTCTGTCATTTGAAGGGGTAATCAAAATGATCCCGATTCCTGGCCCTACAGGTCCTGCTGATCCATCAGTGAGAAGCCTCCACCCTGACGTAGTGATTCAGTCAGCTCGTTCATCGAATGGCTTGGGAGGTGGATTTTCTTGCTCCTCCCACTCGGGATCTTCCACTAGAAAATCTACAAGGAAATCGGCAACGGCCTAACCTTTCTCTGAAGGACGTTGTTTAAATTTTATATCATGTTTGCCCAAGCTGATTGACCACTGCTGCACTCTTCGTGACTTATCTTTTTAGGATAGAACTTCCCAGAGTGGGTAGTTCATCATTACTTTGACGGAATACACTTGGAAGTAGTGCTTGAGTTTCTGCAAAGTGTAAACAAGGGTGAAAAGAAGTTTCTCAATTTTAGAGTACCTTATTTCTGCTGGTGTAAGTGTCTTGTTGATGAAGAAGACTGGTTTCTCGATTTTCCCTTCAAGGCGAATGAGAACTGAGCTGAGAGAAGTATCAGTGACTGCTAGGTAGATAATCAGTTCCTCATTACCTACTGGGGTAGTCATTATGGGAGACCTCCCCAAATAGATTTTGAGATCCTGAAAAGCTACTTTGCATTTTGGTGTCCATGTGACTTCTACGGTTGGCTAGACCTTTCCTCGTTTGGTATATCCTCAGAGTAACAGGAATAGTAAATAACAACGGTCTGATGATTTGGAGATGAAACGGTTGATCGCGGCAATCTTGCCGATGAGTTTTTGGACGTCTTTCGTTGTCTTTGGAGAAGGCATGTCGAGAAGAGCGCAGATTTGATCTGGATCGGCCTCAATCCCTTTCTTGCCGATGAGGTGTCCTAAGAAGCAGCCAGAATGTACCCTGAATTGACATTTATCTGGTTGAAACGCATTCTGTAAGATCGAAGGATGCTGAATATTGTGTTGAGATCTGAGAGGTAATTTTCTGACTGTATGCTTTTGCACAAGAGATCATCGATGTAGACTTCAACGATTTTATCCAGGTGTACTTTGAACATAGTAGTCATCAATCATTGGTATGTGGCCCCTGCGTTCTTGAGCCCAAAAGGCATGACTTTATAACATTAAAGGCCACTTTCGATGATGAATATTGTTTTCGCTTGATCTTCTTCCAAAAGTGGTATTTGGTTATATCCTGCAGCTGCGTCCATCATAGATAGGAGATCATGGCCTGCAGTGGAGTTGAGAATCTGATAAATATTGGGGAGGTAGAAACTGTCTTTTGGGGTGTGTTTATTCAAATCTGTGAAATCTACGCAAATGCGAACTTTTCCATTCTTCCTTGGGACAGCGACAATGTTGGATATCCAGTCCAAATACTTGGCTTCTCGAATAAATCCTACTTTGATCAATTTCTCAATCTCAGTGTTAACTTCATCTCGAAGACGAGGTGAGAGTCGTCGCTGTTTCTGTTTGACCGCTGGGGGGTGACATTGATGGCTAGCTTGTGGCAAGCCATAGCTGGATCGACTCCGGGCATTTCTTCGAAAGATCATGCAAAAACATCTTGTTTGAGTTACAGGAACTTGATGAGAGCTTCTTTCTCGTGTTAAACCAACTTAGTTCTGATGAATGTGCCTCTGCTAGGTCCATCAATGTCAACATATTATGTGGCTTTCTCTTTAGGTAATTGGTCGTCGAGGTGATATATTTTCTGTAATTGCTATGCGGCCAATTTGTCTGAAGTATCAAGGATGGCTGAGACAGTATTTTCACAAGCTCGAGAAAGTTTTTGGCATCCTCGGATCTCGCAAATACCATTGTCGTGCTTGAACTGGAGTAGTTGATGATAGGTGGAAGCGATTGCTTCCATATTGTGTATCCAGTAACGGCCCATAATCCCAAGATAGCGAGACGTGGCATTGATGACGTAGAAAACAACGTCGATAATGGCTGATCCTACGGTAATAGGTAAAATTATCATGCCTACTCGTTCTTCCCTGGAGCTATTGAACCCACTGATATTCGTGTCGCCCTGAATGACTTGGTCGGCTAAACCCATCTTGTCGATTGTACTCTAGAAGAGAATTTCGATACCGCTTCTAGTATCAACCATCATCGTGTGCATGACAAGCTGCTTCATTTTAAGCATTATGACTAACGCATCATGATGTAGAAATTTGGCATGACTAGTATTGTAATCCTCGAAAGAGATCCCTAGCTGGTGATTGCTTGACTCGGGAAGAAGTTTGGCTTCTTTGTCTTGAGGCGTAAGGTCACAATATTCATAAAGCCTTCTGCGCTTTGATCGATTGGAATTGATGATCTGGTTGATTTTGATCATGTTGCTGAGGTGCATGTAGTAGGGATGCTTCTCCTCAGCCTTGTCGCTGACCTGAACAACTTCGAGTTGTTTCTTATGGCTGCCATCCTGGTATGACTTCAGGTCGACAATGTATTCAAGCATCCGTCCTTCCTTAAAAATGAGCCCGAGTATCCGCTGTATAACATAGCAATTGTCACTAGAATGGTGATTTACCTTATGGTGTTTGCAAAATGGTCGACCCTCGGTGGGCTCCAGATTATAAGGACTTATTCCTCGACCTCACTCATAATCGAGCTCACTCAGTTCGATTTACTTCCATCTCAGGCTCACAGAATTTCAGCACACAACACTCCTGTAAAACATTCTAACCCACCTCACGAACTACTAAAGAAATGACATCGAGCTAAACCCAGAAAAACGTTATTCAGTCAAAGACACCTGTCTCCCACGAACTCGTCAATTATTTAGTCAACCGCCACTAACCACATTATTCGGAAGATGTGCTCCAACATGATAAAGAGTTGTGGGGAAAGCCTATAAAAATGGGAAGTTCCAAAAGAGACAAGGACCAGAAAAATTACTCAAACTTCTTATTTATGAGATTAAAGGCATTGTTATATTCTAGAGATCACTTGTAATAAAGCTTTCCACTCAAAGCTATAAAAATACTTTTACAAAAATCCTCCATACGAGATCATAGTTTTTTACCTATTCAGAGGTTTTCCACGCTAAAAATACATGTTTCAATTTCTTGCTTTCCATTATCATATTGTTACAAGATCATTGGTGTGATAGTTAATTCTTAATCGTATCGAGCTACGAAATTTAGCTATTATAATTGGCGCCGTCTGTGGGAAAAATTGCATATCCACAATATCCTAAGGCAGTCTTTCATTATAATTTTCAACTATAGTTTCTTCTCGACGGTAGGCTGCAGGAATTCAGCTCAAAATTTATGTGGATCTGGGACAACTCAGCGAGTTCTGGGCGAATCTCCACGCAGAAGCAGTAAAATACACCGAGCTCGAACTTTAATTAATGAAAGATCGCGAGCTCCATGAGAAAGAGCTCGATGCAGAACGACAAGCTCATTTGACAGCGCTCAAACGATACGAAAATCGGATGACAACGATACGGACTGGACTCGAGGCTTTGCAAAATACTCAATGGGCCCCTCTAACCAGAGGTCACGATCAACTTCCAGAGACCTCCCGCATCTCGGCAAGGGAAAGGTTGGGACCAAGGGGGGTCACCAGTAAAGCAATCACCAGAAAAATTACTCAAACTTCTTATTTACGAGATCAAAGGCATTGCTATATTCTAGAGATTGCTTGTAATAAATATTTCGACTCAAAGCTATAAAGATAATTTTACAAAAATCCTCCATACGAGGTTGTGGTTTTTTTACCTATTCAAAGGTTTTCCACGCTAAAAATACTTGTTTTAAATTTTTGTTTTCCATTATCATATTATTACAAGATCATTGGTATGATAGCTAATTCCTAATCATATCGAGCTACAAAATTTGGCCATTACACGTTTGGTTTGGGTTGGATTCAGAAAGACGCGGAGTTGAAGATCACTAAGCAGTATACGTTCAAGTTTGCGATTACTGAGAAGTTTTTTGACGAAGTGACATGTGAAGTGGTTCCGTTGAACGTGTATCAAGTCATCTTGGGTAGCTCTTATCTTTGGGACTGAGATACAATCTTTTACCGTTGTGCTCGCAAGTATCGTTTGGTGAAGGATTGGACTGAGCTTCTTATTAATGCGTGCAAGGAACATATCACTACTAGTAATTTGGTAACGACGACTCAGGCAAAGAGGTCGGTTAATACGAGCGGCAATTTGCTTTGTTGTTAGTGCGACATGTTCAAGAGGGTCCGTCGGCTACAGTATTGTCTACTTTGGCAATGTCTCCTACGTAACAAACCGATCTGGGGGAGTTACAAGAGGAGTATGAAGACTTGTTTCTGGGAATAAAAGGGATGCCACGCAATAGAGATGTAGAGCATGATATCACATTGGTGAATGGTGAGCCACTACCCAATATTGGATTATATCAGACTTATGTTATTAAGTCTGATAAGATCAAGAAATAAGTACATGAACTTCTTGAGCGAGGAGTTATTAATCCAAGTTACTCACCTTATGGTTCACCGGTGTTACTAGTGTCGAAGAAGGATGGGTCATGGAGGATGTGTGTGGATTATCGGGTATTGAACAAGATCTCAGTGAAGAATTGTTATCCGCTTCCACGGATTAACGAGCTTTTAGATGAGTTGCAGATGGCTCGATTTTTTACCAAGTTAGATCTTAAGTCGGGTTACCATCAAGTTCAAATCTGGGAGGAAGATACTTGGAAGATAGCGTTCAAAACTAAACAGGGCTTATTTGAGTGGTTGGTGATACCTTTTGGGTTATGCAATGCTCCGACGACGTTTATACGGCTAATGAATGAAGTACTTCATGCGTTTATTGATGATTTTGTGATTGTATATTTGGATGATATCTTGATATATAGTCGTACATGGGAGGAGCATCTTGAGAATTTACGCAAAGTGTTGGGCGTGTTGCGATCACAACAACATTTTTTGAACGGGAAGAAGTACGAGTTTTGGAAACGGGAACTAGTATATTTGGGTTTATTGTTGGTGGCAGCGAGCTTAAGATTGATCCAGAGAAGGTCTCGGTCATTGCTAATTGGCCTCGACCCTGCACAGTGATGGAAGTGAGGAGTTTTATGGGTTCTTGTCAGTACTTACAAAAATTTATACGATATTTTTTACAAATAGCCGCACCGTTGCATTCTTTGACGAAGACCGGGGTACAGTTTATGTGGGAAGATCACCATGAGAAGACCTTTCTTTTATTGAAACAGAAGATTATGGATCCACCAGTATTAGCATTGCCTAATTTGTAGTAGCCTTTTGAGGTCGAGACAGATGCGTCAGACTATGCATTGGGGGCAATCTTTTTACAAGATGGGAAGCCGGTTGCTTACCATTCTGAGATGTTTACAGAAGCCGTACGCAATTATCCTACCTACGATAAGGAGTTCTATGCGTTATATCAATCAGTGAAGCATTGGCGGAGTTAGTTCTTGGGGAATGAGGTTGTGGTATATTCCGATCACAAACCGTTACAGTTCTTATCTACGCAGTCCAAGCATCAGCAAGCTCGCCATATGAAGTGGATGTCGTACCTTCAGCAGTTTACCTTATTGATCAAGTACAAGAAAGGAGTGGACAACAAGATAGCTGATATGTTATCTCGACCCACGTTACAACCTATTCCTGTTATATTAGTAGCTATGCAGATCCAGCCGATTATTCTTTCTGAGTATGCTTTAGGGTATGACGACGACAAGGAGCTCAGTATGATTTATGAGAAGTTACTGCATGGCAAGACGTGCGAGTATGTTCTGAAGGATGGTTTAATTTACAGGGGAAATCTATTATGTATTCCCGAGGATGGAGACCATTTTCAGTAGATTCGAGAGGCACATTATTCCTGGGTGGCAGGCCATTTCGTGGTTGAGAAGACTCTTTTGAATTTGTGGCGTTATGTCTATTGGCTGAAGATGCAGGTGGATATTGCTCGTGTGGTTTGTGGTTGCGTGCTATACAATACATCGAAGCCTTCCAATATGAAGATAATACTGTACTTACCATTGCCAGTTCCAAGTCGACCTTGGGACAGAATTTCGATAGATTTTATGGGTGGTTTACCCATGACCAGGTGTAATAATGACTATCAGTTTGTGGTGGTGGATCGATTCAGTAAGATGATTGCTCTTATTCCATGCCAGAAGACGGTCACAAGGGAAGGAGCAGCGCGATTGCTTTTCAGAGACGTTTGGAGGTATTTCAGGCTCCCTTCTTCTATTATTTTTGATAGGGATAGTCACTTTTTATGGCATTTCTGGAGATTGTTATGTAGGATGATAGACACTAAGTTGAGAAGAAGTACCATTTTTTATTCGCAAACAAGCAGGCAAACAAAAGTTGTCAATCGCACTTTGGTATATTTATTACGGGGATTCCATTCTAAGCATCCTAAGACTTGGGATGAGAGTTTACCATATCTTTAGTTTTTGTTCAACCGGGCGATTCATGGTTCTACGTTAAAGTGTCTTTTTGAAGTTTGCTTGGGATATTTGCCGCAAAACCTTTTTGATTTAACGTTTAGTCTTGGCGACAAGACGGTGTCAGGGAAGGTGAAAGAGGAGCAGGTTAAAACTTAACGTTTCATAGAGAAGAACAACAAGGTTCATGAGGTGGTTAAAGCTCAGTTGAAGAAGACTCAAGTGAAGTATAAGGCTCGCCACGATAAGTATAGGGTTGAGTGTACTTTTCTTGAGGGTGACCTCGTTTGGTTCCATTTGGGTAAGGAACGGCTTAAGGGGGAAGGTAATAAGCTCAAACCTATCCGTTATGGTTCGTTTTTGATTTTCAAGAAGATTGGTGACAATGCATTCCAGTTTGATTTTCCACCTTTCATGAAGATGTATTCAGTGATTAATGCCGAACATTTGAAGCTGTTTGAGTCGTCTCTTTTGGATGAAGACTCAGTAATCGATACTCACCTACTGTCAGTTGATGACTTATGGATGGAAAGAGAAGATCTGTTTCCGGAGGATGGTATTCTAGAGCGGAAGGTTCATACTACACGATGGGGTACTATTAATTCATTCTGAATTGGGAAGAAGGGTCAGCTGCTGAGTAAGTTGAAGTGGTACAGTAGGGAATTGAGGATTGCCGCATTCCCACATCTCCAATTCTAGCTTGAATCGGAGCTCATGGCTCCTAAAAGAGGAGCCATGATCCAGGAGGATCTAGTATTTTTGAAGATATGTAAAAGTCGTTCGAACGACTTGAGTATCATTTGAACGAGTTGACATCTTCGTTGGAATTTTGTCCCAGAGTCATATTTCGCTCATACGACTTTCAGTGTCGTTCGAACGAGTTGTCATGTCCTCTGGAATTTGGCCCATAACCATATTTTCGCTTGAACGAGTTTGGTTTCGTTCGAACGAGTGGTCTATTTTTCTAGGGTTTTGACAAATTAGGCGTAAAGTCCTTCGAACAACTTCCCAGTTCGTTCGAACGACTTTGGCGGTGTTTTGAAATCTCAGGCATTGTTTTGCCTCGAGATCTGTTCTTTATGATTTTTCGAGTTCCCTAGTATATAAAAGGAACTTAGGTCATTTTCTAAGTTATGTTAGATCTGAAATAGTTCTGAGAAAAATCTAGGGTTTTGAGAGTTTTTTTTCTTGTAATTACTTCGTTTTGAGTAATTGAATTTTCTTTTTTCCAAGCCGATTGGTGTTCTTCGTATTTCTCTACTAACACAAGCTTTTCAATCGTATTGTGGATTAGTGGTAATAATGAAAGATTGTATTTTCCCAAATGGCATGAGTGGACCGACATAGGCTATAGAAAAGATGCCTCGGTTGGAAAACTGATGGTAGCTTACACGAGTTCCAATAACTTCCAATGATTAGAAAAAATTGATATAAATAACCCTTCCTTCCATTCTTCTAAACGTTTACAGAAAACTGAAAGACAAAAATCTAGAGAGAGAGAGGGAAAAAACTCATGATTGTAAAGTTTTTAGTGAGGAAATTTCCACGATTTGCCATCATTTGCAAAAAGAAAATATTATTTTCTTGGTTGAGGACCCATATTCTATGTTACCGAAGATCATTGTGAAGGAGCAAGCGCTGATTTTTGTACCGGATTCATCATCTTCCATTGGGGGTTAACAATGTTTACTTTAATTTCAAGATTATTTTGTGAAAATTACTCTAATATGAATTTTGATGATTTCCCTTATTTGGGTTTTGAATTTTAAAAATTGTCTATATTTGGAAAGTCTTGTTACTTACTGTATGAAGAAAAAGGGAATTTCGAAATGTGTTGAATTACTTGGTAACTGATAACTATTGTAGAAATATATCAAAATAATTTTAAATACTTACGCTATATATGTCTTGTATTTGTGTATTGAAGCCACCAGAATCGGGGGAAAATATATAAACTAATTGAAATACCTGGCCCCCTATGTAGGTGTAGATGCATGTGAAAAAAAAAAAATATTCTGTGTCGACCTCTTTGTTCAAGATGGATCCTATGACCTCAGGTCATACGATTGCTGAGGAAAATATAGGATTTGAGGATGCAACCTCCATTGGGGTCGAAGATAAAAGTATTAGATCGAATGATATTGTAGTCTTGTCTGTTGAGGAAGAGGAAGAAAATTCAGATAGTGGGGGCGATGGGGAGGATCAAGTCGAGTTTCCTAATTTTCCTGGCAACCTTCATCGTTATCCTGTAGGTTCAGATGTTTTGAAAGATTTTTGTAAATGTAAAAGTAGTGTAAAGGGTATACGGGGAGGCGTTATGGAGTATGGTGGGAGATCGTTTAGGGAGTGTTGTGATGGGAAGGGGAATAATATTTTTTCTTGCTACCTAATTTAGAGTTTGAGAAAGCTCGTTGGGAGATTTCAAAGTCTGTTTCCCTTGGATACTTTAATGGGGTTGAGTCAGATGATCTGGGGGAGGGTTTTTTATGCTATCTGTCCCTGATCGACTTTGGGTTAAAGGTGCCTTTAAGTTACTTTGCTAAAGGTATCATGAATGGGATCGACGCCTGCCCTGCCCAGTTGAACGGTAACATATACGAGGTGATCTGTGTATGTGAGGCCTTAAATAGGAAGTGGGCCAGTGGGGGGAAACAGAAAAGATTAACTTCGTTAGATGTAATAAAGTATTATAATGCAAAATACTTCGGTGCTACTGGGGGTGATTACTTCTCTTCTATCTATACTCGACCACAATTTTTTGACTTAAATTATGCTGGAAAGGTGTGAAATGATAATTTGTTATAGGTGAGAGGCGAGTATTTTCAGCAAGCTGATGAGGATGCCCTGGCTCTTACACATAAATCATGTAAGAAACGTAAGTAGATCTTACTAACTTCAAACTGTATAGGTTTATGGTACTCTGTGTTTAATATTATATTATGATGTATGCATATCCTCGTTCTTTTGTTAAGAAAGAAGAATTCTTGATTGATATAGTAGCTCGATAGAGAGTCGAGCTTGAAACTGTATTGGATGAGCTAGGGATAAGCATGAGTAAGAGAGTTAACAACAAATCTCTTAAGGTTCATAAATCTCAGGCTAAGAGGAAGATAACAGGTGTCAGCTCTTCTTTTAGGGTGGCTCCAGCTGAGCAGGACACACCGGTGGGAATTGGTTTGGCAGTGCCCATATTTGTAAGGGCTCCACCATCGACTGTAAAGCCGCGGGATGTAGGGGCCAACTCAGAAAGCACAAGCTGATAGGGTTCGAAGAAGAGAAATTTGAAGAGTTCAGTGTCGATCTCTAGGACCGCAGATGGTACGGAGGTCGATGGTGGCACAAAAAAGAGAAGACTGGCAGATATCCCCCTACCTCGTGTTATGAATGAGCTAAAGGTTGATGTTGTATAACCAAGCATTAAGGATGATTTACTCGTTCTGGAAAACAAGTTTAAGGTTGTTGCTTTAGAGGATGCTGACGTGATAAAGTCTTCCGTGAAACTTGAGTTATGTAGGGCAAGTCGTGATCTTCAAACTATTATTATTTATTTGCCATTCCAGAACTTGATGTCTGTAATTTCCTGTATAGGTTTCTCGTGTTCTGAAAGGTCTCTGCCTCAGCTTTGAGGATGGGAAGATTCTGGCTCTGGGGTAGATGGCGGAGCTTAAGAAGCAAACATCAGAGCTTGAGAAAGGGGTAGAAAGTGAGCGAGCCAAGCTGGCGGAGGCAAAAGTGCAATCGCTCGAGGAGATTGCGAACTTAAAAACTTCATTCAAGGAAATTGTGGACAAGGTTGGGATTGATTCTAAACAACATAATTTGAGGTAATTGCTGCCCAGGATAATCTGGCCCAACGGCTCCAAGATGATGACTATGCTTATGCGGATGTACTAGCCATTATGGAAGGACGATCTGCAGACATCACGGGGCCATATAGAGAAGATGAGGTCAAAGCAAAGATGACTCCACCTCCTGAGGCAGTATCTGGGCTGGAAAACACTGCGCTTGCAACTCAAGCTGACAACCACTAAGTGGATGACCAGGAGAAGGTAAATTAAGATTTGTGTGTAATGTTATTGTAAACTTTAGTTGTTTTTGAAAAGAGACATGTGTTGCATTTATTTAATGGAATAGTCTTTTTATGAAACTAGTTTATATTATATTAATATAGAAATTATGATGTATAAGAACTTTACAAACTGCGCCTTACAATTACAGAGTTAAAGAAAGAGCTTGCTAAGGAGAAAAACGATTCATATGCAGCAACTATTATGACTGGACGTACTGAAGCTCAGGTTAGAAAATATAGAGAACTTAGTGAAGAATATTGGAAAAAATTATGTACTACTCGCTTAGGATGAGCAATAGATAAAATTGTGAAGGATGAGGTAGTTAGGAAAGATAGGAGTAGGTATTTAAAAACTCGACCTTTGCTTCCTGGTGGTATTAGAAAAAATACGCCAGAAGCAACCAACGACCTAATGAAGTTGACCCTTTTTCTAGAAGTTGAAATAGACAGTAAGAGAGGGTTAAAAGAGGCGTATCTGAAAATGTTAGAAGATCAACGTATTTATCCAGATTCTGAGATCGTAGGGCGTATGGCCACCAGAGCAAAAAACCTACATAGCTTGAAAGCTAAAGAAGTATCAGCTCGTGCTGGTGTGTCGATGGTATATATATGAGCTGAGATTGTATGATTTGTAATTGACATTTATGTAAACTATTGTTTAATTGAACTGTTTGTTTTTTGTAGTGTAAGACGTATATATTGGATAATTCCCTGATTTTGTAATGATAGATCAAACTGTTTTGCAAGTCGAGCTAGAAATTGTGAAAGATCACTTAAAAGCCCTTACCAAAACTAACAAGAAACTCGCGCTTGATTTGACCTATACTCGTCAAGTGTTGGAAAATTCTGCGGAAAATAGAGCTCAAATGGACCCAGTCACAAATTGTGGTGAGGGATCTTACCGTGCAGATGAAGGGAAAGCAAAATGAGTTAGCGAGTGTTCAAAATAATGTTGAGAAGTTAAACCTTTTTAAAGAAAAGGGAGGATAATATTACGAGTTCGCAGAGTTATATAAATAAGTTTGTTGGACGAGTACATAAATTGGAGGCAGAACTATTAACTGCTCGTTGTAGTTAGAATGAGTTGGTGGAGAGATTGAATAAGAAACATAGTGATGTTATATGTGCTCATGATTACATTTAAAGTTTAGAGTCGGATTTGGTATTTGTACGAGTTTTCGTGAGGAAATCGAATGAGCGGCTTAGAGATAGTGAGAAACTTTTGAATAATGCTCGAATTAATGAAAGGAATTTGAATGAAGTTATAAAGAAAAAGGAGGCGGAGGTGTTGTTGTCACAAAGTGAAGTACAAAAGTTAACCGACGATAAAGAAAAGATCCAAGTCGAAAGGGGTAAATCCTTGGATTAGTTAAAGGAATTGAATGGTCTCGTAGTGGATTTAGAGGAACACTTGGAGCAAGAAAAAATTCACTACGCGAAGATGGACAAACATCATCAACTTATACGTACGAATTTTCTAGAACTAGCTGTACCAAATAGAGATAGACTTGCTGCGGCTGAGGTACATGCGAGGGAGATAACAACAGTTTTGGTATATTTTGCAGGGGAAGTAAAGAGGATCGAGGAGGAAAGGGATATGCTGCATGATTGTCTGATGTTAAAACTATAATAAATAAGGGTTATCACGCCATCTAATTAAAGTCATTTTTTTGAATAATGACGTGATATGTCGTATGTAATAGCCTATTTTCGGGATTCGAACATAGCATTTACACCATATGTGTTTAGAACACTCAAGAATAGCAAGTGATATCTAACAAGATAATTTAGCGTGAAAAACCTTTGAATAGGTTAAAAACCACGACCTTTCTTAAGGATTTGAGAAATAGAGAATGATATTATTGAGATTGCAAGCTTATTACAATGAGTGTTCTGAGTACCTGAAATGTTAGAGTTAGAGTCCCCTCCGTCCTTTATCTGGAATTCTTTGGTCCTATTTATAGGTTTTATAATATGACTAGGCTTGTTTTCAGATCGGATCGGATCAGAAATAGAGGGGGTCAAATTTTTTTTGATTTTTTTCAGAGTAATAAAATCTATTCCGATTCGATCCGATTTTTTTTGGAATTGTAAAAATGAATCGGAATTCGAAAATTTCGGAATTTCGACTATTTTGGAATAAATTTCAAAATAAAATCGGAATAAATTTGAGAATAACAGAGTTCTCACTTCTTCAAATCAAACCATAATAACAGAGTTTTCACTTCTCCAAGAATTAAAGATTTAAAATCAAAGCCAGAAAAGAACTGAAGCCAAAGATGAGATTTAACTTTTCTTCTTCGCTGCAAATTAAAATCGAGGCAGTGAAGAATGGAGGCAGTAGAAAATAGAGAAGAAGATGGGGTGGAGAATGCCCTAGGTTAGGAATCTTAAGGTCTAATATTTTATGTTTCAATTCGGATTATTCATAATTAAATCTGATTAAAGGGATATTCGGAATATTTTTTGTAATAATCGGATCGAACGGTTTTCAGAATAATCGGATTGGAATAATTCAAAATAATCGGATCGGAATAATTCAGAATAATCGGATCGGAAAATTTGGAATTTTAGAATTGCACACAGCTATCCAATTCAGATCCGAATTTTTGAAAATCGGAATTGCAAAATAGGGTTCCAAAATCAAAAATATCATATCAGAAATCGAAAAAAATCAGAAGTTCAGACAAAAGTTGCAGCCCTAAATATGACTGTTGGATGACCATTGATATTCTTAATGTTGGACATTACAGAATATATGTATTTGATGGTCTTTGATCTGATTGTGTAATGGACTGGTCTTACTTGTCTTGTAACGGCTTCATTGATGATACTGTGTCTGTTGACTCAAACAATTGATGCAGAGGTCGAATAGTAATGACTGGATACTGAATGCCTTTAGTAGTGTTTCATGTATGTTGATGAGGTCGAGGATAAAGTATGAGTCTGAGATGCGGAATAAGTTATTACAAGATGACTCTCAACCAAAAGTACCAGAAACATCATGGGCGAGTGGTGTTGATTGAAAAACTCGTGCTATAACTGTTTCTTGATGTTGATGTCTTGATTATGTTTATGCAATAAATGTGTCGCGTGTATGTTGATGAGGTCGAGTGGTCGTATGATGGTCGAAGATGGAGCTTGAGTTTGAGATGTTGAATAAGCTCCTTGCATCGTAGTTTACTTTTTACATTCGTAAGTTGACGTATTTTATTGCTTTACAAAGTCAATTTTAAAAAAATGGCATTAATGCCTTCAATTTTTTGCATTTGACGTCATTTATGAAAAATGACATGAAAAAGTTACATCAATATCACATAAAAAATGACTTATCCATGAGATTTGTATAACCAAGCCATTTCAGGGAGATTGACGTTGTTTGGTTTAAGAAAAGATCGCAAGAGAAACCATTTATAGCAATCAAGTGCAACCCAAAATCATCAAATTTTAATAAACATGCATGTTTATACCAAACTAGGGAGCAACATGATTATGGAGTGCAGCCACCATGTACGCGAAAGAAAATGCTTTTCTTAAATTGACATTCATTTTTATACCCTCAATTCACATTCTTTTAAAGGACATGTAGGGTAAAACCTTTAAGTTGTTTAAAAAAATATGAATTGAGGGCATACAAATGAATGTCAATTTAAGAAAAGCATTTTCTTTCGCGTACATGGTGGCTGTACTCCATAATAACGTTGCTCCCTAGTCTGGTAAACCCGACATGAGTGATGACTATGAGTCTATGACAAGAGCGTAAACACAACGACAAGATAGCAGAATAATCTAAGTTATCTTGACAACTGACTTTGAGGCAGCTAAGCTAGGGCGTAACTCAAGCATAGCCATATCACATTATGGAGCCAATTTTAAGTTCGCTTCAACTTGAGAGTAACAAAGCGAAACTGAAGTAGGAGATGTAAGAAGAGCCGAACTCAATCGATAGATAGAAGTACTTGGAAGCGCAAAGTGTGTAAGCATAAAAGCGGTGACTCTAGATGAGACCGGAAGTGATCCTTTGTGGGTAGTCTTCCTATGACTTGGCTTCGCTTCTTCTCTCTTATGGGTCTGGCTTCTTGGCTTTCCTTCCTTTTTCTCCTTACTGGTTTTCATTTGGTGTTTAAAGTGTACCACGAGAAGGCCAGCATAGAAGGAATAATATTACACTTCAAGAGGAACATAAGTTGTTGCTGCTCTTAATGGATAAGATGTTTTTAGCATATTGGGCGTTCCAAAAGAAAAGAGAATAAAGTATGTGTTTTAATCTATTTTTGTTTTTGTTTTTGTTTTTGCTTTATTTATTTGCTAACTATGCTTCAATAATGGAGCATTGCATTGTCTCCGGTGCAAATATGCAAAAGATATACTTCAAAGGGAAATGCTTCCTCATGTGGGCATGGGAAAGTATTGTAAGAGCATCTCCTAAAGTGCCTCACTACCTTGGAATCCAAGGTGCCACCTAAGATTTTCTTCATCCAACAGTGCCTCACTGACTTGGATTTTAATATCGAGATTGGGCGCCTAAGTGTTGGGCGCTTGTTCTGTTTTTAAATAGGCGTCTAAGGTTTGGGCGCCCAATTGTTTTTTTTAACAAAAATTTAAATCGGGCGCCTAAAACTTAGGCGCCCAATTATGTTTTGTTTTTTTTTAATTCAAATCGGGCACCCAAGACCAAGTCTTGGGCGCCTAATTTGGACTTATGACAAAAAATAAAATAGGCACCCGTTAAAAAATCCAAGTTAGGTACTGTTGGAGGAAATAGAGACTGACTGACTTGGATTTGGCTTTTTTTCAACCAAGTCAGTCAGGCACTTTAGGAGATGCTATAAAACCAAAAAAACATACTACTTGGGGTAAGTAATTTTCACTTGGATAATCAGTTATAGGATAAAATCAAAAAGTTGCTTGAATCTTCTCTTACTTCTGTTGTTTTTGCTAGATGTATCAACCATCAGCTTTTACTTTGTGCTCTTGGCCGAAGGCCTGAATGTGACATATACCACTATGGTAATAAGAGACTTGATCTTGCCATTCCTTTACTTGGTTATCTCCCTAATGTTGTAAGATATTTCCTTGATGAAGTAGGGGAATGATGAAACCCCACAATTGAGCTTCCACACTATGATGTCAACCTTCCCAGCTGGTGCACAAGGGACCTAGTGATACGGCACTTAACATTCAAGCGAGTTTCTGGACACTTAAAGAAATACTTGATGGAAGCATGGCCCTAGTTCTTAAAGTCTTTCAAGATCTAGACTATGCTTTGGCGTAGTACTTCCAAGGCTTGTAAGCCTCCAAATTGGTGAGAAGGCTAGCAAAATCATGACCATTTTTTATACTAGATTCATCATTCAAAAAGAATGCTTAAGCACAAGAAATGTCTCCAAGATCGGTCCTTAATGCTAGATACTAGTGAGTACTTTATACTAGAATTATGTTAGTTTCCTGTTATCAATGGTTATGTGTTTTCGTCTTTAAGTGACATGACAACTTTTAGATGTTACATCTAGGGCTGGCAGTTCGGGCGGGTTCAAGCTGGGCCATCGTGGGCCAAATAAAGTTCGAGCCGGGCTATGAATAGTATTCAGGCCGGGCCGGGCTAGCTTCTAAAAGACTTAGTCCGAAGCCCCCCGTGGAATATACGGGCTGGGTTCGGCCAGGTTATACGGCCGAGTTTGGGCTGGGTCTGGGCTGAATTCGGGCCGAATTCATAAGTTAAAAAAAACCCCTTGTTTATTCATTTTTATTAAAATTTGAGATGGGGACATAAAACCTTACCTCTCTACAAAAGTTCAAATACTCAAAATGAAGTGCTCATTTGGCCTTGTCACATATAATAAAAACTAATCTTTAAATAATAATAAAAAAACAAAAAAGCTATTCTAGTTCTAACTCTTCTTCTGATCCTTAGAGCAACTTATCTTGATTTCTTTCTTCTGCTAAATACCAATCTCTTAAACACATGGTCGCTTCGATTGTATCAGGCGCTAAACTACTATAATCTATTATCAACCGCCTAGCACAACTAAAAGTTGCCTCTGATGCTACTGTAAATGCTAGAATTGTAAGAATATTGTGGGCGATAGCAGCTAGAACGGGGAACTTAATTTTATTGACTTTTTACCACTTCAAAACATCAAAATCCGCATCATCTATTGTATCAGATTCAAGGTAACGAATCAACTCGTTTGATCCTCCTCTACTATGGGCTCCTCGACGAGTGTTCTCCCTTATTCTTTCTGTCACAGTTTGTGGTTGAGATAAGTTTGATTCGACATACGTTAATGGTGCGTTAAACTTACCACTCGCCTCGTAATCCTTAAAAAGTGTAGTTATAGCATGTCTAGCCACTTCAATTTCAAAACTATATGTAAAAAGGCAAATGACTTCTTTATAAAAAATTTCTAATACAACAAGCTTATTTTGAGGGTTTAATATTGTACCTATGACCCAAACCAACGGAACATGTTCCCAATATTTTTTATATTTGTCGTACATCTCGCCACAAATTTCTCGAAAATGTATACTATGTTTATGTTTAATAAATACCTAACAAATGTTAACTAAATGCGTAATAACTTCACAAGATGTAACATGATAACTTTTGGAAAAACATAGTGTTGCATCGTAAAAAACTTTAAGAAAATCTCGTAGTAGTTTTGTTTCTACGCAATCATCATCACTAATAGTGTGATTAAGGGTTTTTGTCATTTAATATTATGTAATTGGTTGTTGTAAAGAAATTATTGCGTTTAACATTAAATATGCAGAGTTCCACCTATGTTAAACATCTATTGACGGTTTTCTCGATTTTATACTTAAAGCTTGACATATTTTCGTAAAATCTTGATAACACTTTTGCGAACTGTGCAAATAAATTGTAGTCTGTCTTACATTTTCTAAGGCATCTTTGTATACATCTAATCTATCTTTTACTATGAGATTAAGATTGTGGTAACAACATCTCACATGAAAATATTGACCGTTATGCTGAATAGGTAACCAATTACTTAATTCATTACTTGCACGATCATTTGAACTAGCATTATCTAAGGATATAAAAAATATTTTATTTGAAATTCCATATTCGTTTCTTGCGTAAAAAGCAGAACTAGCTATAGTTAAACCATCGTGGGGGATTTCAAGTAACCTAAACCAAATAATTCTTTTTTGTATTGTCCAGGTAGAGTCTAAGAAGTGTGCAGTAACACAACAAAATCCTAATTTTGAAGGAGAGCTCCACAAATCACTCGTAAAAGATATTTTACCTGGAGTATTTTACAAAAGATTTTTTAATTTTTCCATTTCACTTTTGTAATATTTAAAAATACCAACTTTAACGGTATTCCTACTAGGTGGCTGAAATAATTCTCCATATGTCATCATTTCCCTCTTTTAAATGAGTCATTTTCACATAAACTAAAGGGTTACTCGTCAACTACTATATATCTAACTAATTCCTTGCGAGCAATTTCTTTATTAAAGCAAAAACTTGTAAGATTACCTGTAGGAGACCTGCCTAATTGTGTTTGTGTTGGATCTTGATTTAGTTTACAATCATCCATATGTCTTTTAAGGTGAGAAGTGCAGCTACCTCTAGAGGCATTATATCTATTTTTGGGATAAAATTTACAATCAACCAAAATAGTTATCTTACCTGGGAACTTTACCTGATTGGGATGTAAAGCCTCATACCTCGCAAACTAATCCCAAACCTCTGATCTAAGTTTTAGTGATCCTTTTGATATTTTACTAGAGAAGCTAGAAATTTCGGGGCTCGGATCTTGGGGGCTCAGATCTTGAGAGCTCGGATCTTGAGGGCTCGGAGGTTGGGTTGCCGTATAAAAATATGTTGGTGTACGATGTGAATCATTTTTAGTATACCTTATCTTGGGACTTTCGTCATCTATGTCGCTGATGGTAAAAAATTTTTTTCGTAGCCCCATTCTGAAATGCTTAAACAAACAATAACTCAATAAGTTTGTGAACTTCACTAATAATAAGTTGTTGATGATCTACTAACAATAACTCAATAAGTTTGTGAACTTTACTAAAAAGAAAATAACAAAGATCGTATAAATGTATAAAATGTGGAAGTCAATAGTGTTGCTAAAACTGTGGGGATCAAAAACACCAGTTTTGAAGGAAATAAGGATAGTTTGCAGATCAAAATGAACTGATTTTCACAGATCAATGTTTCCCAGTGTCAAATTCTCATACAATATCAAAACCCATTTCGGAAGAACCAAATCAAACAAAGACTCCAAATATATCCCCATCCAATATCTGATCAAACTAAAACAACAACATAAACACATATTAGATTAAAGAACCGATTTCCACATGCAAACTAAACAAAAACTCTACAAATACATCAAAATTACTTCTTCTTTTTTCACAAACTTCGATACTCAACATCATATCAAATTAGCATTACAAAAACAGAATTAAACAACACCGATCCACCAAAATCAAGCAATCTAACATCATAAACCAATATTATCGAGATCAATCAAACTACTCTATCTAACAAGATCCAGACCACAAAACATGACGAAAATAACCGAGGTCTGAGATGGTACTTACTTAGGTTCAAAGCAAAACAAACCAAACCAAGAGAGAAATAGAGAGGTTTTGAAGAAGAGAGAGAAAGATGTGAGAAAAGATTTTCTTTGTTCAAGTATTTTTTGAGTTGTTCGAATAAAAACAAACAGTTTGATTTTTGTTCGAATATTTTTTTGGGTTGTTTGAACAAAATTACACAGTTCGGTTTTTGTTCGAACAACCCAAAAAAATATTCGAACAAAAACCGGACTGCTTGTTTTTATTCGAACAACTCGAAAAATATTCGAACAAAGAGAATCTTTTCTCACAAGAGAGAGATCTCCTATCCCTGACCCAGCGGGTCCTACTGATCCATCTGTAAGAAGCCTCTATCCTTTTTGTGTGATACATTCAGCATGTTCCTCAAAAGGTCTGGAAGGTTTATCGCCATCCACCTCTTCTGTTAGATCAAGATTATGTTTTTTCCAATCTGGATCTTCTATTAGGAAGTTTGTTAAAAAGTCAGCCACTGTTTGTCATTTTTTTGAGGCTCTCTGCTCGAATTTAATGTCGTGCTCCCCCAAATTAACGGACCATTATTGCATAATGCGTAATTTCTCCTTCTTAGATAGTACTTCTCGAAGGGGATAGTTGGTAATAACTTTGACTGAATGAGCTCAAAAATAGTGTTTGAGCTTTTGTGAAGTATAGACAAGTGCTAGGAGGAGTCGCCCTATTTTAGAATATATTATTTCTACCGGCGTAAGGGTTTGGCTGATGAAGTACACTGGCATCTCAAGTTTTTTTTGAGCCATATAAGGACCGAGCTTATAGAGTTTTTCTGTAACTGCGTGATAGAGATTAACGATTCCTCGTTTTTGATCGGAGTGCTCATTACTGAGGATTTTCCCCAGATACTATTTAAGTTCTTGGAAAGCTGCTTCATATTCTTCTGTCCAATCAATTTTCTCGTTTTATCATCCTTTGCCTCTTCTAGTAGACTCATGAAGTAGCATGAACAACCATCGACATCGATTTAACGACTTGGAGATGAATCTATTAATAGCTGCAATCATTCCAGTGAGCTTATGCATATCTTCTTTGTTTTTGGAAATGGCATGGAGATCAGAACTCGAATCTGATTGTGATCAGCTTCAATTCCCTTCTAATTGATGCGGTATCCCAAAAATTGTCTAGAATGTACTCCGAATTGATATTTATCTGGATTGAGTTTCATTATGTATGACCGTAATATGTTGAAAACTGTATCGAGATGTACAATATGATCCTCCTTTTTTAGGCTTTTGCAGAGCATGTCATTAATGTATAGTTCAACGGTTTTTCCTAAGTACTCCTTGAACATGCTTGTTACTAGCCTTTGATAGGCCATTTAAGCATTTTAAGGCCAAATTGCATGACTTTGAAGCAATAGAAGCCTCTTTCGGTGATGGAGATGGAATTCTCTTAGTTTTCGCCTAGGAGAGGTATTTGGTTGTATCCTAAGGCCGCGTCCATCATAGATAAAAGCTTGTGTCCTGTTGTAGAATCTTGAATTTGGCTAATTAAGGGAAGAGGGAAACTATCCTTCGGTGTGTGCTTGTTTAGATACGTGAAATCTATACAAACTCTAAGTTTCCCATTCTTCTTTGGAACTGCTATTATGTTAGAAATCCAATCCAGGTATTTGGCTTCTTGAATGAAACCAATGTTAATCAACTTATCAATTTTATTGTTGACCTCATCTCGGAGATGAGGTAAAAGCCTATTCTGCTTCTGTTTGACCGTTGTAGCTTTCTCTCTTGTACTTAATTTTTGACTAGCCTTTGTTGGGTTAACTTTAGGCATTTCTTGGAACGTCCAAGCGAATACATCTTTGTTTGTTTGAAGGAAATTTATTAGGGCTTCTTTATCCTGTTGGATATACCCATCGATCTCAATGCACTATGTAGGCTCAACTATTGAAGGCTGATTTTTGGCGTGACCAACGTTCTGTAACTGCTATAAAGCAAATCTCTCAGATGTGTTAGGAATGGTAGATACTATGTTTTCGTAAGCTTGAGCAAGCTTTTGACTTTTTATTTTATCTCATAGATGCCCTCATTGTATTAAAAATGAAGTGCCTGGTGGTATGTGAGGGTGTGGCTTGCATGTTGTGTAACCAACAACGTCCTATTATACCCAAGAATCAGGACTTTGCATTAATAACATAGATTATGATGTCGAGTGTTATTGGCCCGGCCGTGATCGGTAGGATGATTTTGCCTACTCATTCTTCTTTAGATCCGTTAAAGCTACTGATATCGATGTCGTTAGGTATGATCTTCCCGTATCTATCATCATTGTATGCATGCCAATTTTTTTATTTTTAGCATGATGACCAGTACGTCATGATGTGGGCACTTGACATGACGTATGTCGCATTCTTTAAATTAAATTCCAGTTTGCCGAAGGCATGACTCGAGTAGGAACTTAGCTTATTTCTCCTGTTCCGTGAGATCGTAACACTTTATTAACCTCCTTCTCTTGAATCTGGTTAAATTGTTGATTTGGTGAATCTCGATCATGTGGTTGGGATAAAGGTGGTACAAATGTTTTTCCTTCGATTGCTCTTCGACTTGAATGACTTCGACATGCTTTTTATAGCTTCCATTTTTATATTTGTCCAGATCGATAATGTATTCATGCATTCTTCCATCTTTGAAATTGTACTCCAACAATCTCTATACGACATAGCAGTGGTCAGCTTCATGATGCGTTACCTTGTGGTGTATACAATATGGTTTGTTTTAGATCGGCTCGAGAGGCTGAGCTACACGAAAGAATTTGTATTTTTGTAGTATATGGTAAATTGCTGAAATCTTGACATTTAGTTTTAGAAGGACAAGTTTTAGAAATAAGTTCCATTTTCGTGATTTTCTTGTATCTGTTTTGACTTGTTTCTTATCACCCTAGGCATTATTTTTGCGTTCACTGTTTCTATATGTGGGTGGACCCTTCGCGGTTAGGATATTTTTAGTAGATTTATGCTTTTCAAACATCATCCTCTCCATATCGATATATCCATTGACCTTCTCAATCCTGTTTTCCAAAGTTGAGGGTTTGTTCAAGAAAATGTATTATTCTGCCTTACAATCGAGTTGTAGTGCACTGGTGAACGCTGATACGGATATTTTTTTATCGAGATTATTAACTTTCCTAGCAAGTTCAAGAAACTTCTTTGAAAATGCTTTGAGCCTTTTCCCTTGGGCTTGTTTGAGACTGATAAGAGTGCACAAATTCCCTTCTTTATCTTTATTATGAGCATATGTCTTGATGAAAATCTTCTGTAGTTTGTCAAATATAAGGATGAAATTCTCGGGTAGAGAGTGGAACCAGCAGAGTGGCTCCCCTTGAAGACTTGTAGCGAACAGTTGATAGAAAATATAGTTTAAGTTCGAATACAACCCTAAAGAATCTCGAAACTGTTGTACGTGCTCGCCATGATCTATTCCTTTGTATTTGCATATTTTAGAGTGTGGAATCCTGTTGGAACTTCCATGTCAAATAACTCTTTAGAAATTGGACTACCTTACAATTTGCCTAAATTGTCCTTGCTGGAAAGAGCTTGAGCTTCTATCAATTCTTTGATTCGCAGATCCATGTGCTCTAGTGTGATGTATTGGCAGGGTGTTGGAGCTGTCTATCATACAGGTCTTGGAATATGATTGCCGCTTCCTTCACTTGAACATTCATGAACTGGCACCCTGGATGGAGGTTGTAGCTCTTCTTGTCATTTTGATTGGTCACGTCCCCTGTTAATTTATGATTAACCTTCTCATCCCAGATGAATTGAAGCCTCTGGTACCTGAGAATCATTATGGTGGTTCCTGGAAGCTCCTTTTCTAGCGGTGCATTGTGGTCCCAATATGCTTCGTGCTAAAATCCTAGAGTTTGTGGGTATGACCTCATGTTCCTTGGGAGCTTGATCCTGCTTATTGTATTGCAGAGCTTTCAAGGCTGTTTACGGTGTTATCATATGTTCTTCATGTCGATTGAACTCCATCTGTCGAGTTTTGTATTCCTCTTTAAGTTCTTGTTCGCGAAGCTCTCGGTTATGCACTAACTGGTATTCGAGTTCATTTCGCTTTTCAGTTTCAGCGTTGAGGTTCACCCGTAATTCTGCCAATGGATCAAGTTTAGTTAAAATTTCATGTTGAGCCACCGAAGCTGGTCGCTTGGGGTTCACCATAATGAAATGTTAATCTTGGAGTAACTGTTTGTCTTAGGATTTTGTGGAAATGTCTTCTTTCCCATAGACGACGCCAAATGTAAGAGCCTAATTTTATAGCTTAAATGACTTCTTACACCAAATGTACCTGCGACACAATTAATAATAAATAATATAAACTGAAATAGGTGTTTAACATGGAAACCTCTGAATAGGTGAAAACCACAACCTCAATCTTGAGGATTTAGTGAAAACTGACTTTATTACTTTGAGATTGGGTATTCTTGATTACAATTTGTGATCTCTTGAGCCATAAAAACTTGGTCATTTCTCATATGTTTCTTATCCTTTTTATAGACCTCATCCCTAGTATGTTTTCTTGTGTCAGCACATTTTCCTAAAATTGGGGCAAAGTAGGAGTTACTCATATAACTGCTAATTCGTGGAAGATAGGTGTCATTGACTAATTATGTTTTATTTGAAGTGTTCGAGCCACGTTCCTCTTCAGTTCATGGTCTAGGTGTCACTGTTGACAGGATGTATGTCACGTGTATGTTGTGTGAGTCTATCATGGTACTGGTTCGATGTTATCCCAGCTCGAGGGACAGGTTCGTACAGACATCACCTCAACATATAACCATACTAGTTAGTAGAATTAAGGGCAAATCTTAATGCCGAAATAGTTAAACAAAATGATCTCGAGCGCTGGTTGGTTCAAGATCGAGAACTCCGCAATAAGGAGATGGAGGATGTGCGAAGAACATGACAATTAGAATCCAAATGACATGAAAAACATATGATCACTATGTAAGTCGCTCTGAAAGCCTTATAAGACAATCAATAGGGACCAACTCCCAGGGACAAAGAAGTTATGCCTGCTCATTCTATAATATCAGTGCGTGATAGACGGAGACCTCAAGGTACCATGAGTGGAGGGCCTACCAGACATTCGTGTAACAATCCACAAGAATCAGAAGCCTCGATTCATCTGGGATGAGAAGATCAACCTGAAGTTAGTAGAGGACGCCAACACTCGAAATGTCAAGAAGAGGAACCATGACTTCTAGCCAGGGTGCCAGTCAGAGAAGGATTGAATGAGAGATGTGAAAATCAAAACCCAAGACATGTGCAATAATCAGTTCTAATACCACATCGATATGTAATACAGGAGCACATGGATCAATGAATCAAAGAACTGATCATAAAAGCCCAAACTCTCTACAATAAAGACAAATTGAGGAAGTTACAGGGAAGTCTGATTGCTAAAGAACTATTCAAAATGGAAGTTCCAGCAGGATTCTACACTATAAAGATTTGCAAATACAAAGGCACTGATCCAGAAAAACACATCCAGCAGTTCCGAGATTCGTTGGCATTATAATCAAACTTGAATTGCATTCTTTGCCAATTGTTCACAGCAAGCCTTTAGAGAGAGTCACTCTGATAGTTTCACTCTCTACCTGAAGATTCAATATATACTTTCAACCAGTTGTAAAAACTCTTCATAAAGACTTTTGCTTACAACAAAGATAATGAGGAGAATGTGTACACTATAACCATCCTTAAACAGGCTCAGGGAGAGAAGCTTAAAGTTTTCACCAAGAAGTTCCTCAAACTTTCCAGAAAGGTGGATAACTTAGATCATAAAACTGCTATATCGACCTTCATCAAAGATCTACAGATTGAATGCAAAGCCAAACAACATTTGCTTTTAAACAAGCCTACTACTTTGGAAAAAAATATTGAAAAGGTAAAGGGGTATATCAACCTGGAAATGATGATGTCTGAAAGGCATAAATCTATTAAAAATGTCCTAACTGCGAAAGGTCCAAACACAGATAGAAATAGTGATCGAAGCAGTGTTGAACAAAGTGATAAGAAGTGAGCCAAAACAGATTAAGGTAAGACCCGAAAGGGAAACTTACTACTAAAGCTTGTCCTCCCAAAGTTAAATGTTAAGTACTCGGAAATCTACCCGATGTTGGCAAAAGACAAATTCTGCCACAACGCTCAACCTCTAGAACCAATTGAAGGAAAACCTTACTATAATTAAGCACCATAAGGTTTTACCAATTTAAAGAAAACCTTACTGCAGGTAAATGAAAATTTCATTCATCACGGCACTGACAAATGTTACGTGGTGCAAAGGCTAATGAAGTACATCTTGAAAGATGGAAGGATGCATGAATACATTATCAACCTAGAAGGATACAAGAATGGAAGCCATAATAAGCAGGTCGACATCATTCAAATTGAAGGAGATTTCAAAGAAAAGCACATGTGTCACCTTTATATTAACCACATGATCGAGATACATCAGATTAACAATTCGACCAGATTTAAGAGAAGAAGATTAATACAGTGCCATGTGTAATAGCTTATTTCGTATCTCGGACTCATACTTCGTCCTCGAACTCATCAGCATACATAAAACACTACTAAAGGTATGTCCAGCGTCCTTAGTTCGAGTTATCATTTTCGAACTCTATACCAACAAGTTCGAGCCTGCAGATGTACAGTCAGCCATAAAGGTTTTATACAATAACAAAGATCAGAACGCTACACAATCTGGTCAAATAGTAATCAAGCATTTAC
This sequence comes from Kingdonia uniflora, assembly GCA_014058105.1. Classification (NCBI taxonomy): domain Eukaryota; kingdom Viridiplantae; phylum Streptophyta; class Magnoliopsida; order Ranunculales; family Circaeasteraceae; genus Kingdonia; species Kingdonia uniflora. Next base: position 996,788 of record JACGCM010001830.1, on the reverse strand, counting down.
TTTGTAATGTTCATCGTTAAGAATCTTAATGGTCGCCAAACGGTCATATTATAAGGCCTATAAATAGGACCAGAGGGTTCGAGATGAGGGGACGAAAGAATTCTCACTTAAAACCTAAGAGAAGTACTCTCCCTCAAAAAAATCCCATACTCTTCAGAACATCCTTGTAATAGCTAGCATTCTGAATAACACCTCTCTCTTTCTAAAAATCCTTAAAAGAGGTCATGGTTTTTAACCTATTCAAAGGTTTTCTACGCTAAACTTTGGTGTTAGTTATTTTTAACATTCTGATTACATTTGGTGTAAAAGGCTAAGTCCGAATCTCGGAATTAGGCTATTACATTTGGCGCCATCTGTGAGAATGAAGTTCTCAAACCCATTGTCTTAAAAACCACTGATCGTCTTCTTTTATAATGTCACCACCAAGACAGAGCGCACCGATCGTTCAGGCAGAAGAAAATGCCACACTAGCAGATCTGCGAGCCACTTTAAATTCTAAAACAAAAAAATGTGCTGCGCTGGAACAACAATTAGCGAGTGTGCAGGACGCGTTGAAGGTTTTACAGGGTCAACATAATGCTCAATATCTCCAACCCATCGATAACAGACCTTCTTGTATTGACCACAAAGTTTGACATCACGAGACAGAATACTGCTTTGCTTTACAACATCTATTGGAATATATTTTTGTGGATGGACGAATACATAAGTACATCGTGGATGTTGAGAGTTACAAAAATGGGAGTTACAAACTTCCTAAGGAAGTCGTATAGATCGAAGAACCAGAAGGAGAGATGCATTTATATCATATATCTCTCAACCACCTCATTGAGACCTAGATGGTCAACCAATGAAACAGAAGCAAAAGACGACGCGTCGGCCAATGCCACAATTTATCCATGAAGGATAAAGAAGCCCGTTTACTTCCCGTATCAAGCTTTCAATGAATATAAATTTCTTTCGATGACTGTGATGTTCGACATGTCGATTTTCCTCACCATGACGCTTTGGTGATCATGTTAAAAATGAGAAATGTGGTATTTCATACAATGACGATAGATACTAGTAGTAGTATCGAACGACTATTTCAAATCACGATTGATCGGACGGAGCCAAAAAAGTACAACCCAATGACATTGATATCTGTGGATCGAACGGCTCAAGAAAAAACATGTAGGAAAGATTATACTTCCTATTACGGAAGGACCAGTAACAGTTGACATCATCTTTTATGTTATTAATGCAAAATCCTGGTATCTGGGGATAATGGGACGTTGTTGGTTACACAATATGCGAGCTATTGCATCAACTTATCATTTGGTGCTACGTTTTGAATGGAACGGCGACGTTTATGAAATTAAAGGCAGTCAGAAGTTAGCTCGAGCATGTGAAAATTCTATCATCATCATACCAGAGCCGTCATAGCCTCAGCTTGCATAGCAGTTACAAAAAACAACGGGAAACATTACAGAGAACTATACAATAAACTCTACAGAAAACCATCTGCCAAATGCAGAAAGCACAGAGTACGTCAAAATTAGTGAAGACAAATGAGGAAGGTATATCCACACTCTCCTACCTTCACCAGAACGAGATACTCGCATCCAGTTCCTTAAATATAATAGTGATGTGTTCACTTGGGCATTCCACAAAATGCTAGACATTGATCCAAAACTGGCTTGCCATAAGCTTAATTTGAAAGAAATAGCTGAAGCGGTCAAACAAAAGTAGAGAACTTTAGCACCAAGGCTCCGAGAAGAAGTTAATAAAGAGATCGATAAACTCATCAAAGTTGGTTTTAACTAAAAAGCCAATTACCCTTAATGGATCTCGAACATTGTAGCAGTCCCGAAGAAGAGCGATAAGATCAGAGTATGCGTGGATTTTACAAACCTCAACAAACACACTCCGAAGGATAGCTATCCACTTCCCATCATAAATTATCTGCTCGATTCGACCGCGGGACACGAACTCTTATCCATGATGGATGCCGCATCAGGTTACAATCAGATACCTCTTCTACCTAATGATCAAGAGAAAACAACTTTCATTACAGAGCACGGCTTATATTATTATAAGGTTATGCCATTCGGTCTAAAGAATGCTGGAGCCACGTATCAAAGACTGATGACGCAAATATTCAGATATCACCTTGGAAAAATAATAAAAGTCTACATTGATGATATGTTGTGTAAAAGTCTAAAAAAAGAAAACCATATCACAGATTTACACACTACTTTTGAAATTATCTGTTTCTACAAGATGAGACTCAACCCCGGTAAATGCCAGTTCGGAGTCTAGTCAGGCAAATTCTTGGGACATTTGATCAGGAAACGAGGCATCGAAGCTGATTCGGATCGTATTCGAGTTCTATTGTCTATGCCTTCTCCAAAAACAAAGAAAGATGTACAGAAGTTAGCGTGCAAGATTACTGTAATAAATCGTTTCGTCTCGAAGTCCTTAGATCGTTGTCGATGGTTATTCGACCTGTTACGTGAAGGAACAACAAAAAAGAAGTCAAAAAAGATCCTGAGATCGAGTGGACAACAGAATACGAAGCAGCATTCCAAGAACTCAAATGCTATTTGGGTAAACCACTAGTGATGAGTACACCTAAAGAAGGGGAAGAACTTACCATATACCTTGCAGTTATCGACAAATTACTAAGTTTTGTCCTTATTCGACTTGATGAGAAAACAAAAAACCTGTCTACTTCATCAGTAAAACTCTCACTCCAGCAGAATCTCGGTATACCAAGATCGAGAAACAGCTTTTAGCTCTCGTATACACATCACAAAAGTTGAAACAATATTTTTAAGTCCATTTAGTTCGAGTAATGACAAATTATCATTTGCGAGAGATTTTATCCAAACGAGAAAAATCCAGACGAGTACAACAGTGATCGGTAGCTATTGGTAAACATGACATCTATTTCGAACCATGATATTCTAAAAAGGGTCAAGAAGTAGCAGATTTCCTTGCAGACTTCCCTGTAAAAGATCCTGACTGGGAAGAAGATAGTACGGATACCAATGAAGAACAGTTCGAAGAAAAGATAGACTGGATAACTCAAAAGGGATGACGTCTTTTAACTTATGGATCTTCCAAACCTGGAGGATCAGGCATTAAAATCGTGCTTATCACACCCTCCAATGATAGGATCGAGAAAGCAATTAAACTCAAATTTGAAGCTATCAATAATAAGGCTGAATACGAGGCCATGATTCACGGTCTAGATATGGCTCTAAAAATTGGAGTCTCCGAGTTATCTGTATATACAAACTCTTTACTCATTGTGAACCATTACACAGAAAAATTCCAGAAGAACGGAAAGATGATCGACTATGCAGTAGCAGCAGCCGACAAAATACGCAGGTTCAAAAGGATTACTATTGAATACCTACTGTGCGGAGAGAATAGACATTCTGATTCTCTCGCCTATCTAGCAGGAGTCCTCGGTATAGAAGCTCGATATCTCAAGATCGAAATATTATCCACCCTCAGCATTAACATCATAAGCTCAAATTCTATTAATACTGGGGGTGTTGAAGAGGACAAAGACGATTGGAGACGACCTTTTATCACATATATTGGACTGCACAACAAGTTCAACGGCGAACTCCTTAAAGATCCTACTGAAAGACGACGCGTACTTGATAATGCTAAACGATACGTCATAGACAATGGTCTCCTTTACAAAATTTTGGTCACAGGACCATATTTCCTATGTTTATCCGACAAAGAAGCTCAAAACTTCCTGCACGGGCTCCACGAAGGAACCTGTGGCTCCCACACAGCAGGATGTTCTCTAGTCAATCGTGTTCTCACCCAAGGAGTTTTTTGGCCTAAAATAAAAGCTTAAGCTATTGAACTTGCACGCAAATGTGATGCCTGCCAACGATATGGCCCCAAATTCAAGCTCTAGCATTGGAACTCTATTCCAGCAATGTTGTATGGCCATTCAGACGATGGGCCCTCGACCTCATAGAAGAATTCCCCACTGCACCAAGCAAAAGGAAGCATCTCCTAGTAGCAACGGATTACTTCACTAAGTAGGTAAAAGCAGTCCCTCAATGCTGCACACGATAAGATAAAGTCATCAAATTTATATAGGAAACCATCATCATTTGGTTTGGCTACCTACATCTCATCAAAATCGACAATGGGCCTCAATTTGTCAGCTCCAGAGTCGTAGCATTCCTTAATCTATACAACATCATCTTCTATCCTTCCAATCCATATTACCCACAAGGAAATGGTCAGGGCAAAAATCGTTAACTGAACTATTATTGATGGAATCAAAAAATGTTTGACGAGAAGAAGGGTAATTGGGTCCAAGAATTACCACATGTATTATGGGCATATCCCATAACACCTTGGGTATCAACTGGATGTACGCCGTTCCTATTAGCATATGGTAGCAAAGCAATCATCCCCACTCAGTATCATCACCCCCTACGCGACCAAACCATGACATATGAAGAAAATGAATTTTAGCTGGCATATAACTTGAACTGGATCGAGGAAACTAGAGACAAAGCAATCATGAACTTGGGAAGATACCACCAAGCCCTAGCCCGATCGTATAACAAACGAGTTCATCACAGAGAGTTTGAAATTAAAGATCTCGTCCTACGAGAAGTTCTCAAACGCAGAAAAGAAGTCAATGCCAGGAAACTGGCCGAGAATTGGGAAGGTCCTTTTATCATTATTGGGAAAAGTGGTTTGGGTTCTTACGACCTCGCCACCGAACATGGGGAACGAGTACCTAATCCTTGGAGCACGAGGAGATTGAAGCTCTATTGAAGATAATACTCTATAAACAGTGTACTTTTCTACAATCAATCTATCATCTTGTATGACAATCTTACATTAATGAAAGACTTATGTTTGATCCCCATACATCTGAGTATTTTATACTATTTAATATAGTACTCTATCTAACACATTCATTGTACGCCAATCTTACACCAATGAAATACTTGTGTTCTATTGCCTTACATTATAGTACCTTTCTAATATATTAAACACGTACTTCTATACAGATTGCAGATCGTTTGTTACTTCGGCCAAACTGATCATCTATACATTACAGATCGTTTGTTGCTTTAGCCAAACTGATCATATATATATTACAGATTGTTGGTTGCTTCGAACAAACCGATTATCTATACATTGCAAATCATTTGTTGCTTCGGCCAAACCACCTCATTATTATATGTCTCCATAAGATGATAGCAATACTATTGAGGCATAACAAAGGTCAGTATGCATATATACAAATCATTCACTCTACATTTTAAGCAGTTCTATATCTATTATACTCTTTCACAACATCAATCGCTATCACTCAAACTATCATTTATATCCCTCAAACTTTCTACATCGCCCCATACAGCAGACACACCAGCTCGAGCTGAACACTTTCTCGCCTCTAAACTATGACGATTTTGTACTTCTTGAGCTAAAAACATAACTCGAGCTGGGTCCGGAACTACACCTCTTTCTTTTAAGAGCTCTACATAAGCTTCTTTTAAACCCCGTTCACTATCTACTTCGACCTCGAAATGCAATGTCAGAGCTATCAACATACTTTGACACCTAGCCTTATCACTCGGGTCATTAAAACTAGTTAACTCTTTTGGTTTTCGAACTAATACACCCATTTTGTCTTCCTTTCTTAACACCTCGTCCCTCTCTATTTTTATCTTAGCATATCTACACTGGAGATTGTATAACTCCTTAAAAGTTTTCTCAAAATTTAATTTAAATTGCCTTCTCTCATATTCAGTTTTATTAAGTACCTGTTGAATACGAGCCACGAAGTCCCTCGTTCTACTCAATAACCTCTCCAGTTCATAATTAATTTTTCTCAGTCATTTTATTTCCTACACAGATTACAAATATCTTGTCACTAGACATTCATTTAAAACTAACATATTAAAAGGCTTCTATCAAACTTAACAGCTTTACGACCATACAAAGTACAAATTCCATCAACATTAAACAAACTATATAGTTCGGAACAGAATACTACAGATTTCTAAAGAATCTTTCTATTGTCTACCTCAGCTAAAGGGTCCGTTATCTTCTCAACAACTTCAGCTGGTTCAGCAGATGTAGCAGGTACATGGGTTGGATCAGCCACAACCTCATCTTCTACCTCTACAGGAAACTTTATCTCTTCGTACTTGCCAACTTGATATCAACGAGAGTCAACCCAAAGGAGTAAAAGGATTGAATAAAATAATTTCTTTCCACCTTCAATGCCTCACATGATCGTGACATCACGTTATCATGCTCAGATAACACTCTCTACCACTCTTCAGCGATCTTTAAATCTTCAGCTCTCTTCTCGAGCTCAGCTTTGAGCTCCTACATTCGAACAGATTGGGCATCAAACTTTAGAGTCAGACCCTTAAACTCCTGACTCCCTTTAGCAAGACACTTCGTGACCCCTTTCATCAGCACAAAGAGCTACCAATACAAAACACAAACACAAGTTCAGCACAACAGCTTTTAGTTTGATTACAGCACAACAAAAGATAAAGAGCACATACCGCAAAAGTTTGTTCGATACTCTACATTGAGTTACTGCGGATTAGGCCCAACCATCATACATTATTTATGCTCGAGCTCCTTCATCTTAGCAGCAGCATGAGGGTTAGTACGGGAACTACCCACTTCCTCATGACGTTTTCTCTTCAACAGGTTCTTCTAGAGCTCTACAGGATTTGCCACACCCAATGCCAGTCTAACCTCTACATCCCCAGAGGTAATCTTTGCAATCTCTTATTCTGTGGAGACCACCCTAGTGGCAGACGAACTTTGCTGGGCAGACTTACCCGACCTTTGCGTATGTTTTGTGTTGTGAGAAGCAGGAGGAGGAAGACTAAGAATATCGTCCACAGTCACCCAAACTTTCTCCTCAGCCATAACTCGTTTCTCGTACGCTCGTTAAACTTTGAGTACTACAGAATCTACTTTTTTATCCCTATGGATACCGAGTTCACCAAGTACTTTCTTTAACTTATTCGGCTCCCTAGCAACGCAGTCGAACAGACTGGCCTTGTCAGGCATCGATAAAGGTTTAGGCTCTGCCAAAATAAAGAACAACACATTATTTAACAGCTCGCAGACATGGTATTAGTTATTCCAAGATTAGTCAACAGTACTTACCCAGGTTATAATACCTATAGTTCAGTTCGAATGCTGGTTCGTCTGGAACCTGCATACAGTTACCCCTACCCACACAAGATGATCGTTCCATGGTCTACCCGCAGATTCAAAGTCAATTTTTTTTACCTAGATGAATTACTATACAGGTAACCACTACTTCGACCTTGGACATATTTCTATTTATAAAATTTTAACACATCCTCAGCTTCGAGTTGCTTGGCAGTTCCTTCCTGCCTCTATTTTTTATTAAGTACCTCGCACACCCTAACTATCTCGTATGCATTCCCAATTAACTGGGCATGACAACATTGTAATACATTCATGACCCCTTTTGAGAAAAAGTCAGAGGAATCTTCAAGCCATACATGACCTGATTTAAAAAATATTAAAATTCACCCCTCGGGTCAGTTAGCCCGAGGCCATTGTAGTACGAGAGAGTCACATCCTCACCTATCCCTCTCTCCTTTTAACACTTTTCTAAGCAAGGGACTTGATAATATTCAACCCCTCGCCTTTCCCAGGAACATAGGCCCTAAACCAGCGACCTTGCTCCTCCCGGTAACTTCCCCATTCCTCTTGCAATTTCTTCTTATACATTAAAAATTCTTTGCCTACATCTACCCCCTCTGGATAAATGACAAATAACTTCTCTGCCTCTCCTCTATCCTCTTTATCTATAACCTTCTCCATGTTACTGGGTCCCCCAACCTCTACAATTCTCTTAACACTGTTTACCATTTCTTCCACAGTACTATGTTCGTCCTCCATCCCCGAAGACGAAGTTTCCCCCGAACTGGAAGATACTACAAATTTACTAGTAGGAATACTAGGTTTAGAACGTATACAGGACCTACAGATACTCAAATTATTTTATCATTACTCTACATACAGTAAAAACAACCTCACCTTCTACCCAGTCAACACGTCTACTTTATAAATTCCCAAAACGAAGACACCACAAATCAATCATTTCAATTTTCTCTCTCCTTCTTCAAAACATGTATTTTCTCTCTCTACAGTTTGATGGCGTACCAAAACTTATACACAAACCTATCATCACACATTTAAAATATCTTAGCCCCTACATTATCAAAACCCTATGCCCATCAACCAAAAATAGATACATATACAAATTACTGAAAAGCAACAAATCAAACAAACATAGACATATGTCACTAACCTGTACTTGAAGAACAACAATCCTCCACTTTACCCAGCCGTCTTTCTGATAATGTTTGTTCCAGTCGTTTTTTCACAGATCTTATATCACACAATGAAGCCTTCCCTCTCAGATCAAAATCAGAGCTCATACATTTTCTCTCTGAGAAAATAAGATTTGTACAACTTTTTTCTCTCTCTGCAACTGTTGGTTATTTATGAGGGAGAAAGAGTTGAGTTTTTATACTCTCCCTCGATTTTCGAAATGACAGCTCCTTTTAGGCACGTGTCAGTCACCCCTACTGTCTCCACAAGTACGTCTTTTCGGTGGAAAACATCATCATGACTTCTGTGATAACGCCTACCGTCATCACGTCTGTCTATATTCTCTGCCATTAAAAAATGTTGTACCTCTTCCTCCACACAGTACAAACGACCAATCACCTTACATTTATACTCTTCTAAAATCCTACAACATTCCTAAAATAGTACAATATTCAAAATTCGAAGATATCTATACTGCTGTTAAAATCTTACAGTTGTCATCCACAGTATCCGTACACAAACAATAAAACATAATACTTTTTTCTTATTTAATCAAATAGAGGCATCAATTATACCTCATCTCACACTTATTACACAGAATACTAAAAATAGATTACTTATTACGAGCTCTCACAATACAACCTCATTGAGCTCCCCAGTCACATCTAAAGTAGCCTCGATGGTTTGCCTCCCCACACAAAATTATCTCTCCTCTTGCTGCCCTTGCGTCCTCTTCAATAATCTTGTCACACGCGAGCTGTCGAACAGTCAGTTCTTGCACAGTGGCACTCAACAGAGACCTACAAAACACATCGCACCAAAAAAAAATGATCATACTCTGCGCGCTTACCTTCGTCATCTAGTCCAAACAGATTTAATGGCCATGCCGGTAAAACAACATCATAAGGCAGGCTACAAAAATATCGCTCACAAAGTTTAACAACCTTGATATGGAACCGATCATCTGCTGCTTGATGAACACGTTGAGAACGGGTCCTCACCATGGTCAATCACACTACCTCTATAACAAACTTATCCCTGCAAAAGATACAAGTCATACCACCCAAGAATCACTACTTTATTGCCACCAGGAAGATATTTGGAAATTCACACCTCCACACTAATTGTGCTAAAGTATATCTTTCTAAAAATTCATAGAACAGCAGAAGATCAGCCCAAGATCCAAAATATTATGACAACTCATTATTTCCATATGATCAAATATCTCCTCGGATTTCATACAAAAAATAGGCATAAGGAAACATTCAAAGTAATGCAAGTTCAGCGGTAACAATTATAGCTCCTTATCACTTTTATCCAAAGTTCAAAACATTCTTACTACCAGTTTGCAAACACAGATCGCAGAAAAGCATAGTTTAAGACTCCTATTTCACAAATAGAAAAATCATAAAAAAGCACGATGTAAATAATCATGATAGCAGAACGAAGATATTTCATTTAGTTTGAAAATGGCTCTTAAAAGATACTTTATAGATAGCAAAATGTTCCAAACAAATCCAACAGATTACTTTACAGATACACTATCGGTCCAGACAATATACAAAATACTTTCAAAACAGTTCGACGTGTCTCTCAGCAGTCAACAAGGAAGATGACAAAAGTTGCAGCAGCTTCCAAACTTTGATCCCATGCTACAAGCTCCAGGAAATAGTTAGAACTGGAAATCACAGATGAAAGATCTTCTTCATGGCCAAAATCTATGGTCCATGGAAGAAAATGATCCCCTCCATCATCGTCACCTCTTCCACCATAACCCCCACTTCCCCGCATGCTAGAGACAGACATAAGGCCCTATTTTTTAGAAAAGACACACTCACTAAAAGGATATCGGCGAGACTCCCTCGAACGGGCGCCTGCCACTTTATCTTCAGCTGTCACAGCCTCCTCCGCCAGTAACCGAAGCCCATTCCGGCGCTCTGCCTCAAATATCAGCAGATAATAGAAACGCATCATCTGAAAATGATCATCCCCCGCCTCCATCACCTCTTCATATGATATTCGGTGATAAGTAGGCGACACATGAATCAGTGTCGGTAGATGTAGAGGTTGGTATCCAAAGTACCGGATACGCAACTCTACCATTTTTCTACAAATCCTATACTCCTGAGATTGGTTCCTGGTAGCCACCATACCCTAAACAGTTACACATTTTCCAAGTATAAAAACAAGAAGAAAGAAGAAGAATATTAGAGATGAAGACTTGGTTCATCACACTCACCTCAGAATTCCTTTTATACTGTAAGCAACATTCAAAGTTGACTCTGTAAATTCCTAACGTTAGAAGGATTTCCCATACAAATAACATTGACTAGAACAATTGGTTCTCAGAAATCCAACAACCAACAAAAAGATACTCATGAATATACATTATAAATAATTCCCAGATATTATCTACAACATTAATGACACTTTTCACCCAACACCATTCGCCCAAAAGATTTCCCCATCATCTTCTTCAACAAGCCCGATGACATCTGGAGATCGACCTTTCACCACGGCCATAATGTCGAACTCGGAGTAGCCATCTTTCCGTAAATGATGAACCTTCAAGCTAACTCTCTTCGAAGCTGATCTAGCTATCTCATCAGCTAGCTTAGCTCGTTCATCCTCAATCTCCTTCTCATCAGTCATCAACGAATTCCAAAAATCATTTCCAACTTCAAATTTTAAATTACCCATACAAAGTTTGAGTAAACTTCTCAACTGAAGCCACTCGTGCCTTCAGTTGAGAAGGGGCAATTGTAGGGACTTGTTCCTCAACCTCCTATAACAGCGAATTGCCAAAATGCTAGGCTCGCGCAAAACCTGAAGGACATACACCTTGATAATGTTGACACCTGTCCCACGGGCTAGTAGCTGACGTGGCTCGAACCCTAGCTTCCAAAAGCTCCGTTACTTTTTATCTAAATCTAGGAGAACGTGTTCCTGCCCACTGTTTTGGATGTTGTTGTTTCTCTTACACCAAAATTCTTGCTGCCTGCAAAGCCTAATACTCTAAAAGAGATCTTAAATGATCCAAGGATTTTTCCATATTTTAAGGTTAGAATTTTAATAAAGATTTGAGTTTCTTTTTGAATTTCGTACTTAAACACTTTATGAAATTTTCATAAGGATTGTGTGGGGGCAATAAATGGTACGTACATCCCAGCGCTTACAAACGCTGATGATCAGGGAGCTTTTCACAATCGAAAAGGGAGTATTTACGCAAAATGTTTTAGCCGCATATTCATTCGATTTTCAATTTTAGTATGTTTTGGTGGGCTGGGAGGTTCGCCTTTAGGCTCACGTATACTACAGTCAGCTTTGACAAGAGAAGATAAGCTTCAAATCCCTGAAGGTATAAGTTATTAAGCGTACTAGTAGGATTAAATTAAATTCGAATATATACTAAATTTATTTTTATATATATAGGGAAATTCTATCTTATCAATGCAGGTTTTGCAAACATATAAGGTTTTTACTTGCTCCATTTCGTGGTATTAGATATCACTTAAGCGAATTCGCGAGCGGTGATAATCCAAGAAATGCAAAGGAGTTATACAATCACCGACACTCATCGGCCAGAAATTTCATAGAACGCATTTTTGGCATATTGGAAGCCCGCTTTGCTATATTGAGAATTGCTCTTCCTTACCCATTTGAAACACAGGTGAAGATTATTATTGCATGTTGTATCATACATAACCACATAAGAATGGAGAACAAAAATGATCAACTATTCAGTGAAATGGAAGAAGATGATAATGAAGATGAAGATGAAGAAAATCAAGTGCAAATGCAAGGAACTAGGGGTACTTCGTGAATGACACAACAATAAACTGCAATTCAATTGAGATAAGCAATTTCTAATGCAATGTGGAATGACGAGCAAAGTGAAGAAAACGAACATAGTGAAGAAGGTGAATAACAGATATTTGGTTTTCGTATAAACAATTTGAATATTAATGCAATAAGTAATATTACAATCACTTACATGTATTGATGTTTTTAATAAATTTAATTTGAGTATTTATTAGAAAAAATTAAAATTAATTATAAGAACTGGTTTAGGATACAAGTATCCAAACAACATACAAGTCAGAATCAGAATAATAGGTAAAAATGACCAAACAACATATTAAACTGAACTACTTCAGGTTTATACATATCCATGATAGGCCAACTAGGTTTATACTTGGCTGCCCAAAAATTTAAGTATCCAAACAGCCCCTAAGCGATTTTTCTTACCACAGTGTTTGGATGCCTTAAGAGCATCTCTACCAGTGTTTGGTGATGATGCTTGAGTTAAATAGTTTTGAGTGACAAACCCTAGCTCTAATAGTGGTCAACCACCAAACTCTATCACCGCTGGAGATGGTTTGAAACTAAAGAGAAGAAATCACTCACTAAAAAATGTTTTCGTTGAGAAATTGAAACTCGCCGCCTTTCTCCCTCCCTTCTGCAACTACTCTCTCTCTCTCTCGATCTTTCTCAGTCACAAGTAAGTTCTCGCTCTCTCTCTCTCTCTCTCACACACACACACACACATAAACACATACATTTCTCTACTTAGGGGATTTCGGGTTGAATCAATCTTCTCTCTGGTATTTGTTAGAATCTAAGACCCCTCATTTGTAATTTTTGCCCTAATTTCTCTTTCTCTCTGAAATATATGCAGGTTTGAGACCTGAATTCATCTCTCTTCATGGATCCGTCGAGCTCCAACGCATCTACTGCTAAGGATTTGAAGGTATATCTCTCATAGTCTTACTGGAAAGAGTCTCTCCATGAACCATTACGAAGAAGTTGAATCCAAATGAAACATGTTAATTAATCATGGTACATATGAGATGCTTTATTAGCTCTATGATTTGTAGATTGTACTTGTTGATTTTTATGTTATTTTGGCTTTATGAGTAACTATTTCCAGGTCCTCTTCATCATTTATTGTAAGTTTGATTTAGAGAATATGAGTTTTGGACACATAACTTTGTTGTATCATGAAGCCAAAGTTGACCCTAAATTTGCAATGTAGTCAAAGGTGTTTGAACAATGTTCAATGTGAAGAGTCCAAACAACATGAAGCCATTTAATGATTGTTTCGGAGGGTTCATTGTTTTGGACAGAGGTTGGGGATGTGGTTGAAGTCTGAGATATCTCAACTGGAGATATGTGCTTGAAGTTAGCTAGAGTCTTTGAGAAGTGTATACAATCCTATGGGCACTCTAAAATTGGTTTATCTGAAAGGGTTTGAAAAGAGATATTTGGAGTAATGCTTCAAAAGTTTTGGCCCTAGCCCGTACTCTTCTACAACAAATTTTGAATACCTTCGTAGGGTACTTGTGCCAGGAGAGATAACATTGATATAGAAGTCACATTTAGCGTAATGGGATCTTGACTACACTAATTTCTTTGGAGGTGGTGATGCTAATAGAGCAGATATTGGAATAGGCGGTGATCCAATGCGAGTTTTGGTTAATATAAAGATGGACAGAGTAGTGAATAGTGCTTGGTCACTTGGAGGCATTAAATGTTTTCTTAGAGTGGATGCGCAAGGGACAAATTCAGGTAAAAGTAGATGGCAAAGGGACACGCTAGGTGTAATCTAACTTTGGTGTATGTTTTTGGACCAATGTGATTTACATAGGAGACAAAAACTTTGGATTCTTTTGACATGGTTTCTGGATAATTGGTGGTGTTACATCTCGTATGTATGTCAAGACCACTAAAATGGGTAAATCTGATTACGAATGTGACTTCTTGGTGAATACGACTTACTATGAAAAGGCTATCTTGAAGATGAGTTTGTTGGCTAATGGGGTGAAACATCCATGATTGTTGGGATGTAGCTTATTGGGGATCTTGGATCACATTTAAGGTTCTTATGGCTATGCTCGGGTGAAGAAATTAATATGGATCTTGGGATTAACTACCTTTGTTGGAAATAATTTAGCGGAAGCAGCGAATTAATGACTAAATAATGTAAAACTCGAATTGACTCTAACGAACTGAATTTTGTCAATTTTATAATCATAAACTGAATAACAATGGCGGGCCATAACCTTTATTTTTAGAAATTTAATAAAACTTCTTAATTCTCTTGGGATTTCCATAAAGGGATCTTACTTAAACAAAACTGACTATATAAGAGCATTTGTAGTTGACTTCCCAATTATTAGTTACCAAAGTTGACTTAATTGGTTAATAAAAGCCAAATATTTTTTTCCTACTATATTGGACTCCTCAAAACCTACTCACCAAATAGCACGAGTCATATTTGCCATAAAATCCTTATATTTGTGGGCAGATTTTGTTTTAATCCTAATCCACAATACAATAGAAAAGCTCTAGTTAGCTGAAAAGTACGAAGAACACCAATTGATTGGGAAAAATAAAATCTTCAATTGCTTAAAATGAAGTAATTACAATGAATCACTCTAAAACCCTAAGCTTCTTCCTCAGAACTCTTTCTAGATCTAACATAAGAAAAAAAAACCTAAGTTCCCTTTATATACTAGGGAACTCAAAATTACAAATAAAATGCATCTCGGGGCAAAAACACGCCTCAGAAATGCAACCACCGCCAAAGTCGTTCGAACAAAATAGGGAGTCGTTCGAACGACTTTACGCCAATTGGTCTAAAACCCTAAAAACTTGACAAATCGTTCGAACGACATCCAAGCTCGTTCGAACAAAAATTGTCTATGGGCCAAAATTCCAATGAGTATGAAAAGAGTCGTTCGAACGAAATAAGGAGTCGTTCGATCGACTTGGGTTTCCTGGGCCAAATTTCAGAGAGGTGAAATTGGGTCGTTCGAACGACTCTCAACCTCGTTCGAACGACTTTGGTTAATCCCCAATTTCCCTAGATCCTCCTGGATCATGGCTCCCCCCTTTAGGAGCCTTGAGCTCATGCTCAAGCTAGAACTGGAGATGTGGGAATGCGGCAATGCCCAATTCCTTGCTGTACCACTGCAAACGGTCTCCACCCTCGGGAATACATAGTAGACTGCCCTGTAAATCAAACCATCCTTCAAAACATACTCGCATGTCTTGCCTTGAAGCAACTTCTCGTGAATCACACTGAGCTCCTTATCGTCGTCATACCCTGAAACGTACTCAGAAGGAACAATAGGCTGGATCTGCATAGCTACCAACAAAGCGGAAATAGTTGGTAATAGGGGTCGAGATAACATATCAGCCATCTTGTTGTCCACTCCTTTTTTATACTTGATCAATAAGGTATACTGCTGAAGGTACGACATCCACTTCATATGGCGAGTTTGCTGAAGCTTGGACTGTGTAGATAAGAACTGTAATGGTTTGTGATCGGAATGTACCACAACCTCCTTCCCCAATAAGTAACTCCGCCAATGTTTTACTGATTGATATAACTCGTAGAACTTTTTATCGTAGGTAGGATAGTTGCGTACTGCTCCTGTAAACATCCCAGAATGGTAAGCAACCGGCTTCCCATCCTGTAAAAGGATTGCTCCAATGCATAGTCTGACGCATTTGTCTCGACCTCAAAAGGCCGCTGCAAATTGGGCAATGTTAACATTGGTGCATCCGTAATCTTGCGCTTTAGTAACAGAAGTCTTCTCATGGTGCTCTTCCCACAAAAACTGTACTCCGGTCTTCGTCAAAGAATGTAACGGTGCGGCTATTTGTGAAAAATGCCGAATAAATTTCCGTAAGTACTGACAAGAACCCATAAAACTTCTCACTTCCGTTACTGTACGGGGTCTAGGCCAATTAGTAATGACCGAGACCTTATCTGGATTGACCTTAATCTCGCCGCCACCAACACTAAATCCCAAATAGACCCGCTCCCTCTTCCCAAACTCGCACTTCTTCCCGTTTAGAAAAAGTTGTTGTGATCGTAAAATGCTCAACACTTTGCGTAAATGTCCAAGGTGCTCCTTCCATGTACGACTATATATTAAGATATCATCTAAATATACAATCACAAAATCATCAATAAACGCACAAAGTACTTCATTCATTAGCCGTATAAACGTCGTCGGAGCATTGCATAACCCAAAAGGTATCACCAACCACTCAAATAAGCCCTGTTTAGTTTTGAACGCTATCTTCCAAGTATCCTCCCAGATTTGAACTTGATGTAACCCGACTTAAGATCTAACTTGGTAAAAAACCGAGCCATCTGCAACTCATCTAAAAGTTCGTCAATCCGTGGAAGCGGATAGCGATTCTTCACCGAGATCTTGTTCAATGCCCGATAATCCACACACATCCTCCATGACCTATCTTTCTTCGACACTAGTAACACCGGCGAACCACAAGGTGAGTAACTTGGATTAATAACTCATCGCTCAAGAAGTTCATGTACTTATTTCTTGATCTCATCAGACTTAATAACAGAAGTCTGATATAATCCAATATTGGGTAGTGGCTCACCATTCACCAATGTGATATCATGCTCCACATCCCTTTTACGCGGTATCCCTTCGATGCCCAGAAACAAGTCTTCATACTCCTTTTGCAACTCCCCCATATCGATTTGTTGCTTAGGAGACATTGCCAAAGTTGACAATACCGTAGCCGACGGACCCTCTTGAACCGGTCGCACCAACAATAATACAAATTTGCCGTTCTCATTAACCAACCTCTTCGCCTGAGTCGCTGCTACCAAATTACTGGTAGTGATATGTTCCTTGCACACATTGATATGAAACTCCGTCCCATCCTTCACAAGACGATACTTGCGAGCTCGACGGTAAAAGATTGCATCTTGGTCCCAAAGATGAGGGCTACCCAAGATGACTTGACACACGTCCAACGGAACCACCTCACATGTCACTTCGTCAATAAAGTTCTCAGTAATCGCAAACTTGAACGTACACTGCTTAGTGATCTTCAGCTCCGCGTCTTTCTGAATCTAACCCAAACCATACGGCTTAGGATGACCCACAGTAGCCAAACCCATCTTCACCACCGCCTCAAAAATTAAATTCTTCTGACTACCCGGATCAATGATGGCCTTGACTAAGCTCTGCTTCACTTGAATGTTGACATAGAAAAGCTCTACCCGACTCGCCTCGTTGATAGCTAGAGGTTGCTTAAACTTTAGAGTAAGCTTAGGATTTGACTTATCTAAATCCGGAAGATCCACAATCGCTGCGGCCAGTGCACGTTTCTCTTTCTTGCCCTTCTCCTCCTTCGGCCGAAGCTCCGGGTAAAGTTTCCAACATCTATCTGAATTGTGCCTATTAGCCTTACAATGACTACAGATAATCCCTTTGGATGAAGACCCCTCTTCTTTGGACTCCCCTTTATGATCAAACTTCCAAGTAGACTTGTACCCCGACTTGCTCTTGTCGTCTTTCTTGTCGCTCTTCAAGTACTTGCCTTTAATGGCAATTGCTTTAACGGTAGCATCCTCGATATTGTCCACATTAAAGAGCTTCAATTCTCTTCTAATGGACTTCGACAAACCTCCCGTATATTTCATGAACACCTCGTACTCATCCACATCAATATCCAAAATCAACGCTTGGTTATAAAACTCTGTAGTGAATTGTTGTACGGATTGCCCAAACCTTTGGTGCAAATTGTGCCATTTGTACCATCGTTCTTGTTCATACCCAATTGGATAGAATTGCTTCCTCACCAAAACCTTGAATTCCTTCCAACTCAGACTTTCGACATCATGTCGTTTCTGATAGGATTTCTATCACGTCAGTGAGCGACTTGCAAATTTCAAAGTAGAGAAACAAATCTTCTGAGCGTTGAAATATTTATAAACAGAAAAATAGGTCTCTAACATATCTAACTAATTATCCAACTTCTCGGCGTCGACGGAACCATCGAATACCGGAATTTCAATCTTAAAGGCAATACGGATATTACGCATAGGATTCAAGGACTTACCAAAACCCAAACGCTCCTTGACGGAATCGGCATCACTACCTCCAAAACCCCTTTCTCCATCTACCTCCAAAACCCCTTTCTTCCTCGAGCGGCCTCGCCGATGAGAGCGGCCTTGCTGTGTCGCCGAAGCGGATGCCTTCGCGAGTTCGTAAGACACAATTGTTCAACTAACTCGCGTACAGTAGAAGTTAGGTCGGAAACTGTCGTTTCCAAAGTCGTGAGTCGATCCTTGGAATCGTCCATCTCCAAATCGCTCTTCTTCTTCGAATTAGGTTTGCGATGAATCGTTAACGGACTCACTTGCTTCTTCGTTTGCTTGAGACGGTTACGTGTAGAGACCATAAACCACAATCAACCCCCGAAGATCGTAATTGGAGCTCTTATACTACTTAATCCACAATACGATAGAGAAACTCTAGTTAGCTGAAAAGTACAAAGAACACCAATTGATTGGGAAAAATAAAAGCTTAAATTGCTTAAAACGAAGTAATTACAATGAATTACTCCAAAACCCTAGGCTTCTTCCTCATAACTCTTTCTAGATCTAACATAAGAAGAGAAATAACTTAAGTTCTCTTTATATACTAGGGAACTCGGAATTACAAATAGAACGCATCTCGAGGCAAAAGCACGCCTCAAAAACACAACCACCGCCAAAGTCGTTCGAGCGAAATAGGGAGTCGTTCGAACGACTTTACGCCAATTGGTCTAAAACCTTAGAAACTTGACAAGTCGTTCGAACGACATCTAAGCTCGTTCAAACGAAAATTGTCTATGGGCCAAGATTCCAGTGAGTATGACTGAAAAGAGTTGTTCGAACAAAATAAAGAGTCGTTCGAACGACTTGGGTTTCCTGGGCCAAATTCCAGAGAGGTGGAATTGGGTCGTTCGAACGACTCTCAACCTCGTTTAAACGACTTTGGTTAATCCCCAATTTCCCTAGATCCTCCTGGATCAAATCCTCACAAAATTTGATTGCCACAAACATTAAATTTGGTTTGGAGAAGGAAATAGATCGTCAAATTTGGAGAGCCAAAATGACTTTAAGCAATTTGACTTTAATTTGGAGAGTCTAATGTAGGTGTTTTAAAGGGATTAAGCTTTCCAAATTTACCTTAAAGACTAATATGGAGAGTGGACTGCAGATGTTCTAGATAAATTTCCACAACAATAAGGAAATAAAATAACAATCTAAACATTATAAAATAGTCTTGATAATTTAGGAAATATGTAAAATAAAAATAATTGAGTAAAAACAAAAATATGGGTAATTGTATGAGAGGATACACCGGGATCCATGTGACACATATCTTGATGAAACCTTACACTAAACACCCCATCTTTGGAAGAGTTTGATCTAAAAATTTGATGATTTGTTGAGGTTTCCCATACAATAGCCAAGTTCTTCAATGTTCGATCCTCCCACAAAAATTTATAACACGAAGATCGAAGCACATGAATCTTGTTTGGTGCTTAAATAAGCATATAAAACTCCCATCCACAATTTCTGGAAATAGAGAATGACAAAATAAACTATCATGCTATTGATATAGAGCTAAAAGTTTCTCCTAAAGAAGGTCAAATTTGAGAGTTGGCTACACCTTAGTTTCGACCTTGATGACCTTTTGGTTCACAACTTTAAGAGAGCTAGATTGCCAAAACTCTTATTTTTTCTTTCTTTATGGATTTTATATACCAAGATGTAGGAAGTAGCCAACATATCGTAACCAAAAGAAGCCATTTATTATTGGTATTTTGACGTTATATGGAATAGTGGCTTTGGAGAAGGGACTCACCTGAAAAGTGTGTGAGCTCGAGAAGGTTCACTCTAATGAGGTTTTGAATTATGAAGGATGACAAATATTCCCCTCTCCATTTTGTCAACCTTCATCTGGCCTTCAACGACTTCTACCCGTAAGGTCACATTTTGCTGCATCGTAGCAAATGTAACAGAGTTTCGTTGATTTGATCAAATCTAGTACTTTTAGCGAAAGGTCTTCCTTTATATTTCTTCAGGTTCACCATTGTTGACGAAGAACAACTAGGTTTAAAGATCTTAGGATTTTACGCTCTCTGTACAAAAGTTAATGGAAATAATTCAGCGGAAGAACATGAATTAATAACTTAACAATGTAAAACTGTGATTTACTCTAGCAATCTATTTCATCAATTTCTCTATCATAAACCGAATAAGAATAGAGAGTCTAATGTAGTCAGATGCGACCTGAAATCGCATCAGATCTCCATCGCATGCTCTTAAATGTGACTGCATATGGTTGCATTTTGTCGCATTTTCTAATGCGATGCAAATGCGATAAATCAACCGAAAACGCGATAAAAACACATAATATAAAAATATTGTGCGAGCACATGTTAATACTATACGAAAATTGCCATATACAATGAAAAATTAACTAAATCTATTATACGATACTATTTCACAATACAGTTGCGAAAAATACAAACTTTCTAATAACAGTAAGATAGGAGAAACGAGATACTCAATTACCTTATTGCAAGCAAAACCTAAAAAATGAAGCAACTTCATTTAAAGAACTCCCATGAAACCAACTACTTGTTAGTTTGCTACTTGGCATATCTGAATTTTCTAGTTATGGTTTGTTAGTATTTACTTGGCAATGAGAATTTTTAGATTTCAAAGTTATGTTTGTTAGCTGCTTCTTGGTATGTTTCGATATCTCAGTTATTCATTTGCTTTTTTGAATTACTTATGTTTGTTGGTTATGTTTATAATATTTTTATATGCTCTTCATTAATTTTTAATGAATACACTCCATTTGTAGATTTATAAGCACATATATTAGGATTATATGCAATTTTTGTCTAATGTCTCCCAATATTCGCAAAAGCGTTACAATATTCGTTTTATCCGTAGTAGCATTTTTCAGTTCGTGATCGCGTCGCATCGCAATACGCATTAACTATTTTGGGAGGGCCATAACATTTAATTATAGAAATCCAACAAAATTTCTTAATTCTCTTGGGATTTCCATAAAGGATTACTACTAAAATAATATTTACTAAATAAATAAATTTCTTAAACAATAAGGAAATAAGATAACAACTAAATATTCTGAAAACATCCTAATAATTTCGGAAATAAATAGAATAGAAAGAATTAAGTAAAAATGAAAATAGGAATTGTTTTAGGGGAGGGTGCCTCAGGATCCGTGTAACACATGTCTTGATTACTTGTTCTGGTTCCATGACTTTGTTAGAATATCTCATCATCCTATTTTGACTTTTGAACTGACCCCAATGTTGAATATATATTTTTCCGGGTTATGTCAGTGATTGACAAATATGGGCTCTTCTCTACAATGAGATGCCCATTGGATCCTGTGGATACCATGGGGATATGGGATGCACGTACAGTACAGGCTCTAAATCTCGCTTTACCAAATCAGAGGCGTTGTGATGCGAAATTTCTGCATAGGAGGGTATGTTCTCCGAAAAACTTCAAATCACAATAAATTGAAAATCTTGCTTGAAAAATATTTAAAATTGGTAGCCTTCTGTTTTAGCATACTTTTGTTACTTCCCATGCACTTCTTGAAGTTATGACCCCATCAACCGTTGGTGTCAAAAACTTAATCATATACTTTTGGGTATGGAGGATCCGTATATTTAATTTCGTTCCATCTGTCATTGAGGATATGGGATCTTTGAGAAGTAGGATTACACAATGCATGAATTCTAATAACAGATGAGACTAGAGTTGATAGAAATATTTGGCCTCATAGTAAGTGGTCCTCCATACCTCTTAAGAAGAATGCCATTGTTCTTCAATGGGTCGTACCAGACAAAATGTGTTTTTTCCATTTCCGACCATAATAGAAATGTAGCTCAGAATTCCACTTCTTCTCTTAAGTAATGATCTCCACCACCGAGAACAATCTGTAGGTGTTTCAGTTGTCCAATTCGAGCAGGCTTCTAGGTACTTCCCTTTTACCCACAAACTCTTAGATTCGAAAATCAAATTCCAAAGATTTCTGGTGATGATGTTATTGTTGAATTCTTAAAATGATTTGAAACCCAAGCCCCCTTCATCTTTTGGTAGGCAGACTACGTCCCATCTTACTATTGAGAAAGAGTTCTTTAAATTTGGACCAAACCATAAGAATTGCTTCATTATGGACTCAATTTTATTGAGAGTAGCCTTTGGGCATCCGAATCTTCCTGCCCAGTAAACTGAGTATGAATATAAGACTGACTTTATAAGGTCCATTCTACAGGCATAAGAGAGGGTGAAATTCTTCCAATTGAGAATCTTTTTATAGATCTTATCATATAATGGATCACAATTCTTATCTGTCAACTTTGAAGCATTGAGTGTTGGACTGTGATGCCTTACATGAAGATCTTCAACAAGTAACTCAAGAATATTTTTATTTGCCTCTGATCTTTCACTTGGAGTAGACTTCGAGAAAATTAGAGAACCTTTTCCTTTTGTTGATGATTAATCCAGAAGCATCTGCTTTTTCTTACACAATTTGAGGCATACTGACCCCTTTGGGAATGGGCTTGCATTATCCTCTCTTAGAAGATTTGGAAAAATTCAATTGCCTCTGCTTTTATTTCTTCTGGATCATCAATGGGGGCACCACTTTAGCTATTGATTTGGGTAATGTAATTGATGTTTTTTTTTCTTTCTTTAGCAAAGCTGTGATTTATTTATTTTTTGTATTGGAATACCAAGGGATAGCCAATTACATCTTGTTTTCTGTTTCATCATGATTTCGTCTTGATATAAAAGAGAACTCAAATCTTGCCTTCGTTTTCCTTCTTCTGCTATAAGCTCATCGGAGGAATTAAAGTCAGATCCAAGAACATTCTGAACTGCTTCAAAGATTGTCTCTAATCAGTTGAATTTAGTGTCTAAGTTACCATATACTTCATTTCTCCATGTTATGAGAGCAATTTTTTTTAGACTATTCAACTTCTAAAGAAACGGGTGAATTTGACAAATACCTTGATGTTTTATGGCATATTTGACATACACCCCACATTTGCAGCTTGACTGCAGTTGGCCAGCTCTGATTTTAGTTGACCTAACTCAAATTTTTTTAAAGACAAAACTACCCTTTTGAATTAAAATAATAAACTACTTAAATAAATCACATCTTGAAAGAACGTTGGATTGCTCAACTTTTAACCAATGGATGATTTGGCAATGAATATACTTCAACAATTAAAATGTTGGTCAACTGCAGTCAATTGTAGTTGACTGCAGTCAAACTGCAAATGTGGGGTGTATGCCAAATATTTTGCAAGCCGTGGGGTATAAGTCAAATATGCTATAAAGCATCAGGGTATTTGTCAAATTTACCTCTAAAGAAACACATATTGAAGGACCAAAAACTCTGCAGCCCCAAACGCTTTTGACAAGGTCCTAAAATCTCATGTGTTTTAATACATTTTATTTATTTTGTAGTTGAGGGCTGGTATTGAGACTTACTGTGGTTATGTATCTCGGGTAAGTCGTGAGATAGATATTAAATATGCAAAATATAGAGCTGCATGTGATAATGCTTTGTACGGTATTGGTGTTGCAATAGAGGACATCAAAACTTTGCGCTTTTCCAACTCTACAAAAAGTCTGAATCAAGAGTTAAGGGGACAACTTCTAGCGGCTCATGCCAGGGTTAGGGAATTATTTGCACATATAAATAGCTTGGCACCCATGGATATGCAAAAAGAAATTTATATGGGCGAGCCCATGTCATCTACTTCTGTCGCCATCCAAAAGGCCATCACTAAAAGATTTTAACAAGCGTTGATGGTGTCTTAGTTCCTGAACTTCCAAATGTACATGCTGTAGATACCAGATTATGTTCAGTCTCCTTTGTAATTACGAATTTCTCTTTGCTTCCATCTCCAATAGGTCTTCAACTTGATACTTGAACGCCTTTAGGGCATTTTTGGGATTCAAAGCACTCTGAAAGTAGTACCTCTAATATGTTTTGGTTTCACTTTATACTTGTATGTGATATTGGATTTAATTTTTGATTAAGCCATGCATTTAGTTACAATAAAAGATTAATTCAAAGAGATTGGTGTTATCAGATTGGGTTGATTTTACCTTATGGAACGGATTCGTGGATACTGGAAAATTAAATAATGTATAGACCCTAATTATTAACACAAATGAGTGACTCTTACAGCATCTCTGTTAATAATTAGGGTCTACACATTAGGGGATGCTCTAAGAGCCATTCATCTGTGTTAATAATTAGGGTTTACACATTATTTTATTTTTTAGTGTCCACGAATCCGTTCCATAAGGTAAAATCAACCCAATCTGATAACACCTCTATTTGAATTAATCTTTCATTGTAACTAAATGCATGGCTTAATCAAAAATTAAATCCAATATCCCATACAAGTATAAAGTGAAACCAAAACATATCAGAGGTACTACTTTCAGAGTGCTTTGAACCCCAAAAACACCCTAAAAGCATTCAACTATCAAGTTGAAGACCTATTGGAGATGGAAGCAAAGAGAAATTCGTAATTACAAAGGAGAGTGAACATAATCTGGTATCCACAGCGTGCACATTTGGAAGTTCAGGAACTAAGACACCATCAGCGCTTGTTAAAATCTTTTAGTGACGGCCATTCGCCCATATAAATTTCCTTCTGCATATCCATGGGTACCAAGCTATTTATATGTGCAAATAATTCCCTAACCCTGGCATGAGCCGCTGGAAGTTGTCCCCTTAACTCTTGATTCAGATTTTCTGTAGAGTTGGAAAAACGCAAAGTTCTGATGTCCTCTATTGCAACACCAATACCGTACAAAGCATTATCACATGCAGCTCTATATCTTGCATATTTAACATCCGTCTCACGACTTACCCGAGATACATAACCACAGTAAGTCTCAATACCAGCCCTAAATAAATAAAATGTATCAGAACACATGAGATTTTAGGACCTTGTCAAAAGCGTTTGGGGCTGCAGAGTTCTTGGTCCTTCAATATGTGTTTCTTTAGAGGTAAATTTGACAAATACCCTGATGCTTTATAGCATATTTGACTTACACCCCACGGTTTGCAAAATATTTGGCATACACCCCACATTTGTAGTTGACCAACATTTGAATTGTTGAAGTATATTCATTGCCAAATCATCCATTGGTTAAAAGTTGAACAATCTTAGATTAAAAATTGTAATATGAGTCGTAACTCAAACAAACTCTCTCTCTCAAATAACTGACATTAGGATTACTACGATGTAATATTTATTACCAAGAACGATCATAATAAACTGCTTGTTGCTTGCAATAGTACTCATAATCGCTTGTTGTATATTCTTCATCCTCGCCGTGACTAACCCATTCATCCTCCTTATAATCCATCTTGTTCCAAATCCTCACAGCTAGTATTCCATTATCTGTAGTTTGGTTTTGTAGCTCATACTCCGCCATCACCCAATCTTTCTTCTCTCCTTCCGGTTGAACTCTTTCATAGTAAGCAAAACTTGTTTTCATGGCTACTATATATCCACCTTCCTTCAATTCATGATTCAAAGTTTCCACTACTTCAGATTTCCAGTAGCCTTCATCGTTTCCCACGATTCGAATCTCAGATCTTTTATAATCAGCACCTCCATTCCGATGAATAAAGAAGAAAACTTCTTTACTTCCATGCAGATCTCTCTCTAATACCAAAAATAAGATTCAAACACATTAAACAAATATAACCCAATCTAGAAGAAGACTAGAACATGAATCTCTAAAACTTAAACAAAACAAAAAAAAAAAAAAATCAAAAGAAAGAAAATATATAGATCTTGGATGAGTTAACAAAACAGACCTAGTTTGTTTGGAGGGATCTTATAGAACTCGCCTTCATCGATATCTTTAATCGCGTTGGATGGACGCGGCGTTGAAAAAACCTTGTTTAAGAGATAGTGAACTATGAGTTCTTGATCAGTAGGTTTGAATACATACCCCATTGGAACTTGCCCTGATCTCATCATCATGTTGATAATATTGCTAGTGTTTTGGATGTCTAATAAAAGATATGAGAAGGCGTTTTCTTATTCATAGCTACCTCTCATAATCCGACTAGAATTAGGATTTACAAACTCCTAGTACTAGTAGGACTAGGTTTGTAATTAAGAGATATGCATACTTGACTTGGATTACAAGTCGTAGTATGGATACAAGTCCGCACCCCAGATGGGTTAACCTAAACCCGTTTTAGTTGACAAGGAATAAGGTCAGTAATTTCACTTCCTCTTTTCATTCCCATCATTCCAACCCACGATCTACAATACCTCATTTTGAGCAATTTGTGGGAGATAGATGCAAATCAGGGAACCTGATAAAAGAAGCAATGGGTTTGTTTGATAACTCAATTAAAATGCGACCCTCGCCTTCGATTTTCCCTTTTAATCAACTGTTAGGAGCCATATGCAAGTTGAGACGGTATTCCACTGTATTTACACTCTTCAAAATGATGGAATCCGAGGGAATCAGACCTGATCTAGTTACACTTGGCACGCTAATCAATTGTTTTTGCCAAATGGGTAAGGTGGATTTCGGGTTTGCTGTTGTTGGAAACATTTTCAAGAGTGGGTTTGAACCACATGGTTATTTTCAACACTTTGCTTAGAGGGTTTCAGGGAGAATAGAGTAAAGCATGCAATCAAGTTGTTTAACAAAATTACAGAGAGCAGCTATACATGTGATGATCTTACGTTCGACGGACTATGTAAAATTAGGAATGTCGATAAGGCTTTTAAGTTGTTTCAGGGTATGGAGAGCGGAAATTGCAAGCCTAATTTGGTAACATATAATACAATCATCGACGGTCTTTGTAAGGACAATCAGATACCCAAAGCCCATAACCTCTTTGAAGAAATGATTTGCAAAGATTTTGTACCAGATGCCATCACTTACAATTCCATAATTCGAGGTGTATGTAGTTTAGGCATGTGGAAGGACGCTGAATTTTATGATTGATGCTCTCTGCAAAGATGGGAGGACAGAAAAGACACAAACTCTATTGGAGTTGATGTCTACAACTGTAAGTCCCAATGTATTAACTTACAGTTCTTTGATAGATGGCTTATGCAATTCAGACTAATGGGAAGAAGCAACGAAGTTATTTAGAGAAATGATGGGTCGTGGGATCTCACCAAATGTACATACGTTTAACATTTTAATCGACGTATGTGCAAGGAAGGCATGGTCAAAAAGGCTCATGAGTTGTTTGATTTGATGATTCAAAGAGGCATGGAATCAAACAAAATGACCTACATCGCTTTGTTGGATGGATATTGTTTTCAAGGCCGAATGAATGAGGCAACAAAATTGTTGCATTCAATGCTAGTTAGGGGATCTGAGCCTGATGTTATTAGCTACAATATATTGATAAATGGGTATTGCAAGGCTAAGAAGTTGGATGAAGCTATGCATATTTTTGAAGATATGCATAGCAAGGGGTTAACACCCAATGCCATTACATACAGTTCCCTAATAGATGGCTTATGCAAGGTTAGGAGAGTTGCAACGGCATAAGAGCTTTTTAAGAAGATACAAGCTCGTGGACCGATTCCAGATGCTTACATGTACAATATATTATTGGATGGCCTATTTACAAATGGTAGTTATGAGGAAGCAATGCTACTATTTGAAAAGATGGAAAATGGAGGATTAAAAGCTGATATTGTTATATACAGTACCGTTATTGATAACAT
This sequence comes from Kingdonia uniflora, assembly GCA_014058105.1. NCBI lineage: Eukaryota > Viridiplantae > Streptophyta > Magnoliopsida > Ranunculales > Circaeasteraceae > Kingdonia > Kingdonia uniflora. The sequence continues at coordinate 968,783 of JACGCM010001830.1, read as the reverse complement.
GTGCAAATCAAACAACGTAGATGAGGCGAAGAAACTCTTTGACAGTCATCCGTCTAAGAACTTGAAATGTAACACTGTGATATTCACTATAATGATAATTAGACTTTTAACTGAAGGCTTGCTTCAAGAATCAGAGGATTTATTTGCAAGGATGTTAGACAAGGGTCCTACTCCAAATGAACTCACATACAATACTATGTTTCAAGGATTGCTCCAGAATAACAAACTCGACAAAGCAGTGCCACTTCGAAATGAAATGGTGGAGAAGGACTTCTCTCTGGATGCAAATAGCGCACATCTATTATAGTTGATCTGCATGCAAGTGAGGACCAGATTCTAAGCTTACTGGAGCATTTGATAAAATTGTATCAAAGCGCCAAAGGGAAGGTATTGTTACCGCTGTTGAGTTGGATGTTTAAAGTAAAGGTTGTCATTTGAATTTATTTTTGTTTTACCAGAAAGAAGGAAATGATCGTCACCTTGTATTACCTTGTATTAGCCGACTTAAAATGTTCCATACACAGACCACCAATTTGAAGTCTGAATCTTTTTGTTCAAATGTATCTCTTAATTTATAATTACCCTTTATTGTTTGTGTCCATCTCTTTAATTATCTTTCCCTGATATTTGAGATTTTGATGGACGTAGTCAGTCCTTCACAATTTGCATCGGATAATTCAATTCTACCTTCATAAGCATCTTTGGCTGATTTAATTGGATCGATATTCACTGTTGAAGCTCCGAGAACGGGTGTTTCACTTGAAATCAATCAATGTGTATTTACTTGGACGTGGCGTTTTTAGATGTGAGTATTTACTAATTTCTCTAATGTCAGTTTTGCATATTTAGCTACTGTGTAATTGTTGCACGATTGAGCTGGATTGGAGATAGATTGTTAGCTTAACCAATGTGTTATTTGGGAATTTGTTAGACCCCAATTGGAAATTGAGATCAGTTTCTATGAATTCTAAATTTTGTAGTTGTGTTGCCATGAATAAATTTTGCGCTCCTATAGTTTTTGTTTCTGGGATTGTTATGTTTTTTTTTTGTTTGATTTTTAGCATGTATGTTTATATATGATATCTGCAAATGCATTTGTCAAATATGATGGCCTTTACCAGAACATTGGATGGTTGGCAGTACATTTGTATGTGGCATATATTGGTTGTTATCCAAACAATTTGCATATTTTATGCACTTTTTATTCTTAACAGGTTGTTGCTGATCATACTGAGAGCTCCACAATGTCAGTGAATTTAGTATATCTATGTTTTGACAACTTTTCTAGTATTGGTGCCCCCAAAGGCTCTCTTGGGTTTGGGGTTGCTTCTTCTGCATTGGGGTTAGGGCGGAGATTGATTGCCGAAGCTGATGTACCCGTATTGAGTTTGATTGGGGTCGATTCAGTGAAGCAAGGCGATGTTGATACTGAGGGTTTGGGAAGTTAAAAAGGTAAAAACTCTGGGTCTTATGTGAATTACGAGAGTAATTGTGGTGATTACAATGGGTTAACTAACTACGATGTCGACGAGTATAGTTGAACCAGTTGTATAGGGCAATGAGCATTATGAGAATCATGCAACTTGGAGTAATAGTTGTGGTAATTTTGGCAGCTATGATGAATCAATGGCAGCAATGTCGGATCCCACGATTATGCGCGAGAGAGTAGTGTAGTGGTCGAAAATGTAGTAAACATGCTGGGGATTGGGAAGAGGCGGAGGAAGGATGTGATTCTGGATGACATAGTTGAGGTGAAGCAGGATGAGTTGATGAAAAATAGATCAAAAGAGGATTATGCCAAGCTTACAGGAATTGCTTTTGGGCCCTGTTACCAGATATTTCACTTCAGTTTTATGTTGTAATTCTACATATATATATTCATCTTAAAGTTTCACCAGATCTTTACTATCGTTGTTCCAGACTTGTTATGCACAAATAAGTTCAATAGTAAGATATTTTAAGCGATTGAACAATTGCCTAGAAGGCTAAAACTGCATATACTAACATATCGACTCTTTCTACATGTAATGTGTAGATAAACAAAGTATCTTTACTAGTCCATACCGAGATTCTGTATACAAATGAAATGAGCATAAATCATATTAAAAAAAGTCAGCCTAAATACTGAAATATATACATTTTCAAAATTTCTCAAAATAATGGCCGTAAGTTTAAAGTTTAAACTGCTTCTTTTCTTGTCCAAAATTTTCTAAAATTCAATAGTTCTGCCTGAAATTTAGCTACATTTTTCAAACTTTTGTTTCTTTAGGGTCCCCAATATCTTTTAAAATCGAAAATTTAAACCTTAGGCATAACCGTGTATGATGAGCATATTCAGATCGGGATGCAATTAGTGGCCATAATATAATTGTACAAATATTTAGACCTCTCCATAGGACAAGCTTAAAATTTAAATGAGGCACCTAATCCAGGACCACATGAACCCACGATTTCCACATTTAGAATTGCTTAATGAAAACCTAAACCTGTATGTCTATATAATTAATATTAGTGAGGGACATTTTCGTAGGAAGACATTTTTTTGCGGTGAGAAAATAAAAAATGGAAGGATATCCAGGAGAGTTTTGTTTTGTTGAAGGTGATTTATGGTTTGGTCCTTTTAGAGGAGGAGACCTAGATCAAAGCTTATGTGTTGTTGGCTAGGTAACAACGACACAGATACGGGTGTCGGTATTGGACACGGCGACCCAAAAATATGTAAAAACGGGGACACGGTTGTATTTTCTTCTTCTTATTTTCTACTATGCTTATGTTGGTTACTTAACCTATCTAACACACTTATGGGTTAATTTACAACATATTTTTACGACTAATAACAAACAAGTCCCAGCACTTGTGGGTTATATTAACTTATGGGTTGATTTACGACTAATAACAAATAAAAAACAATAATACTAGTTAGTATGGTTGAATAACATGTATAAGAATTGAAAATTTTCTAAAAGCTATGTCAAAAAGATTATGATCTAAGCAAGAAGTGTCTGTTGGAGTGTCGACACGAGTGTCGGTGTGTCCGAGTGTCCGACACGTTTGGACACGATTTTTTTTTGGAATATAGAGTGTCCATGTTTCATAGATTGTTGGGGATCAATGGAGAAACATCTCTCTCTGTAATTTATAAGAAGTTTTGGATTGGAACCTCTTGTCACCTTTGCCTTTTAATATTGAGATGATGTTTCATGAATCTCTCCCTACTACAATGATAGAATCTCCCTGCATTCAAACTCATCCTCAGCAACAACAACAAGAGCCTGCGAACATTATCAATATTGATGGCGAGGAAGAAGAAGACGATGACGAAGAAGAGAAAGCCGAAGACAAGTTGCTTAGTAGAAATTTGGTTTCGGAGCGAAATAGGAGAAATAGACTGAATGAACAACTCTGTGTATTAAGGTTACAAGTACCCCATGTCACTAAGGTAAGCATTTTTCTTATACTGTATAGTTACATGTTGTCTACTTAGTTTAATCCAAACTTTGATGTTGGCAGATGAATAAGAGAGCGATTTTGTCAAATGCGATTTCATATCTAAAGGGTATACTTGAAGAAACAGCAGAGGAAGAGGAAAATCACTACAATAGCAACGAAGAATCAAAACTTTGTCCTTGATGTTGATGAAACACAAAGATTAAATAAACCGGAGTAATGTAGGCAACGTGAACATTCCAAGATATCGCAGGTTTGATCAATGCTTCTTTATGTTTAACTACATTCTTTGTTTCACTTGAATTAAATACTCAAGGAGATTTTTTTTGTGAAATCAGATGGAGGTTGGTATGGTAGATAGAGAGCATTTCATGTTAAAGCTGAGCTGCAGCAAGGAAATGGGAGTGTTACGTTCTGTGTAAAGAATGATCGAGTCATTAGGCATGGATGTTACGTCTACTTCAATAAACCCGTTGGATGAGCACCATATGACCATCTTGAGCTTTCTCCATGTAAGTGTCTAAAGTCCATGTCTCAAAAGTCAAAACAGTCATACTAATAGAGAACGCCGCCACACGGTTGTTAAAGTGATCATGGAAAGTATCAGCGAAAATTGCCTAGGATGGGCAACAAGGGATACATCTGGCGTCCTATCGCCCTACAAAATCAATCGCAGGTATGAAAATTCATTCAGTTCTGACACTTTTTTTCTTAACTTAAAAAAAGTTATCTATAAATTTTTCGGATTGACTAAAAATTGAAATGTTTCTAGTGAAACCGCGTGTATTGAAAAATCTAATCAGACTATATTGAGGCATACTATCAGTTTCGGATACATGCTTCAAATTTCCCTGTCGGCTTCATTATTTGCATTAGGTCATTAACTAATAAAACTGCGTGCAGGGATACTGGACCTGATGATGTTCCGTTGACAATAACACATTGTGGAATTTGTTATGCCGATGTCCCTTGGGCAAAGAACATTCCTAGAAATACAATATATCCGGGTATGTATGCCATTTATCACAATCTCTCAAAATGTTCTAAGACTTCTTCTAAACTAGATTTTCTTTGAACCAGACATGAGATCATAGGAATTGTCAAAGAGGTAGGATCTAATGTCCGCCGCTTCAAAGTCGGCGATCATGTTGGAGTTGGGCCATATGTGAACTCTTGTAAGACATGCGAACATTGTAAAATTCGAGAAGAAGTTCACTGCGATGCTGAAACAGGACACACCTTCAATTTTGTTGATGAGGATGGCACAATTACAAGAGGAGGGTATTCGAGTTACATTGTTGTTCAGGAAGGGTAAGTCAATCTCCTACCCTCTAAGCCTGAATTCATTTTCTTAGGGTTTATATATGTGCGTCTACCTGTAAGCTCTAAGCCCTAACGTGTTGATGTGGGTGACTACACACAGGTACGTCTTCAAAATACCAGATAACTACTTGTTGATTTCAGCAGCACCATTACTTTGTGCTGGAATTACAGTCTATGCTCCTATGATGCGTCATAAGATGAATGAACCTGCTAAATCTCTTAGAGTAATTGGGCTAGGGGGACTTGGTCATTTAGCCGTGAAGTTTGGCAAGGCTTTTGGATTACATGTAACAGTTTTCAGCACAAGCAATTCAAAGAAAGATAGAGCCCTGAATCTCCTTGGAGCAGACAAGTTATTATATCATCTGACATGCAATAAATGGAGGTAATGTTATTGTAAAGATTATGGCCTGGTACTTTTATTCACATCTGATATGGCTCATTGTCTCTAATATTTCCTTGCAGTCTTCGGCAAGATCACTTGACTTCATAATCGATACAGCATCTGGGGATCACCCATTTGATCTGTACATGGCTCTTTTGAAACCAAGTGGGGTTTTAGTCTTAGCGGAATTTCCCAGCGAGGTCAAAATCAACCCTATGAGTCTTTTAGCAGGTACCTTCTTCACCCTATTTTATTTTTCTCCGAAAAAACAACCTTCAATTGTAATACATTACAAAATAACAATAAAATCGGGTTTTTCACAGGTTTGAGAGCTATTTCTGGAAGTATAGCTGATGGTACTAAAGATATGCGGGAAATGTTAGATTTCTGTGCAGCTAACAATATCCACCATGAGGTTGAAGTTATTCTAATCCAGTAAGTGAATGAAGCACTTGAGAGGATGGAAAACAAGGACGTGAAGTATCGATTCGTGATTGATATTAAGAACTTCTTGAAATGATACTCTACGGAAAAGACATGCTTCTCTCTATATGTATATATTTCTATAAGACGAATACTAATAATGATATATAGGAAGTAGTTTTAAGAACAGAAAGGCATCTTTTGTATCAGCTATATGGGGTTAGAAGACCCTTCTCTTTGCTAGGGAAAAATACTTCACTTTCTACTTTGTAATCATCTATTAGATTAAATAAAAAGAGAAGACTTACAGTTTTTCAGTATATCAATTTGATGGCTATGCACCAATCATCTATTAGATTAAATAATGATTCTTTGAACTGATATGCATTTGCATATAAGGGGCATAAACATAAATTTAGTTGTTGCATGAGAACAAAAGTTATGAAGGCTCTAGTCTTCGAGTTTGATCTCTCAGTCTTTTGACACATCCTTAATTAGCCAACTGATCTTCTTTGTCTTGGGCCTTAGTTTTTATAATTTTTTGACCTTTTTTTTCTTTTTGCTTTCCCTTGGACTTCGAAGCCCTGTCCTCAACTCTGTTGGATCCTTATGGTAAAACTTGTTTTTAACTCGAGATAGAGTACTTAATACATCAAAGCTTCTGAAAACCCCTTGCCAAATGTTTTTCAGATAAGGCATATCACTCATATTAACAAGTTATTTATTTATTTTTTAAGGCAAAATGATTTTTATTGAAGTAAAAAGAAAATACAAAATAGAAAAAGATAGGGCCCAGACCTAAAAGAATGAGGTAAGCAATAATATCAATACTGTTGCACGCCTCTAGCAATTCCTAGGGGGCGCCTCATATAAATCTAAAGCTCGGTAAATTGAGTACATCATGAAAAAGAAAAGAACCTAAAAAGCTAGGCATTGCAGCCACCAAGTAAACACAGGAGCAATAAAAATGGCCATGCTGACAAGCTTATCCGCCGTCGTGTTGCCTTCCCTGAAGATATGGGAAACTTTGAAATTGATAGATCCAAGGTAGTGCAAGCAATTAAGCCATCTATTTTTAAGTTTCTATGGTACTTCAATCTTTTAGTTGAGGAGCATACCTGTGACAGTCCATGAATCCAACTCAAGCCAAAGGTGGTGAGTATGCATTGCTTTAGCTTGCTTGAGGGAGGTAATGATTGCCATAAGCTCCGCATAGAAAGCATTGTGATAACTGAGCGAAATTCCACATGCACCCAAGAACTTTTTATTAGAGCCTCTGAAAATACCACCACAACCAGAAGGGCCTGGGTTGCCTTGAGAGGCGCCATCCGTATTAAGCTTGACATAAGGCAGAGCTGGAGGAGTCCAAGCAACTTGTTGAATAGAAAGGGCATTTCGAAGTCTTCCTATATTACCCTTGGGGAGTATATTAGCATTTGAAATAGCAATGCATTTAGTTGTAGTCATGAAATTGTATTACCCTAACATAAATAATTTAACTGAGGATGTTGGAACATTTTCATGATAGGAAGGATTAAAGGGGTTAGTTGCAATTCCTTGTGGATTGTGTAGCAGTATTTTAAAAGCAATCAATTACTAATAGAAATATCCTCGAATGATACAGGTAGCTATGGAATTTGATTAACCTTATAGGATAAATTAACCTTAATGCCTTCAACAAACCACAAATGCTACTTAATGCCTTTCTCCATTAAATACAAATACTATTCACACTTAATGCCCAAATATTTACTGAGCATAACGATCTAGCATGCGCGTTAGCGCGTGCCTCAGTGCTCGTATTATATGTATTTATAGAGTGTTATTAGATGTGGGGGATAACTAACAGACGATGTACACAGGGTTACTTTTAATTCAGTGAGACCACACTCTCGCACCATTCTGTCCTCAACAGAAGCGTATCCCTTATTGTCGAACCAGGGATTGACGGATTCCTTTTTAGTTACCCTTGGCACGCTAATCAATTGTTTTTGCCAAATGGGTAAGGTGGATTTCGGGTTTGCTGTTGTTGGAAACATTATCAAAAGTGGGTTTGAACCAAATATAGTTATTTTCAACACTTTGCTCAAAGGGCATTTTCAAGGAGAATTGAGAAAAGGATGCAATCAAGTTGTTTAACAAAATTACAGAGAACGGCTATACAAGTGATGATATTACATATGGACTATGGTTGATGGATTATGCAAAACTGGGAATGTTGATGAGGCTATTAATTTTCTTAAGGATATGGAGAGCGAAAATTGTAAGCCTGATTTGGTAACATATAATGCAATCATTGACGGCTTTTGTAAGGACAATCAAATACCCAAAGCCCATAACCTCTTTGAAGAAATGATTGGCAAAGGTTTTGTACCAGATGTCATCACTCACAATTCCATAATTCGAGGTGTATGTAGTTTTGGCATGTGGAAGGACGCTGAATCTTTTGTCAACAAAATGGTAAAACGTGGAACTTTGCCAAGCATAGTAACATTCAACATCATGATTGACTCTGCAAAGATGGAAGGATAGAAAAAGCACAAACTCTATTGAAGTTGATGTCTACAACTGTAAGTTCCAATGTAGTAACTTACAGTTCTTTGATAGATGGCTTATGCAATTCAGGCCAATGGGAAGAAGCAACAAAGTTATTTAGAAAATGATGGGTCGTGGAATCTCACCATATGTACATACATTTCACATTAATCGACGCTATGTGCAAGGAAGGCATGGTTAAAAAGGCCCATGAGTTGTTTGATTTGATGATTGAAAGGGGCGTGGAACCAGACACAATAACCTACAACGCTTTGATGGATGGATATTGTTTTCAAGGCCGAATGGATGAGGCAACAAATTTTTTGCATTCAATGGTAGTTAGGGGATGTGAGCCTGATGTTATCAGCTACAATATATTGATAAATGGGTATTGCAAGGCTAAGAAGTTGGATGAAGCTATCCAAAATTTTGAAGATATGTGTAGCAAGGGATTTATTCCTGATACCATTAGGTACACTTCCCTCATTTGTTGTTTATGCAAGGTTAAGAGAGTTGCAACGGCACAAGAACTTTGTAACAGTCTTCCGTCTAAGAACTTGAAATGTAATACTATGATATTCAATATAATGATAAGTGGACTTTTAATTGAAGGCTTGCTTCAAGAATCAGAGGATTTATTTGCAAGGATGTTAGACAAGGGTCTTACTCCAAATGAACTCACATAGAATACTATGTTTCAAGGATTGCTCCAAAATAACAAACTCGACAAAGCAGTGCAACTTCGAAATGAAATGGTGGAGAAGGACTTCTCTCTGGATGCAAATAGCACATCTATTATAGTTGATCTGTATGCAAGTGATGGACCAGATTCTAAGCTTACTGGAACATTTGATAAAATTGTATAAAGCGCCAAAGGGAAGGTATTGTTGCCGCTGTTGAGTTGGATGTTTAAAGTAAATGTTGTCATTTGAATTTATTTTTGTTTTACCAGAAAGAAGGAAATGATCGTCACCTTGTATTACCTTGTATTAGCCGACTTAAAATGTTCCATACACAGACCACCAATTTGAAGTTTGAATGTTTATGGTCAAATGTATCTCTTAATTTATAATTACCCTTTATTGTTTGTATCCAGCTCTTTAATTATCTTTCCCTGATATTTGAGATTTTGATGGACGTATATATGTTTCTAAGTATATCTATTAGTTCCAGTTTGTAGCAATTATTGGATTATCTTCATTTATCTACATTTTCATCAGAATTCACCAACATTTGTAGCAGTGAACATTATATCCCATGTTCACATCATTCATATTTTAGAAATTAGCTTAAATTAAAGCATTCTAAGACACTGCAATACGATTTGGCATCATTTTGAAGTTTTGGATTGAGTTCTGTATGAACCAGCAATTTGCATGGACATCTAGGAATACTTTCCCTGCACACATTTTTCATAAACTTTGATTTGAAAGAATACATTTGTTTGCCTATGCTATAGATAAAATTCCTTAACGCTTGAGACTAGTCGATTTCAAATAAATTAGGTCTAAATCGATAGGTCCGAATTCCTTTGAATTAATGGTCTAACCTTAACCTAGTTCAAATCGATTCAATTATCTAATGTCTACAAACAATTAGAAATTAAAGACAATGTCAAAGATTTTTAACCCTGTGGGAAACCTTTCTCAGGAGAAAAACCCACATGTCACTGTCGAATTACCCGACAGTTAAAACAATCTACTATTGAAAAAGAACTACAAAAATTTAATCACTTAAAGACTCGATAAGCACATCCCGTGGTTACATCTCTTCTAATTAAACTTCTTATAATAAATTCTACGTTCTCACAACGCCTCGCTTCAAACTCTAATCGAAGCTTCTAATCTTGAATCCCTCAAGTACTTCAATCCATGATTAGGGTTTCTTGATCAATGATGATTGATTCAAGATTTGAGTGTTTTAATTCTCTCTTGAATCTCTCCTCACTCTAAAAAACTCAAGCCCAAAAAAAAAAGGTTTTCAAAAAGTTAAGTTTAAAAAAAAAGAAAGTTGTCTTTTATCGAAAAACAGAAATCACGTTCTCTGTTCGAATAAAAATAAATATATTCGAATAAAAATCAGGCTGAGCCAATCTATTCAAATAAAAAATAGCATGAGGTATTTTATTCGAATACAATAAAATCAATTCGAATAGAAATATTCCCAGTTCTATTCGAATAGAAAAAAAAATCTATTCAAATATAAAATAGCCTGAGGCATTTTATTCGAATAAAATAAAATCTATTCGAATAGAAATGTTTCCAGTTCTATTCTCTTAAAAGACATACTTATTACCTTTTTCATACTCTGTAAAATACGTAGGGTTTGATATTTAGAACAAGGAGTTAAAAACCCACTTGTCTGTTCAGTGTCAGTCCAGCTCTAGTCGCTCCACATGCACTCACTGATGCCGGATAGCCACGAGATAGTGTTGACACCTACTTTAGACACTAAATGAAACAAACTCCAAAATGAATGTTTCAATCTCTCCCTTTGATTCATTTTATGTCAAAACTAGAACTATCGGCAATAAAAGAAAATTATAAACTCGATGAACTGACTCACTCACTGAACATTCATTTACAAAAGCATATCCTCTAAAATCCCTGCACACTAAACAAGTGACATCACGTAACCGTTCACATTCAAAATAAGGGATTTAAAGGATAAACATTACTTACCTGGTTTACCTGTCAGGAGCATCTTATTAAAATTTCTAATAAGTTGAGATTAACCGATTTCGATTAATTTAGGTCTAAATCTATAGGTCCGAATTCCTTTGAATTAATGTTATAACCTTAACCTAGTTCAAATTGATTCGATTAACTAGTGTTAACAAACAATTGGAAATTAAACACAAGACCAAAGATTTTTAACCCCGTGAGAAACTTTTCTCAGGAGAAATACCCACAGGTCGCTGCCGAATCACCCGACAGCTAAACAATCCACTATTAAAATTAAATTATAAGTATTCAATTACTTACAGACTCGATAACCACATCCCGTGGTTACCTATCTTCTAATTGAACTCCTCGCAGTCGATTCCACGTTCTTGCAACGCCCTTCGTTCTCGCAACGCCTCACCTCGGATAACGCACCAAAGCTACAAAGCTTGAATCGCTCAAACTTTACAAATCAATGATTAGGTTTTCTAAATCTCCCCGATTGATTTATTTTGAGTTTTATTTCACGTTGAATCGCTCGTTAAATTCTCTCATCTCTCTAAATATCAAGCTCTAAAAAAATAGGTTGGAAGAGGTGAATTATGAAAAAAGAAAGGATGTCTTAAATAGAAAAATAAAAAACACATCCTCTGTTTGAATATAAATAAATCTATTCAAATAAATAAAAGGCTGAGCCTTTTTATTCAAATAAAGAAGAAATCTTTTCGAATAAATAAGAGCCTGAGGTATTTTATTCGAACAACATAAAATCTATTCGAATAGACATGTTCCCAGAAATATTCGAATAGAAAATGAATCTATTCGAATAAAAGAAATGCCGAGGGAAAATGTTCGAATAGTCCTGTTCGAATAAATATTTGTTTTCTTAATAAGACATACTTAATTCTTTTTCCATAATCTATAAAATACGATGGGCTTGATATTCTATAACAAGGAGTTAGAAACCCAATTACCTGTTTAGTGTCAGTCCAACTGTAGTTGCTCCATGTGCACTCTCTGAAGACGGATAACCACGAGATAGTGCTGACATTTAAACTAGATACGGAATAAAACAAACTCCAAATATGGATGTTTCAATCTCCCCCTTTCGTTCATTTCGTGTCAAAACTAGAACTATAAGAAACAAAAATATAACTCGATGGACTGATTCAATCACTGAACATCTATACTCAAAGCTCCACTTTCATCTTATATAGCATATACTGTGGAATCCTTGCACACTAAACAAGATACATCACGTAACCGTTCATTTAAAATAAGGGATAAAAAAAAAAGAACATAACTTACCTGACTTACCTGTGAAGATCATCTTGAATCTCTCAAGGACAATCTCTCCTCACTCTAAAAAACTCAAGCAAAAAAAAAAGGTTTTCAAAAAGTAAGTTCTGAAGAAAAAAAAGTTGTCTTTTATTAGAAAATATAAATCACGTTCTTTGTTCGAATAAAAATAAATGTATTCGAATAAAAATCAAGCTGAGCCAATCTATTCGAATAATAAATAAATTTATTAGAATAGAAAATAGCCTGAGGCATTTTATTCGAATAAAATAAAATCTATTCGAATAGAAATGTTCCCAATTCTATTATCTTAAAAATACATACTTATTACCTTTTCCATACTCTGTAAAAATACGTAGGGCTTGATATTTAGAACAAGGAGTTAGAAACCCACTTACCTGTTCAGTACCAGTCCAACTGTAGTCGCTCCACGTACACTCACTGACGCCGGATAACCACGAGATAGTGTTGACACCTACTCTAGACACTAAATAAAATAAACTCCAAAATGGATGTTTCAATAGAAGCCAAAACTACTGTCGCTTTTAAGGTGTTAGGTTAAGGGTCTGAAGAGTCCTAAAACTTCCTCGTGTAGATCATTTTGAACATGGCTACAGAGTGTAGAAGTCGATGAAACCATGGTATGAATCTGATTAGAGATGATCCTCGTCTTCGCTTCTTCTATGTTGTAAGATTTTAATGCATGTTAGTTAGTAGAATTAGTAGATGCTGTTGTTGATTACTTTGTTTTCTGTTCGAATAGACTTAGGGTCTGTTCGAACAGACTTTAGGTCTATTCAAATAAAACAACACCATATTTTAATAGTTCGAATAGACCTTATTTTTGTTCGAATAAAAAAGGATCTATTCGAACAGACATATAGTTTATTCGAAGAGACATTGGAAAAACTTAATTTTAAGTTTTTGTTTTGAACCCTTGGCTTGCCTCGAGATTTGAGCGATTGTATAAAGTTCTCCCTAGTATATAAAGGGGGACTTAGGTTCTTTGAGAGTCAATCATGGTGAGATTAATTGAGGAGGATTTCTTGAGTTTGAGAACTTCTAAGCTTGAGTAATTGTAACCAGGATCTTGAATAAACTCTCTCTCTCTCTCTCGCATAGTGGACGCATGTAATTTGCCGAACCACCTTAAATCAGTGTAGTGTGTATTTCTTGATTGTTGCTTGTTTGTGGCTAACCCAAATTGATAGTTAGAGTTTTAACTTCTGGGATTGCGGCTCAACAATTGGTGTCAGAGGGAGGTCGATTCCTCGGTTGTGCGCGATTTTGAGGTAACTTAGGGTTTCTCAATTTTAATTTGGTTTTGGGATTTGGTTAGTTCATAAAAATTGGGGAAAACATGGGAGATGAAGTTGAAGCTAGTTCTTCGGCCCCGAAAAGAAATACAACGGTGATGTTCAACAATGCAAAGATTGAAGTGAAGATATTCTATGACGCAAATAACTTTAGCATGTGGCGATGCAAAGTTATTGATGCCCTAAGTCAAAAAGACTTAGACGAGGTATTGGAGGACAAGCTGGATGACATAGGGGAGAGTGTATGGAGGAAGATGAATAAGAGGGTTTGTGGCCAAATTTATTTTTGTCTTGCTCAAGACATTAAGTACCTTGTGATGAATGAAACTTCCGTAAAAAAATGTTTGGCAGATTCTAGAGGAGAAATACTTGGTAAAGAGCATCCAAAATTGAATCTACTTGAAGAGAAAGCTTTATCGCTTCACTATGATACAAGGGATTAGTATTTTCGAGCATTTGAATGACTTCACTAAGTTGTTAGCCGACTTGGCGAATCTTGAAGAGGTAGTTGGGGATGAAGATAAGGCTTTCTTGTTCTTGAACTCACTTCCAGAAGAGTTTGAGTATTTTTTTACGACGATTACTTATAGAAAGAGTTCATTGAAATACACGGATGTGACTACGGCCGTAGTAAACCACAATTGCCAGAAAAAGGAGAAACGTAAGACAGGCAAGTCTACATCCGAAGTATTAATGATTCGAGGAAGATTCTCGGACAAGAAGAAGCCGTTTGGTAACTATAGTATCATATTCTCCATATTCGACAAGAATAAGCCAACACTCTGTAGTCAAAGACAACTCAACACTCTGTAGTCGAAGACAGCTCAACACTCTGTAGTCGAAGGCAGCTCAACATTCTAGAAGATTATGTAAGTCCTCGACTTACCAAAAGTGGCCATTGAATCCCGGTCAAGAAGGAACTGTTAGAGATCCACAAAGTTCACCCACTACCCCCAGAGTAAGAAACTTTTTTTTTTATAAATTGCCTGTATATACTATAAATACAGGCAGAGAAAAGGTTCTAAAGGGATCCTAAGTCATATATTTCTCAATTGGCGTTGTCTGTGGGAAATCCACACTTTTTTTCTACCACTTCTAATCTAAACACCATCCGAAGACAAACATGAACTTAAGAAGTTATTCTAGTACCGTAAAAGGTCAGGACATTCCAGGAGCTCTTGATCTGCACGGTACAGTCCTTGAACTTCAAAAACAAATGGCCGTTAAAATGACTCAGAGATTGGAAGATTAGCCCATCCACGGTCGAGCGTTACAGACGGAAAGAGACGAACGGAGAAAATCAATGGATCAACAAAGTCAAACACATCAAAAAGAGATGAAAAGATTGCGAAGAACACAAGATCGAATTACAACTCACCAAGCATCACCGCCACTGGCTTGAAGTGAACATCGACAAAGGGCAGTTCAATATGATGATCAGCCAAGAGAGGATGACTAACGAATGTCTCGATCCTGATCTGGAAATCTAAATAGAGCCTCTCGACACTTTGGTTTAACTTCTTCAGCCTCGACAACCCAAGGAATTCGATGTACACATCATCAAACCCCTCTGCCAGAAAGAAGGCTCGTCAGAGATTGATTGGGACCAGAGGGACAAGGCGATTTTGTTCCTCAGAATGCCGCCTTACCTCTTCCCCAACATAAATTCGCCACTTTAGATGACCTTAACAACAAAATTCAAGCCATCAACTCTGACATCCCAGGCCGACAATCTACGCTTGATAAGATTGAAACAAACCCCATCTCCTCATACCTCAAAAATATGTCAATTCCAAAAAATTTCCATATGTCTAAATTCATCCAGTATGCAGGCCTCGCTGATCCGCTTACACATGTTTGACATTTCAAAGCTGCAGTTGGGTTATACTCCAAGCTCGACCATATGCTGTGTAGGCTATTCAACATGAGCCTAAAAGAAAAACCATTCCGATGGTTTCGCACTATCCAAGAAGCCTCCATCACTACCTTCAACCAGTTGCAAAATCTTTTCGAATCGAACTACGCTCATGCTAGGGAGAGTAAATCACCGTGGAATCTTTGTTTTACTTTGAGCAAGGCGCGAAAGAAACCTTAGCAAATTTTTATAAACGTTTCCTACAGGAAACACGGAAGATTGGAAATTCAGACCCCAAAATCGTTGTTCCAGCATTCACCTCCGCCTTGCACATCGACTCGAAAGTTTGCGAAGAACTTACTCTACACAAACCGCATACAATCACCAAAATGATTGACGTGGTTAATAATTACATCGAGCTGGAGCGATCGAAAAAAGACAAGATGAAAAGCTCCTATGTCATTCATTCTTGAGAAGCATCTTTGGCCCCTTCCCAAAGAGCAATCACTGCTTCAGCATCAAAGCCGCGTGACAAAAACACTGATAACATTAGAAAAAAAGAGGGCAAGCCTGACAGACCTATCCTAACTCTGCCACCAATGACAACAACCCTCTCTGCTATCTTGCCGACGATAAAGGGAGACGAATGTTATCGCGCGTCACAAACTATTACAGATCTTCTGAACATGCCCTTATGTTAGTATCATAATGTGCATAGTCATGAAACTGATAGCTGTTACTCCCTCTTACGTATTTTTCATCGTATCCTCTTAGTTGGAAGACTCCACAATTATGTCATCGACATTCAGAAATTTCTCGACGAGTAAGCAAAAACCATGGAAGTCGAACAAAATCATATCCAGGGCCAAACTTGCCATTTGTAAATGATTAAGATTGAAAAAGGGAAGAAAAGAAAATAAGACGATAGTATTATGTCTTGCTGCAAAATGACTTCCTCAGACAAATCAGAAAAACTCCTTCCAAGCACCATCAAGTTCAAACGTCCTTATCAAATAACGTTCGAGGACTGCGATACCAGTCATGTACAATACCCTCATGATGACCCTCTTGTTATTATGCTAAAAGTTGGACAGGATTATTTGCATACACTTCTCATCGATACTGGAAGTGCCACAGATGTCTTAATTCGCAGGGCGATCAAAGTTCTGGGCCTTACAAATTCTGTAAAAGCTTCGACAACTACAATCACAGGCTTTAATAGTTTGATAGAATCAGCCACAGGAGAAAACACTCTGCCAGTTCAAGCAGGTTCAGAAACCACATTCGTCAAATTTCTTGTCATTAATGCAGAGTCCAAATATTTGGGCATCTAGGGACGCAGTTAGTTACATTCTATCAAAGCAATACCCTCAACTTATCATTTAGCACTGAGTTTTAAATGAAATCAAGGGCAGCCAAGCAGTCGTACGAATGCGCAAAAATTCCATAATTAATCCTTATACAACTACACTTCTCAAGGCATAACAACTACAGCATGAAGAGCCACCTGCCTTTGAGCAGCATGACACTGAAATGGTCAAAACTGTTAAACTCGATGGCCCAGGACGCACAACCTTCATTGGATCCAAGCTGTCAATCGACGAAAAAGAAGCCATGATATAGCTACTTAAGAAAATCATCGACGTCTTCGCCTGGACTTTACAAGAAATGCCAGGAATCGATCCTTTAATCGCTTGCTACCGCCTCAACCTCCTTCCAGATAGCAAAGCAATCATCCAAAAATGACAGAATCTAGCTCCCTGACTTCGCGATACAGTAAACAAAGAAATTGATAAAATCCTTTGTGTAGGATTTATTTGGGAAGCTAAATATCCAAAGTGGTTTTCTAACATCGTCGCTGTGCTAAAGAAAAATGGCAAAATTCGAATTTGTGTCGACTTTACAGAACCCAATAAATTTACACCTAAAGACAGTTTTTCGCTGCCACTAATTCCACAACTTCTTGACTCAGTCGCAGGAAACAAACTTCTTTCTATGATAGATGTAGCCTCAGGATACAACCAAGTTCTACTTGCCAAAGAAGATCAAGAAAAAGCAACCTTCATAACCGAAAGCGAACTTTACTGTTATACAGTAATGCCTTTTGGGTTAAAAAATGTTGGAGCTACTTACCAGTGATTGGTCACCCAAATGTTCAAAGATCAGCTCGGTAAAATCATGGAAGTATATATCGATGATATGATCTGCAAAAGCCTGAAAATAGAAGATCATCTCAAAAACCTCCAAACTATCTTCGATATCCTTCGTAAGTACCAGATGAAACTCAACCCAGAGAAATGTCAATTTGGTGTCACATCTGGAAAATTTATGGGCCATCTAGTCAGCAAAAGAGGAATCGAAATCGATCCTGTTCAAATCAAAGCACTTATGGCAATGCCATCTCCTCGAACGAAAAAAGATGTTCAAAAATTCATCGGCAAAATAGCCGCTCTTCACAGATTTATCTCAAAGTCATCTGATCGATGCGAACTTCTTTACCTTCTTCTTCGTGGTAACCCCACTCCCCTTTCGAACAAACGGAAAAAAGAAATTATTTGGACTCCTGACTGTGAAATGGCATTCCAAGATCTTAAACGATACTTGGGGCGTCCTCCTATATTAAGTACTCCAATTGATGGTAAAACATTCACCATATACTTATCCACCACTGATGAATCCATAAGCTCTGTCCTTATTCAAGAAGACACAGGTATCGAGAAACCTATTTACTTTATCAGTAAAACTCTTATGCCTGCTGAAAAGCGATATCTACCACTGAAAAACAATTGCTCATCTTGGTTTACAGCTCTCAAAAACTATGTCCATACTTCCAAGCTCATCTCATCAAAATCATTACAAAATACCCCCCCAAACACGTACTCTCAAAAAAGGGAAACTCTCGGCGTGTTCAGCAATGGTCTGTTTTCCTTGGGGAATATGCCATTTCTTTTGAACCTCAAATATTCATCAAGGGACAGGCAGTGGCCGAGTTTTTGGCAGATTTTCCCGTCGAAGACCCTGATTGGGAAGAACTCAAAGAAATCTTCACCGACGAGTCAATTGCAGAACCAGACACATGGTCCAAGAGTTTCGGATGGTAAATTTTTACAGACGGATCGGCAGGACCACAAGGATCCAAAATTGGCATAGTCCTCGTCACACCTTCCAATCATCGCATAGAGAAAGCTCTCAAACTCAAATTTTATGCTACCAATAATGAAATGGAGTACGAAGAAATCTTGCACGGTCTTGATCTTGTACTTACTCTAGGAGCTGAGGAATTAGCAGTATATGTTGACTCTTTACTCGTCGCCAATCATTATAACAAAACTTTTAAGACAACAGGAAAAATAGTTGATTACGCAAACCTGGTCGAAGGAAAAATGAAAAAATTCAAGCATGCAACCATTTCTTATTTACCTCGACAAGAAAATTGCCATGTCGATGCTTTAGCTCAATGCTGGGAAACAGTGAAAAACGATCTTTAGAAATCGAGATCATCGAATATTTTAGCCTTGATATCTTCTCAATACTCGTGATAATAGTTACTGAAGATGACGACCCTGACAACTGACAACTGACAAAGACCATTTTATGCTTACCACAACACCAACATCCTCCCAATGACAAAGAAGAAGCTCGATCTCTGTTAGCCAAGTGCCCCCGATTCACCATCCAAAGCGGAATATTATATCGACTCACTGGAGGTGGACCACTTATCGAATACATCTCACAGAAACAAGCTCAAATCAAAATCAAAAAGCTTCATGAAGGTATCTGTGGTGCACATGTTTCCGGATGATCACTAGCCCAACGTACATTCTCACAAGGACTCTATTGGCCCAAGATGAGATAAGACTGCGAAGACTTTGTTCCTAAATGCTACAAATGCCAAATCCACGCTCAGGACATCAAGATCCCGACCCTCGACTTACATGCTAGCAATGTCCTTTGGCCATTTAAATGATGGAGAATCGATATCATTGGCCCCTTCCATCCAGCATCGGGAAACAAAAAGTTTATCTTAGTTGCCACCGATTACTTCACCAAGTGGGTTGAAGCAGTCCCTCTATGTCATACTGACAAAAATGGGGTCATCAAGTTCCTTTGGGAGCACATCATTACCAGATTTGGTTGTCTACAGATGATACGCACTGATAATGGCAAACAGTTCATCTCTGCTAAAGTCCTTGATTTCCTTCATAAATACAAAATTCAGTTGACCACTTCCACACCATATTATCCTCAAGGCAACAGACAAGCTGATGCCATCAACAAAAACATCAAATCTGGCTTACGCAAGCGCCTCGACGACAAGAAAGGCAGATGGGTTGACGAACTACTCAGTGTACTATGGGCTTACCACACCACTCCCCGAGTCTCAACAGGGTGTACTTTATTCATGATAGCTTTCGGTACTGAAGTAGTCATACCCTCAAACCTTGATCTCTCAAGTACTCGACGTAAAATTTTAGATGAAGACAATGAACTTGGTCTCCTTTGTAACCTCAATTGGATCGAGGAAACCAGAGATAAGGCCATTGCAAATCTGGGATGATACCATGATACATTGAAAAAGGATACAACAAGAAAGTTCGAGAACGAAAATTCGGTATTGGAGACCTTGTCCTGTGACGAATGCAGGATCATACTCGACCTAAGAATTATGGAAAATTATCAAAAAATTGGCAGGGACCCTACATTGTAAGTAGCAAAACCAATAACGGAACTTATTGGCTTATGACTGAAGACGAAGTTCAGCTTGAGTACCCATGGAGCACTGCCCAGCTTAAACTCTTTTACAGATGAAACCCTGTAATCGTTTCCTTTAAATCAAATAAATAATTTTTTTTATCATTATCTTCTTTACTACTTCGATTTGTTTTCAATCTATACTTATCACGTATAGATCTTACAAACGATCTCTTTCTAATTCGATTTGTTCTCGATCTATACTTTTCACGTATAGATCTGACAAATGAGCTCTTTCTACTTCGATTTGATCTCGATCTATACTTCTCAAGTATGTATAATACAAACGATCTCTTTACTACTTCATTTTTTCTCAATCAATACTTACCAGGTATGCCTAAGGCAAACTAAATCCTTACTATCTTGATTCTTTTTAAGGTCCTTGCTTACACAAGTATCTTAAAACCTATCTCAACTTTACGCGACCACTATCCAATTACAGGATAGTTTACTTCGCATTCTATACTTGTTGAATAATCTCCTATGAGCTCTTGTTTCTTCTCTAAATCTAAATCTAGATACCTACCTCCTGATATACATCTGGTACTCCTTACTTGCCATTTATTGGTCATCTTTCACATTTCGCATATGCAAGCATTCTTTACTTATCTACTCGAATCTACTATCACTTTATCGTATCTACTACTTTAATTTATTTACACAAGCAAAATAGTTATTTAAATATTTAAACAAACACCAAAATCCTTCACACACACCACATTAAAATGTTTTTGGTCCCACTGACCATTCGTTACATACTTTCACTTAAATTTCGACAAGATTTAACATTTTAGACGAAGATTTTTCTTTATTTAGGGCGCCTTTTGGCACCTACACATCTGGTACTTCCCCAGAAACATGACCTTCGACCTTCATCGTCACTTTATTGTTGACCACCTCAATTACTCTACAAACATCAAGCGTCTGGGGAACATCATCATCTGAACTATCCTCACATGGTAGCCCACCAACTTTTACAATTCCTTTGTAATATTTTTTTCTTTCTTCAGATTCATCGAACTATTATTTAAAGTGTATCCTCACTTCCTGACACTTTTGTAACTTTTCTTTGTTCACCCGCACTTTTACCTCATAGAGCAATTTGTTCTGTTCCAGCTCCATCGATCTGCGAGCAACGGCAACATCTTTCTCGAATGCAGCTTTCTACACTGCCAAGGCTTATTTCTTTTCTTTCTCTAGAATTTTTTTCGTCTCCACCAACGCTACCTCCTTCGCCTTGTTCGCTTCCAACTTGTACCTATTCAGAATCGCATTCATATTGGCATTTTCCACGGTCAATTCTTTATCTATATTTTTGTAGGCAACCAACCCGTTTGCCAACTCACCACTACCCTCAACACGACCCATTGCTTCACCCATCACCATCTTAATCTGCATAAAAGTCATATAATGAGTATTTGTTTGACTTTCCAAAATTTTCATTCGAGCATAAGCTTTAAAATTTCTCACCTTCAAAAAATTCCTCTGTCACTCGCTAAAAAAGGTATCCAGGCAATCAATCCCCACCATGCAATCTGCCATATCTTTCTTCAATACATCTGCCCCAACCGAATACAACTCCATAGTCTTCTGCAACTCCGTGTCAAACTCCTCCACAAATTTCTTCTTCGATGTCCCACCAGACGTCTTCTTAGGAGGCACACTGCTTGAACCTCATGGAGGTAACCCACTACCCACGACAGCTGGCTTGGCAGTCACTTCGATACCCTCAACTGGTGACTATCGAGTACTTCTTTTTAGATTTAACAACGGAGGTGCATCTGCGTTCACCTTCCTTTTCTTCTTGTTTTTGACAAAGGACTCCCCCAGCATAGCATCGATCTCCGTGTCTGTATCGTACCTTTTTAAAGAAGGATTGTTCAAAGGAAAATTCCCATCTGCAGCTCTTTTGTTCTTCGCTGATATTTTCCCCCTGATAACTGACACTTCCGAACCTTTTGTTCTCGACCTTTTCAACCCTGCTTCTTGAAAAATCTCACTTAACCGATCTTGATCAATCGCTAAGTTATCAATCCTGCCAAAAAATCATCTTCTTATCTTATACGATTCTTCCTCCACTTTCACCTTCTTCCCCCTCTCCTTCAATGCTACAAAAAAAAATACACACACACACACACAAATTTACACAACATACATCTAACCCGAAATTACATCAAACTTAATCATTTCAGTTACCTAACCACAGACCTTGATGAAACGCTTTTCTTTTTAGTGGCTCTCCTAGGTCTTTTTCATCGAACTCATAGTTTCCGAACACTAGTAGACGTTCGTCGGTGTATCGACCTCCAGTTGACAACATATCATAAAACAATGGCCTCTTCAAGAACCTCGCCAAGTACCAATACACTTTTAACTTCGTTTTTTTTAATGTGTAGTGCACACACAAATCATCTGCAGTTATCACCTCCTCCCCTCTGGCCTTAAGTCTACCATTTATTGCAGTACATACTCTAAATAGGTCATACATTCGGATTGAATTGACCCGGGGCTACATCGAAGAAATTCATTAATTTTTTCTGATCCGCCCTAAGGGGCAGCTTCAACTCTTTCTTTATATGTTCTCGATGTACCAGAATACCATCTAAGGGTATCTTCTGGTTGATCATTTCATATTGATACTCCTCTAGTCTTACATCCCTAGGCCATATTTCTTTTTTGAATTTTATAATTTCTTTGGTCTCAAGACCCTCTCCATAACATGTTTCTTCGTTCTCTTCCACATCTTCTTCCCCATCCCCACTCCCTTCTCGTTCACTCGCCTGAGGCTCATGATCCACCTCAGTCTCCATCACTCCCTCCTCAGATACTTTGATAGTACTAGGTATTACCCTAAAATGTTCTATACCCCCTGTATCTGCACTGCTCGAACCTACTCTGTATCTCCCCCCAATTGTTGCACACAAGTTCTCACATCAATTATCAAGGGCTCTATATCTTCGAGACTCGCAAATATATCTTTATCATAATTTAAAATGGGTTCAGCCATTATTAGAACCTGCCAATCAGATTCCATATTTCTACACAGTTAGAATCTTTCATATGTGATAATATATATATATATATATATATATATATGTTCCTAAGTTCATATATTCATAAAGATATCGTTGTCGAGATAACTCTCCAACACCTTATTCACTTTACTATCTGCTACTTTTATTTACATTTAAACTTATTACCACATTTCTCGATCTAATTCATATTAATTAATTCATCTTGGTATTTTTCATTAAATATCCATCTGCTCAGTTCTCGATGCTTTTCTATGTTTCATAAGTAACATCGATAACTTGTTAATTTCTATCTTTTTGTTGAATTACAGGAATCTAAACAGCTTCTCAAACACGTTTCAACTTTTCCCGCCAAAAAATAGTTATTTCCATTTTACAAATTCCTTTTTTCCAACACAAAATCTGGTAACAGCCGTAATCTTCAGTAAATCTGGCTACATCACCACCATTTCCCCCATATGCGCAGTAATTACAACACCCACCATCTATCTATCTATCTATCTCCTTTTTCCTCCACCAGAAACCCAGAATCACCATCTATCAATCTATCTCAATCACTGATCCTAATTTATTTACCAATTCCTTATCATATTATTAAATTTCCAATCTATCTAAACATATCATTTCTAGTTCACTATCATGTTATTCAATTTACATATCTAATTCCTCTATACCCAATCCATCAAATTAGACAAAAATTTCGAGTCAAATCACTAACCTTGTTTACGCGCCGATCCTGTATCCCTCTCCTTTGCTCGCTTAGCCCTTTTGATCAACATACTAATCTCCTCCTTCCCAATCGTATCTAACCATTTCAGTGACGAGCAACAACAATTCACTCCTTCAAAAAAAAATTTAGTTTGCAAAAGATAGGAACAGTCGCCTACCTCTGACATATTTATAGACCCCACGTGGCTGTTCATCGCACCACTTGGCGACCGTCCAGTTCCTCGAATGTAACACTTTATGTGTTTTTTTTGACTTCTTTGACTCTTAATCTTCTCCCCTTTAATAAACCTCTACATTCGTACTTCAATTCTTCAAGTTCTCGAAGAATTTCTGTAGACACATTCATATCCATCAGTGCACGATCTATCTTATCCAATAACTGATTTACATCATTTTCTTTATATTTCATACCATCACCTAATGAAACACATCTTGCCATATTCATTTTGCATGTACGTTCCCCTATTCATACTATCCTATCAATTCCTATACTTATGGGATCATATTCGACATAAGTTAAATTTAATTCGACAAACACTTCTTTTAACTACCTTATTACCACTTCTTTTTACTCTACACAGTCAGAGTCAAATCAATCATCCTCCAAATCAGTCATTGACCCCATACAGTTACTACCTTCGACTTTACGCACATGGCACATATTCGATAACATTATACCAACATGTTCTCATAATATTCAGTACTCGATGCAACAACAGACACAAATAAATTAAATACACATATTTATTTATTTCATAACTTGTTTCTTACATTCGATATCTTTCTCATTCGATTACATTCATTTATAATACTTGATATTTATCACCTTCGATTACATTCTCATTTCATACATTCGATATCTATCTCCTTCGAGTACATTCATTTATAATACTTGATATTTCTTCTATTACAATTTTTTTGCCATTACTAACTTACTTTAACATGTCGTTAATTTCGATGTTTGTTTTTCGCCAGAATCGGACATTAAAGCCTATTTCTAGTCCTTGAAGCTCAATGACTCTCAAGTCACTGAACTTCAAAGAGACGCTTTAGCAAGAAAAAGGCAGCAAAAAATTGCAAGGTAACTTACACGTTTGGCAAGATCTCTGGACGTCTATTCAAGCTTTAGATCTTTATTACAAGTACTGACAGTTACTCCTTCACCCCCCCAACTGATATCATACATTACCTTCACAACCACATGATGATACCACTATTTATAACAGACGTATCTTGTATCCGTTTGATCTTTGTTCCCACCCCAATGCTCTGATCCGATCACATAACAATTTCTCATCTCTCGGTCTGTGCCATAATTCGTTAGAACGCTCACCGTCATCAGCCCCAAAACACATCATCTACCATACTTGGGGCGACATCACTCAACAAAGTACCACCACACCTTCCATAAACTTCCAATTTATACCTGACTTCCTCCCCCAACATTCAATGCACAACATTAATTACGCCTCGAAACCAACCTGGCCAGATACAGTTCACCTTGACCTCGGTAATGACATATGCTAACTTCTAAGAATATTCGAGAATCTCTTCCGCTTCCAGTTTTCTTCTCGACACAACTACAAGTACTTCTGTCGAGAATGGGGCGATTGTAGTATCATATTCTCTAGATTTGATAAGAATAAGCCAGTACTCTGTAGTCGAAGACAACTGAACACTCTGTAGTTGAAGACAGCTCAACACTCTGTAGTCAATGACAACTCCATACTCTGTAGTCGAAGATAGCTCAACACTCTGTAGTCGAAGACAGCTCAACATTCTAGAAGATTTCGTAAGTCCTCGACTTACCAAAAGTAGCCCGGTCAAGAAAGAACTGTTAGAGATCCGCAAAGTTTGCCCACTACCCCCGGAATAGGAGATTTTTTATTTATTTTTTGTAAACTGCATGTATATACTATAAATACAGGCAGAGAATAGGT
Organism: Kingdonia uniflora; assembly: GCA_014058105.1. Taxonomy (NCBI): domain Eukaryota; kingdom Viridiplantae; phylum Streptophyta; class Magnoliopsida; order Ranunculales; family Circaeasteraceae; genus Kingdonia; species Kingdonia uniflora. The sequence goes on along the minus strand of JACGCM010001830.1, from coordinate 943,084 downwards.
TCTAAAGGGACCGTAAGTCATATATTTCTTAATCCTAAACACTAGTAACACTATGAAAACTACTAATAACTAGCATCTACTAGATATTACATCAAATCCTCCCCGAGGTCGTGGTTTTTCTCAGTTTCTGCTGAGCTTTCCATGTAAAATCTTGGTTGTTTAGCTCTTTATTATGCAATCCTTACGAATAAGTTTTGGTGAATGTTTTCCTCCTGGAAAATACGCCATTACTGTAACAACTCTCGAATTAAATCGAGAGGTCTTGGGGGAAATTGGAGCAACTTGACAAACGACCAATGTACATTTTACAAGGAAACGGGACATTAGAAAAATGATTGCCCCACGCTTAAGAAGAAGAAAGCGAGAAAAACGGGCTCTTCTGTGAATTTAGCTCAAGACATGGAAGCGGGAGGTAATGATTCTAATTTCTCTTTTACTATAACATCTAGTGCATATGTTATTGATACAAATGAATGGATTTTAGATTCGGATCTTACTTATCATATTTGTCCTGAAAGAGCTTGTTTTTTTAGTTTAAAATTGCTAGAAGTTGGAGCGGTGTTGATGGGAAATGATAATCCTTGCCACATCATGGGGATAGGTACCATTCGTCTAAAGTTGCATAATAGGTTGGTTAAAGAGATTGATGAGGTTCTGTATATTCTAACAATGAGTAAGAACATTATCTTGACCGGGACAAGTGAAAGGCTGTAAGGTTGTGTCTAAGAATGGAGTAAAGAGGGATCTTAAGGGAGCCATGGTGATAATGAAGGGTCACAGAAGAAGTAGCAGCTTGTAATATTTGGATGGTACGGTTGTTCTTGGTGAAGTTTTTGCCGTGGGAAGGGAATAGATCAATTCTAAAGATACCACACGGCTATGGCATATGCGTTTGGTGCATGCGGGAGAAAAGTCTTTAAGAGTTCTCGCAAACCAAGGGATTTTGAGTGGTACCAAGATGTGTAAATTGGATTTTTGTGAGCACTGCATTCTGGGCAAGCATATAAGAGTTAAGTTCAGCACCGCGATCCACCATACTCGTAGAACTCTTAATTATGTTCACTCTGATATTTGGGGACCCTCCAAGAATGCATCGTTAGGGGGGAGGCATTACTTTGTGTCTTTTGTGGATGACTTTTCTAGGCGTGTTTGGGTGTACACTATAAGGAAGAAGGATGAAGTCCTATAAATTTTCATAACGTGGAAGAAGTTGATTGTGACTTAGACCAGCATAAAGATCAAACCGCTCCGTTCAGATAATGGTGGGGAATACACTAGTGATCCATTCTTGCAAGTATGTCAGGATGAGAGGATAGTTCGATACTACACAGTTAAAGAGACACCGTAACAAAACGGGGTAGCTGGGCGCATGAACCGTACTTTGTTGGAGAAGGTGCGGTATATGTTGTCCAATTCTGGGTTGGGCAAGACATTTTGGGTTGAGGCTTTGACATATGCATGCTACCTCATTAATAGGTTGCCTTCGATTGCAATTGAGGGTAAAACACCAATGAAAGCTTGGTCGGAAGAACCTGCTACAAATTAGGATACTCTTCGTATATTTGGGTGTCCAACATACTATCATGTTAAGGATGGTAAGTTGGATCCACGAGCAAGGACGGCCATTTTTCTGAGTAATAAGAAGGGTGCGAAAGTTTACAAGTTGTGGGATACAAGAGACATAAAGATCATTATGAGCAGATATGTCACTTTTAATGAGGCTTCTATGATGAAGTCGCATGGCTCAGAGCACACAGAGGAGATGGCCAGCTGGGTATTACAATGGGTAATGATTGATGTGTCTTCACATTGGCCAGAGAGTTTCCTACTAAGAGAATGGTCATCTACCAGTGTGACAACGGGTGATGAGCCACAAGATCATGTTCCAAATGATGAAGACACGGATGAAGGTGGAGCATTTGGTGGTACGAATGAAGAGATTCCGGTGGCGAAGTCAATCACAAAGAGTAAACCAAAGAGGGATGTAGGCAAACCGATTTTGCTTATAAAAGATATGGTACTTCCAAAGGTGAAGGCCATTGTTGCCTATACATTTTCGGTCGTTGAAGATGGTGTTTCCTCAACCTATAAGGGGGTTATTTACAGTTCTGAGGCTAAACATTGGGAGGGAGTAATGAAGGAAGAGATGTATTCTCTTTTCAAAAATAAAACTTGGGAACTTTCAAAGTTGCCAAAATGAAAGAAAGCGATCGGTTGTAAATGGGTCTATACTAAGAAACATGGATCTCTTGATGATGATATATGCTTCAAGGCGAGACTTGTAGCTAAGAGCTACGCTCAAACTGAGGGGATAAATTATAATGAGATTTTTTCTCCAGTAGTGAAACACTCTTCCATACGAATCCAATTGGCCTTAATAGCGCATTTTGATTTGGAGTTGCAACAACTCAATGTTAAGACGACGTTCTTACATGGAAATTTGAAAGACGATATTTATATGACTCTGCCGAGTGGGTTTACGATTTCGGGGAAGGAAGACTATGTGCGTAAGTTAAAAAGGTCGTTGTACGGCTTGAAGTAGTCTTCAAGACAATGGTATAAACAGTTTGATCAGTTTATGATTGGGCAGAAGTACAAGCGGAGTCATTATGACCATTGTGTCTACTTACGCAAGCTACGTGACGAGTCCTTTATTTACTTGCTTTTGTATGTGGATGATATGCTTATTGCGTATAAGTACAAAAACGAGATTGATAAGCTGAAAAAGTAAATGGGTAAAGAATTTGAAATGAAGGATCTTGGTGATGCGAAAAAGATTCTTGGTATGGAGATTCATAAAGATAGTGAAAATGGAACGGTGCATCTCTTTCAGACTACCTATATGAGGAAGTTACTTCAGAGATTTGGCATTGATGCTAACATAAAATTTGTAAGTATGCCCATTGCTCCTCATTTTAAGCTTAAGGCTTCTATGTCTCCAAACACTGATGAGGAACGTGATTATATGAGTTAAGTTTTTTATGTTAGCACAGTTGGTAGCTTGATGTATGCTAGTGTTTGTACTCGACCAGATATTTTACAGGCGATTGGTATGGTTAGTCGATACATGCATGATCTGGGTAGAGATCATTGGGGAGCTGTGACATGGATTCTACACTATATCAAAGGTACTATGGATATTGGTTTGGAATTTTGTAAACAAAATTCGATTGATCAGTTTTGTGTGGGTTATGTGGATTCTGACTATATGGGTGATTTGGATAAACGACGGTCTACTACCGGTATGTGTCTACATTGGGTAGAGGGCCGATTAGTTGGAGATCCACGCTACAGTCAACAGTGGCATCATCCACTACTGAGGCGGAGTATATGGCGGTGACTGAGGTGATAAAGAAATCTATTTGGATGAAAGGTCTTCTGCGCGATTTAGGCATTAAGATAGATCATCTTGATGTTTACTGTGGTAGTCAGAATGCTATCTTCTTGACCAAAGATCAGGTTCATCACCAACACACAAAACATATTGATGTGCGCTATGACTTTGTCAGAGAGGTCTTGGAAGAGGGTGAGATTCTGTTGAAGAAGATTCACACCAAAGATAACCCGGCGGATATGTTTACGAAAGTTGTTTCGGAAATTAAGTTTAATTATTGTTTGGACTTAGTTCAAATTTTTCATGTTGATTGATTGGTTTTGTGTGAACTACGGGCGACTTGATCCACGACGGTACGTAACGAAAACCTAACTCGTTCGAACAAAATATTGCTTTGGGCCAAATTTCCAGTGGGAAAAACTAAAGTCGTTCGAACGAGATATGGCTCTGGGCCAAAATTCCAGTGGGATGGAATTTGGTCATTCGAGCGACTTTCAACCTCGTTCGAACAACTTTGACAAATATCCCAATTTTCCCTAGATCCTCTTGGATCACCTAGTTCCAATAGGACTTGCCTAGCCTTGGCCCTTTTATAAGGGTTACAAATTCCTAGGTATAATATGATTTGCCTAGCCTTGCCCTTCTTATAAGGGTTACAAATTCCTAGTTATAATGGGACTTGCCTAGATCCTCTTGGACCACTCAAGCAAAAAAGGTGCAGCAAAACTCAATTTTACTCCTCTTGAGACCATTAATGGTGTTTCCGTGGTTTCTTCATGGCTGAAGAGTTAATAGAAAGTATTAAAGAGCTTGATGCTTATTTACTTGGTAAATTTGTTGGGAAAAGACTAGATTACATCTTTGTTAGGGATACATTGTGTAAGACTTGGAAATTGAAAGGGTGAGTTGATGTTACTCTACAAAAAAATAACATATTTTTGAAGCTAGAGAAGGGATCCCAGTTTATTGCTAGCAGGTTTTTTATCATTAGGCTTGGAGACCTTTCATTGAGACCAAAGAATCTGAATTAAAGACTATTCCCATTTGGGTTAATCTCAAGAAAGTTCCTTCCCACTTATAAACCCCCCATGGAATTGGCAAAATTGTTAACTTCATTGGTACGCCTTTGCTCCTTGATAAAGTGACCGAAGATAAGACTTAAACATCATTTGCTAGAGTTTGTGTGGAGGTTGATATTGACAAGGATCTTCCAAGTATCATCCCTATTGCTTACGAGGGGATTAGAAAATCCAGCGTTGAGGTAGAGTATATATAATTAGATTCTGACAAAGTGTAGTGAGTGCAAATTCTTTGGACATAGTACTTTGAATTTCCCGAAAACTGTAAGCATTATAGCTAAGAAAGCTAAGCCAAAAGCTTCTTTGAGTTGGGCTGCCAAAGTCGGGACAAAAGATGTGGCTAAGACCACAAAGAATACCAAGACCATAGTGGACAAAAATGGTTAGGAGAAGCCGAGGAAGACCGCTAGGTATAAACCTACTAGTTCTGCAAGTGGTATTATTGCTCACATTCCAATTGATCTCACTGAAGAGATAATTAAGATGACAGAGAATGGGCCTATATCTAGTGTGGAAATCAAAGATAAGCAAGAAGTGGTAACTACGAGAGATAAACTTCCTAAAAAGCCAGATCCATAGCACGAGTCTATTTTGTTTTACTTCTTTGTAATCTTTTTTTGAGTATACCTGTTGTTTTAGGTTGTTTTTCCCTTTTGGGTGTTTGGTTCTCCTCCTCCCCATGTCTTCATGTTGACTCTTTGAAGATTATGGGGTAATCCAGAATACGAATTGAGAAACCCTAAAAAGAAGAATTGTATGAAGAACACACAAATTTGGTGGGAGAATTCCTTTTAGAGCTTCAATTGCTTAATCAATAATCAATTACAATCGAATTCCTCTCAAGCCCTAAACTTTTCTCTCAGAACTTTGATTGATCTAACATAACCTTCTCTTGCCTAGCCTTGCCCCTTTATAAGGGTTACAAGTTTCTATTTATAAAATATGACAAATATGCCCTTAAACGCCTAAAATTATAGGCTGAATCGCGCCTTTGTTCGAACAGAAAAAGTGTATTTGAACGGACTAAAATTTTGTTCGAACAGAACACTTAGACAAGTGTTTATTCGAATAAAAATAAAGGTCTATTCGAATAGAAAAGAAGTGTATTAAAAGTCTGCTCGAACAGAACACTCAAACATCTGTTTATTCGAATAAAAAGAGAAGTCTATTCGAATACAAAAGGGGTGTAAAAGTCTGTTCGAATAGACTTTCCAAAAAGTCTAAAAATGACCCAGATCCTACTGGATCAGGGGGAGTTGTCACCACCATGTACATTCAAGTCTTTCTATATATTTGGTTACGGGTCTACCTAAACCCGGCTTGCCTAGCAAAAAAATAAAAATATCATAAGCTCTTATTTTATAAGTACTTGAAGAATAGTTCACTGGATAGACACCTGTCTTCTGAGGTACCCTAATTTTCTCCCTTTTCTGCTCCGACTATTTGTCCCGAAAATTTCCTCACAACACTTCATTTTATTCTGATGAAAATTTTCCACTAAGAGAAAAAATATAGTTTGTCCTCAGAGGTTCGTTACTAGGAAACACACACAACAAGATCATATAAGCCTGTAATATCGTATCTTAATGAATTTTTTTTTATAAATTTAAGTAGTGAACCCCAATATAAAAATTTAATAAAGCATAAAAATTGATAAATTTAAGTAGTGAAGCCCAATACAAAAATTTAATAAAGCATAGAAAATGAAAACGCTCGCTGCCTGCCTCTCTACCACAGAGAAGGTGTAAACCATACGGGTCGCAGCAGTGAATTTTGATCGTTTAGTTTAGCATCAAGAGGAAACTCCTCAGTGCTATTATCTTCCAAACTGAAGACCGTGTAACGTTTCCCACCAAGCAGGAACAAAATGCAATTTGGTTTGGTTCCGGGATGATTGGAAGCCAAGAGAGAGATCTTACTTCTTCTGCTTAAAAAAATCGTCCTGTCACCTAGGCTCTTAACTTCACGCTACCTTCGGTTACTCTGATCAAGCCGAAAAACATCAAACCTCTCAACTCTATCATCTCCTAATGCATATCTCTGACCAAAATGTGCCTTAAGTAACAAAAGCTCCCCAAATGATTCTATCAAATGGAATCTGTCACGTTTCTCAAAAGAGTTTGGAAGATCAATTTGCTCAACCACAGAAGAAGTACCAATATCGCAGACTAATACGCTCTTGAAAGAATTTAAGCAGTATAATACGCCTTTACAATATGCGAGATCATCACAGTCCTTCACGTTTTCAATAACAGTCCATTTATCATCTCCTGGTTTGCAAAACACTATACTTTTAGAGGAAAACTCGTCCCTGACCAAGGCCATTACTAAGCAATGATTTTTACTGTCCCTAGTCAAAGTGGGATGTGAAGATAACGTAGCATAAGAAATGTGTAACCCATTGAGCAAGGGAAGAAGGATTTCATCTCCTGTAATTGGATTTACTAAAGAAGCTGTTGCGAATCTTAAGATACCATTGTAACCGTAACCCACAGTAACCATCCAGCCATGGCCATGACCCACAGTAATCATCCCGTAATTGGACTTACGCTCACGCTCACACCGATAATGGTTCTTACTATCGAGACTATAGAAGCAAGAAGAATATGTTTTGATGTTAGGCTTGGAAGATATCATGATGAGAGGAATTTGAGGAGGTAGGCACCTCAGTTTCTCTACAATGACAGATCCCCATGACTTAGAGACGACACCAAAACGGATGTAATCAACAACACTATTCTTCGGACCCATGATCGAATCACCTGCAAAAGTTCCGGCAGAAGTTCTGACCAATTACTACTACCCATTGTTACTCTTCTTTTCATAGATGAAGATGGATTCTTGGGGTACATACTCTATCTCTATATAATAAATGGGTACCAAATAATAATTGACAACTAAAATAACAATCCACTCAAAGTGTTGGATTTCTAGTGACTTTCACCTTACTACTTTCAGCTCAATCTAAGGATTGTCTCTTTCCTACTTTAAACAAAGGAAGTAAAATAACATTGGTTGAAAACCACTAAAATAGGTTTTTTGCCGTTCCATCAGGCAATTTTGGATGCAAATAAAAATTGAGGTGAAAGTAGGAAAGAGACAAACCTTAGATTAAGGTGAAAGTAGGGAAATAAAGAGGAGAGATGATGACTATTACGGTGGTCAAAGTAGATAATGTGGCAACAATTTTATTCTCTCACATCCATGTTAGTCCCTTTATCAATCGTTGATCATCTAGAAATCCAACGCATTGAGTGGATTGTTATTTTAGTTGTTTATTGTTGTCCATAGATTCAGACCTATTACATGAAAAGCCTTATTCTGCAAATAAACCTAATTATTCACATTTTGCCATTCCATCATGCAGTTTTGGATAAATGTAAGTAGTAAAGCCCAATACAAAAGATTTAACAGAATATAGAAGAAGAGATAGCTCTTTACAAACATCTCTACCACAGTGAAGGTGTAAACCATATGTGTTGCCATGAATATTCACCGTAAAGTTTAGCATCAAGAGGAAAGTCTTTAATGCTATCATCTTCCAAACTGAAGACCTTATAATGTTTCTTGACACGCGAAAGTAGGAAATATATGCAATTTGGTTTGGTTCCGGGATGATTGGAAGCCAAGAGAGAGATCGAACTTAGTTTGCTTATGAAAACTGTCCGGCCACCTAAGTTTTTAACTTCAGACCACTTTCGGCTACTCTGATCAAGCTGGAAAGCATTGAACCCCATTACTTCTTTAGAATTGGGACATAAACGTCCCACAAATAACAAAAGCTCCTCAGATGAGATGATTCTACCAAATAGAAGTGACAATGTTCCCCACCAGAATCTGGTAGGTGAATTTGTTGAACCACCGAAGAAGTACGGATATCACAAATTACTACTACTTTCTTAAAAGAATTCAAGCAGTATAATAGGCCATTACAGTATGTGAGATCATCACAATCCTCTACGTCTTCCGTCTTCCGTAACAGTCCAATTATTATCTCCTAGTTTGCAAAACGCTAATGTTTGTTCGTATGAATAATTAGTGACCAAGGCCATCACTACACAATTGTCCCTCGTCAAAGTCGGATGTGAAGATAACTTAGCACGATCAATGACTAACCTAGTGGGCAAGGGAAGATGGATTTTGTCTCCAGTAACTGGATTTACTAAAGAAGCTGTTTTGTGCGCCTCAGTAACCATCCAACCATGACCATAACCAATGAAATTTTGGTTCCCATCAATCTTGCGCTCACACCGACTATATTTTTTACTATCATGACTGTAGAAGCAAGAAGAAATTGTTTTCGTGTTTGAGAGTGCCATGATGAGAGGAACTTGTGGAGGTAGACATCTCGGTTTCTCTACTATGACGGATCCCCATGACTTACAGACGGCGCCAAAACAGATGTAATCAGCAATACTGTTCTTTAGAACCCGTGATCGAATCCCTTGTAAGAGTTCCGGTAGAAGCTCTGACCATTTTCTATCAACCATTGAAAGTTTTCTTTTTCTTAGATGAAGGATAATATTGCTCCATTGATAATTAACAACTTGGATGGGATTCTTTTAGTGCAGACTACTTCTTATTTATAGAATACTTTGAAGTTAATTTTAGAAATAAACTTGTTGTGCAAGTAAACCTATTTAGAATCTAAATCTATTTAGAAAGTATCTAAACTTACTTGGAGTCTAAATCTATTTGTATGGTTGAATAAATACATTGTAACTCTCACGGAAAAAAAAAATGTACAAAAGCTCAAGAAAAAAAAACCATCTACACAAATACATCATCCACTAGTATAGATATTGATGAACTTGTTGATGTCGTTGGAGAAATCATCCTTTGTCATATTTAGAGTCTTTATTCTCCACGGCCTTATTGTACCAGATTTTTGCTGCGATATGAATGTGCAGCTAATATGAGTTTTTCCAACTTTAACGGTGTAGTTTTTGGCTTGTGCTTTATGTTGCTACCTCAAAACTGCTTGAAAAGGCAGAGTCACAGGAAAAGGTTGCAATTTCTTGACAACAAATTCATTCTCAGTTTTGTTTCTGAGAAAAGCAGTCTAATGCGAGAACGTTTAGTTTCACCTCAGAGGTTCAACACGCATAATAGGGTCATATAAGTCTGTAAAATCGAATCTAAATGGCAAAATCAATAAATTTAATTAGTGAAACCCAATACATTTAATAAAACATAGAAGAAGAAGAAGAAGAAGAAGAAGAAGAAGAAAAAAGCGCTCGCTACACACATCTCTACCACAATGAAGGTGTAAACCACTGTTGTAGTGAATTATGATCGTAAAGTAAATCGTTGTGAAAAAAGTCTTCAATGCGATCATCTTCCAATCATCCCTGAACCAAACCAAATTATGATCGCATTGAAGACTTTTTTCACAACGATTTACTTATAATACACAGGTAGGAAATAAATACAATTTGGTTTGGTTCAGGGACGATTGGAAGCCAAGAGAGAGATCAAACCTAGATAGCTTAAGAAAATTGTCCGGTCACCTAGGCTTTTAACTTCATACCACTTGCGGCTACTCTGATCAAGCCGGAAAACATCAAACCCCACAAGTCTATTATTTTTAATGCGTGCCTTAAGTAACAAAAGCTACTCAGATGATTCTCTCAAAAGAGGTGGCAGTATTCCCCACAAGACTCTGGTAGGTCAATTTGCTTAACTACCGAAGAAGTACCAATATCACAGACTATTACTAGTTTCTTGCAAGAATTCAAGCAGTATAATAGGCCGTTACAGTACGTGAGATCAGTACAATCCTCCGCACCTTGTATAATAGTCCAATTATCATCTCCTGGTTTGCAAAACGTTAACCTCGCATAGTCCCAATTATCACCAACCAAGGCCATCACTACAAATTGATCTTCACTGTCCCTTGTCAAAGTGGGATGTGAAGATAATGTAGCGTGAATAATGGTTAACCCAGTGGGCAGGGGAAGAAGAACTTCCCCTGTAATTGGATTTACTAAAGAAGCTGTTATGATACCATCGTCACTGTAATGCTCAGTAACCATCCAACCATGGCCATAACCACGGTAATTTTGGTACCCACCAACCTTACGCTCACGCCGATAATGGCTCTTACTTTCGAGACTATAGAAGCAAGAAGAAATTGTTTTCGAGTATGTCTCGGAAGATTTCATGATGAGAGGAATTTGAGGAGGTAGACACCTCGGTTTCTCTACAATGACAGATCCCCATGGCTTACAGACGGCACCAAAACGGATGTAATCAACAACACTATTTTTCAGAACCCGTGATCGAATCACCTGCAAAAGTTCCGGCAGAAGTTCTGACCACTTACTGCCACCCATTGTTACTCTTCTTTTCTTAGATGAAGATGGATTCTTGGGGTACAGACTCTGTCTATTTATATAAATAGCTAGGGAGTAAACATGAGAAGCCTTGTTGTGCAAGTAATCCTAATTAGTATCCAAATATATTTAGAAAGTAAACCTATTTGGAGTCCAAATCTATTTAGAAAAGAACAATTCATCTTGATAGGAATCATAACCATGTTTGGTCGTGGTCCTCGGGCATCCCCTTAGGAGCCGGCCTCTATAGAGACCCTCCTATTTTGAAAGGTAAGTGTTTTAGAAGGTAAGGGACTCCTAATTCTATATTGTTAGGTTGAGTTTTGAGAGAGAAGGGTTAGCTAAGTATTTTCTTTTCAGTTTAATTTAATCATAAGTAGTTGTCTTTCTTTTTATTAATTACTTCCGACACTTAGTTTCTATCACACCTAAACAATACATCACTCAAAGAGTTGGATTTCTAGATGATCAACGACTGATAAATGACTTTCAACCTAATACTTTCACCTTAATCTAAGGTTTATCTCTTTCCTACTTTAAACAGAGGAAGTAAAATCGCATTGGTTGAAAGCCAGTAAAATAGGCTTTTTGCCGTTTCATCAGGTAGCTTTGGATGCAGGTAAATTGCCTTTCAATTTGGCAACTTAGAGAGGTTATTCATAAGAGATAATAACAAGGCTTTCAACCATTGCTTTTTACTGGCTTTCAACCAATGTTTTTTCTTTCTGGACAACTCCCGCCCTTTTAACTCCTAAACTACAAAAAATCCTCTAACTACTTCTACTCTCCAGCTATTGTTGTCACACCCCCAAAATTGACTTCTTAATAAACTATTAAGAACGCGAATTCTGAAGTGTAACGTCGGGCATCCTGAAGATGAACCCCCAAAAGACGTATTACAATTTAAAACAAATCGTAAATACATCTACAACACTATGAAACTACGCAGCGGAAGAATAATCTAAAAAGAGATAGAAATGATTACCAACAGGTAACTAAAACTCTAAAACTGGTAAGTCCAGCTTGCTCCAACTCACTACCATCGCTACTACAACTATTCACCTGAAAAAGTATATGCGCAAGGCGTCGACAAGCAACGCCCAACAAGTACAAATATCCAAGGTCATAGGACATGATAGACTAAGATAATCACAGAAAAGAGACATGAAGAATCTAACAGAATTATAGGAGAATATCAACCAAGCTACGAGTTCTAAGGAGACGGTCTAAGTAAAACTAGAAATCCCAATACGATAACAATGATAGCCTAAACTTAGATCTAACTACTACGGCCTAAGAGTCACGGTTAATGAGGAAAGAGAATTTGGAAGTCACGTACACAGGGTCACTTTTAATTCAGTGGGACCACACTCTCACACCCTTCTGCAATTAACAAAAATGTATCCCTTATTGTCGAACCAGGGATTGGCGGATTCTTTTTTAGTTAGCCAGGAATTGGCGGGTAATGCACCTGATCAGGGTGTTTAAAGAATTTCAACCTACAACTCTAAAGCCTGATTAATTTTTAACTTTTAGGGATCTATGCCTACGGTGAGTATTCACAAAGAATAACAAAGCCGATATGTAACCGGGGTATAATTTTGGGGGCTTGCAACCCTGGAATACTGACTAGCAGTAACCGAATCTTTTGCTTAGGGATTCGAACCCAAGGACTGTAATAGCATAGCCCTACTGTGTACATTAACTCTAAGTCGCCCAACATAATGGAAAGGAAGAAGTTTGAATCCTAGAATAATCAAATGATCTATCTGCCCCTGCCTAATCAGCATCTAGGACTATATCAAGAAACCTACTGCCCTTACAACTAGATAATTTATCTACCCTCACTTTAATTACAAGTGGAGACTCTATCAAATGAAGTAAAGCTCCAACATCCAATGATCTATCTGTCAATATGACTATATCGAAATGAAGTCCTAAACCTGAAAGCGAATCTAAGTCGTGACTACTGAATCATGGAAAATCCATAGTTACCTTAAACTATCACGGAAGACATACCAAGGAAACATCTAAGTTCTAGAATAAAGGATCACTAAAAAAAAAAAATATTATTAGGAACCAGATATTAGAGACAAAGTAAAATTTATCTCTAATAATTAAATATTTGGGATGGCTTTGAATAAGTCTCTATTATTTTAGTTTATAAGACAGAAATAATTACTTTGTCCCTAATAATATAAGTTTAAGGACTGTTAGATTTAAGCGTTCCTCATTGTATAAGTTTAGAGACTCTTGGATTTGGCCGTCCCTAATTGTATAAGTTTAGGGACTGCTGGACATGACTGTCCCTTATAGTTAACTAAAACAAAAATGAAAAATGCCCAATTTCATGCACGGAAGTTAACTCCCCTTCCCCACAATCCTTCCTCCATCAACTCTCTACGACTGCGCTAAACAATACACGATCACAACCGTACCTCTTAGGCCGCTAAACAATACACGATAACAAGCGTTGCCCATTTTAGATATATACCATCCGCCAAGTAGTATCCCATATCGTATGGTTTTCCATCGACTTCAAAGTTGCAAGGTGGAGAACGGCCAAGACAAAGATCTCAAAAAAGATGTGATTGATCAAGAACATTTACGTCGTTGTTGGAATCAGACATTCTAAAATAACCGTGCCATATCCATAAATCATGAGATGCCACTGCTTTCAAAATTATTGTTGGTGTTTTCTTATCCCCCGTGCATTGACCCGCCTAAGCTGTGGGGGCAATTTTTCCACTCCCAATGCATGCAATCCAAACTACCTAGCATGTCGGGAAATCTACGCTTCTCGGCAACATACAACATCCGTTGTATATCATTCGAAGTTGGCGATCTCAAATACTCCACACCGAATTGCCCGATCATTGCATTGTAAAATCTCGTAAGGGCCTCTATTGTTGTGCTCTCTGTAACCCGAGCATATTCATCACAGCTATTCGCCGACACTCCTAATGCAAACATATGGAATAACGTTATAAGTTTTTGTAGAGGTGATAAACCCAAAACATTTGCACAATTTTACTTTCGAGCAAAATACTTGTCATATGCAACCACCGCATTCAATATACGATCGAAAAAACCTCAGCTCATACGAAATCTTTGACAGAAATGTTCACTTCCGTAAACATTTTTATCACGGAAGTAGTCGTGCATGAGTACCTTATGATATAATACACGTGAGCTATTTATGGTTTTATGCCCGACAATCAAGCCAACACGAGTTCTTGAAGATTTTGCTTCTTGCAATTCATCAATTTTGGCTTGACTGCTCAATATCTCCATTTTAATCATATCAATAACAAAGCCATCTCTATAATCGGTTGAAGATTCATCGATTTCCTCTTCCTCTTCCTCCTCTGATGAAGATTCGATCAAAACATCAAGAACTGCCTTGAAATTCATCAGATACACCACACAACACTAATTGAAAATGGAAGAGAATATTGGAATTGGTTATGGGAAAGTATGAGCCTAAGAGTTAGGTCCATATATTCCCTTCACAAAATATAGTCGTTAAACACAAAATATAGCCGTTAGACACAAAATATAGCCGTTAGGAACAAAATATAGCCGTTTGAAAAAAAAATCAATCAGGCGCCTAAGTCTTAGGCGCCTGTTGCGCTGAGTAATTTTTTTTTTGATTTGGTTTCTTTCCAGAAAAAATACCAAACCATAGGCAATTAAAAGTGTTAATCAAAACCATTATACCAAACCTTAGAAAATGAAAAGTAAGAATCAAAACCATTATACCAAACTCAAAAGTGAGAATCAAAACCTTAAGCAATAAAAATATTAAACCATTATACCACTCAAAAGAGTAATTTTTTTTTTGATTTGGTTTCTCTCCAGAAAAAATACCAAACCATAGGCAATTAAAAGTGTTAATCAAAACCATTATACCAAACCTTAGGCAATGAAAAGAATCAAAACCATTATACCAAACTCAAAAGTGAGAATCAAAACCTTAGGCAATAAAAATATTAAACCATTATACCACTCAAAAGTGAGAATCACAAGCAACTACATAAAAGCCAATGTCATTTACTAAGGTGAGAATCAAAACATGAAACAACTTCAAATATGTTCTCTCATTGATTTTGACTTAATATCATAACAATAACCATAATAAACTAATATCATTTACTCAAAAGATCCCCGCGTATGTCTTGATCGTCGGGGAGGAGCGGCCCCACCTTGAGATGTCCTTCCCCGCAAACACCTTCCTCTTGAACCCCTCTCATTATAAGTCCCCACTTGAGAAATTCTTTCTTCACCTTCATCATCTTCCCAATCGACTACAACTCCCTGAAACATACAAAATTACGTCAATATTAATTAAAATTATAAATCTTAATTAAATGGAAAATATTAAATGAATGATTCAAACAACTTACTTCTCTATCTAAATAGTTATTCAATTAGGAAAAACGGTTCTCTGCACGTCTCAAGTCCGTGGTCAAATGTGTAATACGACTCTGGTCATGAAGGTGCCGAGCCTCAAAATCTAAGGTCCTATCAAGTGTACGTTTCCGTATACCCTCAGTCATAGCAAAAAAATTATATCCTGTTGGCACATCTATAGTAGATGTCATAACAATAGAAGGAATGGTATGCCACGTGGTCCCATGTGGCGACCTAAACTCCATAATCCATCCAGGGTAATCACCAAGCCATGGGGGGTGGATTTGTGTCTCTTGAGTAAAAAAATCTCCAGTAGGAAACTCAACATGTGAAAAGGTAACTCCGGCTGTCAAAGCACTAAGACCTAGGATGTCAATGTTGCCATACCTTGCAATGTCTGATATAAGTGTACCAGGTGAGACATGCCTCCAATAGGCATCATAGTCGACATGGTGACCCACAATATAATCTTGTGCTTCGATCCGACCCGCTGCTCGGAGGGAACGAACCACATCGGGACTTGGGAAGCAATGGAGTTTCTTTGGAGGGTCGTAAGGCACTGCCCGATACTCTAGATACAACTCATATTCACCAACAATGGTCCCCAAGATACCACTCATATTCACCAAATGGGCTTTGCAGGAGTACTCTTTTACGACTGATATTACCGACGATGATTACCTCCTACTTTATTGCATCCTTCATATTTCTAAAGGGGTTCCATTACATGTTATTGATTGTACGCAAATCCAGTTGTTGCCTCATCAGTGCTAGATGATGTTTTGCCTTATTTCCCATAAGTTTTCATCTTTTAATGTGCCAAGATAATATCCTTGGCCGAAAATCATCCAACCTATTATCTATCAAGATATAATTGCCTATCTGACAATACTCGTAGCACTGATACTGCAGAAGATAAAAAAAATATTAATTTTCTAAATAAACTTAAATAAATAAAAAATAAATAACTAGAACTATTAATTAAAAATATTATACCTCGATCAATTGGAAAAGGCCGTCGATGTATTTCACCTTCTGTTTCGATGCTTGGTCAAGGCAGTAGTAGAGATGTCCTAATATAGCAGAGCCGAAGTCGATCGTAAGTCCTTTTTTTTCTATGAGGACAATTGGACCCAACAACTCTAGTCGAGCCCAACTTTTTGAGTTCCTAAATTAGACACCTCCAAAGTATAATAGCATAAATGCCCTAAAGATTGTACTAGTATTAGCCGGATCATTTATTTGATGTTTACTCTGGTATGATCAAGGTAAGTCCAAAGATGAGCAAAACTAATACATCCCTTTTCATAATCTTTAGACTCCATATTGGGGAAAATTCTTAAGGCGTCACCATATTCCGTGTATGACTCATCTAATACCATCGGCTCTCCTGTCCCGATACCTATCCCGATATGCACTGTAAAATCTCTAGGAGTGATCCCTAGCTCTCCACAAGGTAGGTGAAATGTGTGAGTGGTTGCCTACTAACGCTCAACCATCGATACTATTACTTGGTTGTCGGAGTTCCCAATTTTACAATCAAATAAACTCATCAAATTGGTGGTCTTAAATTTTTGCTTCAAGTGAGGTACCTCAATAAGAATTAAGTACATTTCGCAGAGCTTGACTAACACCAATCTACATTTAAATCCAACTCGAGCCTGTAATAGCATTAATAAACACAAATAAGAACATCTAAACTAAATTTCTACAAGAAGTAAATACTTTGAAATAAGTATAAAACCAATAATTTACTAATTTGCGTTGTTTTAATTTACCGATGTAGTAGCAACTGATGTGGACAAATGACCCTTCCCATCCAATTGTGTGAGTCACCGAAATTCATGTAGTTCATAATTTTACGGGAGAGGTGGATGAGGTTCAGTGGAGACATTGAGTTCTTCGTAAGTAATTTTTTGCTTCTTGCCCTATAAAAATTGCATTTGGGGAACATAACCTTTGCCTTCATCGGACTCGAATTCCTCCTCATCGTCGGTTCTATCGTATTCTTCCACCACTGACGACATCGTCAAATCCTGTATGAAAGTTAAATACCAATTTATATAATGACCACCACAAAACTAATTTACATAAACTAAGCGAAAACTTGACAATAGTAAGGAATCTTGTAGGGATGTTTATAGACTAGAATGAATCAATTTATATAAACCAATTTATACTAGAATAAATCAAGTATGAATCAAGCCTAAATTCAGTAGCATTACTCCAACAACTTCAAATACTCCAACATCTCTATCATGCATGGCTATAGAGAAATGCAAGACAATTCAAGAATGAATCAAATACTTAAAAAGATTCCTTACTATTGAGGTGGATGATGACTAACAATATTGAAAAGGACACCCAAAGGACCATCAATTAATTAAAAACTTCACTTGCAAGGTAAGCAAGGGGTATACTTGTGGGAGTAAGCGGCTGTTATATTGTATTTGCTTGGACTATATGGAAGAACCATAAAACAACAAACATACAAGGATAATCTCTGCTCATGATAGCCATAAGTATTGTGACAAAAAAGATTCCTACCTAGGACTGAATGACCATATTAAACAAAGCGAAGTTAAAACTTGGATTTCTGTTGTATTGAATCTTCCAACAAATTCTACAAATTTCATAATGTGGAGACAAACTAATCCAATAAATTCAAAAAAATTAATCCAACAAATTTCATAATGTGGACAATGTAAAAGTTTCATAAAAGAACAAATGAAGCAACAACACTATAATCCAACAAACGAACCCGAAACCCCTTTGTGATAACATTATAATCCAAGTAGAAGAAATAACAAATGAAGCAAACAAGTGCGATTATAAAGATGCCATGAATCTTCAAATCAGGTTCAACTGGTTTAATACCACGCTTAAGTCTCTTGACAACCTCTAAGTAAGAGTTTATCATGGTCTCAGGTTCTTCCTTCATTTTGAGAAAGAGAAAAACTTGAATCATGGGGTTTCTCTTTATGCTTGGAATTTTCTTTTTCTAGAGATGGGTGTGAAGGAAGTAAGATCAAGACTCAAGAGTTGTACATTTATCATGCATGGAGGGCAGACAAGTATTGTTTCTGACTTTGACAGACATTGAAACATTTTCTTTATGTCAAGTTGCTACAATTAAAGTTTTAATGTGGAGACAAACTAATCCAACAAATTCCACAACTTATCTAACAAATTCCAACAACTAATCCAACAAATTCCATCATGCAATCATAATACCCTAAATCAAAATATTTACCTAAATTAGATAGAGAGTGAGAGAGAGAGAGAGAAAGATACCTTAAGATAAATGAGGCTTATGGAACGATTTTGACTCCAAACTCTATAATTTAGGGTTTAATTTGAGAAGAGTAAGGTTTTTTTTTCCTTTTGATTTGGTTAAAATATGAGAAGAGAGAAGACAAATTCATCTTAAGCTTTCAGACTATCAGGCGCCTAAGACTTGGGTGCCTAATTTAAAAAATAAAATAAGTTGGGTGCCTAAGAGATAGATGCCTGTTTAAAAGCAGAACAGACGCCTAAGTGTTATGCGCCTCTTAGAAATCCAAGTCAAGTACTGTTGGAGAAAATAGAGTCTGACTGACTTGGATTTGGCTTTTTTTCAACCAAGTCAGTCAGGCACTTTAGGAGATGCTCTTATAATAGGGGATTCCCTATATAAGAAATGAGGTGGAAATGAGATGTCAAAAGTGATACCTTTCTCACTCTCTCACACGTAATTTGTCTCTTTCTCTCTCTCTCCTCTCAGTTCAAATTTCAAATAAAATCTTTTTCTCCTCTCTCTCTCTCTCTCTCTTCTCAAACCATTTTGGTCCAGATCTCTAACTGATGCTCTCACATTACCACAATGAAATGTCAGAAATCATGTATTAAAGTCGGTTGCTCTCTGAATCTCTTCTCTATCACTTCCACTTAATTTGGTCCATATTTTAACTTTTAGCCTCTTTCTCTCTCTATCAATCAAGAACAAAACAAAATTAAAAAAATTGAAGCCTCTCTTCCTCTATCAGTAAGTTCCCTCTCTATATTTTATTTGGGTGAACCCTAGTTTTGTTGTTGGGGTTGATGTTGCTTCTGAAGTCGAGTTTGAATACTTCGGTTTTGATGAATACCGTAATGATTGAAGTATAAAATTCAACATGTTGGTAAATTTTTGATTCCATGATTAGGTTTTTTCCCTACATTTGAATTTGGGTTTTTATTTTTTATTTTTTTTTGGTTTACTCAAAATTGTCAAACTATTTGATAGTCAAAAATTTAGAAGCATCAAAATTGTCGAATTAGTGGCTACTCGACAATTTAGTAGCTCCAAATCTTTGAATTACTGGGTAATCGACAATTTAGAATTGTCAAATTACTGTATAGTCGACAATTTTGGTTACCCATTAACTTTTAGAGTTTCTTTGATTAAACCATAAACTTCTAGAATTTGGCTGAATAAATTATATGATTATTTATTTGTGTATTGATATTCCCTCATACCAGGAAGTTTGGAGGGTGGACATTGATAAGCCCACCATTAAGAGTAAAATGCAAAGATGAAGGAAAACGCGGTTTTTACGATCTCGAAGAAATTTTTGGAAATTTGATGTTCTTATAAGCGTTGGGAAAAATGGTGTACATAAATCATATAAAGATGAGATGACTTCAATTTCTGGGTTGATCCAAGAATGTGGTTTTTAAGGAATGTTTTGGCTTCAAAGTGTAATAAGATTAAGATTAATTACTGAATTGGCTCATGTTGAGCTATTAGGATTTTTTTTTGTGACTGTACACTAGTAATTTTCTGTATTGGCCTGTGGTGTTATTCAAAATTTTATTCGATATTATTTTTAAGCTATTAAAGGTGTGATAAGTATGTGCTAAGCTTCAGGTAGGTATTTCCCCTTTCTTCACTAAGGTATGAACCACTTTGTGCAGAAGCTCAAAAATATTTACAGAACCTATACAAAGCTTTTTATCTATAACCGTTGGCATAAACTCATTTTCCCTCTTGTTGCGATAAGACATGTTGTCTGAACATCCTAATGATCTTCTTAGATTCCATTGCCCTATGCATATATCACATAAAACAAAAATCATTAATTTTATCTAGAAGTAATTGTTGATTGAAGAGGAACTCGACAATTTCACACTGATGCAAACTGTTGATTCTATATATGTTCGACAATTATACACTAATGAAAATTGTTGATTATATGCATGTTCGACAATTTTACACTGATGCACATTGTTGATTCTATACATGTTCAACAATTTCACAATGCTGCAAATTGTTGATGCTAAACCTATTCAATAATTGTACATAGATGGAAATTGTTGATTCTATACTTGTTCGACAATTTCACACTGATGGAAATTGTTGATTTTATACCTGTTCGATAATTGTACATTGATACAAATTATTGATTCACCTGTTCGACAATTGTACACTAATGGAAATTATTAATTTTATGTTTGTTCGATAATTTCACAATGATGTTCATTGCTAATTTTATACATGTTCAACAATTTCACAATGCTGTAAATTGTTGATGCTAAACCTGTTCAACAATTGTAAACTGATGAAAATGATTGATTTTATACCTGTTTGACAATTGCACACTGATGGAATTGTTGATTCTATACCTGTTCAACAATATTGTCACACTAATGGAAATTGTTGATTCTATACCTGTTCGACAATTTTAAACTGATGCAAATGATTGATTCTGAAATACACGCAGGAACTTGAATTGAAATTGGCTGTCCAGAAAAATATAAATTGAGCAGTTATGGAGGACGTAAAGTAGTAACAACACACTACCATAGTAAATTAAATAAAATGCTCTAACAAAGTAAAATACGTCATTGGAAATTTACAAAAAATAATATTCAAAATCTGTAGCACATGAAAAATACGTGACACCAACATATGGTATTACAGAAAAGTTATGGGTTCCCTAAAAATTCTCAGCACCTAGTCACTGCACTTGGGGCATGTTTTTTTTTTTTTTTTTGAATGTGTGAATGGTAGGTAGTGAACTACGTTCGAAGTGAACTGCTTATAAAGATGTATGAAGTTTGTCAAAAATGTGGTGTGTTTGGCAAACCAAGCCAACTTTCTACTTTAAATGTACTTCACACTTTCCTGTCGTGTTTAGCAGACCAACTTCCCACATACCAAAATTAGAATCAAACCATCAAAAATACCACAAATGGTAGGTAAACAACCAAAATAAAAATGCTACAACATCCAATTCATGAGAATATCATCCAAAATAAAATGGTATAAAGAGATATATGACATAAATATCCTCTAAAACATAAAAATTAACAACTAGAGAGAGATAGAGAAAAAAAAGGGTGGTAGGAGAGAGAGGTGGGAGGGAGAGATATAGAGAAGTGAAAGAGGGAGAAAGAGGGGGGGGGAGTGAAAGAAAGATATAGAAAAAGAGAGAGGAGGGAAAGAGAAATGGATATATATATATATATAGAAAGAGATAGAGAGGAGTGAACGAAATAGAAAGAGAGAGAGAGAGAGAGAGATGAGGAAAAGAGAAATGAAGAGATATATAGAGACAGGGATAAGAGAGAGAGAAAAAAAAAGAACGATGAGTGAGAAAGAGGTAGAGAAGAGTAAAAGAGAGAGAGAGAAGAGACAAAGAGAAGAGGAAAAGAGAAAGAAAGGGGAGGGGGAAAAGAGCCAAATGATATGTTGGGTAAAGGAAGAGACATGTTGACATGTGCCAATTGATAGGTTGAAATATCGAAATAAGCCAAACCAAATGTTAAAAGAGTATGGATCAGGAATTTCATTTCACAGAGGGGGGGGGGGGGGGGGGGGGGGCGAAGTTAAAAGTGTGAAGATTGTCTCTAAACTTTACACTTTTGACACCTTTTTGAAAACCTCATTAATTCTTCTAACATATTGATGGCAACCAAACACACAAAAATTGGGAAGTTCACTTCTCTTATCTTCTCACCCAATACTCGCTTTCTAAATGTCCAAATTATAGTTTAAATACAATTTGTGCTTGCCTTTCTTGCTCATCTTCAATAGGAGGAAATGCCAATGCTATGACCTGATTATCATAACCAACATCATTGTTGACATGAAAGCACAGACATAACAATTTACTCTCCCAATTCAAAACCCTAATCCTCTTTGGTACGATATGGGGCTAAAAAAAAGATCAGAATCAGAGAACCACTTAAGGATATGGATACATAATTTATATAAATTGTCGAGTACACAAGCATTTTGAAAATTAATGGTCGACGACTATATTATCGATGATAAAATAGTTAACAGTATTAGCGATCAACATTATATTCGAAAAATAAGATTTTTTCAAAATCCAAATCACAATAAGTTCTCGACCACCATATCGATCGACAAGTTCATATCGTTCACACAATGAATCAAAAACCAAAAATCCCTAATTTAAACCCTATAATTTCACCACTTACGAGTTTATAATCTTCAATATCTTTGCTTAAACCCAAACTTCATAGAGCTGACCTCAAGTTGAATATCTCACGAAAACACAAACCCCCTAATTTGAAATCGTAAGCCAATTGAACTCAATTTCTTAATGGATTTTTCACCTTCGTGATTGAGAAAGTAGGGAAATGAAAATTGTATTTGAGAGAGAGAGCGATTGATGAAGCACAGTAGAGAAATAAAGTACGGTAGGGGAGAAAAATGAAGAGAGAGAGCCAACTTAGTAACAAATAATTAGTTATAGAGAGAAAAGTTTGACCACATGTGGTTATTTGACACCTAATTTCCACATAATTACAAAATTTTAATATTTGTCACCTCACTTATTATGAGAGCCACTCATCTGAGTGGTTAAGAATTAGGGTCTGTCAGTGTTTCAATTATGAGTGTCCCTTTATCCGTTCCCTTCAAATCCCATGAATGAATAACATACCCAAGTCTCAAACAATTCATGCTCTGTACGTTAAGGCGGGTGCAGAAGTTTTAGGCATTTCAATGCATGTGGTATAAGACATTTTCTCCATTGTACTTTTGTTGGCAAATGATGGTATGTTCTGATGTAACACATCCCTATTAGTCGTCACCCACCCGTGCCAATTTTCCATATATTTTATGATTAGTAGTTTAGTCTACTGCTGGAGATACTTTAGGAATTATTGTTAGTTTCTAATTGGGATTTAGGGAGATATTGTAGAAGAGATATTACAGGGTTTAAGGATATATGGGGGAGGATAGAGTATTTTGATATTCAGTTGTTGCAGAAAAGTTAAAGTTAATAATATCCATCTTAGTTATTTTATTTGTTTTAAGAGTTTAAAAACTCTAATTGAATTTAGGTAAATGATTTCGATTCAAGTTTCCGCTTCCGCGACTTGATTACTCGTTAAATTGGCATCAGAGCAATTTCCTTATCCACGGGATAGGTTCATTTCGTCTAGCAATGGCTCCGGGAAGGAAGAAGAAAACCAATGCTTCGAAGAAACCAACCATGGCCTCGCCAAGTTGTCCGCTCAATTCTGAGAACTCGTCGCCGCTCTCAACGCTCATGCGTTACAAACTCCTCCGTAACCGGAGCCCCTCGGAGCCACGACGGAGTTGCCGCTGATTTTTGTATCAAGGAATACTGAATCTGAAAAAAGCACTTCAAAGAATGGACGGCCGACTGACGGCGTAAATCCTTTCGCGACAATTGGCGTTGATTCCAATCAATCCCCGACCACCAAAATACCTATTGGGGTCCAAGGAACAAACCCAGTTGTCGAAAAGGCCAGAATTTTAAACGAAATCACCCCCGAATTCACCACAGAAGCGGCAACGTCGACAATTATCGTGAGGAAAAATACTATTCTTGAGAAAAGGCCCACTTGATATCTCGCCGAAGGCCCTTGACCACTCCATATCGGAGGTCCGTCCGGTCTTGATAAGAGCGATCTCAGTGAGAATCCTACAGATCTCGTGATTGGAAAAGATGCAGTACGCGGGGAAGGAGATATGTTTTTACATGCGCCACACGTGATGTCTAACAACATGCAGACCTACATGCTACCCAACCTCACCTAGGCCCACCACCCATTTCCCTTAACAATGACATCAACCCCTTCACCAACTACCCCATCCACTAGCCGAGAAGCACGTGGAGACTTCTAACCTCATCCAGACCTTTACGCCTCCAAACTCAACCTGACCCAAATGGCTCACGTGAGTAGCATGTGGCTCCTTTTAATTCTGCTTCGACCCACGACCTGCTCCAGATCCAAGCTTGTACTTTAATGGCGCAACCCAATAGTCCTCAACACATGACCCATGAACAATACATGGCATGGTCACGTGCCGTTCAATCTATTGGGATCCATGCCTACAAACTTGGGTAGGATTACCCAATCATTTGGGGAACCCAATCCTGAATCAAGGGCCTCAATACCCAATCTACTTTGATTCATCCCAACCTCTCTCTTCCTCAAACAACTCAACCTTCCCTCCATTACCACCATGCACTCACAATCCAACCCCATCTCACCCACAGACACATTTCATGCCAACAACTCCTCCTGGCCCACCCAACACATACCATTATCCATATTTCATTTTAAACAATTCTTTCCCTCCATTTCCAACAACTATCCTAACCCCACAAACTTCAATATCACCCCCTTCAAACCACGTACCGTCCTCTGGTTACTTTCAGTCAGTGTTTACCGCTGCAGGGACAACTATTACAGGTTTTCTTTTTTATCAAACGATCACCACAGTTTACAGTACCTGGAGGGAGTTACTCAGGTCTTCCTTTGTATGAAACGTTTGGGGGTGTAGTTCCTCAATATTCAAAACCGTCACCACAACAACAGAAACCGAGTATATTTTCGACATACCCTAATGATTTTACGGGTACACGGCACCTTTCTGACATTGGTATATCGTATATGACACGATAACGGAGAGAAGTTCACGTTTGTCGATGGCAATAAAGATGGGTTTAATGCTCATCAGGGTAATGATTAGTATATTCTACCATTTGAGCATCAACCGCAATTTAACGGGCAAGGTCGGGGCCGTGGGTTTAACCCCTTGACTGATACCCCACTGCTCGGGCGTCAGGAGCAGTGCAAGCCAGTTGGCTCACCTCCACGACCTCAAAGGCACCCTTATGCGACTCAATACCAGGACCACGAGTATTATACAAAGATAAGGTTTGAGCAATAGTCGCAGAGACAAAAACGAGGTTCAGATATTGAGGCATTGGCTAGGGCACTCAAAGAGCAGACACGCGATCTGTACTTGAAGATCCCCGAGTTTGACGGTAAGTCAGACGCAGATGCATTCATTGAAT
The DNA here is from genome assembly GCA_014058105.1 of Kingdonia uniflora. Classification (NCBI taxonomy): domain Eukaryota; kingdom Viridiplantae; phylum Streptophyta; class Magnoliopsida; order Ranunculales; family Circaeasteraceae; genus Kingdonia; species Kingdonia uniflora. The sequence continues at coordinate 917,595 of JACGCM010001830.1, read as the reverse complement.
GGTTGGATAAAGTTGAGAAAGTTCTCACCTATAAACGTTAAGGAGATCCAAAACAAGTAGCAATAGTTGAGTCTCAACTTTCTGGATACGCCCTCACGTGGTGGAACAACGTTCAGCAATCTCGCAGGTCTCAAGGTTATCTGATAATTACCGAGTGGTCAAAGATGATACGTGATATGATAGAATGATTCATCCCGATGAACTACGATGAAATAGTTTTTGGGAAACTTCAATTTCTGAAGATGGGGCTCTCTACAATTGACGATTATACAGACCAGTTCTATCTCCTTGAGTCTAGTGCCCGTCTTCATGAGACCGAGCAACAGCGAGTCAGCAGGTATTAGAATGGTCTGATAAAGAAGCTTCAGGAGATGATAGTCTTGCAGCCTGCTTACAGTTTATTAGAAATTGTATAATTAGCCAAACAAGCGAGCGAGCTATAGGCACAGTATCACCCATCAGTACCTACAGTAACAACTCCTACTATTTCGACAATCACTGCACTGCGTACTTATGTTTTAGGCAACTGTTATGGATGTGGGAAACCCAGGCACCAAAAATGTAATTGTTCGGCGTTTGCAAAAAAGGTTGGTTTAGTCGTAGATGGTATGCATGAGAGTGTAATAGCGAATGTTCAACAAAAATGTGCGTGAGTCTTTTGACGCACCACCTCTTTGATTTCGTGGTCAAAATCTTCTTAGGCGGAGGGTTTGATGTGGTACATCCCTATTGGTCGTCACCCGCTCGTGTCGAGTTTCCATATTTTATGATTAGTAGTTTAGTCTATTGCTGGAGATGTTTTAGGAATTATTGTTTGTTTATAATTGGAATTTAGGGAGATATTGTAGGAGAGATATTATAGGGTTTAAAGATAAATGGGGGAGGATAAAATATTTTGATATTCATTTGTTGCAGAAAAGTTAAAGTTAATAATATCCAGCTTAGTTATTTTCTTTGTTTTAAGAATTTAAAAACCCCATTTGAATTTAGGTAAACGATTTCAATTCAAGTTTTCGCTTCCGCGACTTGATTACTCGTTAGTATCATTGAACTTGCATTGAAGGAGAATGGAGGTTTGAACCAAAAAAAAAAAGTTTGCAAACAAAATGTTACTTCTTTTCTTTTTGTTCTTTTTTGCGACTCAAGTCTAAAAAAATGACATATCTAAACTTATAAACTACTGTTTTGAGAGTTTGCGAAAGGTTTTGGAGGGAAGAGGGAAGCGCAAATCTAAGGTTTTCGAGTCTCATCAGGTCTTACTATTTCTCTTTTGAAGCATACTTATAACCCTTCTCAGTTGATATTCATTACCTTCTCTGTGGCGACAAGTCATCCTTTCACACCCAAGTAGACCGAATCACATTTCGAGGTAATGTTTCTGGAGCAAACCACCTACTCACATTCTCACTTTTCACATTATAAAAGTTTACATATGACTTATATTTTTGTCCATTGAAAGATCGAGCATATGGTTGATAAGGTCCAACTAATCTACAATAAGATGCAAGATGTCCTTGTCGGCCAGATATACTACAATAATAAATCTGAGAGTAAGAAACTCGTTTGGCCTGATTATGAGTAGTGGATATCATGTTATGTTTGGGCACCGAAGTAGAAGCAGTTTCTTTCACAAACTTTGTGATTTGAGGAGTCTTGGCATTAGGAAAAGGTTCCTCATATCTTAGACCCCTTTTGTCACTATCCGTCTTTCTCATACATAATATTTTATCAATGTTCTTGGCCCCATGACAGAACTTCTCAAGTTTCTGCTGAGATAGAACTACATCAAGCTTGGCCGAATAAAGTTCGTCCAAAGTTGATTTCATTTTCTCATTTGCATCATTAACTTCTTTTTCTAAAATTTATTCGAATAGAAATGTTCACAATTCTATTCGAATAGAAAATAGCTTGAGGCATTTTATTCGAATACAATAAAATCTAATCGAATAGAAGTTTTGTTATCTTAAAAAGGCATACCTATTATCTTTTCCATACTCTGTAAAAATACATAGGGATTGATATTTAAAATAAGAAGTTAGAAACCTACGTACCTATTCAGTGCCAGTCCAGCTGTAGTCGTTACATGTGCAATCTTTGACGTCGAGTAACCACAAGATAGTGTTTACATCTAAACTAGACACGGAATGAAACAAACTCCAAATATGGATGTTTCAAAATGAAGTTACGGTTCTTGCTGAAAAGCAAGTAGCTTTACTACTACACCTGCAGTGGCCTATTCCGAATCTCGAACTCAAGCCTCATCTTCGACCATCATACATTTACTCGACCTCATCAACATACGATTACGTGGCACACTATGGAACAACTTCAAAGAAGAGTTTACTTCTCATTCTCGACCTCTACATCAACTGCTCGACTTAACAAGCACTCCATCATTAATAAAATCGTTACAAAACAGAAGGATCAAACCGTTACTCAATCAGTTCAAAAACTCATCAAATTCATATTGTAACGTTCATCATTAAGAATAATAATGGTTATCAAACCGTCATATTATAAGGCCTATAAAAATGACCAAAAGAACTATTCAGAGCGTTCTTTGTAATAGCTAGTCAATCAATAATATCATTTTTTCTAAATCCTCAAGAGAGGTTGTGGTTTTTACCTATTCAGAGGTTTCCACACTAAATCTTGTGTTTGATTAGTTGTTGTTGATTGCGTTCTATTCGTATTCGGTGTGAGATACTAAGTTCGGAATATGAAATTAGGCTCTTACAACACCCAGGGTCCTGTGTTTGGAAGGGTGCATTAGAGGCAAAATCTGCAGTTGGATAAATGAGTTAGGGCTAGATATTAATCGCCATAAATCAATTCAAACAAAAGACCTCTCAACCCTAACTCAACATTCATGCACAACAAAAGAATTCCCAGTGGGACGATCCTACTGTAGTCTGGTGATTGCTCGGCTACAAGTATTGGGGCGATTACGGTGGATGATTGGATTGTAGATTGAGCTCTCGTAGCTCTTTAGGTAGGGCAACACGTTGTATGCTAGAGTTGCTTAGTTGCTACAGTGTATTTGAGGACGAAAAAGATGATCCTTGCCTTGAGGCTAGGGCCTTTTGCCCTAGGTATGTTTTGTTCCTTATCTGCCCTCCTGGTATTCTCGTTGACTAGGGTTAGGTTTACCCGGAGGAAGCGTCTTATCTCTCCCCTTTAAGTTTAGGGAGTTTGTCTCTTACTGGCAAGCCGCCTTAGTGGGTCGCCCAACTCAGATTTTATCCCGGCTCATCAAGAACAGGGCTAGTCATACATAACGATCCATATTCCTACACCCACAACAACATATATAACCACAAATATCGTAAACCCCAGCACGTCTTTAATTGTCGACGAACCCCCTCATCCGTGTAACTTGGCAGCGCCCCGCCCACAATCGAGTTGAGCATAAATCGGCCAAGTGCAACAGCGAACTCCGCGATCGAAGCACAGGGAGGAGATGGTGTGGAGAGAGGTGGAAAGCAAGGAAGGAGATGATTGTTGGTATTGATGAGTGTTAATGCTAGAAAGTGTGATATCGGAAGTGGAAGACATTTGTTGAACTGTATGAGTAGCTTTGTGAGGTTATAAAGTAAGAGAAGTTGGTTGAGGACATAGACTCCTGAAAGGTAAATGCATAATAAAGTTGTAGAATAGGAATATCTAGAAATCATGAGGAACGCGGAGTATACATGATTTAAGGTATTGAGAATGTACTCAAAGAAAGTTTACAAATTCTAAATCCTAGAAGAACTCAGCTAAGAAATTCAGGAGGATTGGGGAATGGGAGAAGATTCCCCTACACTCTCCTCACCACATATTAATCTGACGTGACATCTCACTCCCTTTTTTTAAGAAGGAAAATTGTGACGTGGACAAATTTGAAAAAAAAAACTGCTCTTTTAACTCACTCGCGCAACTCACTCTTCTCACTCTCACTCACAGACTCTCTCTCTCTATATATCAATCAACTCTCACTCAATTACTCTAACAAACTCGCCCGCATTCACTCTCTTCCTCAGTTAATATCTCTCTCTCTCACTTACTCTTTATCTGCCGGTGATTCTAAACCTCAGAGGACTGTCATCATACACCGGATTTGGGAGCTGTAAATCGAAGGGCTGTCATTATATATCATACACGTGATCTTGATTGACCAGGTAATCGAATGCATTTCCTTCAAAGAATCACTATTTCTATCATATTCTGTCTTTTTAAAAAAAAAAATCCCGCGCAATGCGTTACGCCTTTTTTTCTTTGTTTATTTTACCAAAATTTTGACGATTTTTCCCAAATTTGACTATTTAAGCAGAACATCGACAAATTACCCACTCTAGGCTGGGTGAAAATTTTGAAAATTTGTAGAAGTCGACAATAATTACTATAATTTTGAGTTAAACTTGTCGAAATATTGTCGATACATTTGTAGTTCGACAATTCCAAATGATATTCATCAACATATTGTCGATATATATGATGCTCGACAATATTGCAACGATTAATTGTCAATTTTACGAGTGGTCGACAATTATTATTTTTGAGAATTTTCGTGTTTAAACTGATTCCCCCTGATTGAATGCGTTTCTCAGTGCCTAATTTGAGTTTCTTAAGCAGGATGGCACCAAAATAGAAAGTGCCAGAGAAGATATGACCAACAGCCTCGTATCGCAAGAGGCTAATTGAAGAGCGAGAAGATCCCTCGCATCCAAATTTTAATCAACCTCCTCGCGTGCCTGCCAAAAGGAACAGAACTGATCCTATTAGGGCAGAAGAAAGTGGCAGTGTCCCTCAGGTGGCAGTGACACCTGAAGAAGTTCAGGACGTTGAAAGTCCTTCTACAAGTGGAGGTGATTCCTAAGCATCTGTTTCTAGTACAGATTATGTTGGCTTTTTCAAAAACTCATTGGACTTGGGTTAAGAGATTCTACTATGGGCTTTGTTGGACTTGGTCTTTCATCTCTTTACTTCCCAAACATCTAGTATTAAGATGACCTGATATTTGGGATTTCATAATGCATATACATCATGAAAATAGTCGTTGCTCTATTCATCTATATATATCATCTGTTTTACCCACTTTGAAGATATACAAGAACACAAAACTTCTTTCTCTCTAAGAACTATTCATCTCCCTTTCCCAACTTGATATTACAGTTTACTTTGAGGTGTTACCATCGATTACTATTGAATAAATTGAAAGGAACCTGTAATAAGCTTTCCCCTTTTTAGTAATTCAGAACAACAATAACTACAGTAACGTCGAACAGCAACAACTGCAGTAACTTCGAACACCAACAGTAACTTCAAACTGCTACAGTACATTGAACTCTTAACAGCTACAGTACTTCGAACTGCTACAATACTCGGTTCAGACAGTTTTGTAAAACAACAAGTTCGAAACCACAAATGTTAGGTCGAAGCAACAAATAGATTCGAGCTCAGGTAAGTAACAACAGATTCGATCTTATAACAGCAACAACAAGTTCTGAACAATAGTAACAGCAATAACGATTGATCTGAAAAAGTAACACGATGATTAGCGCTCGAGGCGTGGGTCGCACTCTCTTTAAAGAGTATCTCAAGTACTCTCCCAGGATACAACGAGCAGGTATATTGTAGCTTCACACTGGGAAGTCTACGCAATCGATGGTAGCACCTCAAAGTAAACCGTAATATCAAGTTGGGAGAGAGAGATGAATAGTGCTCAGAGAGAAAGAAGTATTGTATTCTTGTATGTCTTCAAAGTGGGTAAAATAGATGATATATATAGATAAATAGAGCAACGACTATTTTCATAACGTATATGCCTTATGAAAGCCCAAAGATCAGGTCATCTTAATATTAGCCGTTTGGAAAGTAAAGAGATGAAAGACCAAGTCCAACAAATCCCATAGGAGAATCTCTGAACCCAAGCCCAAGGAGTTTTTAAAAAAACCAACAATCCCCTACTTTTAAAAACTTTCTAAAGGAGAAAGGAAACGAGGTAACGGTTTCCATATATATAGATGTACATAAGTAAAGGTGTCCATAGACTTGAACCTTTACGTAGTGGACAATCTTCAACGTATAAGAATAATAAGTGATCAGAGTCTTGAACTCATTATTCGTTTTTATACAGTGAGAAAAACTACATACAACCCTACCAGGTGCAAATCCTAAATGTCAGCACATTTCGGCCATGTGCTTAATCCTAGTATAGGTGAAGGCTTTAGAGAATTTAGCCTAATTTCTCATAGGAAGCGGCCGCACTTCCACAATCACCTTGGTGAGTCTATGAAGAGTGTTCTTGTAGCTAGATACCCCACTCAAATAATGAGATATAGAACTCATTAAGAGTTTAAGAAAACTCAGCCTCGCATTCGCTTCAAGATATTATGCATATTTATATTTATGCACATCGAGATGAACTCTGGAGTGACAAGCTTCTTATTTGCATGATTTTATATCACAGTGATTTGTTTTCCCCATTGAACCTATTTCTTGGGATCTCCAGTCATTTAGGTTGGGTTCCCACCACTTGCGATTCTATAACAGGCTTTAGCCCCATCCCTAAAGATGTGCTCCACACTTTGTTACGAGATAGTCCTTTCGTCAAAGGATCTGCCAAGTTGTTTTTCGATCTTACAAAGTCCACTGTAACAGTACTAGATGTGAGATAACCTCTCATCGTACTGTGTTTGTAACGTATCGCAACTTCTTACCATTATAGTAATTGTTCTGCACTCTGGCTATCGCAGTAGTACTATCTGAGTGGATCAACATCGGCAGTATAGGCCTATTCCACAAAGGAATATAAGACAAGAGGTCTTTCAACCAACTTACCTCCTCACTAGCTGCAGCTAGTACTACTAACTCAGACTCCATAGTCGACTGAGCTAGAATGGTTTGTTTCTTGAATCTCCAAGAAACAGCCATTCCAGTTATACTAAACACGTATCCACTGGTGGCTTTGGAATCATCCGAAAATGAGTTCCAATCTGCATCGCTAAATCCATCAAGGACTGCGGGAAACTTCTGATAGTGTGAACCCAAGTTCATGGTCCTTTTCAGGTACCACATAACTCTATCAATAGCACCCCAGTGCGCCAAACTTGGTTTACTTGTAAATCTACATAGAACCCCTATAGCATAAGCTATATCGGGTCTAGTACAGTCTGTAGCATAATGAAGGCTACCAATAATACTTGAGTATTCTTTCTGTCTAACTGCCTTTCCCAAGTACTTTAAAAGTTTAACTTGTGGATCACAAAGAGTACAAGCAGGTCTACGGTCAAAATATGTGTACTTCTTCAAGATCTTCTCAATGTAATGAGATTGATCAAGAGTAATACCAGTGTATGTGCATGTGATCTTCATGCCTAAAATTACACTAGCCTCGCTTAGGTCCTTCATATCAAAATTATTGTTAAACATGGTTTTGGTCTCTAAAATGATATCAAGTGTAGAACCAAAAATAAGTAGATCATCAACATATAGACATGTCATAATACAACTTTTACCAGATACTTTATAATATAGGTATTTATCAACAACGATAAATTTATACCCAATAAAACGACTACCAGGAGGTAAGTTAACTAAGTCCCAAGTTTCATTTGTAGTAAGAGAATCTATTTCATCATCAATGGCCTCTTGCCACAAATCAGCGTCACCTGAGGTTAACGCTTCCCTGATAGTATCGGGGTCCAATTCTAAGGTATGTAAAACAAAATCATTACCAATATCCTTAGCAATCTTTAAACGTTTTCCTCTACGAAGTTCTGGGTCTGTATCATGAGAATCAACAGCTCTATGAATGTTTACTTGAGGTACATTAGGGGTCAAAGACATAGAAGGTTCAGAACCCCCACTACTACCCCCACTGTCCCTCAGTAAGTAGGGAAACTTGTCCTCATCGAAATCAACATCGAGAGATTCAATTATTATATTATTCTTAATATCAAGAAACCTGTAAGCTTTACTGTTAATAGCATAACCAATAAAAACACATTCTAAAGCTCTACTAGATAGTTTTATCCGTTTAGGATTAGGTTTATGAATATAGGCTAAACAACCCCAAACCTTAAAATAGCTAACATTAGGTTTTCTTTTTCTCCAAATTTTATAAGGTGATAATTCATATATGATAAGAGGAATACGGTTTAAAACATGGCAAACAGATAATAAGACTTCACCCCATAAATATTTGGGTGATCCAGAACTAAGTAAAATAATAACTATTAACTCAGTATACGTTCTATTTTTGCGTTCAGCTTTACTATTAGATTATGGAGAATAAGGAGCAGTAGTTTCATGTATAATCCCCAAGGATTCATACAAGTTTTGAAATTCATGTGAATCATACTCTGTGCCTCTATCACTACAAAATATTTTAATGTGTCAATCAAACTAATTTTTCACCTCTGTTACATATGTCCTAAACATATCTATAACTTCATTTTTGTGATGCATTAGGTAAACCTGAGTATAGTTTGAGTGATCATCTATAAAAGTTATAAAATATCTTTTACCATTTCGAGTTAATGTACCGTCCATTTTGCAAATGTTAGAGTGTACTAAATCCAAAAGTTGTGATTCCCTTACAACACTTTTATGTGAGGTTTTACTAATCTTAGCTTGACTACAAGATTGACATTTATCAAAATCGTTTAAACCTACTTTAGGGATCATACCTAGTTTACTCATATTATGTACTAGCTTCTTATTAACATGACATAGTCTAGAGTGCCAAATATTAAAAGAAGACAATAAGTAAACAAAAACATATTTATCCATATCAATACTCAGTTTGAACATTCCATTACAAGCAAAACCCTTTCCCACAAAAATCCCACCCTTAGTCAAAATGTACTAATCTGAGCCAATGGTCTGCTGAAATCCTGCCTTGTTGAGAAGATAGCCAGAAACAAGATTCTTCCCCATTTCAGGTATATGCATTACATCCTTCAGAGTCACTGTCCTTCCAAAGGTAAATACCAGTTCAACATCTCCAGTGCCTAGCACTTTGGTGCAATGGGAATCCTCAAGTAGCACCTTTTGGTCTTCAGTTTCCTTGTAGGTCTTGAACCAATTGCGTTCATAGCATACATGCCTAGAAGCGCCCGAATTAGCCCACCCCCCCGTCGGTTCCACCGACCATGTTGATCTTCGTGATCATAGCCACTAAGGGCTCTTCGGTAATGTTCGCCTGAGCAACAAGTTTGCGGTTCCGGCAGTTTCTAGATATGTGTCCAAGCTTGTTACAGTTGAAGCACACAATAGAAGCTGTTCCGTTATATGGTGGGCGTGTTGGTTCGTTCCCTTATTAGGATTCTGGTGTCCATTTTCTAACGGCTATTCAGATTACCACCATTAGGACGATTGTTCCGATTACCGTCATTCTTAGCCTTGAAAGGTTTCCCTTTAGGTTTCAAATGGACCTTCCATTTAGCTTGAACCAAAATGATTTCATCTTTCAGGTCTTGATTTCTAGATTCTTCTTCAACCCTAAGACGAGTAATCAAGTTCTCAATGGTAAGTTCTTTTGACTTGTGTCGTAGGATATTTTTATAGTCTTTCCAATTAGGCGGTAATTTGTCAATCATCACGACAACCTAAAATTGTTCATCAAGAGGTATCCCTTTAGATACAATCTCATGCGCAATTCGTTGCAACTCATGTGATTGGGTAATTACCAATTTATCGTTGACCATAGTAAACTTGAGATATCGGCTTACGACAAACTTTTTAGAGCCTACCTCTTCCGTATCATACTTCCTCTGTAATGCTTCCCAAATGGCTTTTGCAGTTTCGGACTGTAGATAGTTATCGTATAGTTCGTCTACTAAACTGTTTAGGATAAAATTTTGGCATTTGAAGTCAGCCTCAGTCCAGTTTGAAATTGATTCTAAGATTTTATCATATTCATTTTCAATCAGGTCAGGGTCTACCGCAGGTACAGGAACGGGAGGTTCAATTGGGCATTCTAGTTCTAGAACATAAGCCACTTCCTTAAGTGTGAGATAAAAGAACATTTTGTTCTTTCATCTCTTGAAGTTGAGACCATCAAACTTAGAGGGTTTGTTAGAATCAAACTTTAGCACTTCTGAGGTAAGAGCCATATTACAAGTAAGCAGATACTCTTTAAAATTGCTGAATAAATTGAAAGGAACCTGTAATAAGCTTTCCCCTTTTTAGTAATTGAGAACAACAACAGCTACAGTAACGTCAAACAATAACAGCTACAGTAACTTTGAACACCAACAGTAACTTCGAACTACTACAGTACTTTGAACTCTTAACATCTACAGTACTTCGAAGTGCTACAGTAACTTCGAACTGCTACAATACTCGGTTCAGACAGTTTCGTAAAATTACAAGTTCGAAACCACAAATGTTAGGTCGAAGCGACAAATAGATTCGAGCTCAGGTAAGTAACAACAGATTCGATCTTATAACAGCAACAATAAGTTTTGAACAATAGTAACAACAACAACGATTGATCTAAAAAAGTAACAAGATGATTAGCGCTCGAGGCGTGGGTCGCACTCTCTTTAAAGAGTATCTCAAGTACTCTCCCAGGATACAACGAGCAGGTATACTGTAGCTTCACACCGGGAAGTCTACGTAATCGATGGTAGCACCTCAAAGTAAACTGTAATATCAAGTTGGGAGAGATAGGTAAATAGTACTCAGAGAGAAAGAAGTTTTGTGTTCTTGTATGTCTTCAAAGTGGGTAAAACAAATGATATATATAGATAAATATAGCAACGGCTATTTTCATAACGTATATGGGTTATGAAATCCCAAAGATCAGGTCATCTTAATACTAGCCGTTTGGAAAGTAATAAGATGAAAGACCCAAGTCCAACAAACCCCATAGGAGAATCTCTGAACCCAATCCCAAGCCCAAAGGAGTTAAGTCCAGCAAAGCCCATTGGAAAATCTCTGAACCCAAGCCCAAGGAATTTTTGAAAAAACCAACAATTACGTAGACTTCCCGGTGTGAAGCTATAGTATACCTGCTCGTTGTATCCTGGGAGAGTACTTGAGATACTCTTTAAAGAGAGTATGACCCACGCCCCGAGCGCTAATCATCTTGTTACCTTTTCAGATTAATCGTTGTTGTTGTTACTATTGTTCAGAACTTGTTGTTGTTGTTATAAGATCGAATCTATTGTTACTTACCTGAGTTTCGAACTTGCTATTTTACGAAACTGTCTGAATCGAATTACTGTTGCTGTTAATAGCTTGAAGTACTGTAGTTGTTAATAGTTCAAAGTTACTGTAGCTATTCGAAATACTGTAGTTATTAAAAGTTTGAAGTACTGTAGCAGTTTGAAGTTGTTGTTGGTGTTCAAAGTTACTGTAGCTTTTAGTGTTCGACATTACTGTAGCTGTTGCTGTTCTGAATTACTTAAAAGGGGAAAGCTTATTTCAGGTTCCTTTTAATTTATTCTACAATTTTCGTTTTTATTTTCTTATTTTTTTCTTTTTTTAAAGAGTAAGTTTACGCCCATTTAAAGGTATTTTAGAATACCTTTAATCATCTTCCTCATCATCATCAACCACCTCACCTTGAACCCCTGACCTCAAAGACAATGTCATCTCAACAATACCAACAAGGCACAAGAAAGTGGCGGTGTCCCTCAGGAGGCAGTGACACATGAAGAAGTTTAGGACATTGAAAGTCCTTCTACAAGTGGAGGTGATTCCCAAGCATCTGTTTCTAGTATAGATTATGTGTATCTCAATGCACCAGTTCATCCTAACGATACTCTGCAATATGAACCTTTCCTAAACCTTGCAGTTGAAGAACAAGAACAGGGTACGAGAACTACTGGTAAATAAGCTATTCATAATAAGAACAACGATGACTCAAGCAGTGAGTCAGAAGCAGACGAATATTGCCCCAGGGATGCCAATTTTTTTACGAGCTTCCAGACACACAGAGCGAAAGCTCTAGCTCTTGGACATGTACTATTTCAGTAGACAGTTATTTTAGTCTTCATCCCAATTGCTCCTACAATGTTCCCATGTTCCCTTCTTCCTCATGATTTTATTGATTATATTATATTGTATTTACAGGACCCCGGCTGTCTACGGGTGTTTCACCACAGTCCTACTTGGGACATTGGTAGGGAGGTGGAGAAGGTCTAAAGTTTGGTAAAACTACAAGGGCTTGGCAGAATTGGAGCCATTTCATACACACACTACAAAGCAGCATTGATTATAGCTTTCGCCGATCGTTGGCATCCAGAGACCAACAGTTTTCATTTCAAATGGGGTGAGATTACTATCACGTTGGAAGATGTGTGGAGATTAATTGGGTTGAGAGTTGGTGGTGATATGACAGTTGTTGAGGGGAAGTGGGGACCAACTAACGTCAAACAAGTTTTTAGAGACTGTTTTTACCAAAGCGATCAAGTTTACCTTGATATGAATGTTGGAGGTGCAGAGATATCTCTTTCACTGGTGAAGATGGTCGATTTCTTCGCCTACAAGGTTGGAACAAATGCAACAGCAGAGGCATACTCTTCCTTTGAACCCCCGAGATTGTCTTCTCGAGCAGTTGCCAAAGCATACATGTTGTATATTTTGGGATCCTTTCTTTTCCCTACCAAGAAAGGGACTGATGTGTCGCCAAAGTATCTGAATTTCTTTAAGTCCAAGAACTCAGATATTACATGGTCATGGGGAGCTGCGACCTTGGCACACCTGTATTACAGCTTAGGCGCTTCTTCAAGATTGAATGTTAAAGTTCTTGCATGTTTTACTACATTTCTAGAGGTGAGTGTATGCATACATTTATTGGTCTGTTACTTTCTTTATGTTTTAATTGAAGGGATTTTAATTGTTACAGTCCTGGATATTCGAGCACTTTTTGAAACTCCCTGGAATTCCAGAACCGAATGATTCCCGTGCGCCTGAGTACTGTACACGGTGGTCTTGGAGTAGAACGACAAGCAATAGATCTAGTGAAGAAGCTTTAAAGACATTTAGAGAAGCGCTGGACAACTATAAGCTTGAGGATGTAAGCTCCCTTTAACTTTGTTGGATTAATTCCCCATTATAGTAAATAACTTCAGTTGAAATTGTCGAACATTCCAACTATTTGACAATTTATTATTCATTAATTGTCGATTACATGATATCTCGACAATTAATTGTACTATATTGTCGATTATTTTGGGAATCGACAATTTAACAATAATTTATTGTCGATTATATTCATAATCGACAATTTGGCAGTCATTTATTGTCGATCCTCTTAGAGTCAACAATAATGCTATATTATTCAGTGAAAATCTGTATAAATTTATTTATTTGCCTTTTCTATCGTTTTCTAGGTCGTTTGGGACCCGTAGTTGGAGAAGAGAGTAGATAGACATGTGTTCAAAAAAGTTGTGAGTTTCACCAATTTTATTCGTAGTCCTGAACACATCAAGGCATACTATCCTGACAGATTACAGTGTCAGTTCAATCGAAGGCAATATATCCCTAGTAACCCCATTTGTCTCGAGGATAGCGGTTTGTGTTTTGCTGTTCAGCCAGGTGCATACAAACCAAAGTATACGTGGGCAGATTTTTTCTCTAGAGGGAAATAGAAGGACTCTTTAATTACAAGGAGGGGGAGAAAAATACATGATGGGATCCCCGCATGTATTGAAGGATACTTTGAATGGTTTAAAGAAGTTTCATTCCTCAAACTTTGTCCTACTGTTGTTAATCTTTATAAAAATGATGATGGGAGGATATTGGGCGATGGTGGTGCTGTTGGTGGCAGTGTTAGGAGTCTTGTTGGTGGCAGTGTTGGGAGTGCTGTTGTGGGTGGTGGTCTTTCCCAATATGAACATGTGGGTAGTGTTATTATAATGTTTGCCCCTTGGAGTAGTACATTTGGTACTTCTTCTTATAATATGCTTATACTCTTTTACAGGTTCAGGGCCAAAATGAAGATATTATCTCTCGTTTGGAAGAGGAGATCTTAAACTTAAAGTCAGCGAAGGAGGTGGCAGAATCAGAATTGCCCGAGGTTATCAAGTTGAAGGTAGGCACAGACTCTCCTCATCTTTTAACTAATATCCGCATTCAATGTTATTTTCAACTGAAGTTGAAATGTATCTATATCAATTATTGTCGAATCTAGGGATAATCGACAATATGCAATCATTTATTGTTGATTATAAATAAAATCGACAATTTATAATCATATATTGTCAATTATAAATGAAGTCGACAATTTATATTCATTTATTATTGATTATATATAAAATCGACAATTTATATTCATTTATTGTCGATTATAAATAAAATTGACAATAATTATGGTACCTAATAGTCGATTACTTGTAAAATTGACAATTTCTCCTTACTCAATGAAAATCTGTTAGTGACTCTAATTAATTTCCCTTGCCAATACAGACAGAAGAATGTGAAAGAATGAAAGAGTCAAATGACAGCTTACAAGCCGAACTTCAGACAGGACAAGTGATCGACTCGATATGCGAGAATGACTTGAGCAAAACATAAAAAAATTTGAATGACAAGGTATTCATAGTTTCTTTTCCCTTAGTTCACTATGTTTTAACATTCCCTCCTTTATGTGTTGTTCATAGATACCATACATGTTTGTTATCAGAACTTGGAGTGCAGTTCACTGAAGGAATCCAATAAGAAGTTGTCAAAAGATGTTTCTTCGTTGAAGAAGACCCTTGCAAATTTGAACGTACAATTACAAAATAAAGTAAGTACTATGAAGGTCCCTACTATTAATGTGAAGGACAAACATGTTTATTCACACTTATTTATTTATTGGGAAGTACTGATTTATGATTGATAACAGGTGGATGAGTGTGAGAACCTGACTTCTATCAATGAGAAGTTGATGGACGATGTTGTAAATCTGCAACCATAACCCTTAACGGTGAGTAGGAAATATTATATAAAGGAATATAGTACACCAAAACCAATATGCCATTTATTAATTGTTTTATGATTATCATTCTTTTTATATGCAGCTAAATTTGGTTCCACACTCAGAGGCAAATATCGTACGAGCCGAAGATTGGAAACAAAAGTACGACGAGTTAACCATAAAATACAAAGAAGCATAGAGGAAGTTGAGTGAGAGAGATAGGAATGTAAGTTGATTTAGAGGAGAGTTTTTATATGAGTGAATTTTTGGAGAACAAATCATTTTTTGTTAGAGGAAATTTTTAATATTACTTAATTTTTTGATATATGTCTTTTATATTCCAATTTTTTTATGAAGGAGTATCTATTACAAATATTGTCTGTCATGCGTATTGTGCAGTTGTCTGTCTTTTTTTTTATTTGGACATATTATTGTCGAAATTGACAACAATCAATAATGTAAATTGTCGACAATTTTCATAATCGACGATATAAAAATTGGTAAAATCTGTTCAAATTACTAAATTGTCGAAAGAGGTATATGTCGACAATAATATTGTCGAACCTGGTAGGTATCGACAATATGATTATCCATAATGATGGAAGTCGGCAATTAATTGTCGATTTGAAAAGAACCAATCGACAATTTTTGATAATTCAGTCCCTGACTAGCTCTTCTGTACTATAATTTTGTGTGTTTTAACTGTTTATGTATATATAAACCCATGTTTGATAGGTGAAGGCTACTCATGACCGGTGGTACGCTAAATATATTCACGAAACCAATAGGCTTGTAAGTTGCCGTGTGACTTCAAATTTTCTTTTCACAAAATATTAATAATGTCCCTCAAAACGGGCTCTATACTATTCAGGAAACCAAACTGACGATATCAGAAGAGATGAGATTTAATCTTCAAACAGACAATGATGAGCGGATTTGTACACCTTTGTCATCCATCGCTTGTACTTTGGTTATAAATTACTTAGTTTTAATTTCTAACTACGCTCTCGTGGTGGTGTTTGCGATGCAGGGAGTGTGGCGTATGGTACTAAAAGGTGCCATTGAAGGAAGGGAAGGGAATTTTCAAGATCTTGAGGACCCGACATGGGAGGAACTAGGTCGGCAGTTTACTAAACTTTTAGCTATTGCTCAAGGGGGTCCAAAAGGGGAATATCAGGATGACTTGACCTTAGAAGGGGAGTATAAAAAGATCATTAAATCGAGGTTGAACAAGATTGATGATAAAACCAAGCTAAGATGTACTTTGTTTCAACCATTTACTTTGTTCTAACTGGATATACGCGATGTCGAAAGGGATAGGAACACAACGTTTAGGGTTGTTGCGTCATATGCATATCAGAGCCAATTAAAGTTCTTGAATGTGAAGCAGTCCTTATGTACCTTGATGACCAAGAAACCCTCTTATTGGAAGAGTGTGTTTAGTCAAACATTTGATGTAGCTTATAATAATTTGGGAGGGATACATTATGATACTTTTCTACGGGCGTTTAACTTTAGTGGCGTGTTTGTGGAATATTTGTATAAGGGTCATTTGTTTGCAACATATTACGAGAAGGTGGTGATCTTCATCAGCAGCAAGGAGGCCCTGACATTTTTACCTATGTTTTGGCCCAAAGCAAATAGCAAGATTAGATAATTAGGGAGGTTTGAAAACATTCTTGCCTATAGCTCGAAGTATTGGTGGGTTGGGATGACACTGATGAAAACTTTGTGAAATTGAAGACTAAGTATCTATCACCTATTCCTCCGGTTTCTGCACTATGGTGGGCACATGTGTAAATAGAGATTCCAGATGATTTTATGAAGCAAACTGTTAAGACCTATTTTGACGAGCCAAACCAAGCTTGGATGAAGTTGATGAAAGACAACAACGCTAATCCATGAGATTTCAGCACAAACGATTTGTTTTCTTAAATGTTGTACATATTTATATATTTTTTTATGCTGTACAGTTTTCGTTCGCATAAATCTATGTATATTTTTTTGTAGCTACTGGATATAATTCGAAGAACATTTATAATTGTCGAAGGGTTCCATTTTGTAGTGAATGCTGCAGTAGACAGATGGAATTGTCGAATTAATGTTAAATTCAAAAATTAATTGTCGAGTTCAACATAAATTCGACAATTAAGTTTTGATTTAACATTGAATTTGACAATTAATTGTCGAATTCAACATTGATTTTGACAATTAATTGTCGAGTTCAACATTGAATTCGACAATTAACTCTCGAATTCAATCTTAGCAAACAAAACAAGGAAGAAAGAAGAAAAGAAAGGAAGGTGAACCTCCTCAACTACAACATTCGGTATTTATAGTAGGCTTGGGGAATACTATAACAATATTAAGTGCATTGTTATCAGTACAGTGTGGTATCCATGGGATATCAGTGCAGTATTGCAGTGTTCAACTCAGGCTCCCTCCATCTTACTTTAACGAACATAATATCGCTAAAAATGCAAAAATGTAAACTTAAGTACAACAATAAGGGAAGTCCCAATGATGTAGACGGACATGCAAGCCTATAAAGCTATTTAGTAACTTCCTAGACCATGGTCGCCTGATTGTGCATTTCTTCCATCACTTGTGCCAGCCCCTACATATGAAACGCAAATAAATTAGAAGTCTCAAATTCAGCATATGTTATCGAATAAGTTGGTGGGAAATACTTATTTTTCGTATTAGGTTACTCATCAGCTTTTGCTTTTTGAAATAGTAATTTTAGTTGTGGGCAAGTTCGTTTGTCGTGGCTGCCAAAGACTCTACACCCTTTGCATGTCCTCTTCTTCTTTTCAGCAGCTATCTCCATTCTGCCCTTCCATAGGCCACCTTTCTTGTGATCATCTTTTGCACAGCCTTTGGTTTGTGCTACAAGAGGGTCTAAAATAGGAGCTGAAGACATCACTGTCACAGTGAATGGAGTTAACATTGAAGGATTCGAACCTGAGAGTTTAGAAAGAGATGCATCGTACGTATCTAGGTGTAACTCCAGCTCGTCTAGCCTTAAAATTACATATTCGAAGTTTGTTTAATTATTTGATGCCCTCTCAAAAAGGTTTACTGCACGAAGTGAAAGGTGGCTATGGCATAATGGTTTCCTCAAGTTCTCTCTATCTAAGAAACTCTCATCGTATGATTGGGAATATTTGTTTGTACCAATCTTCCATCTTGACAGAATGAATGCATCTGGAATTTGGAGAACATAATATTTGAAGAAGACCTTGAAGAGATTACGGCATGGTAGACCTACATACTCGAACAACTTATATTCACAATGGCCTATCAGGCTGGCCAAGTCTATCTTCAGCTCAAAACTTTCTGGCGGTCCGCTATGTGAGTTCACAAGTATTTCTCGAACATTACTGTCTATGCTCTTTTCTATTGTTACAAAATGAACAGTTTGATTAAACTGCTCTTCAACTTTATGGAAAAATCTCCTCGTATAAATCTTTGTTGGATGTTTTAGTAGAGCCTGATGAAGTCCAACTTGTCGATATCTATGTTGGGATTAGAAGTCCTCGTCCTTCTCTCTTTTAAATGTGTCTAATAGAGTTGTTGCATATTTTGTCACAAAACTGTACAGACCAGTTGAAGGGAGTAGCCAACCATTGAAGAAATTGTTTGTTGACTCGCTTCGGCCAGTCGTACTCATGTCAGCATAAAAAGTACCTCTATTCCATAAAGGTATCCATTTTTCTCTTATATTAAATATCCCTTGCATCCAATTGTTGTCATCAAGATTAAGTTTTTTCATAAGCTCATTCCACCTTCAATCGAACTATACAGGATCATAGGTGTTGTGGATAATTGAATCTATATCAGTTTTGAATGTAGATGGATCTCGATAAACATGTGCAATTTTTTCAGAGAACTTGTGTATGATGTGCCATAAGCAGAGCCGATGTTTGGTGTTTGGGAACATCTTTGAGAAAATGCAGATATTAGAGAACACTAATTGTTGACTTCATTATTGTCAATTTCATGTATTTCGACAATATTATTGTCGATTTCATGTATTTCGACAATATTATTGTCGATTTCATGATTTTTGACAATAATATTAGCGACTTTGTAGATTTTGACAATTTACTCGCCAATTCCTATAATAATAGCACTGAGCCTAACCTTGGAAATGGCGACACCCATTACAGCGTCTTGGTCAGTGATAATAATTGTCGGGTGTTTATTGCTCAACGCCTTTAGCCATATATGGAATAACCAAGTAAAGGTGGTCTCTTGCTCATTCCTCAACAAAGCACATCCGAGTTGGATTATTTGGTGGTGGTTGTTTATTCCCGCGAATGGAGAAAATGGCATCTTATAAACGTTTGTCCTATACGTGGTGTAAAAAGTCACCACATCCCCAAAAGCCTCATGCGCCATTCGGGATCGGCCATCTATCCAAAAAAAATTAAGTGCTCTGCCATCATCATCGAGCCGAATGTCGAAGTAGAACATAGGATCTTCGAGTTGTTTTTTCTTGAACCAATCTAATGCAACCTGCGCATCACCGCTCGATAGACGTTCCTTATTAATCTTGTCTTTGTGGTTATAACAATCACGTTTGTTGAAGCTCTTGTCTGGGAATAGAGCAGGCACCTTGCTTACTGAGATGTTGTACAGCTCAAAAGTCTCAGTTAAGATTTTTACAGCTTCAGAAGAGAAATGATTAATCTTCATATGGTGGTGGTTGTGAGGTGACACAAGCTGGTGGTTATAGAAAATGGTAACAACAAATTTACCAAGTTTTTATCTACAATTGATATTCAAAGTAGCCCTACACCTGCATTGGAAAGAAGATCGCTTCTTACCATCTTGTTCACTTGTATTAGAAGTTTTATTTTTCTTCGACAAACTGTTACTCATACAAGTAAATGTTAATCGTCCTATCTCTTCGGATCTTGATTGTTTTTTAGAATTGCGCTTCTTTATGGAAAACCATTGCTTCCTTCCATATTGCAAATAAAAGGAACTTGCGTTATCCACTGTATCAAAAGTTTGCCCTTCATACGGCGTATCCACAAACAAAATATCAATGGTACAATCAGGTGTTCTGGAACCCACACCCGACGCACGTTGGTTGGCAGCCCTTGCTGGTGATTCATCTCCGATTACCTTTGACCACTCTGGTTCAACCAAATCTTCCATATAATTATCCTGTCATATAGGAGGAATTATTGGATACAATCCCATTATACATCCATACAGTCAAACGAACATATGGAATCAAAAGTGACAGGAAAGTAACCAAAAATAAATACAAAAAAATACTGCTTTACATAACAACTTTAATTACATAGGATTTTATGGGTCACAGTTGTACATCATATATGTCATTAGATTGCTCAAAACAGGCACTACACTAACAAACCCAACATTACTAAGTACAGTCTACAGGTCCTCAATCCCAAACATATTCTCTTCAATAAGATTCTTTGGAAGATCACTCCCGACAGGTTTTCAGCTCTTCTACAAATCTATTTGTGCTCGCCTTTCTCGTTCTGCGGCTTCTAATGCTTCTATACGTAATACTACTTGGGACCAAAATAGGTTATCAAAATCTTCATTACAGGGAGAGACTAGGGGAATTACTTCATTATCATAGCCATCATGTTCCCCGCCAAAACACCCATAGAATAAATTACACACCCATTCAATAAACCCCATATCTGCAACATATACAGGTTTCACTAAGAAATATTGTCGACAACCCTATAAATCGACAAAAAATATTGATTTTTTCGTTAATTTTAATCTTCTTATCCAATTTCAACAATAACAGGTCGACTATGTAGTGTACGAAACAATAGAGAAAAAATTTGTACACCACTAACCTCTTGGTAGATGTTGGGATGCCGTTCACTAGTCTGTTAAATGAAGCAAAATCAATTCACGTGGACAAATTACCTCTGTACCACAGTTCCAACATCACGTTCACAAAATTTTGCCATAAGACATAAACTGAGAAAGAATCGTACCTTAACCGCAGTTAAATAGAGAGAATGTGAAATTTTAATGCGAATTTCAATTTTAGATTGAAAGAGATTACGAGAGAGACTGAGTGAGTCGGAGTGGAGGGAAACCAGGAAAGAGGGAAACAAGAAGAGAGAGAGTGTGATATTTGAATTTTGGAGTGAGAGAGGTTTAGAGATAGAGTAATTGAGTGGAGTGAGTGTGTGACGAGTTGATCCTCAAGTTGAGTGAGTGAGTGAGATGCCACGTCAGATTGGTATGTAGTGAGGAGAGAGTGTAGGAGGTGTGTAGCTGTTTGGGTGTGTAGGGGAATCCTCTCCCTTGGGGAACTGTCTTACAAAAGGAAAATATATGACATCTTATAAATATGCCATAAAAAATAGTACATTCTAAGTGCATCTCCAACAGCATAGTATGCTATTACACTTTTCACAACTTTTGCAAAAACCCCTTCCAACAGGAGTATGGTGTTCAACATACTCACCCCCATACCCCTCCGAAGTATGCAAATACTGAACTTGGAGAATGGTATGTGCATACTACTTTTGTGGGTCCCTTGCAAATATTTTATCTCTTCCTTTCTTTTTTCTCTCTAATAAAGGAATATTGTGGGTCCCAATTTTGTAAAAAAATCTTCTCTCTCGCATAAAATAATATTGTGGGTCCCAATTTTAATAAAAAGCTAAATTTGAAGAGAAATCTGTTGGAGCAAAGTGGTATGCTATTCCAGATACTAGTATTCAAAACCGGAATACCATACCTTCTCTGTTGGAGATGCTCTAATGAGATCGGAATCCGTAAGTTGAATTACAATTTTTCAACAATCTCTTTCTAAAATAACTGAAAAGTTTAAAATAGAGAACAGGTTTCATGCCATATCATATGATTGTATTGTTGGTCCATGTTTTAAGGTGATAAGTTCTCCAACTAAGCAATACAACCAAAGATAAAGTCCTGATATATGAGTACAGCTCATTAGCAATTAAAAAGTAGCAAGTCTGTTCCACAACAACAATACAGGAGAAGTGGGAGTCATTCTGAGTGGAATAGTATCGCGAAAACTCTTTGAAAAGTGGAGTTGATTTTACCCGCTTGATGTTGCTGCATTTAAATTTGAGGAAGACAAACATTTGGCTGAATAGGTAATCCAGGAGGATCTAGGAGAAACTGGAGTTGTTACCAAAGTTGTTAGAACGAGGTTGAGAGTCGTTCGAACGACTTGAAACCTTGGGCCAAAGTTTCAGGGGAGGTGTTCAGTCGTTCGAACGACCTATGGGTTCTTTTGAACGACTATCGTAATTCCAGTTCTAGTTTAAGAGTTTTAAATACCTTTTAGAGTTGGATTAGAATTGGATTTTGAGTTGGATTGTAACTAGGACTTGCAACCTCTATAAAAGGGCAAGCCTAGGCTAGAGTTAATTATCTAGACGTAGATCATTGTTTTAGAGTTTCCTTTAGATCTGAGAGATTTGTAACTAGGGTTTGTAACCTTCTATGAAGGGCAAGACTAGGCAAGGTTAAATCTAGGTTAAACTCGTTTGTTTAAGCAATTGAAGCTTATTTTTCCTATCAAATTTGTGTTCTCTATATTCTCTACTAATACAGGCTTCTCAATCATATTGTGGATTGTTGGTAAGATACGATCTCCTGTGATGTTTGCATACATACGATCCGTTGACAAGTAGAAGAGTATCTTCTGTAGCGCGAAGTCACAAGATGCTTTGATATCTCCAAACTGTTGATGACGGTGCGATCTCTAATAGTATTTGCGTGTATTCGAATTGTTGATAGATATCTGAATATTTTCTGCAGTGCGATGTTATTGGATGCTTTGTCATCCCTGAGCTGTAGATGAGGAAGTTTGTATTATGATCTCCTTGTTTTAGTCCTTGATTTCTTATCAATATGTTTACTCGAGTTCTGTGAATTCGAATATCGAACTCAGTACGGGGATTAGAAATAAGCCCTTACAACTGCCCACTCTCAGCCAATAGCAGGAGAAACGTATCTCGCGAGTGGTGTTGGTTGAGAAGTCCAGTCGTCTAAATTGAATGTTGTATTGATGGACCTTATTTTATCTTGGAAGAATAGTAGTTTCAACTGTTGGGTCTCCCAAAAATTCCTCTCGAGACTTGTACTTGTGATGAAAACCTTATTGGAAGTTATGGAGTGCATTAAATGTTACTGGTATAAAATATGGTGAATAGTTGTTTATCACTGTTCACCCTGGTTAACGTTGTTAGTCTTTTATGTTGGATTGAGTAGTAGTGATGGTGAGAACTCAACGCCAAGCATATGAAGTTAGAGTTCAGACAAAAATGGCGAGTCTCCAAACTCGCTATTTTGGCACCCAAAGCCTTTCGCTGCCAACTCCAATCCCTATTCCTCCAACTTTCCATGGGATGATGTGGGAAGAAGTAGAGGAGGCAGAGGATAATTTTCATCAACTGTGGCGATTCCATTATGTGGTTTTGTTTGCTGCTCACCGTCGGTCCTGTCTGCGGATGCTTGCAGAAGATACGGTATTGGCGGAAGACGAGAAGGCGGGGAAGTCGTCTGAGAAGTATTGTCGATACCCTGCGAAAGATTAGGTATTATAACGGTGGAGAAGTTCCTTCGTTGGATGCGGAGGTGGGGGTTATGGAGGAGTGGTGGGATTAATTTTGTCCTCTGCCTCATTCCAATTTCCATCCTAGAGCTTTGAGTTTTTCTGCTGGGCCTTCCATTGTTTCTTTTCAAGTGTTACACTGTCATCTGCAACGTAGGCTATTTTTTGTAAAAGACAAAAAATGTCTGTAGAACTTGTAATCTTTATCTCCGAACTGGTTGATGTGTTCGTTCTTGTAACTTGTTATCCTTGAATAATTAATTCGAAATTCATTATCTTATCTTGTAAGTGCTTGAAGCTACTTTTAAAACTGTTATAAGATACCATTTAACAAATATCGAACTAGCCACTGATGACATAGGTCGGGTAGGTCGCCCTTATATATATCCGAACTGTGTAGGTCGCCCTTATATATATGTGTGGCCTTATTGAGATATAGTGTTGTTATGTCTGTGGAGATGACAAGGTCGTGATCCCTTTCGTGCCATGAGGTATTTAGTGTCATGCCGTTGTTAACTTGAATACTTGTTATCATCGATGGAACTTGGTCCGAGCCTTTGAGCACGTGCTGGATAAACTTGTGAGAGTTGTTGATATTGAAACCATTCTGCGTGGTGAGGAAAGTTATCCATTCTGTCATTGTATGTAGGGTCGGACGATTGATCATAATAAAATGATTTGCTTGTGTTGAGGTCGTTTCATCATTGCTTTCTGTATCTATAATAATTTTTGAATGAAATGGAACTGAAGCAGGATTTACCGCAAATTTTTCTGCGTCTGTCAAGCCGACATTGTGGTAAGTGACAAACAGCTGTACTTAGGTTATTTTGAACTGGAACCATGCTATAAAAAAGTGTAGCAGGATCGTGCAGCCATAGAAGGTTGTTGCTGGAAGTAATCGTGCTGTAAGATCTGTATAAATCTTCCTGGGCAGTGAGTCCGTAATAATGGTGGAGGAGAGGGACAGACGTGATAATAGAACACGTTACCCCAAAAACCATTATAAGGGTAAACGAAAAGACGTGCCTTTTAGGAGAAATGATGTGGACACGTGTCCCGAAGAGCCGTCATTTCAGAAACCGGGGGGCAATATAAAAGCTTTTCTTCCCTCTTCTCTTAAAACATAATCAGTTGCAGACAGAAGCAGAAGCATTTCTAGAGAGAGAAATTTTTTGAATTTTGAACGCAGTCCTCCTGCGTTGTGTGATCTTACTAAGAACGACAAAGTTTTGTCGTCTGAGGTGAGAGCGGTAACCGGAGTCGACGACTGTTGCTCTTCTAGTGCAGGTTAGTGCCTCTGTTTCCATTTTTTCTTTTGTTGTATTAGTTTCTTGAAATACTGGTAGGTTGTATTTGTGAACTGTTTGGGTAGATTAATAATGTGTTGGGTACAGCTGAGGGAGGAGGCCTATTTTGTTAATAAAATCTCTTAATAGATTTTCCCTTTATGTGTGGTAGATGCGCTCAAAAAGCCTGAAATCCAGTAGTAAATTTGTTGTCTCTGCCAGTAGGGAGGAAACATCATCGTCTGATAGGACTATGGATGATTCTATGGTAATTGGTACAGTGACTGTTGACAATCCGTCTGTGTCTTCTGGGAGGGGCGTGAGATTGCATGCTGGGGATGAAACTGGGCAATTTTTTATGTATCCCAAGAATGTAGACGTAGTGAAGAAATTTTTACAGTATAAAAAGAGTTTAGACGGAGAATGGAGGGATAATTTGATGAATGCAGGGTTATGGTTTAGAACTCAGGTGAGACCGAGTGATAATGTAGAGCATTATCAGGTGCATTCTCTGGATCGTTGGAAGAGAAGTATGGATATAGGAGATGATATTGATATCGTTTATTATAATGGAAGAGGTCGTAGAGGAAGGATTTCTCTGTTATTTAAACCAGGTCGCATATGGGTTGAGTATTTCCCTAACCTTTTTCCTAAAAGTGGTAATGAATGCACTAATGAGTTGCCTTGGTCAATTGAATGGTAACATCTTTGAGATGATGAGGGTCTGTGAAGTCCTTAATCAGAACTGGAGAGATGGTGGTATTGCGAGACAATTCATTGCGGACGATGTCTTGAAATACTACAAGTTTAAGTATATGAAAGATCGGAAGAGCGGATACTTGTTTAGTGATTCGGCGAGGCCAAAATTCTTTGATTTTGAGTCTTCCGGGAGGCCCTGGTGTGACCATATTGTGATGGTGAGGGGTAATTGTATGCAAGTGCCTGGGGAACCTACGCTCGAGCTGCTATATAAGTGTTTTAACGAGAGTAAGTGTCTTCATTCTGCCTACAGTTTGTCTCTTAACTTACTGCGAGCTGCTTACATAGTTTTGTTGCTATTTTGGCAGAGCCTAAACCAAAAGGTGTTGCTGATACATCGAGCTTGTTCGACATTGTTAGTCGAGAAGGGAGCGAACTGAACAAAGTTCTCGGAGAGCTAGGAATTTGCAGAGAGAAGAGGCTTAACTCTGTAGTTGAAAAGGTGCAGCGAGCTCATCAAAAGCGAGCTATAGCTGCATCTGGCTCTACTTATGTCGATGTTATGGAGATTCCTGCCTGTATTGTAGGTTCTTCGAGCTCCTTAGTTCGGCGACCAAGAATAAAAAAGTCGGTGCCACCTTCTGAGCAAACAGCGCCTGTGCAGCTACCGCCGGTGGGAACTGAGGGGGTGGCTGCTGATGTGAATATGGCTCCTCCTCTGAAGAAGCAAAAAAAAAGAATCTGGGAAAGATATCCGAGCTTCTTTGAAGGGTGTCAACCTCGAAGCCGTGGAGCAGGAGGCGTTGGACTTGGCTACGCGTGATCCCATCGCCTTGATACTCAAATTCGATCCAGCATCTCTCAGGTATGCAATGTATTATTTGATTAATCTTTTTCAGATAATGATCCAACCTTGTAATATTGTTTTACTGTATGTGTGGTGCAGCTTTCTGTTACTTGGAAATTGGCCGCGGAGGTGTTGAAGTTAGCTGCTGCGAATCGTGCTGAACTTGTTTGGCAACATGATGCAGAAAAAACTGCACTGCAAGAGCAGTTCGAGCATGAGAAAATGTTGTAAAGGGAGCAGTTCAAGAAAGAGAAGGTACTGCAGAGGGAGCAGTTCGGGAAGGAAGCTACCGCTACAAAGCAAGAGGTTGAATATGAGGCGAAGAAAGCTGTTGATATTGCGGTGGCTTCCCGTAATAAGAGGATTCAAGCCTTCTATGCCTAGGGTTTTAGCAGAGCAGAAGTTGACCTTGCTCTTGCGGGGAAGTATGGCAAGATTGTCTTCCTAGGGGATGACGCTTCTCCAGTGGCTGAGCAGACCCCGACTCCTCCAGTGGATGATGATCCGACCAAGGAGGTAGCAGGATCTAAATCTTGATTCTGTAGTTGTAGTATAGATCTTGAGACTTAATCGAACTTTATCTTTTGTATTGGTGGTAGAACTGTTTTGGATAAGGTTTTGAAATTTATGTGATTGTTGTTCATATATTGTGGTTTTGATGTGAATGTATGATTTGTATGTAGGAGCTAGTTCATTTGAGGGGGAAAGTGATCGAGATGGAGAAGGCCTTGAGTCGAGCAAGGGATTCTATCAATCGTACTCAACAGATACATAATAAACTTGAATATGAAAGACGCCTCCATAAGTCGAATTTTGATAAAACCTTTAAGGAGTTATTCGAACTTTAATGTAGATATGGGAAGATAAAAATTGAGAGGGATGAGGTTTTGCAAAAAGAGACCGATAGGTTCATTTTACTCCTAAAATCCCTTAAGGATAAGCAATTCATAGATAAGAGCGATAGGTTAGAGTGTCAAAGGTCATTATTGCCTTTGACGCTGTACTTTGAGGTCGAAGTTGATAGTGAGTGGGGTTTAAAGGAGGCCTACTTAGAACTATTGACCGAGAGAGACATAGTGTCGGACCCAGCTCGGATGAAATTCTTAGCGCAAGAAGCGCGCAATCGCCATAGTAGAGAGGCGCAAAGATGCTCAGCTTGGGCTAGAGTATCCATCATATGGGGTGGTATAGGTTCATTGCCTGATGAGCTTGACTTTTGTAGGGGTAAAGGGCAATGAGGATTCTTTTCTTCAATATAAAAAAGGTGGATAGAAAGATCCACACACAATTAGAAAATGATCTGAGGCATTCTTGTGATGAACTGGAATGATGCAAGGGTCATAATGCATGTCTGGAGGTGGAAATGGTGGAGTGTGCTAGACTATTGCAAAACTCCAAGAAGAGAGTGACCTTGTTAGAAAAGTATTTTCTAGATACGCAATGACGTCTGCAAGTATCCCAATCACACTTGAAGAAGATAATTACGTCAAAGCGGGGGAAACGTGTTGCCGATACGGACCATGAACGTCAGATGGCCGATATGATCGCATTTTATAGGTCTGAGCTCGAGAGAGTAGAAAATGAATTTAGACGTTATATCTCAAGCTGTGGTAAAGATGTGGAAGTAGAGAATGATAAGGTTGAAAATATGTGGCTTTTAAAAAGGGATGAGGGTGGAAGAGCTTCAAACTCAAAATCACGAGCTGAAGACTCTGAGGAGGAGGAGGTCGAAGAGTTGTTGCCTCACACACCGCATAAAACCCGTCCGCAAGAGGTTGCAATCTTTAATGAACCTTTGCAAGTGGATGTTAGTAGTAGTAAGGTGCGGTCACAAACCAACTAGACTGTGGCATTTGGTTATACGTTGCCTTCGTGTATCATAGCTTGATGTTGTAACACATGTTGTAGAATGATATGTCTTGTAGGAATAAATATATGTTGATATATATATTATCACTTATGATCTGCTCTTCTAGGTTGAGGACAAAGAAAATGATAATGTGGCTGCCTTATCTACGTCAAATAAAAAATTGTCTGCCAAGTTGCAATAATGTTTGTTGGCAGCTGAAAGAAAGACTTTGTTGAATTCAAAGCTGGAATCGGAGATGTTGGAGCTACAGAGTCAGCTAAATGTTGTGACTGTAGAGTTGTCATGTAAGGATGCCGAGATATTGACTGCTAATAATGAATCTGAACAGTGAAAATAATCTCTGAAGAAGAAAAAGTCGGAGACCGTGGCTACGAATCAACAAGTGCTAGATCTGTTAAGTACGATTGAAAAATAGAAGAATGATCTGCTGTATCATCAGTCGGTGATAGCAACTAATACGGATCTCTTAAAGAAGCAAGATTCTGAAATCCTTTATATGCGTGAGCACTTAAAAAAGTTGAATTGGGATTTGCGTGAGGCTTGAGATTCATGTCAGAGAAAGAACGACCGTGCCAAAACTCACGAGTAGGCATGTTCCAAGAGAGATCAAGAACTTCGTAAGGTCATCGATAAGTGTAATTCGTGAATCGCTGCTCTTGATCGGGACAAGCAATCTCTGGTACAGGAGTGCATTCAAGGTAATAAAGTTTTTGAGGAACTTCATGCGAAGTATAACGAGTCGCAGAGGATGATGGATGCCGCTGAAAATGAGATTAATTATTCGAGGAAGGTAGATAAAAAGCTAGACCGTCTGAAGCATGAGATGGAACGGAGTGTGCAGATAACGAGGCAATATAGAGGCTCATTGCTGCAGGAGAAATTTTTTCTAGAAGTTCAGTGTAAAGAGCTTGTCGACGAACTAAACAAGGTGAAAATTGAATTTTATGAAGCTACGTTGTTGACTGCAAAAAATGTTACGTTGCGTGCTATGGCTATGTTGCATGCTGATGTAGAGAAATTTTGAACAGAGCGTGAGTCAATCTTGGCTGCTACAACTGAATATGTCACGGAATATGACTTGCAGCTAGCATGGTTATCCTATATAGATAATTTGATGCCGAGGGTTATAGAATTGTTGAATGCACCTTCTATTGTAGTGGATGCGACTTATCCTTCCCCTCTCTTACTTTCATCTGGGCCTGGGGAGAGTTTGAATGTTGTATCCCCAAAGCGTGAACAGTAGTTTCATTTGTAATGAGGCAGAATGTAAGTATGACTTTGTTGTAGAAAAATGTCAAATGTTGTTGTTATTTTTATGTATAATCGAATTTGGTGATCCAACGAACGATCATATAGAGATTTAGTGGTGTGGTATTGTAAGTCAGTTTGAACTGTATAACGTGTATAAGTTAATTTGAACAAATCGATAAAGACTGTAATTTGAAGGTTGCATTATTGCCAAGTCAAATTGATTAACTCAATAAGCGACCCTCTGGGCAGCGTGTATGTAGATCCCAGTTATGGGTCGATCTGAACGACTGTGATGGGACATTAAATATTGCATAGATGAATGGCGTCTTTGCCAGATCGAATTAAATGACTCAATAAGCGATCCTTGGAGAGCGCATATATGTTTGAAGAGCTATAAAGCAGATCCCGTTTATAAGCCGAGCTGAGCGACTGTAATGGGACATGTATTAAATATTGCATAGCTGAATGGCGTCTTTGCCAGATCGAATTAAATGACTCAATAAGCGATCCTTGGAGAGCACGTATATATTTGAAGAGTTATGAAGCAGATCCCGTTTATAAGTCGAACTGAGGGACCGTGATGGGACCTGTATTGAATATTGTATAGCTGAATGGCGTCTTTGCCAGATCGAATTGAATTACTCAATAAGCGATCCTTGGAGAGCGTGTATATATTTGAAGAGCTATGAAGCAGATTCTGTTTATTGGTCGAGCAAAGCGACCGTGATGGGACATGTATTGAATATTTCATAGCTAAGTGGCGTCTCAGCCAAATCAAATAAGCGATCCTCGGAAAGCGTATATGTATTTGAAGAGCTATGAAGTAGATCCTGGCTATAGGTCGAGCAGAGCGACCGTGATGGGACATGTATTGAATATTGCATAGTTAAATAGCGTCTCAGCCAGATCGAATTGATTGACTCAATAAGCGATCCTCAAAGAGCGTGTATGTATTTGAAGAGCTATGAAGCAGATCCCAGTTATATGTCGAGCAGAGCGACTGTGATGGGACATGTATTGAATATTGCATAGCTAAATGGCGTCTCAGCCAGATCGAATTGATTGACTCAATAAGCGATCCTCGAAGAGCGTGTATATATTTGAAGAGCTATGAAGCAGATATTGTTGTAGTAGGTCGATTTGAACAAACCATATGAAATAGATTTGCAGCATGATGATGAAAATTTGCTTTATTAAGTGAAATTTGAAGTTAAAGCATGTTTAATTTCGATACAGCTTCAGCTGGCGGGTATTCCATGGATTGGGTACAGGTACTCCATCATGTGTACTAAGGTCGTAAGATCCCAAACTGCTCGCGCCAGTTACGATGAAAGGACCTTCCCAATTGTCTGTTAACTTCCCCGCATTAGGCGCTTTGTGATGTTGGGGGATTTCCCTGAGAATGAGGTTCTTGATTTTAAATTCTCGATGTCGAACGCGCTTGTTATAAGACCGTGATAAAGCAAGCTGATATCTTCCCAGATTGACAATGGCTCTTTCGCGTGTTTCTTCGATCATATTCAGGTTGCATGCGATCTGAAATTCGTTTTCTTCATCTGTCATCTCGTGATCGTGTATTAGGTGATGATACTGAGTGGGTATTATGGCTTCCGTCCCGTTGGCCAATAAGAATAGAGTACAACCTATTGTTGTTCTTGGAGTTGTTCGATATGCCCAAAGTACGTGTGGTAACTCGTTCACCCAATTCCCTTTTTTGTCATCTAAACGTTTCTTGAGTCAGTCCACAATCGTTTGATTAGTAATTTTAGCTTGTCCGTTTCCTTGAGGATAGTAAGGGTTTGATGGGGAGTGAATGATATTGTATTGATTGAGGAACGCGGCGACTTTGGGGCCAATGAACTGTGGTCCATTATCAATTCTGATAAGATGCGGTCTACTGAACTGAATGATAATGCGCTCCCAAATGAATCTGATGACTTCTTCTCGTGTTCGACACAAAGGGACTGCCTCTACCCATTTAGTGAAGTAGTCCGTAGCGACCAACAAATGCTTTCGTTTTCCTGGTGTTGTAGGAAATTCTTCTACGAGATCGAGAGTGCCTCTACCCATTTAGTGAAGTAGTCCGTAGTGACCAACAAATGCTTTCGTTTTCCTGGTGTTGTAAGATATTCTCCTACGAGATCGAGAGCCCATCGTCTAAATGGCCAGGTGACTTGGCTTGAGTATAATTCGAGCGCTAGGGCTCGTATCTTTGGACTGTGACGCTGGAAAGCGTCACACTTGCGTGCGTACACAATCACTTGAGCTTTCATCTTAGGCCAGAACATTCCTTGCGTTAACGCTCTATTAGCAAGAGATCGTCCTGCGGCATGGGACCTGCATGTGCCTTCGTGTAGATCGCGCAAGAATTGTTATGCTTCTTTTTTTGATAGGCAGAGGAGGTACGAACCAATGACTAATATTTTGTAGAGGAGGGTTTCCTGAACAATATATCGACGGGCATTGTCGATTAATCTCCGCCGTTCTGTAGGATCCTCTGGGAGTGGGCCATCGAATTTGTTGTGAATTCCAATATATCTGATGAAAGGCTGTCTCCAATCACTTCCGATCTCCTCGTTGCCCCCAGTATTGATGGTGTTGGATACGGTGGCATTAATGTTGGGGATAGAAATGATGACGATTTTTAAATAACGAGCTTCTGATCCAAGGACCCCGGCGAGGTAAGCGAGTGCGTCTGAATGTCTATTTTCTCCCCTTGGTAAATGTTCCATAGAAATTTTCTAAAATTTGTTCATTCGTTCAACCACTGCAGCAGCATAGTCAATCATTTTCCCATTAGCTTGATAGATACCCGGGTGATGATTGGCGATCAGTAATGAATCGGTGTAGACAGAGAGCTCTGCTACGCCCAGTGTGAGTGCCATATTCAAGCCATGAATTAGTGTCTCATATTCTGCTACATTGCTGGTTACTTCGAAATTGAGGTGAATGGATTTTTTGAGCCGATCATTGGAAGGAGTAATAAGAACAATCCCCACTCCTGATCCCGCTGGTCCGACGGAGCCGTCCGTCAAAAGTTGCCAGCCCTTCTTTGTTACCCAATCAGACTTTTCTTCAGGTTATTCTGTGAGTGGTTCATCTTTGCTTTTATCAACATCTTATTTCCAATCAGGATCATCTACTGGAAAGTCAGCTAGAAAATCTGCTATAGCCTGACCTTTCTCAGAGTGGCGAGGCCCAAAGTGTATGTCGTGTTCTCTGAGTGTTGCTGACCATTGTTGAATACGTCAAGATTTTTCGCGTTTAGATAAGATTTTACGGAGTGGATAGTTCGTTAATACCCGAACAGTGTGGGCTTGGAAATACTATTTCAATTTCTGCGACGTATAGACAAGGGCCAAAAGAAGCTTCTCGATCTTGGTATATCTTGTTTCCGCATGGGTCAGAGTCTTGCTTATTAAATATACTGGTTTCTCAGTCTTTTCATCGAGTCGGAGGAGTACGAAACTGAGAAAAATATTTGTGACGGCTAAGTATACTGTTAGCTCTTCTCCATCTGTTGGTGTGCTCATAACTTGTGGTTTACCCAAATGTTGTTTGAGTTCAAGGAAAGCGGCTTCGCATTTATCCGTCCACTCGATCTCGGGATCCTTTTTTTACTTTCCCCGCGATGTACCTTGTTTAAGCAGATCGAATATAGGTCGGCATCTGTCTGATGATTTGGACACAAATCTGTTAAGTGCTACGATCTTCCTGACTAGTTTCTGAACATCATTTTTTATCTTTGGAGAAGGCATAACCAAGAGAGCTCGTATAGGTGATAGATCAGCTTCAATTCCTCGTTTGTTGATGAGGTGGCCCAAGAATTTCTTGGATTTTACTCCGAACTGGCATTTGTCAGGATTCAAATACATTTTGTAAGCTCGCAAGATCGCAAAAGTTATTCGTAGATCTACAAGGTGGTCTTCTTTCTTGAGACTCTTACAAAACATGTCGTCGATGTAAACCTCCATTGTTTTACCGAGCTGATCTTTAAACATTTGAATCATCAATCTCTGATAGGTAGCGCCGGCATTTTTCAGGCCGAAAGGCATGACCTTATAGCAATACAGGCCTTGTTCGGTGATGAATGCAGTCTTGTCTTGATCTTCAGGGAAAAGCGGTATCTGATTGTACCCTAATGCAACATCCATCATAGGGAGGAGTTCGTGCCCTGCTGTTGAATCGAGCAAATGGTTGATGATTGGGAGTGGAAAGCTATTTTTTGTAGTGTGGCGATTGAGATCTGTGAAGTCGACGCAGATTCTGATCTTGCCATTTTTCTTTGGAACTGCGACAATATTCGAGATCCAGTCCGGGTAAATAGCTTTACGGATAAAACTGACCTCAATCAGTTTGTTGATTTCTTTGTTTACTTCGTCTTGCATTTTTGGTACTAAAGTTCGTTGCTTCTGCTTAACCGGCTCTGCCTTTTCTTTCAACTCTAGCTTGTGGCACACCATGGCTGGATCGATCCCTGGCATTTCGTGAAACGTCCACGGAAAAACATCGTGATTATCTGAAAGGAATTGTATGAGACCTGACGTTCCTCCGTGCTCAAGAGGGTCCTGATGTGAGTTCCTCTTGTGTATTGTTGATCTCGATATATTCTGTTGGTTTGGCGCTTGGCAGCTGATGTTCTGCTGGTACTGAATGTTGTAATTATTATGTTGGAGCTGTTGCAGCTGGCTCAGCTTCAATTGTATTATCGCAAGCTCGGGCTAATTTTTGGCTGCCTTTGATTTCGTAGATTCCTCCTTTCCAGTCGAACCGCAGCGCTTGATGATATGTGGAGGGAATAGCTTTCATGTTATGCAGCCATGGACGAGGATGCCCAGGTAACGGGATTTTGTATTGATGACATAAAAAACTACGTCAAGTGTGACTGGTCCGGCCGTGTTGGGAAGTGTAATTTTTCCAACGCGTTATTCCTTGGAACCGTTGAATCCAGAGACGTTGATGTCACTTGGCTCAACTCTGTCCGCTAAACCCATTTGGTCAATCGTGCTCTGGAATAGTAGTTAGACGTTGCTGCCGGTATCTACCATCATTGTATGCAGAACTATGTTCTTCATTTTTAACATGATGACGAGAGCATCGTGATGCGGGAAGTTGACGTGACGTACGTCGCAGTCTTCGAAAGAAATCCCAGGTCATCGGCTGCTGGATTCTGGCAGCAAACGAGCTTCTTTTATCTACCATTGTTAGATCATGGAATTGTCCAATGCGCCAGCGTTTAGATCTGTTGGAGTGGTTGACTGTCTGAGTCTCGATGAAGTGCAGATGTTTTTCCTCATTCGCTTCGTTAGTCTGGACGACTGTGATTTCAATTTTGTAGCTGCCATCTTTGTAACTTTTTATGTCCACAATATATTCGAGCATCCGACCATGCGAAAATATACTTAAGAGGAGGAGTTTCAACACGAAACATTGTTCCGTGTCATGATGGTGGATCTTGTGGTGAATGCAGTATGGTTTTCCTGGTATGGGTTGAAGAGTATTGGCAAATTTGAAGAGCTCATCATTTTGTAATAGCGGATATATGTTGGCAATGGTAGTTGTCAATTGTGGTAAGCGCGGAACTGGTCTCTTTTGTCCTTGGCGTGTTCAATCATCATAGGACTTGAAGCATTTCTTATCACCTCCATAGTCTTTACTGCCGTTACGAGTACGTTCTCCGGTATGATCATTGGTGGGTAGAGCGATGCGCTGAGGTTTTTGTTTTTCAGTCGTCAGTCTTTTGAGGTCGATGAAATTGTTGACCTTTTCCATCATATCCTCTAACGTTTGCGGCTTGTTGAGGATCAGATATTCCTTGACTCGTCCATCTATGAGTAACGCATTAGTGAAAGCGGAGATAGTGATCTTTTTGTCGAGGTTATCGAGCATTCGAGCTAGCCCAAAAAATTTTCTGGTAAATGTCTCTAACCTTTCCCCTGGCGCTTGCTTGAGACTGAACAAAGAGTAAAGACTTTCCTCTTTGTCTTTATTATGCAAATAGTTCTTGACGAACAGTTCGCGAAGTTGCTCGAAGGTGAGGATAGAGCCTTCATCCAGTATATGAAACCATCATAGCGGCTCGCCTTTTAAGCTGGTCGGGAATAGACGACAGTGGATGTGGTTGGGGGAGGAATATAGTCCCAAAGAATCTTGAAATTCTTGGACGTGTTCCACAGGATCCCCCTCCCCCTTCGTATTTCTGAATCGTCGGTGTGCGAAAACTGGTTGGTACTTCTTCGTCTACCAACTCCTGTGCGAGCGGACTCTTCTGCAACCTTGCATAGTTGCTCCTTCCGTTGAGTATTTGAGCGTCTAAGAGCTCTTTGATGCATTTATCCACCTGTTCTGGAGTGAGGTGTTGTCGAGACATGACAGCTCGTCTTGTTGTTGGGCCTCTCGCAGGATTATGCTCCCCTATTGCTTCTTCCATGCGGTCATAGACTGAAATTCAGGGTTTTTCCCTATTTTGCTCCTCTTGTGGTTGTAGATCTATTACCCCTCCAGCGGGTAATGGTGGATTGATGTGACTCCGAGGTAAGACTAGTTCTTGTTGAATCTGAAGAAGCGCGGTATTTCTACCTTGATGCCCCAAGCGATCATGGACTAATATTCTCGAGGCGGCAGGCCGAGCGTTCTGCTGTCTCGGATTTGCCGTTATTTGAGCTTGTAGTGCCCTGATAGTATCCTGCATGCTGGCAAGCTATTTCTCCATCCGTCGCTTGGTTTCTGTCTGCACAGCCTATCGCAGATTTGTTACTCTTTCAGCAGCGTCAGGCAGGGCGTGGTGTAATTTGTCTTGATTTGCCATCTTTCAAAGATAAATGTGATGAAAACTGGATTGGAGAACGCTGAGTGTAATCCCCGTTCCCACAGACAGCGCCAAATGTAATAGCCTATTTTCGTATTGTACGAAGATAGCACTTTAGACCTTCGAAATCTAGTATGTTAAGTTAGGAAAACAAACAACACTAGATTTAGCGTAGAAAACCCTTGAATGGGTTAAAAACCACGACCTCTCCTGAGGATTTTAGAAATAGAGAGAGGTTTATTTAGACTGCTAGCTATTACACAGAGAGAGAGAGATGTAGAAAAGATCTCTTAGAGGTTCTCAGAGCAGTCCCCCTTGACTCGTAGCTATCTAGTCTTATTTATAGGTCTTATAATATGACCGTTGGTTACATTGATGAGGAACATTACAATATCACGTTTTGATGAGTCTTCATGGTGGACTTTTGTAACGTCTTGATACTAGTTGATCTGTAACGGATCTATTAACATTCTTTATTTGTAGCTTCAGATCGTTGGTAAGATACGATCTCCTGTGATGCTCGCGTACATACGATCTGTTGACAAGTGGAGGAGTATCTTCTGTAGCGCGAAGTCACGGGATGCTTTGATATCTCCGAACT
Organism: Kingdonia uniflora; assembly: GCA_014058105.1. Taxonomy (NCBI): domain Eukaryota; kingdom Viridiplantae; phylum Streptophyta; class Magnoliopsida; order Ranunculales; family Circaeasteraceae; genus Kingdonia; species Kingdonia uniflora. The sequence continues at coordinate 880,735 of JACGCM010001830.1, read as the reverse complement.
GTTGATGACGATGCGATCTCTAATAGTGTTCGCGTGTATTTGAACTGTTGATAGATATCTGAGTATTTTCTGCAGTGCGATATTATTGGATGCTTTGTCATCCCCGAGCTGTAGATAAGGAAGTCTGTATTACGATCTTCTTGCTTTAGTCATTGATTGGTTATCAGTATGTTTACTCGAGTTATGTGAGTTCGAATATCGGACTCAGTACAGGGATTAGAAATAAGCCCTTACACTTCATTACCTTGGATCAGAGAAAATTGAGGATTGACTACATGTAAAACTCTTTATATTCTCCTCAGAGTATGTATGCTTACTAGAACATGCTAATTTTCATTTGAATGGGCAACTAAAGTATGGTTTGGTTCGCCTTTATTTTCAGACTGCATAACATATAGTTTCACCCTGTAGGATTTTGTCAAGTATCTTCAACTTCAATTGCAAAAAAAATTTTGCCAAGATTTTCATTTATATTTCCAAGTTCAAAATTTATTTGATTATAATCAAATTCATCCAACAAGACGAAAATTTGTCGCTTTGGTGATCAGTTTTTGGCGAAACCGAAATTGTCAAGTTATTGTGTGAGCGAGAGAGATTTCAAGCAAATTTTGAGGAGCAAGAGGTTGTCAGACCCCATTGGATCCTACACATTTCGCAACGGGATACAGTTTGAAGAAAAAACAGGTAAATTAAAATACTTGGATGATGAGATTGCTCATTTCCTACAATCTGAATTAGATACAGATAACTTAGCTTATAAATAAAAAAATAACATCAGACCATAAATTATAACCATAATTATTTGTTCCAGTCGAACCGGGGGAAATTTCCACAGCTGTGTATGAATTTTTTAGAGTTCCTTTCTGATGAGTGATCGTGAATCTTGCAATCAAAGAACTTTGGCTTACGCCTCCACTTTTCACGGTTCAGAAAATCGCCATGCTCTGCCACTTCAACGTCTAGATCTCTATTCGCCAGACCCGGCTTTCTGCAATGCCTAAGATGACAATATGATGACATTGTCACTAAACCCAAACTCCGCAGATCAAAAGATAGAGGACATCCTGAAAAATGGTAAGGACATACTAGAAAATTGTCAATGTCTCTAGAATCAATATTTTCTAGAAGCTCCTTCAACTCCCCCGTAATCGTATTGCATGCAAAGATCTTGTTTTTAATATTAATGAACATAACTCCGGCAACCTTGGGATTAAAACAGACCACCTTTCCATATGCAAGAGACCGGCGAGAAGAGAGATCAAACTTCAAACATATGTTGTAAGATTTGGCCCACTTGCCACGATAGTAATCCTCCAAAACCCACACTGACAACTCATTACTCATTGTAACTCGAGTATATGCAAGACATCCACCCCAGTACTCCACTAAGGACCTGCACACGCAATATGGACGACCAACTATTTTATTCTTACAGAAACAATAACCATCGTCTCTATCTCCAGGTACTTTCATCAATGTAAAACTCCGAGATTTGATATTGTACGCCACAAATCCAGACGGATTTAACAGCCAATGCAGAGCACCCTTATAAAAGATAGATGAACCTGACAATATGTAGTCCTCACCAAGCAATGGCTCAACATCATGCACTCCGCTGCTCCAAAGTTTTGTTATAGATGAAAAGGTATTTACTTTAATACCAGCTTTTACATCAAACATATTAAGCACTTTAAAGTGAGGAGGAAGCCCAGACGGTTCAAAAGCTAATCCAAAGACATTAAACCTGCTGGGTTCTTGAGTTGATTCTGGGCATACAGGTAGAACTGCTTCGGTATCAGCAATAGGGTTATGGACAAGGTAGATATCAGGCTCTTTGGCATCGTCGTCGTGATAGGAATGCAAGATCAAACCATTGCAGCATTCCAGATAGTTAAGGAAAAGATAATGCGCATTGAAGTCCAAGGTCCTGCCCAACTTCTTTTTCCGACTTAAATATTCTTCACGATGTTCGTCAAGAGGAATGAAAGGAACAAAACGCCGGGTCCAAACGTTGGTATTACTGCGATAAAAGCCTAGTAACTGATAATTTAGAAGTTCATGCTCGAGGACTAAAGAAGGACTAGAAATAACTTGATGCCACCTCTTAGATACAGACATGAATCTGGTAACTGATTGCCATGGAAGTCGAAGAAGAGTTAATTGAAGAATGTCCTCGCTACCAAAAATCGCAACCAACCTGGGACTACTACTTTTTCCGCAATTTTCAACAACTGGAACGTACCCGCCCGTTTTAACCAGACATATCACCTTTTCCTACACAAATGAAATATATAAATCAATTTTAAGTGTGAGAGAATTCAGATTCTTTCAAGAAATGATTATTCGATATCATTATATTGCTATAGTTAATCTATCTATAAGCTACGTTGCTGCAACCATAGCTTTTACCTAAAAGAAAAAGCTTTCGACGCTGCAGAATAAGCTTTTATTTTTCCAAATATTTTTACGAATACGCAAAGTAGAGTGTTTATCTATAAGCTATGTCGTTGCCACGTTTCACAATGAAGAACTCTGTGGTCGAGCTAAATATCATATGAAGTATACTTGCAAGTCCAAAACGCAGAGCATCGTAGCCTGATCAAAACCATTAAATAAGAAAATGAATGAATGTATCAAATTACCTTGAAAGATACTTTGCCATTAACTTCGGTTTCAGGAGCTTGTAAATAAGACGGCAAACCACAAAAAGGAAAAAAATAATAATTAAATTTCTAATTTGAAAAGCAAAAATACAAATAAAAGACTTATCCATACAAACATTGTATGATTTCTATCACCTTACGATTTTGTGATTCAATCAAAGAACGAAAAAATGACGACTCATAAAAATTCTTGAATCTTGCAATCGGGGGAAATTGCAAGGGAAAAAAACCTGTTTCCAGAAATCGGAATTCAAAATATAAGGAACTGATTTTGGCAACGCATACCTACCTATCAGTCATAAAGACAGTTTCGCGCTAGCTTCGTATCTGTAGCTTTTCTCGAAAAAAAACTAGGCGAAAAGCTACTGTTTGTGTGAAAAGATAGGAAAAACTACAAAAAAGCCTTTATGACTGAATCACACTTCATAATAGGAAAAGAATAAAAAATTAATCCTATTTCTAGATTCGAAATCACAAAAGCATCCTATTTCCACATTCAGAAATCTGTACCTTTAAAATTAATTTGAAAACAATTCATCCCAATTACCCATAAAGACTGAATCACACTTCCTAATTAAGGGTGGCAATTTGGACCCATATACCTGAATATGAACCGAAAAGAATCTTTTTAGACCCGAGACCGCCATGGGTCCACCCGATGGGAAACTGCGGGTCTAGAGAGTATTAAATCAAAGTAGATAACTATTAGTAACAGTAAAAAGGCAAAGGATTCTTTGTCAATCCCGTTAAATAAACACGTATTAATACTGATCATTTTCAACAAGATTCTTATACTTACCCTAATCAAGCTAACCCAAACGGATAACATTTAAGGTATTTAGACGTGTAAAGTATATCAAAGAAGGCGACATTGTGGGATTAGTAGGAGGATTATGAGAGTGTCCTTGGCATAATAGTGGCGTCGATGCTTACTATAATTTCACCAGACAATGTCTTATGTTACTCTTATACATCTTTTCGACAAACAATACATGATAAATAGTTGAGATTCAACCCTTTAATAGAAAAATGATACGTCCTAGGATTCACGATTCAAACAATAGAAAGGCAAATATAACTGATACCTTGCCTATGTCCAAATAAAAGTCCCAAGAACTCTCCTTAGTGAGAGAACCCGAGTTTATCATCTCATTCATCGTTTCCTCGAACCACATTCTGATCATTAACGCTGGCATTTTCTTGTAGTGCCGTGTTCTTATCATATTGCTCCATTTGTTCTACACAAATTTAAATACATTAAGATATGTCAATTACCTCAGACAAAAAAAACATCATAGATTCCATTGCACTCTCAAATCAACATACCAATAAAATGATCCTAAAGATAAATGTACCTTGAGATCCACATTTGAACGCAATGACAAGACATCGTTCAATTCTGTGTCCATTTTTATTTTCTTCCATTTGCTTGTTCCATGCGTAAGTACTCCATATGCCAGGGCTTTTATTTCTTCCGCTGTCCACTTTCGCTTGCCCATTAATATGATAGTATGTTCCACACGTACTTTCCAAAATGATTCTAGAAACTGGTTTCCTGTGATAGTAAGTCAAAAACAAATTGGTTAGTAAATAATGCATGGTAGCAAGGTAGTTAATGCGTGTTGCGATGCGATGCGATCACGAGGAAAAAATAGCTATTGCGAATAGATCGAATACTGCAACGCTATTGCAAATATTGCGATACAATATGCAAAAATTGGATATATTCCTAATATATGTGCATATAAATATATACATGCAATATATTTATTAAGAAAAACAAATAAAATATAATATAACATAACTAACAAATTTTAGTAATCCAAAATAGAAATGAATAACTGAGATATCTACATATACCAAGTACCAGCTAACAAACATAGCTTGGAAATATAATTTTGGTAATCCAAAATGGAAATGAATAACTGAGATATCTACATATACCAAGTACCAGCTAACAAACATAGCTTGGAAATATAATACACATGTCAAGTATCAAATTAATACATCTGGGAGAGGGTGTAGTAGTATTATGAGTGGGGGATGATCATGTTTGTGGGGTTGAGAATGTTATTAGTATGGCCAAGTATTGGTATAGAGGGGAGGATGAGAGTAAGAGAGGGTCTTTTGTGGCTCCGAAAGGGGTTAAGTTTGCGTCGATTACGTCTGGGAGAAGGTTTTCTTGTGGGATTTTGGTGGATGATATGAGTGTGAGGTGTTGGGAGAGTAGTAGTATTGGTTTAGAGATTTCAAAACAGTTTGGGAATGTGTCAATGTTGAGTTTAGTAGCTGGGGATTCTCATGTTTGTCGTTTGACTGTTACTGGGTATTCGATTTGTAATGAGAGGAATGATTTGGGGCAGTTAGATGTTCTGAAAGGGTCTAATGGATTCGAGTTTGATGGTTTGGCAATGGGCATGAATTGATATACTTATAATTAATATACTGATATTACATTCAACATGAATCAACTAAGATTTCGTGTAATAACTGCGGAGCCACTAGGAATATAGATTGCATTTCATATCACATCATATAATATTGTCAGTTCCTAATAATAATAGCACCATTACATACATTGTGAGGTACCAATAGATGTAGCATCCAAACATTTCTGTAGATATCATTTGAATAAAGAACCCTTAAACACATACATGTATGAATTTGCATAATTTGTTTAGGTGGACTAAAAGGAAAAGTTTATTTATATTAAATTTTGTATCACTTAATACTAAATTTTCTTATACAATTTGTCTAAACAGATACACCCGACTGAAAATATTTATCCAACTCCTTGAGAAATCTAACATTTTTTTCGCTTAATATGTCGTCTACCTCTTCGCAATTTGATTGTTTCTCCGGGGAAACAAATGACTCGTGGGATCAAACAAGTGAAATTAGTACAATTTGATTGCCTTTAAAAAAATATCACGTGGGTCTCCCAACCGTTTAGTGGTTACACTAGTATATGTGCATATAAATCTATACATGCAATATATTTATTAAGAAAATCATATAAAATATAATATAACATAACTAACAAATTTTGATAATCCAAAATGGAAATGAATAACTGAGATATCTACATATACCAAGTACCAGCTAACAAGCATAGCTTGGAAATATAATACGCATGTCAAGTATCAAATTAATACATCTGGTTGAGGGGAGTTCTTGGAATGTATGTGGCATAAATTCTTAACGCGGAAGCTAAATCGAGAAGTCTTTTACGCTAAAATCAAGCTAAAACTAAATTATGGCTAAACCTTAAACTTTATTCAATCACAACTAAGAAATAAACTTACACCACCCACTCCTTATATAGGCCTCAACCCCAATCCTCCTACAATACCAAGTCCCCTACCTCTCCAAGTTCAAATCTAACAAGATATTAAAATAAAAGCAACTCCAATAGTTAAGCCCTTAATCTAATAAGCTAAAATAAAAAGAGACCATCAACGAGTGGACGACGTGCACTAGGAGCTGTTCGCATCAAAACCCTCTTCTTATATAAGCCTCAACCCTAATCCTCCTACAATACCAAGTACCCTACCTCTCCAATTTAGAATATAATAAGATATTAAAATAAAAGCAACTCCAATAGTTAAGCCCCTAATTTAATAAGCTAAAATAAAAAGAGACCATCAACGAGCGGACGACGTACACGAGGAGCTGTTCAAATCAAATCCTTCCGTCTTCAAAAAAATTTAACCACAAAATCAAACCAGGTGTGCTCCTGACGAAGCTCGTACCACTTTGGTAACACCTTCAAAATCATCAATCTCGTCATCATCTTTTTTCTGCAACACTTGTAGTACTGTGGCAATCACGTGTTCCCGCATACCATCAACGACTAACCCAACCCGTTTGACAATTTTTTGGGCAATCATTTTTTGGGTGACCTGGTTTTCTACAACCAAAACAATTACCATAAACGAAAGTACGTGGAACTGTAGATGTTGAATTGGCTTGAACAATAGAAGCTGAAGTCGTACTTGAGTTGGTAGTTAGCGTGTATAACTCTTCTGACTTCAAAGCATATTTTACCGCATCTACCATCACAAAAAGGTCTTTGAATGCGAGATCCTTCTGAATAAAGCTTTGTAAACCGTTTACATACCATCCCACCTTTTGTTCCTCAAATATACGCAAATTAGCGCGGGCACTTAATAAGAAAAATTCATCTGCATACTCGGTCACATTGGACTTACCCTGACGTAGGTTTTGCAATCCCATAAATATATCTCGCTCAACCAATTGGGATAAACTGCTTCACAAAATCCCGACGGATCTGTCCCCATTCAGTAATTGGCGGATACCCTGCTGAATACGACCAGTTTGCACACTATTCCACCAAGTGCATAGCCCAAGAATTTTGTCTCGATGAACATTACTCGTTTGGGATCCCCATACTTGTTATATGCAAATTCTTTGTCAACTCGGGTAATCCAATCCATTAAGGCATCTGGGTCAAGTTTCCTGTCAAATTCCGCAATATTGAGCTTAACATCGTGTTGAAGAGAAGTAAAAATACGAGTAAAAGTAGAGAAATCGTTACCTTCCGATGATTGTTGTAGATAGCGAGGCGATGGAGGTTCCTGATTAGGATTGCCTCCATAGGTGTTGCCATTGTTCCAGCCTCTTTCTTGATCAGCCCTGTGATTAATGTCCCTTCCCCCAAATTGTTTGTGCGACCCATTTTTACGACCTTGTCCCAGTTGAGTAGTTGTTTGAGGACGACGTGGTGATGGTACATAACGAGTATCCTCATGGAAAGGATTAAAAAACAAGTCCTCAGCTAATAGTTCAAAAGGTTCTTTGTCTTCATCATAAACCGGTTCTTTTAATTATTGCTCATCGATTACCTCTGGATTTTCTGCACTCGTAGCCACCTCTTCGGTAGGGTTGTACATAAAACCGGCCAACCCGCCAACCCAACCCGGACCGATCCGAACCGACTGATTCGGTCCGGTTTTGATCACAACCCGGGTCGGTTTCAGTTTAATATATAAAAACCCGATTATGATCGGTTCGGTTTTGATTACTAGGTTCGGTAACCGGGTTGGACCCGAACCGACCTGTGTTTATATATATAACTCTACAAACCTTAGCAACAAACCTCCTCCCTCTCTCACAGTAACTATTCATCTCTTTCTCTCAAAAACCTAAGCAGCCGACCTCCTTCCTCTCTCCCACCAACACATATTTGAACCATTTATTTTGCAACAATGTTCATGAGGATGATCATTCACAGGATCGAGCTCAATTCTAGCTTCAGTTTCAATGGAGTGATTCTCAACGGATTTGTTCAAGTTTTATATTTCTTCTCTTTGCAAATGTGCGATTTGAAACTACATGACCACATTTGAACAACACTAGAAGATGGCCACATTTGAAACTACACGAAGCTTCAGTTTCAATGGAGTAATTCTAGCTTCATATTTTATTCTTCTCCACTCTTCTCTCTCTCTCTCTTCTTCTCCTCCAACATCTCTGCAACTCAAGGACCTCTAATGGCGATTTCAGTGACCACAACTTCATTTCAAGCGTTGACAGTTGACCGAAGCTCGACTGGGTTCTCAACTTCGAAGCTCTTTGTGTCGAATTCGCTGCAATTTCCTAACTAGCTTTGGAATCTCCAGAGTGTCAAGAGAGGCCCATTCTCTATTTCTCGACATTGTCGAATTGTTCCTCGGGTAATGATTTTACTTACAAAGCGGTCAAAGGGCTTCCCATCTTTGAATATGATGAATGTAGGTAGAGCCTCTATATTATATTTACTAGCAATGCTTGTGTATTTCTCTGTGTCAATTTTAACCACTTGAATCTTATCTTTCAGTGTAGCACTGACTTGCTCCAGAACAGGAACCATAAATTGGCAAGGGCCACACCTGAAAAGAGCGGTCAAAAGAGCAGTTAAAAGCGGTCAAAGTGCAGCACTGACTTACTAGTTCTCTACATTTCAAGATTTGTGATTTTGTTGTGTTTAATTTGGTAGAGAACTATGTTGAGAAGGATTTGTGATTTTGTTGTGTTTAAAATTTCTGAATTTGTGATTTCTGGGTTTTGGGCTATTTAGTCATACTGGGCTATTTAGTTCAATTTGGGCTTGCATCTGGGCTATTTGGTTTAATGTGGGTTTGCAATGCATCTGAAAAATAAATTAACAAACCGAACTCAGGACCCGGCCCGACCCGACCAACCCGATTCGGTTCCGGTTCGGGTTATGCACCTGGTCGGTTCGGGTTTAGATTTATAATTTGGTAACCCGGTAAGTTCGGGTCGGATCAGGCATGGGCCTGGACCCGGGCCGAACCGACCCGAGTACAGGCCTACTCTTCGGTAGTGTTTAACACCTTATTTTGGGCAACAATAAAAGCCTAAAACATCTCTTGCATCTTGGACATCCCATCATTCAGCTCATCGATCGACCCCTCAATACGATCAAGACGTGTGTCAAGACTAGGTGGTCTCCCCACTGGTCTCTTACTCAACATTGAAAAAATTCATGATTGAAGATGGAACAAACAAAAGAAAAAGATCCATGTCTTTACCAGAGATTACTGTAGCGAATCAGTGTAGCAGATGCATAAAACACTGTAGCAGTTGCATAGGTGATTTTTTCCCCAATCTTTAGAACTGTTTCCTAAAATTTCAAATCACGAATCAAGAGAGAATTGCCCTAAGAAACACCGTAAAAACCCAATAATTAACCTCACTCTGATGCCAATTTGGCGTAAACTTTCAACGCAGAAGCTAAATTGAGAAGTCTTTTACGCTAAAATCAACTTAAAGCTAAATTAAGGCTAAACCTTGAACTTTATTCAATCACAACTAAGAAATAAACTTACACAACCCTCTCCTTATATAGGCCTCAACCCTAATCCTCCTACAATACCAAGTCCCCTATCTCTCCAAATTAGAATTTAATTAGACATTAAAATAAAAGCAACTCCAATAGTTAAACCCCTAATCTAATAAACTAAAATAAAAAGAAACCGTCAACAAGTGGACTAGGAGCTGTTCACATCAATGTGTTTCATATTTTAGGTTTTACTTTGAATGATGTAATTGAGTATCTCGTTTCCCACATCTCCTATCTTAATTTTATTAGGAAGCTTATACTTGGAATTGCATTATATATTAGTATCGTATAATAGATTTAGCAATTGAGCAGGATTATGTTTAAAGGGATTATACAAGGTAAGAAGATCTGGAACAGAGGCAAGGACATATAAATAAGAACTAATATGGGTTGTAGCATAGGCATGCATATTCTTAGTGAGGAAATCACAAGGTAATTATTGTTATGGAATTGTTTGCCGATGAGATATAGCAACAGTTGGCACAAATAGAATTACAAAATGTGTTGAGTTAGTCACAAGACTTGAAACAAGAGCATGGATTATCTCCTAAAGTAGTGTTTTGCTTTTCAAGATAAAATTTCTTAAATGGGTAACATTGTCCATGCTCATTTACTTTCTAAGATGGGACATATCCGTCATCTTGTTTCAAGACTCTGGGGTCACTCAAGTCCTGTTGTAACACTTATTTTGTTCACAAGTGTTGTTATGTCTAATAAAAAATAAAGGTATACATTGAAATCAAAGATCTTTGGGTTTCATATGAATTGAGTCGCCTACTCCATGGAGGGGAAAGGCTTTCAGTTTAAGCCATCAAGAAACCGAACGAAGCGCCCAAGCTTCCATATGTTGCTATGAGGAATTTACAGTCCTATCAACATTCTGAAGTGGTGCAGCCACTGCATTAGATTCTGGAGGTACTGCATGCATAGTCTGAACCATAGGGAGCCTTAAGCCATTCGCAGCCTTGTTTTTCCATCTTTTGATTCGAAATTTATATGTTTCTGTATGTCGGAGGGTAACCACATTATCAGACAAGATTATAGTGAAGATTATTTCTTATTTCTTACCCAAGGAAGATATTAATTAAGAATATTTATGCATTTTTGAATCTATAGGTAGCAATATTATTATATTGAATGATTATTGGGAAGACTATTTATTACTTGGAACAAATTTCTGTAGATTAGATAGTCTTTGCAAAATAAAGATCAAGTATATTGGATTGGTTGTCGTTGTAGGGCTACAATGTTTACTTATTAGAAAAGTTTGAACTTTCTTTTGTTAGTCAAATTGTTGTTGGTTTACGGGTATCAGTCACTTATTACCTGAAAATGCTATATTTCAAAGGGAAGCCTTTCTGTACTTTACGAACTGGCACGTTCCTTGAACTTGGCCCTACCCATCTGTAGTTCTGTACAAAATATGCTTAAAGGAAAGGGAGGGAAATAATACTCAATTGAGCAAACGCTAATTTCTTTCTTTAATGTGATAGTTTTTTAATTTGTTTTTCGAACAATTGATATTTGTTTTTTGCTGTTTGTCACATTAAATTTCAGAAAGCGAAACCAAAGATGAAACTAGAATATGTGCAAAGGAACGTTGTTCAGTTTTATGCAAGTTCTCTATTATGATAATACAAGGCTTAATCAATAGGCAAACTGAATGGGAACATGAAAAAAGAGAAGGTACACCATTGATCCAGGACGAAATTGCCCATCCATCCAGCCAATGAAGAGGGTGAGCATGGGGACAAGGAATGGAATACCACAAGTTCAAATCCAACTCAAAGACGAAGAAGTTTTACTTCTAGAAACAGTTTCCTTTGTATTCTTCTTGCCGAAATAGTATTTAGATCAGTTTATCTCTTACAAAGATGTAATTTATTTCTTAGTTGATCCTCTATGGGGATTTCAATTTTCAGCTGCGCTTAGAACGATAGTCACAATGTAATAACATCCTGTAATAGTATGACGGGGTAGCATTACAATAAGAAATTTATATGAATTTACACCTACTTAATACGCCTAATCATCCCCGCACACCTCATCTAACCAATAAATTCATTAAGCAATTTATGTGACCGCTCCTTGAGATTTTGTCACCGCAGGACTGGTATACCCAGTTTTTAGTAAAAGCTTCAACTTCTGCTCTTCATGAGTATATTTTGCATCCTTACCGTTTTGAATGAGTGTATTCTTTATTTAGTTTATCAAAAATATAGGGGTTTTAGTCTAAGAAATATTATTCTATGAACCTTGGGAATATGAAAAGGGATTCATCCAGGTACTATAATTTCTCTGCTGAACCTGCAAACTTGATGATTAGTAGTACTAATTTGTTAACAGACATTGTATATAATGATTTGCAGGGTGTGCAAAAAGTAGCACCATTGAGGATTGACCCAATTGTTGTCATGATCAACGCGCAGATCATTTGTATGCAAGTATTTTTATTGTAAGTATCGTATCATGGTTTTCCTGATCTGAATTTCATTTTTCGTTCATATTATGTTCTGTATAACTCAATTATGCCCGTGCGAGCACCGGCAGATTGCTAGTAGTAATTTATTAACAACGAGCTAAACGAAACCTTCTAAGGTGGCAATTTCACAACCCAAAGGCAAAAACCAAAACTCAGAACAATAAGTTTCACATCTATATATATAGGAGCCCAATACTTAAAGCTTAAAGCTTAAACCCTAAGGCAATTCTTCAACATTAATAAGCTCTCTCACATGACTCATACTTATCTCAAATCCTTCAAAATTCTCTTTTTTTTTACGATAAAACAAAAACCCATTCAATATTTTGTCATAATTATTATCAAACAAAAACATCATCAGAAGAAATAGAGTCATAGAGGTACCTGAAAGTTTGCTCTTTTAATCCAAAAACAGTGTTGCTAATTTTGATTTGTTTTCTTCAGGGAAAGAGAGGGGTTGAAAGATACTTGGAAGGGTTGAATCTGTGATTGAAAGATTGAGCTTTTATGATTCCAAAGTTTGAATTTTTTGAGGTTCGAAAGAGAGGGAGAGAGATGAGTGAGGAAGAAAGTTTTTTTTTGGATGAAAACTGTTTTTAGAAATTTGAGGTACCAGAAGGGTATTTAAATTTAATGTAGCGGTACGGCAAGGTTCGATCGGCCAAGTTGTGGCTATTTATAGAAAGTTTACCGTAACCGGAAGAAAACGGCCGGTTGGACCAAAGCAAAATACAAGCCTTTTCCCTAGATTTGTACAGCCGAGAAACGGGTAGGACTCCACACATGTTTGCAACAGAGCTTCCAAGATGGACGGCATTGGGCAACAAGAGGCGAGCGAGTTAGAGGATAAACAGACGAGGTCCATCATGGTGCCAAGACCCACCAAAGTTAAAAGTGTTGGATGGGTCAAGTATGTGTTGCAGTAAATGGAAAATGGTGCCAAGACCCACCAAAGTTAAAAGTGTCGGATGGGTCAAGTATGTGTTGAAGTAAATGGAAAAATTATTAGTCATTTAGGGTTGAAAATGTTTAAAAGAATAGTTTAGCCACCATTTTCTTGGCCCAGTGGTGGTTGTGACTCTCCACCTAGAGAGAGGCCGTGAGTTCAAATCCCGTGAGCTCAGGGTTTACGATCTCCCTACAAATTAAGAACATTTTAGAACATTCATTGGAAATGTACAGAAGAATACGAAATGGGAGGGTAAATGTGAACAAACAGTCTTATGCTATAATGTGTGTTGAGCGATAAGAGATTGAGAAGTGGTTCAGTCACTACAAGAAATAAGGGTTTTCAAGTCACTAAAAAAGTGACGTGAAAGAGAAATAACGTCACTTGCAAAAGTGACATGACCAAGGCGACTTGGAAAGTCTTGATTATCCATGTCACTTTTTAAGTGATGTAAATGTCTATAATTAATGACGTTATTATGTCCTCAAGCCACATGATTGTAGCTTTAAAGTCATGTATGATGCGACGTAGAAGGTCTACCACGTCATTTATTATATGATGTTGATACTTATTAAATAACAAAACAAAAAATATATATACACAACTCCCTCCCCACCTCCCTCCTCTTTCATATTTTACATTTCACACCAGCCTTTCATATCCTATCATACCACCTGCCCTTCATCCTTGCCACACTTCCCTCCTTGTACCTCACCACTATAATTTACAAGATGTACTTATTGCTAAAAATCCAAGCAGAGGATGGAGTATAAATATGAATTTTTCTTTGAACTTTAAACAAAATTTTATTTATTCTTATTATTGGATTTTTCATCTATATCGGCACTACTCTCCTGGTTCACGAGCACACATGTTAATAGGTCGTATAAGTGTAATTGGTTGTGCCCAATTGTTACACCAAGTTAAGGTAGGTGGGACCTAGTGTTACTCTTTATTAGGGTTTGAGGGTATAATGAGAAGACCACTTAAACCCTATCAGGTTAAATAGAGAGGAAATCTCTCTTAGAGGCTACAGTACATAAAACCACCCCATTGAGGTCTGCAACCAATCTAAGGGAAGACTCCACTCAAGAACATGTGATTAAACAGAGAACAGGAAAACAAGTTAGTATAATCTTTTTTGCAGATTTAGTTATTGATCATAGTTATTGTATATAATATTTCAACAATTGGTATCAGAGCTAGAATACAAAATACTATGATTAATTATTGACGGGTTTATAGAGAGAAACGAAATTGTTGTAGAACACTTTTTCACGTACTTTAATGGTTTTGGTTAATAATTACTTTAAGTTGTTTTAACTGTTATTGATGCGTGCAACAAGTTTTCAGTTCTCTTAACCGAGTCTTTTTTTTTCTCTCTCTCTATCCACCACTCCCAAATAAACTTTATTTTAGGTTCTTCTTCTTTCTCTCTCCCCCCAATTTTACCGAAGAGAAATTTCAGGTTTCGAATATGATTCTGGTCGCAATCGTCTCTAAAGAGATTAATTCTGATTTTGGGAGATCATAGGGTTTCTTTTCTTGAGCTTTGTATCTAAGGTGTACTCGATTCATTTTCAACATCAGAGATCTGTGTAATTCAAGGGTTTATGTGATGATCTGATTTTTGGGGTTGTTCTTAGACTTGAACATATCAATACTAGTTAGAATTCGAATAATGATTCAAGGGGAAATCCAATTTGGAAATTAGGGTTTATAAAGGTTTGACAGAGATTGCACGAGGAATTCTTGTAAATGCGAGTTTAGTCGATTTGGTACTCTGCTAGCTCTAATTATCTTTATCTGAAGTGAGGGTTTTGAATTGATGAGTGTCAGAGATCACTGTATCTGATGAGTTATTGGGGACAGTTGCACCAATTGTAGTTTACTGGATGTTTTCGGGTGTTTACTGGATGTTGGGATCTTTAGATAACTATCGATTACATTCAAAGAGTGAAGTAGATGTTAAGAACTTGGTGACACAAGAGACTGTTGTTAAAAGTGTTCTTCTTCTGCATATGATTCAAGCTGTCGTTGTTCACTTTAACTGCGGATGATAGCAAAGCAGTTTGTGATTGTAATACTGGTTTTAGATATATTGGAGCTAAAATGCTCATCATCCAGCTTGGTAACTTGGAGGCAGGGTACTAATTTATTTTTCTTTCCTCCTATACTTTCACTTGTATTCTTCGACTCATTGGAAAAGTGTTTATGGTGATATAATGAGTGTGTATTTTCTGCTTGGTTAAAGAAGAAATCTGGTTGTATCCCTAGTGTAAATTTGTTAAGTTGGTGATCATTATGAACTATTTTTTGATGATCTTTTATTCAGTTTTTTCAGTGGTAAGACTCTGTGAGGACTATCGAATTTGAAGTTCTGCATGACACCTATTTGTTTTGAGAGTAAATTGTTTGTCGTGAGGTGCAAAGGTACCTCTGGCAGGCGTCAGGAATCTCCTATGCCATGGACGATAAAGGGAGTGCGGTGGCTATGTTCAAATGGGGACTTGCTACAAGATCCATTAAACTTGGATAGTGTTTCTGAAAACAATATTTCCTTGGAAAGATTAATAAGATTTATCTGAAGAATCACATAACAATCAGTGGATTTTGGAACCAAAATGTTGTTTTATATTTAGTTGTGAATCTCGGGAATTATTGTTATATGCTAGCTAGTTAGACATTATCACGAGTAAAAGTTATCAAAAGCAACTCTAGTATAAGAATATTTGGCATCAGCTATAATATATCATTCATAATATAGGGTTTTAATTCCCAAGGATCTCCAATGGGGTTTAAGTGAGATCAAGTAGTCGTTAGGAAGACGGGATATAAAATGGGAAAATACACCCAAATGAGTTTTGTCCATGGAGTTGAACATTTCTCCTAATGTTAAGACTCTCTCGTAAAGTCTCATTAAGACTACTTTGCACTAATTAAACTTGAAACAATTAAACCACCCAAAGGAGGCTAAAAAACTTTTAATTAATTAGTGGATCAAAATAGGCTACACGGTATGGGGAGATGAGGATAACCCTCACCCCAAAGGTGAGGAAGTATCTCGAGTCAAACTGTAAGTGGTCAGTCTAGTCTTGAGCGTGAGTGATCACCACTAGGGGGCAATGTATGTCAAATCACCACCCAAAGGAGGGATTCGATGATACATAGCTGTACCCGCAGAGTAAATAATCAATACCATAAATATTATATACACTCTGACTCGACCATCCTAACCCTTGGTAGGATCGAGATTATAGACATCAAGTTATAGATCTTTTGCAGATCAAGTTAGACGCGCATAAAATTTATTTTTTGCCCGTCCTACAATAAGTCTTTGGTTCATGCAGCTATAGACCCTATGATCCAGAACCAACTAACTAATATTGAGACCTTGACGGACTCTAACTACTCTCCGGAACTGTTAGATGTCTTTAAGGAACAGTTCGAGGATTCCGTCAAGGGAAGGCAGTATAGTAATTTATCTAAGCTTTTATCACTGAGTGTGACAACAGTGGATATGTGCGCTCGCACGTTTATGTTTGGTTTGAATCTAATTTGGTTGATGTTTCCACCAACTCTTGGTGGTTAGATTCTGGGGCAACTGTTCACATTTTGAATTCTCCACAAGGGTTCATTAGGAGGCGGCCGGCAAGGCCTGAAGAATAGTTTTTTCTTGGGATATGCAAGAAGTTTTTCCATTGAGTTCGTTGGCATTTTTTTTTCTTGATTTTAGACATAGTGGTTTTGACATTATTTATCATGTTTTCATTATTGGTTTTGGTTTACTAGTTGATGGGTTATACCGTCTATCTCTTAACCATTCATTTAAGTCTTTCCCGTTAGAGGTTGAGAAACAGTTAGATCGAAAGATCAAGGTTGTCCGGTCAGATCGAGGAGGCGAGTATTATGATAAGATCGATCAAGACGGTCAACTTTTGGGACTATTCTATCAGTATTTGTTGGATCCTGGTATTATAACCCAGTACATTATTTTTGGATCATCTATGGACTGAGAAAAATCATAATCTTAATCACTTGCATGTTTGGGGTTGTCCTGCAGAGGCAATATTGTTTAACCCGTATATCGGAGAGTTAAATTCGAGGACTGTAAGTTGTTTCTTCGTTGGTTTCCCAGAGAGATCGATAGGTTTCAGGTTTTATTGTCCTTCTCGCCCCATGGAGATTGTTAAGTGTATTCAGGCTCATTTCATAGAGGAGGAAGATCACTTTACTAATTATATTCATAAAGAGTTTGTCTTTGAGGAGGGGTTCGGTAACTCGGAGTCCAACTGCTATTCCGATCAGTGTTGCTATGCTTCCGCGTTTATCTAATATGGACACTGTGACGAATACGATTCCAAACCATGTTCCAGACCCGTCGTAGCATCTGTTTTTCCTAAGATTTTTCCTCCACCCGCTCCTGTCCAATTTCCTGTTGTTCCACCTCCAGCCCAACCTCTAGCTCCTACTCAGAAATCTCCTAGAAAGATTTGTTCAACCATTTCTTTATGTTATCATCTTTATTCAGTTGAAGGGGAATTATTTAATTTTGAGGATCCAGTATCTTTTAGTTTAGCTATGGCTAGTAGTTTTGCAGATCAGTGACGTAATGCCATGATAGAGAAGATGGATTCTATGTCTCACAACTCTGTGTGGGAGTTAACATATTTACCTAAAGGTTCTAAGGCAATTGAATGCAAATAGATCATTGTATATATGTTAATCAGAGTGGGAGACATTATATATTTATGGTTTTGTACGTCGACGATATTTTATTCGCTAGTAGTGACGTCCAATTTCTTCAGCAGACGAAAGCCTATGATATGCATGAGACCCGACATTAGTTTATTTGTTGGGATGTTAGGAAGGTACTATCATAAGCCTTCTATTATTCATTCACTGGCAGGCAACCAAGAAGGTTCTTCGCCATTTAAAGAGGACAAGAGATTACAAATTGGTTTATAGGAGATCGGATGAGCTTATGGTTTTGGGCTACTCTGACTCGGATTTTGCTGAAGTCTCTTTGAGGATTGCTCTTTTACGTGGGAGTCGTTATTGTTTTGTTTTAGGTACTATTACTACACTAGAATTCTTTATCCATGTGAGAGTTATTCCTAGTTATTATTTTGGTCGACATTCAGAATTGATTTTTGATTATTTAGGTGCTATTATATTTGGATCCGTTATTATATGTGCACATATTCAGTTTAAATTATGCAATTGCAATAAAGTTTTAGATACGAGTGATTTAATCACATAACGGTTGTCTAAGTATCAAGTGCCTATAGAGAATACTGAAAAGTTTCTCAAGTATGCTTGGGCTGGATATGGGTAGACTCCACATCCTTTGGCCTTCATTTCTACATGAGCGATGGTCTTCGCATGACGGTTTGTCTAAGTATTGAAATGACATGTGTCTAGGAAACACATGTTGCAGGACACTAATGGAAATGTACTAGCACATCATTAAGGTGTACATTTGCCATTCACACGCTAAACTTCACCAATAAAGAAATTACACTTGAAAGCTATTAAGGTTGCTAGCCTGATGTCCACGATATGAATTAGGCATGTGCTCAAAGACATGACCAAAATTTGTCCGTGAACCGTGTTAGCCATCTTTGTAATCGTAGAGTGATAGTCAAGTTGGATGTAACATTGCCTTCGACAAATTATCATGTGTGGTTTTAAAAAATAAAGGATGGTCATCCGCTTTTCATACAAAGCCGTGAATCAGGCTAAAAATATTTTTCTTAAAATCGAGTTAGTGTCGAGTGGGAAATTGTTGGATTTTCCATCTATACCGGCACTACTCTTCTGATTCACGAGCATACATGTTAATAGGTCGTATAGGTGTAATTGGTTGTGCCCAATTGTTACACTAAGTTAAGGTAGGTGGGACCTAGTGTTACTCTTTATTAGGGTTTGCGGGTATAATGGGAAGATCACTTAAACTCTATCAGGTTAAATAGAGAGGAAATCCCTCTTAGAGGCTACAGTACAGAAAACCATCCCATTGAGGTCTGGAGCCAATCTAAGGGAAGACTCCACTCAATAACAGGTGATTAAATAGAGAACATAAAAATAGATTAGTATAATCTTCTTTGGAGATTCAGTTATTGATCATAGTTATTGTATATAATATTTCAACACTTATATCATGGTAAGAAAATTACAAAGACATCATACATCATTTGCAAGTGAAATAAGAAGAGCACTTACAACCGATTCTTTATGTATCTACAAAGATATTTAAACCGGAGAAGCTAGAAACATTTTATTATTATTGGTAAGCCTTATATATAACTAATTAAAGGGCATTACAAAGTGGTTTTATCTCCTGCAAGAGCAGTCTGGAGCCAGCCAGGAGGAGAACCACACCAGGTCATATAAAAATTGTCATCCATAGGCCTAGTGGCAATCGCATGGGCAACTGAGTTCGCGCTACGTGGCGCATAAAGAATACAGATATCTACAAAATAACAGAATGTATCCATATAGTCCTGGAGGATGGCCTTGGTAGTCCAGGACACATCAGCAACACCATCTCCACAAAACAAACTAATTGCTTCGGCATCTGTTTCAATATGTACATGGGGGATACCTCGCGTCCTTGCCCAATTAATTCTTTCCAACACTACTAGCGCTTCGCCCTCTTCAGCAGACACAAATCTGCAGGTAGAACATCGGGTTGCACCAAAAGTATTAAGGTGATCACGAATTACTAAACCAAGACCATTGAAAGCTTTATCTTTACTAAAAGAAGCATCAACACTAATTTCCTCCCATCCAACAATCGGGGAGCGCCAGGGGACCATGATAGACGACCACTCAAGCTGGCTTGTAGGTGCATTACAAATTAGTTTATTGATGGCAGCTAAAATGTTTAGAGGATGTTAGATGGTATTCTTAAAGACGGGGTCACATCGTGCCTTCCAAACCATCCAAGAGAGAGAGAATGACACAAGGGCCCAGAGATCTTTATCCACAGGCCAGTCCATGGGTGGTAAAATCTACTGAGAGATCCAATCCTGAACAAAGAGCTGGGAGAAGCAATGAAGCAGACCCCCAAAGGCTTTTCCAAACCAAATAACCCTCGTTAAGGGGCAGCCAAAGAGAAGATGGTGCAAGGTTTTCGATGAGGCCTCGTAAAACGGACAAGAAGAGCCATAAAGGACCAGACGGCCCACCAACTTGGCCCGACACAGGACCATATCCCAGAAGCATTTCCATGCAAACATTTGCGCCCTGGGAGTGGCTTTATTATGCCAGAGTTTGAGCATAATATGTGGGGACCACTCCAGGACCTCCATGGGGGAACCCAACATAAGTACCCGGTAAGAAGATTTAATAGAGAATTTCCCATCTTTAAAGGGACCCTACTTGAGAGTATCAATCCCACCCAAGCGGGGAAGGAAGATATAGGAGATAATGTCTACTAATTCATTATCACACTACTGGTAGAGTTCCCCAAGTCACCAGGAATGATGTAGGGGGTCAATAAAGTGGCCCACAAATGGGGTCGTACACCTTCCAGGCTACCCTCCCGAGAGGACGACTTCCTCCCCACGGTCGAGGGAAGCCAATTGTTACGCCAGAAGTTGATAAGGTTACCGGATCAAACCTGCCAACACGAGTTAACCTGGATCGTGCTAATAGCCGACTGGATACTCCACCACGTTCAATAGGTATCGGCTTTCTTCCTAGCCTGACGAATGCTACACTCAGGGAAATATTTAGCTTTTAAGACCTAAGCCCACAGTTCATGGGGATTCTGATGGAGGCGCCAGACAATTTTGGACAAATGGGCTTTATTTGTGGTCCTCGCTTTACGAATACCCAGACCCCCTTCCATTTTAGGCTTGTAAAGCTCTTTCCATTTTTTCAGGTACAGTGGTTTACCCGAGTCATCCCGTTTACCCCACCAAAAATCAGGTTAGAGACCATTGATGGTATTACAAGTAGATTGAGGTAGGGAAAAACAGGATATTTGATACGTTGGGATTGTTGAAGTGAGCAATTTAATCAAGACAGTACGCCTGGCCTGGGAAAGGAGTTTTCCCCGCCAGAACTGCAAACGATTAGAGCTCATTTCTTTAATATGTTGGAAGGTCAGTGTTTTAAAGTGGTTTAAAAATAAGTACCTAGGTACCATTCATCCGGCTGCACGACTTTAACTTTGAGGAGCCACGCAATGAGACGACCCAGACGGTAAGGGAGATTTTTACTAAAAAAGATGCTCGATTTGGCCAAATTGAGTTGTTGTCCCATCGCGGAACAAAAACTATCCAAAATAGATTTTATCTCATACGCTTCATCAAGGTCGGCGTGACCAAAAAGAAGATAGTCCTCCGTAAACAGTAAATAGAAGACAGGGGGGGCTCGCCGAGACGTTTTAATACCATGGATCTTATTCTCCACCTCCTTCACCCCCAACACTCTGGAGAGTCCTTCCATAAGGATAATAAAGAGAAAAGGGGAGAGAGGGTCCCCTTGCCGAAGGCCCCGGGTGGAGGTGAGAAATCCATGGGAGGAACCATTGAGGAGGACGGTGTAGCGCACCGTCGAAATGCATTGTTCAATCCATTGACACCACATCGGCTCAAAGCCCAGTGCTATCGTAATTTGGATCAGTGTCCTCCATTCTATCCGATCATAGGCTTTAGAGATATCAAGTTTGACTCCCATCAGACCAGAGCGACCTTTCTTTCTCTTTATCGTATGAATGAGTTCATGCGCCACTAGTATATTATCAGAAATTTGGCGTCCACTGGCGAAAGCTCCCTGGAAAGGGGAAATGATTTTTGCCAAAATAGGCTTAAGGCGCGTAGAAAACATCTTGGAGATAATCTTATAAGTCACATTGCACAAGCTAATCGAGCAAAAATCACTAGGGCGTGCCTTAGAGGAGTTCTTCGGGATCATTACC
This sequence comes from Kingdonia uniflora, assembly GCA_014058105.1. Lineage (NCBI taxonomy): Eukaryota > Viridiplantae > Streptophyta > Magnoliopsida > Ranunculales > Circaeasteraceae > Kingdonia > Kingdonia uniflora. The sequence goes on along the minus strand of JACGCM010001830.1, from coordinate 858,844 downwards.
ACATGCGTAACATTGATATATTTGGGCATAAACCCCGTGGCGAAAAACCTAGTGACCAGATTGAAAATATTAGGGCCCACCATGTCCCAAGATTTCTAAAAGAAAATCACAGGGAAACCGTCTGGACCTGGAGCTTTATGAGGCCCAATAGGGCGGCTAGTATCTCCTCTGGGGTAACCTCCGCCACTAGTGCCTGATTGTCCTCTGTCGTAATACACGAGCTAAAATGTGTGAGGATCTCTGGGATGCCGGTCGAGTCAGAAGTTTTGAAATTACTGACCATGTCCCTTAGGAAATTTTGTCCAATTTCAGTCGGATCCGAAGTCCACTCACCAGTCTACCGTTTGAGCCAGTCGATATAATTCTTTTTTTGTTGAGAGAGGGTTTGCATATAGAAAATTTTAGTATTTCGATCTCCTTCCGTCAGCTAGGTGACACGAGATTTCTGATGCCAGAACATCTCTTCCCTTACTTATAGCTCATCGAGAGTCCTCATGAGCTCTAATTCCTGAAGGGACGTTGCCTCACAATAAGGAAGGGCCTGAATTGTATTAATCTTGGCTTTGACTGCTATAATTCAATTGAGAACGTGTCCAAAATATTTCCTGTTCTAAGACCTGAGCCCCGCTTTAGTATTTAATAATTTGCCTTTAACCATTTGGGCGGGGGAACCTCGTTTTAAGGCTTGCCAGAGATTCTTAATCAAATGGGGGAACTGGGGTTCTCGAGTCTACATAAATTGAAAACAAAAACATTTGCCGAGAGTCGAGAAAAGTGGATTTGTATCAAGGCATAGAGAAGTGTGGTCCGAACCCAGGGCGGGTAGATGAAACACCTTAGCCATAGGAAAGGTTACCATCCACTACGTATTAGCTAGACTGCGATCAAGTCTTTCTCTAATATTAGCCCATCCCCAGCGTTTGCTATTCCAAGTGAAAGGGTTGCCTGAAAAACCAAGGTCGATGAGACCCGCCTGTTGTAAAATTGCCTTGGCATAAGCACTTTTCACTGCTTTATTAGGTTCCCCCCCATTTTATCGGCCTGATCAAACACAGTATTAAATCCCCCATAATTAGGCAGGGGCCAGAATATCTATTATCTGTGGTTGCCACCAGCCTCCAACTCTCATTCTGATCCCTCTGATACGGACTTTCATAGAAAAAAGAGATCATCCATGGATTTTCGGTGGGATCTGAATGCACCATAACATTAATAATATATTTATTATAGAAGACCACCTCAATATTTATATTTGCCTTCCACATGACAAAAATACCATCGGCGCGGCCATGAACGCCAGAAGCTGGAACATCCACCCAGTGAGGGTAGTTCAGATTACAAACCAAAACCTGCATTTCTGCGAAGGATTGTTTTGTTTCGGCTAAAAATATAATATCTCCTTGCAAAGATCGAATAAGCTCACGATGATGACGAATTGTCGCCTATCGACCCAAACCCTGACAATTCCAAGGAATAAGTTTCATAATGGCCTGTGTGGGCTCCACAGAGCCACCCAAACCCTATCATACTAATCAAACAAATGATATGTACATCAAATTCGTGAAAGAGAAAAAGAAGGACTGTACACCTGAGAGTGAGAAGTTTGTGGAAGCTGGCATGATATGACTGAGATGGTATATATACTTCGGCGACTCGCGTTTCAGCCCGCATCTGTATGCGAACCACACGTGACAAGGACGGAGGATAGTACAGAGATAGAGGGAGAAACTATCATGGCTGGCTCGGCTCTTGGGATCCAGGATCCCTAGTGGAGGAACTTATAGTACCAATTGGGCTCTCCGCGTGCTGTAATGTATGAGGAAAGGATGGTACAATCTGAAACTCTCTAGTACTGCTAAGGAGATGTAACAACTGATCCCCCCCTGAAGTCAGAGTCCTGCCCAGCCCCCTGAATCGGGTCACCCCCGCCCCCCAAAATAGGAAGACCCCATATATGTTCCTCCTCGCCCCAACTCTGATGTCTGGTTGTATCAACGACTGCCTGAAAAGTTAGCAGCTCCTCCTCGACCACCAGGTAAGCCATCCGCCCCCCCCCCTCGACCAGGCCCTCTAAAGTATCCTGACCTTCCTCCCCTGTCCAACGTGAGGTATGTCCACTACCTCTATCCTAATCGGTCAAACCCATGGGTGCCCCTGGGAATCTAGGGTACCAGCGCCCCAGTCCAACCGGGCGTTTCCCTCTGTCCTTACGTCTGTGCAGGTTCACATCAGGAAGAGAACGGGAGTAAGATCGTCGACCCTGATCTCCATCCTCCCTGCCCTCCTTCGGTACTAACTATCGAGCCTGAAACATAACATGTGATGGATCCTCTCGCTCCCCACTCGGGTTCTGTATCACTGTGGCTCCTAGATGTTGGCTACGCCTCTCTTCTCCCAGGCTATCCTCTTCAAGAATCATAAAACACGTCACGACGTGATGTCCCATCTTAAAACAGATAGTGCAGAAGTTTACCGAGGCTCTTTCATATTTGGTCTCAATCAAAAGTGGCTCACTGGTCAGGTCTGCCCAGACCGCCAACGGGAGCACCCCAAAAATATCCATAACCACCCGGGCACGGTATCAATTCTTCGTGACTTGCCTATTGTCCTCATTTGGTTCAGTGATCAAAACCTAGCCAAGACTCTGCCCAAATTCAAACAGGAAATTCAGTGTGCCGAAAAACGGGTCGGTTATCCCAAATTTAACCCAGAAGGGGACAAGTTTAAAGATCAGAGATTCAATCTGTGTATGTACTTCGTACGGTAAGAGAATCATAGTATGGCCAAAAGGGTTCCAAGGTTGATGAATCAACACATTATTCAAGTCATAGGCAGTTCTGAATTTATACAGGAAATACAACTTACCTGCCACTTTACGTTCAAACTCTTGAAGAGTCTCAGAAGTCTCCATATTCCAAAAGTTTCTGAGTGCATTCACTATTCTCGTAAAACTTCGGCCCGTCTCAAAAGACATTGTACCAATCAACGCATGGCGCCATCGAGATTTCTCTGCATCAATTCTTTCTGGGTCTAACAGAACCACCGCGACTCCCCGTGGTTTAGTTACCGTCATTCGTTCCATACTCTGTACAAACTCTTGAGTAATAGAAAAAGAGGTCATTGCATACACGATGCACCCCCGTGCTCTAAACTCGACGCCCACAAGCAGAAAAAGCACCACCAGACCATACAAAATCACCGACCCAAGCAAGCACCATAACCCCAAGACCAACCTCAGAAGCATACCTCCTACCGACAAACCCAAGTGAGACAAAGACAGGAAAAAAGGAAGATAACAAGACAAAACTGGATGCATACAGCTTACCAGGGAGAAAAATATCAACCTCCCACTCTTAATATCTAACCGTACCTCTCTCTATAGTACTATTAACCATAAACATAAGTAGTTGTATGGGTAAAGGATGAAAAACATTGCGCCGCACAATGCTTGACAAAACACAGGAGAGAGGTTATAACATAAAGTAACACTTCACACTAGAGAATGCCACCACTTTCAAGCCAGTCCCACACAAACCAAATAAACCAACTAAAGGGCCTTTAACCTCTAACTCAACCTACACAAGCCATGAAACCAAAGTCACCCACCAACAACAGGAACCGGGCCACCCACCACCAATATCCAATATTCAATATTCGGCCCACTCACCGAGCCCAACAAAGTCAATCCGTACCAATTTATGGTAATGCCCCGCAAACCCTTGGTTCATTGTTCCGGTCCATCCGCTTGAGGCGGTCTTCCACTATACCATCCCAATCACTGATTCACGGCCAGAAACCTCAAACGTTTTCACCTGCAATCGTACACAACAAAAACATGACAAATAAAATTCAAAAATGGGAAACAAGAGATCAAATTCACATAAAGAAACACAAAAAACCATAAACAGGATTAATGAATCGGAAGCTCGCCAATCGGATTCACCCAGCCACACCAACCAACAACACCTCGACAACAACCAAGCCCGGTCGATCGACAATGGACGATCCCCAAGCTAGTCCCTACAGCCCACTCGAAGCACGAAGATCCCACTCCAACTAGAGGGGGGAATGAACGTACGTCTACAGTGAGGATGGAGGTGGAACGAAGACGTCAATGGCAAAGAATGCAAATATACCAAACCCTAGCCTCTTACCTCACTAACCCGACCATACTTTCTCTTTCTAGAAAGTCTTTTTAAAAAGTGTACTATTTATAAACATTGAGTGACATATTTGCAATCATAATAAGCAAACATACCATGTCATCCTTAGTTATATATGTATCGATGTACACTAGCTTCTTCTATTTATGTGAGGAAAGAAGGTCTCCCAATGAGCCATTTCATCATTTTTACTACTCTCAACACTGTCCACACCGTCCTTACTAGTCTTGTTAAATCTTCATGCGAGACATGATCTTCTGATAATGACCTATATATACAGAAAAAAAAATCAAATACATGATCTTCCATAGGATGCATATATCAAAAGCAAAAGAGATACGACATCAAGAAATTAAAACTTGCATTTTTTGTTTCTTGGCGTTGTTCGTTTTGATACTTAAGATTATATCCATGAGCATTTTCTGGTGGTGTTTCTTTGTATGAGAATGCATATCTAATCTTCTGTTGCCCTTTCTGCTCTCGCTTCATAATTATCTCCACCAACTTATTGTGCTTTTCTGTTGCTCTTTCCTTTGTTGAGGCAAGTGTGTTCTGAATCGAGTTTACTGGCATATATCTACAAGGATCTTCAGAAACCTATAACTCACTCCCCAACCACCAGAAGCTAATTGCGTACTCGGAAGGGAACCATGATGTTTTAGATTTTGACTCTATTTGACTTAAATTGACCAAAAGATATACATGTAGTAGTTATTTTTCAACTTAGCCCATTATTTATCACATACATACAAAAATAATATAACACATGTCAATCATCGAGCAGTTAAAATTTTAAACCAACAACGATTCATAGCCGTTGATCGATCTTTTTTGAACTCCTCCCTCTTTGTCCTTGAATAGTATCACTATTAAATTATTGCACCATGAGGTGTGAAAATTTGATAATATGTTCGTATGTGGGTAATTTGTTCTAGCAAGTGTTATAATTGTAGAGAATGAAATTGGAAGGGAAATTATATGAGCAACTTAACAACGTAAAGCTAATTGGTGTTTATTTTTGGGCAATTTAGATTTTACCCCCTATTATTTAACCCAAATTTAATCTTGCCCCCTCGAATCAGCAAATATTTTGGTCCATCCCCCCAAATCACATTTGGTTGCCCGATTCAGAGACTTGAACATGTCTAACTTGACTTGACCAAATGAATTGTCAAATATACCCTCACTCAAACCTAACCCAATATTTTTTTAGAGTGATTCTCTCTCTCTTCGTTCTCTCAACATGAGTATCCCTTATCACATCTTCACCTTCTCTCATGGTCCTCTCTACGGCATATATTTTATCGAAGGGGGATTTCGTGATTTTTAAAAGTGAGATTGATTTGACAGACGATTTGGCCACCACGATAAACTAGGGTTGGGGGTTTCAAAGATGTCAGGATTGGCGAGGTATTAAAGCAGATGGCCGCAGAGATCCATTGCATAGATGAGTATTTAAAATGATAGTAAAACTCAAATTTCCATCCCCATTGATGAGGATTGGAGGAGGTGTTTGGGAAGGGTTTTGTAAATTATGGTTTTAGGTTTTGTAAAGATGAGTTTGTTTTTGAAGAAGAAAATTTGATGATTCCGTAATCTTGCTTAATTGTTGATAATTGTAGGTGATGACATGGTTTTGCACATATACTGATGTTTTTGATTTTGATTTCTTATTGTTTGTGGTTTATTGATGGTTGAAGAAAAATTTTATGTGAGGTGATAAATGGTTGACAATGGTGTAGAGAAGATAAACCACCCTAGAGTGAGAAATGGTGGAAATGAGGTTAATTTCCCGTCATTACCATGCTCACCCTTATAAAAATTTTGGAGGAGTGGGGGGAGTCAAGGGTACAATAGGTATTATTTCGAATTTAGACTGGTCAACTGAAGTCAAGTTTGGTCAATCTAGTAAATCGGGCGAGAAGACATGAAATAGGGGGTCTGCCACAATATTTATCAGTTCGAGGGGGCAAGATTAAATTTGGGTTAAATAATGGGGGGTAAAATCTAAATCGCCCTCTCTCTTTTTCTTTTTCTTTTTTTCCTTTTAAGGTGTTGATTTTAGAATCTAATGAGAAATAATGAAACATTTTTTGGACTCGATCTCTTCTTGTGCTAATGAAAATTTGGGTTAGGCAAGCCTTAGAGCCAGTTTTAATATAAGAATATAAGAGTTACTATCATGGATATAAATCCTACCCATAACATCTCATTAACAAGGATACAGATGTCTGGAGGGTAGTTGTTCAATGAAGGTTTTTTTGCCCATTTTGAAAAAAAAAAGATCATTTGTTGAGAGTCCGAATGAACTTAAAGATTCTTAATTACCATTTTAGTACAAATCTTCAACACATGATAGATTGTTTGTATCTCATGATATGTCACTGTGATAGGGGGAGAACACCATTAACACTTACAATGCACACCCCATCTCTATCTCGAACAGTTCCACTGCACCATCCACTATTATTGTTTGATGAACTATCTGTATTGAGCATGCATGTATCTTCATTTGGAGGCTTCCAAGAGCACCAACGAGTGACATGCTTTGTAAATGTGGGGTACAGGTTCCAAACGTCACATAATGCTTTGTTAAAACTTTTTGTATGATGGCCTCAATCTCTTATCACTTAGTACCGTCGCATTGAGTCAAGCACTCATTACACCAATGATGATTAAAATTCTTATCTTTGTTAGGACCTTACAGTTATAATGAACTCAAATAAGCACTTAAGTGTTGCACATTAAGCTTTACTACATTAATAAATTTGACTATTGATTCATGTTTGTACAGTGAAACCTGTCTTATTCCACCCTATATAAATGCACAACCTCTCTAAATGCAAAAAAAAAAACTTTGGACCCGAAATTCAAATTCTTTGTAATTATCACCTATATAATTGCACAACCTCTATATTTGTACATTTTTTTGGCAGTCCTAAGGGTATGCATTTATCTAGGTTTTATTGTACATTCACGGCCAATGAAGACGTGACGGGAATATACTACTTGAAGTTAGTTAGTAACGAGACATTTGGTTGCAAGAAAGCATGTTAAATTGTATGGGAGTAGGGAGGCATTTACCTCATTGACACATAAACAAGATGTTTATGGATGGGAAAGGGTGAGCATGAGAGGTTTAGATTTGGAGATGACAAAAATATCAAAATAAATCGCCATAAGATTTTACTCTTTGTTGGGGGCGGCGAATATAGTTTAAGTGTGTTATGGAGAGTTGGAGACGATGGACGTCTAATGTGATGGATGAATGTATTCCTTCGGGTGTGGAGATGATGGACGTCTTGATATGGTTGAAATTGTGACATGTTTCCTACTGGAAGTACCCATTAAGCTTTCATGGCTAAGCAACATAAGCAATAGTAGCTCTGTAGGATAGTTGTTCACAAAGTTGATGCTCTTGGTGGTTGTCATACTTGGGCAATAGGTTGTGCTGAAGTCTAATGAAATTTAGGAAATAAAGTGATTTCAAAGAAGAAAAGAAAAAAAACTATATGCGGTTTGAATTTGTTTGTTTTTCTTTCAAAAATATGCATAATGATGATTTTTGATTTGATGCACTGGACATGAAATGTCTTTAGTGATGACCATATGATATCCTCAATCTCCAGTAAAAAGGAGAATTTTTATTTTGGGTATGTTTAACCGTGATATAATCCTCGTGTACTATATTTCTTTTTACTAAGGTGGTGTCTGTGTTTTAAGTGCTGAATGCTGAATGCTGAATAAAATTTTCAAGTGCTGAATGTTGAATGTTTTAAAGTGTTGAATGCTTAATGATGAAGTGCTGAATAAGTTATAGGTTATAGTAATTTTTTTCTTCTAAGAAGTGTTAAAGCTGGTAAATATCTTAAATACCCTTGTTATAAAAGAACACAACTTGGAGTATCACCTCAAAATTGGTAGCATCTTTCCACAATAAAGTACTATGACACCATAAAAGTATATTCACAACTTGAAAATGGGCATACAAAAGGCAGCATTGCACAAAATGGATATACAAAATGGACAAAATAAACATATAAAATGGTTTATACAGATCAACAAAATTAAAGATTGTTTAAAGTACGAATCTTAAGATAACACAAACCAACATAGTCCAAAATAACAAATAGTCGAACATCAACATAGTTTATAAACTCTGAGAAAAAAAGATAGTCCAAAATAGCAAACTAATGCATAGAAAACTAAAATTGGAGAAACTGCATCAGGTAGTTTTTCTTTGATTCCAGCGTAGCAAAACCTATAAACATGTCAACATATTTTGAATGTTCAGTAAGCTTCAAACATGCTTTAGTCATTTTAGCATTCATCAAATACCCCAAAAGCTCTATTTCTTTAAGAATAACCAACACTTCCAAAAGTTTTTTTCCACGAGTATCTTGCCTTGCCAATTCTTCTCGCTCACCCTGCGTCTTTATAACCTTAATCAGCTCATCTAAATTATCCAAAGTGTCTTCAGTTTTTTGTTTTTTTCTTCCCACCGTGGCGACTACTTTTCGACTGAGAAGCGGATGATATTGGTTGAGGTGCAGACTGTACAAAGTGATAAGGCATAGATTGCTCTAGTTGAGGGATGGAGGGCTCGGCTTGAAACCAAGTAGGAAATGAACCCCCAGATGGTTCAAAATGATGATCGGTGAAGTATATATGTATTAGTATATCTTTCTGCGAGGTCTGTGAGGACATTATTCTCATCTTTAATATCAAAATCAGCTGCGACATCTGAAGTAGTTGTATCAATGAAATCATTCCTTGTGAGACCAGTTGCATATTTACTAGTAGCCACTCTGTTTGCAAAAATAGCTTCCATCAAGTCTTCATGAGGTAGCCCACCTTTCCTAAACGTACTGACGTTCTCATTTATCTGATGTGTATTAAGAAAACAGACATTCATAAATTTATAATATGACTATACATATGAACATAATAATCGGAAGACTACTATACCTTAATCAAAGTATCCCACTCCCATTCATTCTCAAAAGCCATGTCCAAACATTGTACTTCACTCTTTGGTAAAACCAGACATTACTAAAATATTTAGTTCCATGAGTTAGGTAAAATTTTGCATTGTACTCTTCCCTAATCTTGGCCCAAGAGGCTTTCGAAAGTCCAGACCCCACATATTTAGTTGTTTCAAGCTCACGCTTGCATAATGCAAGATAAGTGTACAACTTCTCCCCATCAAGTAGTTTTGCTTGCTTGGGAGTATCTTGGCTTGGGTCACCAGTCACTTCTTTCTGATCAACCTTCTTATTTTTTGGAGGCATGGTAAAACCTGATGAACAAATCAAAATAAACATGGTAAAGAGTTCATATATATCACAGTTATGAAATACAATTCATAATGGGCCTACAATTCATGTTTTTATGAAGCTTTGGGTATCTTTAACTTTGCTTTTATAATGGGTTATCTGCTTTGTTTTTAAAAATATCATGTTCATTATAAGGCCTACAATGCAGAATATTCATTATAAGGCCTTAGATATTAAGTATAGAAACAAGCCTGAGGCTTTCTTAATAGATGCTCGCTCATCCATGTCAACCTTCCTATTTCTTGTAATGCCAGTCTTGTTGACTCAATACAAGAACATACAAATCTAATATCTTTGCATATGCTAGAGTTTGAGTTATATAATGAACCTCATTAGCATAGATACCTACAAATATCAAAATAAACCAATATTCTACTGAGAGGATAGAGGGATATACCAAGACATTAGCCAAAGTTTTGACATCTGCATCTGTTTGTATACATGATCTCAAATAGATTTGCTCCGTAATCTGTAAACGAATAAAACATTTATATAATATACATAAAAAATGATTTGCTCATAAGTTTAATACACAATGAAAGTAATGAAGAACAGATGGAAAATGTTATGGTTAATACAACTAAGCTTGTGTATATTTGATACTGATCAATAATATTTTAGTACTGTTGATGCACTCTCATACCAAAAAAAACAACAAACATGGCAGATGGTTACCCAAGCATTTTGATGAACCAAAATCAGAGGTACATGTACTTTCATCGAGGTATGGATAAAGAAAAAATGAGACTAACAAACCCAAACAGTTTTTTTATAATATAAACGTCGTGCCTCAAAAGTTCTTCCTGTGAAATATTCAGCACAATCAGTACAAAGGAACATGTATGTGTCATGAGTTTCTCATATCTTCATCAATGATCAATAAAATTCTCAACCAACTTCTCATATCTCATCGACCTTTCCTATGAGGATTAGTTATGACTTTTGATACTCCTATGTTATAGGTGTGTAGTTTAGCACACAAGGTATCTAACAGAACACAAGGGGGTCTTAAGATATTCTTCTATATTGGGGTATTATCTGGAATTGTGTGCGCTCGGTCATTATGCCACACGCCTAATACATTGGTGTGCTACCATCTTTAGACTTTCATTAAGTTATTCACTCTAGTATGCTTTTCTTGCACCCAAAAGGACATGTATTTCATAGACATACAAAATGTAGTAACCATATAACAAATACTCAGATTGACATTCTCATAATGAAATTTGTTCAGTACAGATCATACAAATCACAGTTGACAATTCAGATCACTACCTCTTAATAAAATATTTAAGACAAAAAAACCAAGCAACAAAAAGAGGTAGTAGCCATATACAGATACCCAAAAAAGCCAAGCAAAAAAGAGAGGTTGTAGCCGTATAAAGTAATAAATAACATGAGTTGGATAAGTTGATTGCGCATAATAAACAGTTAACTCCTCTGCAATGCGAATCCTTTTAATTCTCATAAAGCGCTGCATATTTGCTCCAAATAACTCCTCGAAGCGGTCACTATTATTTATTTGAGGTTGTACATTTCCAAGATCCAAGTCTTCATTCTCAAATATAGTAAACAACTCATCATTCAAAGAAATCTGGTAGAGGTAATTATGTATAACCATACATGCAATGCCTATGTTTCTCTGAGTTGGGAACTTGTACTTGGGCATTGCCTTCAATATTGGGAATCTTGCTTAGAGAACACCAAATGTCCTATCAATGACATTTCTTAACTTCTCATGTACACAATTGAAATGTTCTTCTTTAGTCTTAGGTCACCCTCTCCTATGACAATCTTGAAGCCAATACCGCACTCCCCTAAAAGGACACATAAAGTATTTGGTGTACACATAAGCTGCATCACACAAGTAGTACATGTTTACAAAACAATTAACAAATTCTTCTTAGAATAAAATAATAAATTAATAGATACTTGACTATCGTAACTTCAATTTAAATGATTACCTTTAATAGAAGGCAGGGGGAACTTGTTAGCTGGGTCTCTAACTGTTTGAGTTAGGGTATTCGAGTCATGAGCAGTGCCTTCCCAACCGGCTTGGACATAAATGAAATTCATATCAAAATCACATACTCCCATCACATTCTAAAAGCAATCACCCTTATCTCTTGCCCTAAACAGAATTTGGTCCAATTTAGGAACTTGTGCACTAATCAAGGTGCCATCTATAGCTCCAATAGTTCATTTGAATGGTCATTCTCTTAACCATTTATGAATACGAATTTCTTATGGTTCTTAAAAATTAGGAGGTACTATCATCTCCTTGTTAAAGTGAAGCATTCCTCTCAACACTTCGTAAAAACTCTTATTAATAGTTGTTCCTAAATGTTGATATTTATGCTTCATTATGCGGTTTCTCACTGAATGAGCTATAGTTTCTAAAAAAATAGCCATCTTCTGCTCCACATCTATGTGCTGGCTATCTATAACCATCCCCTTGCTCTGAAATGTCCACATAAATAAACAAATGCATCTTTGTTCATCCTCAACGAATCATAAGCAATCTAGTTAAGGCCACTAAAAATCTCAGTGATACGTTATTTAGCCATTAAGATTGACACACACAACTTCTCTATTTGTTTTTTAGCTAACATCCTAAGTACCAATGCTAAGGTTGTTAACCAAATAATGGTCCACTGTCTTGATCCATATTCCCTGCAATAAAATAATTTATACAACAATTATATACTACTCACAAATTACGAACGCCAAACACAATCCAAAGATACATTACATAGTTCACTACATATTACACTTTTAATATCCATACATAATAGTCTCAAACATAATCATTGTAACATAAATGCTACAAATACAATAACTACTGCCAATATAACCAAAAAATAAAGATGTGAGAATCAAAGCTCATGTTTAGAAAAAGCATGTTCTGCTTCCTCCCTCATAAATAAAGAAGTGGGAACTGCTTTTGGTTTAGGTTCAGTGCACGACTTGAGGGTAATAAACTTAGCAAGTGCATGCTCTGCTCCTCCCTTGTATTCATACACTGATATAAAGCACATGGATATCTCAAAACCTCTGGTCTACACTTTGCACATGTTTGGTAAATACTAGGATGCCGCCCAATAAACGCAACATACACTTTCTCCCATACACTTTTAGCCAATTTTTTTATCCTATATAAAAGACAATGTGTTTATCAAACCCAATACCCTAAAGTAAAACAACAATAAATAAGACTAATTCCTAAACTCCTAAAATACATTACTCCTAACATACCCTATATCGGCCCATACTACAATTTTGGAATTTTATGCATTTTTAGGGGTTGAGGATTTTCATTGCAAAACTATACAACAAATAATATATACAATAAAACATTGCAAAGCATAAGTAACATATATAGCACAACTTGGAGAACTTGACATAACAAAATTATACACCAAGCAGTCTATACAACAAACATCCCAAAATAAAAACAACTATAAAACACACAGGTGATGCATCAAAATTTAGTTTATATGTTAACCAAACACAACTAATAACAGCCTTTGAACTATAATTCATAAGGGTCTACAATTTAGCCTTTAAATGAAAGGAAGTATAACGCAGGATTGCTCTAAAATATAAGTAAAACATGAGAACAACATTAAAAATATAGAGGAAATTGAATGAATATTGAAAGCAACAACATTAAGAAGACGGGCTATTAAAGCGTAGTTGCTCCATAAGTCGCAACGCAATCTAAAAATGAACTCCTAGCAAAATTTATAGTCATCTCCCTTTGATTGCCTTTCGAATAATTTAAGGCGACGATTTAGACCCGATAACATACTAACACAATCTTCAAAACACAAAACCCATCTCTAGATTACTTCTCCTAATCATAATCTAACATGATTAACCCAATAAATTATATCCACAAAATAATAGCTGCGCCAACATGAACAGAACATAGGAATATTCGAGCTTAACTACTTATAATTATAAATACACAAAGCTCCTAATAGGGATGACAATTTGACCTGCCTCATTGGGGATCCTCCCCGCCCCGCCCCGAACGGGGCAGGTTTGGGATGTATTAAACGGGTAGGGGCAGATATGGAAAGTATAACACAAATCCATCACGAATTTGGGATTGTCTCAAAAAATCCGTACCTGCCCCTCCCCATTTAAATAGTTTATTGCTATTACTCTTAAATATATGAATAAAAATCTATATAAAAGAGTTTATTTTATTGAAAAAATAGTTTTTTTAGTTAAATGGGGGTGAGGATGAGATTTAGTTTTACAATGTGGGGGCGGGGATATTGGGGATCTTCGTTTAACTTTAATGAGTATTGAGGTGGGGATGGGAGTATGAAACTTAGGCGAGGATGAGAATGTGATTAGCTTCCCCGTACCAAATCCGCCTCATTGCCATCCCTAGCTCCTAACTCAAATTCAACCAAACCCCCCTAATAAAATTTATCTTCCAACAAAACCCCAGCCTCTAAAAATCCCATATTTCAAACTAAACCCGCTTTAATCACAATGAAGAACAAACACCATGTGTAGTTGGAGAAACCAAATTAACACAGAATTTCAAAATTAGTAGTTGAAAAATAGCAGATTGATCATTACCAATATAATTTCAAAATCAAAATTAGATCTTCAAATTTTACCAGTAATCAAAAACTTCTCAAATTGAATGCAAGCCAAATTGAAGAGATTCATTGCGGAAAGAGTGTGAGGGAGATAAGAGATTCTTACCATTTTGCGTTTCTTCTCAATTGAAGAGTTTCTTCGAGAGTTCGGTAGAAGAGATGAAGAAGGGCAAAATCGGGATAAAGAGAGAGAGAGATGTGGTGCTGAAAAAAATTAAGCTTGCCTCAACTGTTGAAAAGATGAGGCTGATTTTTTTTTCCAGCAAAAAAATGAACATCAAACCAAGTGCTGAATTTAGTTTTCAGCAACTGGAAAAAAGAAAAAAATTAACAGTGAAACAAACACCACCTAACTGATGACATTAATGCAATTATGATATTTAGATGTATTTGATTATAATGGTGCATGTACTTCTCATAACTTTGAGAATATTATCAGTATGGGTGTGCGCGATCTGCTAGTTGTTTATGAATCTCTACCCTCCGATACTTAAATTTAGTATTTTCACAAAAAATTGAATGATGATCATGACTGAGACAAAACTAATGCTTTCTGGTTCCTCCTTCAAACCAAAACCGAATGTTTCCTATTTCTCATTCGATACCACATCCTCAAAATCATCCCGGATTCAACAATGTAGTTCAATTCGGTTCGGTTCGGTTCGGTTCGGTTCCGGTTTTTTTTTGCTCATCTCCTAGACGACTGTACTGGTATAATAATGTTACAGCAGTGCTGTGGAAAACATAATTTCTGAAAATAAAATAAAAAAAACCTAAAAATGGGAAGCAGATTGGGAAGAAGAGTAATCCATTTCGCAAATCTCCCAATCAAACTCCTAATGCCCTCATCATTCACCAACATTAAAGAAATCGCTCTCAAAACAATTCCATCTGCATCAAAGATCGAAATCAAGAGGGTTTTAGAATCACTCTATGGGTTTGAAGTCGAAAAGGTCCAAACCCTAAACATGGAAGGCAAGAAGAAGAAGAGAGGAGGGATTTTGATTGCGAAACCTGATTACAAGAAGGCTTATGTAACCCTAAGAACCCCCTTATCGATAAACCCTGATTTGTACCCGATTCGAGTGATTGAGGATGATAAGAAGAGCTTGAACAAGCAATCGAGGTCGAGTATTGTCGATGAAGGGGAGGTGAAGTCACATTGGCTTGATGAGAAGGCGGATAAGAACAAGTTTAGGCTTCATAAGCCAAATAAAAGGGCGGATAATCATGGTGGATGGGACTTTAGTAAGCGCGATTGGGGGCGTGGGAGGAGTCGCGATGTTGTTTGTGATTTGCCGATGTTGACTAAGTTCCCGTGGAGCGGGATGCGGGGTTCGGCTTCGAGGTAGTTGGGATTGTAGTTTGGGGAAAGCAAGTCAGGTATTTTTGTTAGTTTGTTGATGTTGTCGAATTGTGCGTTGTTTATGAGAATTTTAGTTTTAATGGGTGTGAGTTTAACTGTTTTGGAATGTAGAACATGAAAGATCTTAATTTGAATAATTAGTTGATGAAATTAAACATGAGTCTTTTCTTGTTTGTAGTATGTATTTAGTAATCTGGAGAGAGATAATTTAAGAAACGTAAAGTTGTAAAGATAAAATTTACAGCAAACCAAGTTAAGTATAAAGACCCCAAGTATGAGAAGTGATTGGATTCACAGAAGAATAACAAGTTCCCAAGTCCATATTTCTCAACACTTCTGCTCGAAGGCGATTTATTGAGTTCTATTATTGAATTAAGGTGGAAAGGGCATACACCTTATATTTCTTTGGATACTCGGTTCCTATATCTAAAGCTTTGACTACACCTTACTCTTGGCATCTACTAAAGCTAATGGATTATTTTATTCCAATGGAATTAAGTGTGTTAATGGGCACGATGAAAAATTGGAAAAGAAAATGTTTAGTGAAAGTCGGACCACTTCCAGCTGTCCAAAATCTGCCATAAAAAAATTCGAACATTTTTTATATGGAAAGTATTTGTATATGTGATATTTGGCAAATGAATCTAGGAGAGAGAGAGATACACAGAAAATACACTTACCTACATAATGATGAAAAAAGTAAAGTAAGCATTTAAACCATAAGATTAGAGACTTGGAGGTGGTGGGTGGGGTGGTTATCTCTTAGGATCTCAAGCATGATGAAGTAATAGGAAAAAAAATGAATGGGAAAATCTTAGTTATGTAGTGTATAGGCTCTGAGAATAAGAAGTTTTTTGAATACGACCAACATAGGGATGAAAACTATTGTCATTCAGGAGAGCAGGATTACGTTTAAAGGGAATTATACAAGGTATGAAGACGTAGAATAGAGGCAAGGACAAATGAATCAGAACTATTATGGGTTGTAACCATAGGCATGTATATCCTTAGTAAGGAATTCATAAGGTAATTATTGTTATGGAATTGTTTGCCAATGAAATGTAGCAACAGTTGGCACAAAATAGAATTACAAAAGGGGTTGAGTTACTCACAACTCACAAGACTTGAAACAAGAGCTTGGATTATCTCCTAAAGTAATGGACACGTTGCTTTTCAGGATAAAATTTCCTAAATGGGTGACAGTCCATGCTCATTTACTTTCTAAAACATAGGACGTATCCATGATCTTGTTTTAAGACTCTTGAGTCACTCAAGTCCTGTTGTAACACTTGTTTTGTGCATAAGTGTTGTTATGTCTGATCAGCTAACAATGCGATAGCATTGATTGTCTCGTGATTTCCTTACTAAGGTATGTGTATGATTGCAATCCATATAATTTTAATTCATGTAGCCTTGTTTGTATTCTAGGTCATTTCTACCTTCTGTGATCCCGTTTAACTCGATCCACTCTCCTCAATCTCAATAGTGTTTCATTTCTCTCCCTATGCTAGTTGAATTCCCATTTTGTCCTTATTCTCAGATCCTATACAAATATATTTCTAAAAATTTCCTATTTTATTTTTTCATACTCGATTCTAGTTTGTTGTTCTTGTGTTCCTTTAACGGTTATCTTTACACCTCCCCAACCCTGATCTATATAGTCTCTTATTGCTTTAAAATTTTATCTTGCTTTATCTCTACATTATCATATATATACATCTGTGGTTAGTGTATAGCTTTCTCCTAGGTCCATTTAGCCATGTGTTCGTCCAATGTCACTTATACTTTTCATGTAAAATATGAGAGATTTTGTTTGACAGTTTTAGGGACCTTATATATTTCCTGGCAACCAATAGTGGTCTTACCTGCACTTTTTTATATTCTTGTAGATAATAACAATTGAGTTTTGGCACATCACTTGTCATACAGTGAAATCTCATACAGTGCACATTTTTGAACTTTTCCGTTTATTGTTTGTCCTTGTTCTTGCTTCCCTGATTATGAGGTACAAAGACTCGTTTGGGCGGGGTATAAGAATTAGAGAATATGACTGCTTGATACCTCTCTATCGAGGTGTATCCTATGATGTTCTCCTTACCTACCCAAGATCTTTCTGATCACGATGAAGCTTCAAGATTACCATGTGACCCTGGTGAAACTAGAGACCTAGACATATCCAATGGATATACCACATTCTTGTTGCATGATCTATTCATTAAACGACTAGGACATGAACAATTGGTTTGAGATTTCCAATGATATGAATTCCAAGAATATTATCAAGGTGTCATTCTTAGTCTGGGCACCTTATTTAACTAAATCTTCAGTATTTACTTACAGAAAATATAAAGTTTTTTGCTACAAGGTGTATATTACATCATGAGAGGCAAAGCGGGATATTGCTGATTCTTGACAAGTAGTGTGTGGATTGCTCTTTTAGGGAATTTTTGCCAACTTGGCGTCCTCTCAAACAGTAGAGAGCTTACTGATGGGATCAGGTATACTACCTTTTTCTAGGACGGGAAGTATTTAAAAGTTGCTTTGGTTCATGGTTTATTGAGGGTTCTTGCAAGAAAGAAATTGGAGAAAGCTTGAAGAAAAATATAGTTTCAACCTTCAAGAGATCATGGTTTCTATTAGGAGATTTATAATTTGGTGTAGCAAGGCATCCACATGTATGACGCATCTTCTTTAAGACTCTTATGGCTTTGTGGAAGAGAAGATATCATTATGGCGCGAGTTTGGAGGTTCTTTTGTACTTCTTGTCTTAGTAGCACCTATTTTTCCTTCAAACCTATTGATAATCTGTGACCACTAAGACATTGTTACTTTAGTTTTTCACGACAACAGGGCAATAATTTAGGTAATGAACTTGTAAACTTATCGACCATAGGGAAACAGGTAAAGTGACTTTTAGGTAATTGATCGACAGGTGGAGAACCTTACAAGTAAAGTGATTGTGTTGTAGAAGAAAATGTGGAATCCGTCCAAACCAAGAGTTCTATCATCTATCTCGACAAGAATCACCTCTTCATTGACGACATTACAAAGATTACCGCTTGAGTATCTTTAGAGATGAATACTAGAATTTATTAAATCACCATCTGAAGAAGTGTTAAAGACTAAGTTGGTTAGGCTTCATACTGTCTCTTTTTTTTTTTTTGGTTTATAGCACTTACAAGCTATCTTTATTAAAATACTCGATTCGACACTTCTCTTCTCTTCTCCCTTACACGTCTCTCATACAAAACCTTCTTGTGCTGCATCCCCACTTGTCTGCGTTAGCTTATTGTTTCCCTCTTATATCTCTTTCTAGATCATTATTTTGCAATGCCGGTTTATGTTTTATTTGTTTTCAGTCATTTTTCTATATGTTTTTCTAGTTGAATCACGCTTCAGTTGGAAATTTTTAGTGGAACAATATCGGTTGTGAAGTCGTTTTCTTTTTGTTCCGAGTTTTGTGTGTTGTAGATGGGAAGGTGAGAATTTTAGGCCGAGAAATTTTTAAAGTGGCCGATATTTGGCTACCAGAGATCTGAGAAACCACCAGTGGGTGGTTGCATAACTGCTAGAAGAGTGCGTGAGTAGAGAGAGAAAAATGTCCTTTAGATAGAGAGACCATGTGTTATCAAGGGAACATAAGGTGTAGATGTGGAATGCCTTTAAGAATGCATATAAGGGGCAGGAGCCTGAGAGGCATTTTGGCGGTTTTGCCTTCGCTGGTTGTTACTAAATGAATAGGATTAAATTTGTTAACTTAGCTGAATCGTAGACACCTGAGGACAGAGGACAATGTGCGAATAATATATTAAATTCTAATTTATAAATGTTTTATCCAATGTTAGTAAGAAAAACAATTATGCACCCAAACTATATAAAACTCATCGATTAACTTAATCATCCAAGTTTAAGTAGGAATGCCAGTGCTGATGCAATCCAAGGCTACACAAGATATATGGCAATTGGCAAGTTTCTTTAAGAAATAGAACTTCTTCTTCTCCGACTTATTGGGTTTTGTTCGATTTCCTCATTGTCCACTTTCCCATGAAATAGGCCGGACTGCTTGATCTTTTTCCACCCTGAACTCCAACTCGATACTCGTCGTTGTAAGCGTAGCTTTTCAAATTCGTGTTTGAGGTTAGAGTATTCGCGTTGCAGCTCTGTCATATTCTTCTTGACTATATACAGTTCTTCTTTAATAGTTTTGATCTCGTTTTTACCGGATGACCAGATGCTTTCCTGTTTTAAGAAGACTTCACTCTTCATGGGCACGTTCCCTTTTATTGCTTCTCTCATTTTTATTTGCTCTGAGAACAGTACCTGCAAATCATAGCACCCCTGTTTAGGTCGAATTTTAGACGTTCTTAGTTCTAACATATTTTTACGACAGAATTACCTGTATGATAGTTCTTAGAGGCAGCCGTTCGTTGTGTGCAGCGTGCACACATGCATCCAGTGACAATTTGTCGCAGTCCATCACTTTGCACAACCTGCGTCTATCCTGCTCCGTTAGAGCGGGATGAGTCTGAAATCGTTCCTCGGTGTAAGAATGTGTGAAGTATGTAGTACTTTTAGCGAAAACAGTCTTGAAGAATAGAAACATTACCTTCAAGTAGGTATCGATCGCTCGATAGAGACCGTCATGACAGGTTCGAGCATTCTCAGGTAATGCCTCTGAAAGAATTTGAAATTTGAAGCTTTGAAGATCTGGATCTCTTGCGATCTCTGCTAGATATCCATCTAAAAGTTTTCCCACTTCTAGTTTATCGCTTTTTTGTTCATGTTGTTGCTCATGCATCAAGAAGTACTCTATCATTCTCTGTACCACATCAACGTCGTGCATGCTGTTTCCAGACAGATGACTTCGGTTGATGTCGATATCACAAATTTAGTAAATATAATATATGAGTCAATTTATAATCTCCCATAAATTATAGGGTCCTGTGTACAGTGTACAGTTGATAAAGGGGAAGTTTCAAGTACCATATGTTTTACTTGGCACATCTTCAACAGTTGGGGGAGAAGGGGGAATTCTCCATTCTTATTTGAAAAACATTTCCATCAGTGTGAGGAGAAAGTCCATTGCCGCCGTTTATCGCTTTTGTGTCTGTTGTGTTGTCGTTACTAACCATTTTCTGGTATTACCTTCCCTTCCCCTTCCC
Source organism: Kingdonia uniflora (assembly GCA_014058105.1). Lineage (NCBI taxonomy): Eukaryota > Viridiplantae > Streptophyta > Magnoliopsida > Ranunculales > Circaeasteraceae > Kingdonia > Kingdonia uniflora. The sequence continues at coordinate 838,195 of JACGCM010001830.1, read as the reverse complement.
AAATTGCCCCAAAAAATGAGAGATTTTCTTAAGTATTGTTTTCGTTTGATATAATAAAATAGCAAAAAGAAGACTATGTTAGTAAAGTTAAAGTAGTCGATAAAACTTACATTCTAAGCTTCATCTCTTCATCAACACCAACATTAGTGTAGTTAGGTATCAAGAGATCATCCACACTTGCATCCTGCAAAATCATTCCGACTCTCTTTTCGAGCTCAGATACTAAAGCTGGTGTGGCCGAGTAAGCCAGAGCAATCTTCAACATCCACATCAAAAATTTACAAGGAACTGACCCTTTTTGAGGGGGAAGAATGCTTACTAGTAACTCTATCATCATCCTTTTTTCCTTGTTATGACCTAAACGCCCTTCTTCTTCCTCTTCACTTCTCTTACTCGAAATACTAAATTGAAACTCGATTTGTTCATACTCGAATGACCCCTTTTGGCTTTCAACCTCTTCATCCGTATCTGGCAACCATTTCTCAGCATAGCGAACAATGCACGCTCCTATAGTCTCCGGCGTCGAACCTTTCGCTCTTACAGCTGTTATAAATCGTACGAAATGCTCGATATGAAGTGTACACACATCGTCAAACCACCACTCGTCATCATTTTCACCTTCCCTAGTTCTAGAATTCTCCCTAGCAGCCTTTGATGCGATTGAATCACTGCACCTTCGAACAATGTGGAGGTTTTCAGCCCACGGAGAGAGAGACTTGCATGACTTCAACACGGTGATGGAGTCTCTCCAAGAAGAGAGAACTATGAATGTGAGGAAAGCTTCGGTTCTGGTAATGAGGTTTCCATCTTCATATTCTTCTGTCATTTGTAGGAACTCTGATGCACATCTTAGCGGAGCTACGTTGGTGGGCGTTAAATCTACAAGGATGCCGTAGCAAAATTTTAGAACGGTTTCAAATGTTTCTGGTCCACCGGGAAAGTTTTCTAACTTGAGGTTGTAAGGAAAGTCGGGGTTCGAGGACTGAAGATCAATTCGACTCATGTACTCGCTCTTTGAAATCAGTGGATACTGCATCATTGTAAAATGTTTAAAGTACTGTGAAATTTAACCAACCACATTATATAATAAGAAGAAACAGTTTTTAATTATTTTTTTCGGACATCAGATGTTGGCTAGGCAGGCTAGCTAGGAACAGAATTTCGAGTTGTAAGCGGAAAGGCAGTAGCTTGAAGTGAGTCCTGCAGTTGTTATGTGGCTCCAGTAGGCAATTCTGTAGGCAATGGCTACACTATTTCAGCAACAACTTCTGAAGATCCTTTTTTTTTCACCACGTGAAAAGCCATTTTTTTCAGTCCCAATTTAGAGCTGTTTTTCACCGATGTTGGCCTAGGCCTTAATAGATTATTCTGCGGGACGTAGTGATGATTTCTGTGGAATCTAAAAAGCTAGATATCTCAGCCTAATTCCTTATAATTCATGAACCTGGAATACCCCTATTTGGAGAGCAATCTGGGATCATGCCTATTGGAAGCAAAATTCTTGAGATTGACTCTCCCCCGACACAGGCCACCCACCAGGAATTATTTTTGCTCAGATTGGAACATGTGGTTTGTTGGGTACTACACAATATTTAGGGGGCTGGTCGGGAAAATTTTGATAACTAATGACCCTGGATTGTCCATAAAAAAAGGTGACGTATTGTAGAGAAATGATTTGTCTTTCCTATATTTTCTGGCCTATCCTCAGAAAACTAGAAAATCATACTGGTTTTATAGGTGTAACCGTATAAATTTTTTATTTTATTCAACATAGAAGTTGTTATATAGGAACTGTATAGAAATGGTATTTATTACCTTATGAACATAAAAGTTGATGTTTTGTACTTGAATTGTAAGATCAGTAGGGACCTGAGAAGTTGCAAACCTGCATGAATGATTTCCACCAAATAGAGTAAGCAAAAACATGTCTTATTCTACAAATTTAGTTTTAAAAGGAGGGATATCCTTTAATTACCATGATTGCTCCTTCTTCTCGAACCTTTCAACGAATGCAATTTGTTTGGACGGAACCACAATACTCTGGCTTTGAACATGATGACCGAAGCCATCCGAATTGCTGCCAGGACTCTGCGTTCGGCTCGTTTGAATAATAGACTTCTTCATTGTGCTTTTGCTTGAACAATATAGGCAATTTGGCGAGTTTCATTAGGCAAGTAGGAAGAGAAGATGAATGGTGGGGGACCTTATTTGAAATAATAATGCATGAGAGGTTAGTGTGTGGTTGTGTCCTTGAAAGTATTTATGTTTGGTTGTTGGATTGCTTTATTCCTTGTAAGTTTAGTTATTCTCATAACTGGTGTTTCTGGTATACAAAACAAAAATTTGGATATGTATGTGACAAAGAATGAATTGCTGCTATGCTTGTAATTAAGAATCTCAAACCTAACTACCTAAATGTGATTCTAATATAGGAGTACAATCTGATTAATCAGGCCCCAATGTTTCATATGTTAGACCCACCTCATTTAATCGATTAGGAGTCCGGTGACCCTTTGAAAATTTCTGCAGTTAAGTGGAATGTTTTGCATGGTGGGGATCCAGTGGGGTTCTGAGGTTGACGTGGATATGAAAACAGGTGTTATAACGATTTCAGAGATGGTTAGGGTTCTTAAGGTGGATACTCTAATATAGCAAAAAAAAAAAAAAAAACCTTGTGGACCTAATAGTAGAATCTGCTGTAATATGTATGCATTATTTGCAGTCTCTTACTTTAGGCACTTAAAACTAAGGCTCTCCTTATTACGCAGGAAATATTTGTGATTGGAAAGATTTCTGGATTAGCTAAGGTTTTCTGTCCTACGAGAATTCAATTGTTAGCAATAGCGGAACCTCAAAATATTTTTTGATCCTGAAGTATTCCTGGTGTACCAAGCGGAGCGCAAGTCTGGAAGTCATGATGCTGAAGGAAAAAAATCGTGGAACCTGAATCAGATGTGATGTCAACAATTTGAATAATATGGAATGTCTTTGATCTTAGATCATTCCCCGCCACTCTTGGCACATCTTTCTTTCAGATGAGGTCTCAATGATTCCCAGTTTCTTCAGACCTTTATCCAGGTGGTAGACACATCAGAAACTTATACCCATTACTTCATTGTGAAATGCTAAGCTCCTCAACCATTCAGGCAAAGAGGACAACTGCAAGAGAGTCCGATATTGCCACTAGCATACTCTCTTAATTATGATCAAGATCTGCTGGGGTGGAGCTACGACAGTTAAATATTGCAGTTCCTCTAAGACAGACTTGGCATTGCCACAATCTGCAATAACTAATCTTAAAAGTGAAGTCAGGCCTCATATATCTTCCGCAGCAGACATTAGAACAGTGCAATGTGACTTATCTCCAAGGACTCAAGAGGGTTATTTCAGAGGACTTTTCATTTATTTAGCAAATTGGGAATTTGCAGCAAGGACTAGAGCGTGGCCCCTGAAACATGATTACATCAGTGCCTGAGAGAGGCTACTCCTATCGTATCCTGGATGAAAACAACCTTAACTAATACTGGTAAGCTAATTAAAGCTCCAAAAATACCGAGAGTGCTGTGAACTGACTCCATGCTTTGACAAAATTTGCCAAGTTGTCATCCTGCCAACGGTTATATATCACAATCATATGAATTTCACCACCTGATCCTACTTTGCTTATTTAACTTGAAGTACCTACTGGTTTCTGGCATCTTAGCCTTGACTGATCTCGCCTTGCTTACCTTGATGATTTCGGTACCTGCAGTGAGAGTAGCTCCCCGAAAATTGCATTTTTGTATCATTTTTAATTTTAGCATCATGTTCTGTAACTTTTGAGATACTTTGTAGATGATAGAATCAGTATTCCTAGGACTGTGATCACACTGAAGCTCCATATCTTGATCTTTCACAGATCATTATGCTTGGCAATTCTTGATTTTGAGGCTTCAAGGAGGCTTTGAGGATGGGTGAGCATTATTGTCTCTTTTATTTCCATCAACATTCTAATGCAATTCCATCGGGCAAAGTTTTACTTTCCGATTTAGAATCACTGTGTTTTCATTGCTTCCCACATTCTGCAGATGTTGAATTTCTAATGTACCTGGAGGTTTAGGCGTCCCAACTGATCAATACTTTCCGCTAATTGAAATGTGTTACATGCACAACTGCCTTTGGAAAGTAATAATATGTGGTCACGGCTAGGCATGAATTCTGTTTGAATTTGAAACATAATTTTCATTTGTTTTTTTGTGTTGCAATCAACTATCAAGTATAAACTATGAACAATGAGTCCCCAAGTAGGTGGAAACATGGGAAAATAATCCCGAACACATCGGAATGTTATTTGGAATAGTAACAAAGAAGTATGACAGTGGGTCTGATTTTAGCAAAGGGGAAGTCTAAGATCGATAAGGTGGCGGGACCAGATATGGTGGGTGTTAAAAGCTGACCATCTTTATAATAGGGTTGTTGTGTTGGTAACTGTATGTGTATGATTAAATGATAACTTCTTTATGTACCAAACCTCTTATTCGTGACTGCATGCTCTTCTGATCTTCTCGCTGCATCGCCCCAGTGTAATGTAGTTCCCCTCAAAATGAAAATTCTCCGGATACTTTCAGACTCTGTAATAGCCTATTTTCGTAGAGATCGAAAATAGTGCTTTACACCCTTAAAATAGAGAATGCTGTAGATAAAATAGCTATAAACACAGTTTTAGCGTGGAAAACCCTTGAATGGGTAAAAGACCACGAATTTTAGAAAGAGAGATGTTTATAGATGTTTGCTAGCTATTACATAGAGAGAGATGTAGAAAAGATCTCTGAGCAGTCCCCCCTTTAATCTGTGGCTATCTAGTCTTATTTATAGGTCATATAATATAACCGTTATTGTTTTAATGAGGAACGTTACAATATGTGAATTTGATGAGTCTTCATAATGGTCGAGTAACGGCTTGAGTAACTCTTCTTCCCTGTAACCGCTCTATAATGTGTCATAAATGGCCACGTGTTTGTTGACGAGGTTAAAGTACTGTAGATGTATCAGTTCGGAGTACTGTAGCAGGTCGGATTACTGTAGCAGTCGGGTTAATGTGTAGCCTTAGTAGTTCAAAGTTACTGTAGCAACTCGGATTACTGTAGCAGATCGGATAATGTAGCAGTTCAGGTTAATGTTGATATTACTATTCAAAGTATTGTAGCTGTAGTAGTTCGAAGTACTGTAGCAGGTCGGAGTATTGGAAATAGGTCACCACAATCGCCCCGTCTCAGCCAATAGCACGAGAAGCATCAGAAGCGAGTTGTGTTGGTTGAGACATATCTTTGATCTTTGGATATGTAAATTGCATGGTTGAAGCAACTGTTGTAAGAGAATGTATTATAATGTATTATAATGGATGATCATGTATGATAATGTAGTAGAATAGATAATCATGTATGATAATGTAGTGGTAAAATGCATGTAGTAGAATGCATGTTAATATGTATTGAATATTGCATAGCTGAATGACGTCTCTGCCAGATCGAATTGATTGACTCAATAAGCGACCCTCGAAAAATGAGTATATTTGATGAGCTAAGAAGTAGATCCCTGTTACAGGTCGAGCTGAGTGACTGTGATGGGATATGTATTGAATATTGAATAGCTGAATGACGTCTCTGCCAGATCGAATTGATTGACTCAATAAGCGACATTCGGAGAGCGAGTATATTTGAAGAACTATGAGGCAGGTCCCGGTTATAGGTCGAGCGGAGCGACCGTGATGGGACATGTATTGAATATGGCATAGCTGAATGACGTCTCTGCCAGATCGAATTGATTGACTCAATAAGCGACCCTCGGAGAGCGTGTATATTTGAAGAGTTATGAGGTAGGTCCCGGTTATAGGTCGAGCGGAGCGACCGTGATTGGACATGTATTGAATATGGCATAGCTGAATGACGTCTTTGCCAGATCGAATTGATTGATTCAATAAGCGACCCTCGGAGAGCGTGTATTGTTGAAGAGCTATGAGGCAGGTCCCGGTCATAGGTCGAGCGGAGTGACCATGATGGGACATGTATTGAATATGGCATAGCTGAATGGCGTCTTTGCCAGATCAAATTGATTGACTCAATAAGCGACCCTCGAAGAGCGAGTATATTTGAAGAGCTATGAGGCAGGTCCCGGTTATAGGTCGAGCGGAGCGACCGTGATGGGACATGTAGTATGTAGAGCTGGGCTGGTTGAACCAATAACCAACTTTGTAGAACGTGTTTTGTTTGATCGAATTGGACGTATCAATAATCGACCTGTAAGATGTTGGTCGAGCTCGCCCCGAGTAGGAGTTAAGTTGATTGATCTTGAGCCCGAAGTTGAGGTTGAACATTTGCATCTGAAGCTGAGGTCGGGTTTGTCCAGAGTATAAGTTTGAATAAGTTGTAATCGCCTCGAGTACCTTCACCTCGAGCGCCTTAATAATGTTTGTTGAAAAGATCGGGCTCGTCCCGAGTATAGCTTGAATGAATTGTAATCGCCTCGAGTACCTCGACCTCGAGTGGCTTAATAATGTGATTTGATGTTGTTGAAAAGATGATATCAAGCATTGAGTCTGAAGGTGGAGTCGGGTTCGCCTCGAGTATAATCTTGATTACCGAGCTCGATAATAAGTTTGTCATCGCCTCGAGTACCTCGACCTCGAGCGCCTTCATAATGTGGTTTGATGTTGTTTGAAAAGATGAAGTCGAGCATTGAGTCTGAATCTGAAGTTGGGCTCGCCCCGAGTATGATTGAATGTGCTGGTCGAGTGTTGTGTCTGAATCTGAAGTTGGGCTCGCCCCAAGTATAAGTTAAGTTGTAATCACCTCGAGTACCTCGACCTCGAGCGCTTTAATAATGTTGCTGAGAACATCGGGCTCGCCCCGAAGTATGATTTATTGTGCTGGTTGAATATTACGTCTGAATCTGAAATCGGGCTCGCTCCGAGTATGATTTACGTTGATCGATATTAAGTTTGTTGTATCTGAAGCTGAGGACGAGCACTGTGTCTGAATTTGAAATCGGGTTCACCCAGAGTATGAGTATGAATAAGTTGTAATCTCCTCGAGTACCTTGACATCGAGCGCTTTGATAATGTTGTTGGATGTTGTTCGAAAAGATGATATCAAGCATTAAGTATGAAGGTGGAGTCGGGTTCGCCCCGAGTATAATCTTGATTAAGTTGTATTCGTCTCGAGTACCTCGACCTCGAGCGCCTTCATAATATGGTTTGATGTTGTTTGAAAAGATGAAGTCGAGTATTTAGTCTGAATCTGAAGTTGGGCTCGCCTCGAGTATGATTGAATGTGCTGGTCGAGCGTTGTGTCTGAATCTGAAGTTGGGCTCGCCCCGAGTATATCTGAATGTATTGATCGAACTCGCCTCGAAGTAAAAATATAGTCTGAAGTTGGGTATTATAATGTTGTATGTTGGAGAATTTGGTCACCACTGTGCCAAACCCTGTTTCGGTCTTGATGATAAAAACACTGCTCTCATTGTTAATGGTGAGGGTACAAGTGCAATTGCATCAACGAGTACGAGTATAAATTTACTTCTTCAGATATCCATTATAGTACGACTAATAATTGCGGCTAACAACTGCCGCTTCAGCAACATTGTTGGAACTGTAATCAGGTGCACGAGTAAGGGAACAAACGCGACGACGACGGCTAGTTCCCATTTTAAAAAGCTGAGCACGATATTGAAGCAAGGTGTAACCGACGTTGATGATGTCGAATTGTTGATGCAGAAATCATTTGAGCTTTGAAAGCTTTTCAAACTATTGTTGTTGTTGTAGCAGCTGCCTTCACGAACTGTTAATAGGCTTTTACACGATATTCACGAACTGTTTGAGACTTTTCGAACTACAGAAATCATCGCACCACCGCGAACTATCGGCGGTAAATCAATTCGAACTGAGATTGGAGCTGTAAATCGTATGGGGTTTAATTAGCTCGAGAAAGGCTGAGTTCAAGTTCTGTAAAATGCGAATGTAAGGTCGAGATTTCGAAGTTTCAAGTTCGATTAAAAAGACGAGCACGAATTGTGTAACAAATAACTGAGCTTGAATCAGATGATGCATAGCTGCGTGCTGAAGCAAATGGAATGATTGTCTGTTGTCGAGCTCGAGGGATCAAAAATTGGGTTTGCAAACTATAAGACTGCCTTCACGAACTGTAAGACTGCTTTCACGAATTGCAAGACTGCTTATGTAAGACTGCTGATGTAAGACTGCCTTTACGAACTGTATAAAATGGGGTTTGCAAACTGTAAGACTGCTGTTGAAATCTGTGAATTCGAACTGCTGCTAATGAGCTGAAGGTCTAAATGAAATGCTGCTGTTGAAGAGGTAATTCGTCTAAGCTTTACGAACTGCAAAAAACATCGCATCATCGCAAACTGTTGAATTGCTGCTGAATTGTCGACTTCGATATGCAAATCATAACTCGAATTGGCGAAGCTGTTGATGGTGAACTAATGTGACCTGAACATTTATTACAATCAGCTGTTGATCTGAACATTGATGGAGTCACAATCAGCTTGAATTTGAGCTTGTTGCTATTTGGAGATGACGATGACGATGATGTTTGTGATAATCTGAAATTTCATCTTGATTAAGAGAGAGAGAGAGAGAGAGAGAGGTTTTGTTTGCTCGGCCCCACTAGAGGACTGTGATATAGGCTCGGCGTTGGCTTGGTTTCGTCGTATGGTTGCTCCGGCGGTGCCATCGGTCCGGACGATTTGCATGTTGATCTTGATTTGCCATTCTTTAGAAAAAATTTAATTGGTTGGAGAACAATGAGTATAACGCTTCGTTCTCACAGACGGCGACAAATGTAATAGCCTATTTTCGTAGAGACCGAAAATAGTGCTTTACACCCTTGAAATGGAGAATGCTGTAGATGAAATAGCTATAAACACAAAGTTTTAGCTTGGAAAACCCTTGAATGGGTAAAAGACCACGACCTCTCCTGAGGATTTTAGAAAGAGAGATGTTTATAGATGTTTGCTAGCTATTACATAGAGAGAGATGTAGAAAAGATCTCTGAGCAGTCCCCCCCTTTAATCTGTGGCTATCTAGTCTTATTTATAAGTTATATAATATGACCGTTATTGTTTTAATGAGGAACGTTACAATATGTGAACTTGATGAGTCTTCATAATGGTCGAGTAACGGCTTGAGTAACTCTTCTTCCTTGTAACCGCTCCATAATGTGTCATAAATGGCCACGTGTTTGTTGACGAGGTTGAAGTACTGTAGATGTATCAGGTCGAAGTTACTGTTGTAGCAGTTCGGGTTAATGTTGCTGTTACTATTCAAAGTAATGTAGCTGTAGTAGTTCGAAGTTACTGTAGCAGCAGGTCGGATTACTGTTGCAGTTCTAGTTAATTTAGTTGTTACTATTCAAACTACTGTAGTTATAGTAGTTCGAAGTTACTGTAGTAGATCGGATTACTGTAGCAGTTCGGGTTAATGTTGATGTTACCATTCAAAGTACTATAGCTGTAGTAGTTCGAAGTATAAGATCGGAGTATTGGAAATAGGTCACCACATAATTATGTTTGAATTTGAAACATAATTTTCATTTGTTTTTTTGTGTTGCAATCAACTATCAAGTATAAACTATGAACAATGAGTCCCCAAGTAGGTGGAAACATGGAAAAATAATCTCGAACACATAGGAATGTTATTTGGAATAGTAACAAAGAAGTATGACAGTGGGTCTGATTTTAGCAAAGGGGAAGTCTAAGATCGATAAGGTGGCGGGACCAGATATGGTGGGTGTTAAAAACTGACCATCTTTATAATAGGGTTGTTGTGTTGGTAACTGTGTGTCTATGATTAAATGATAACTTCTTTATGTACCGAACCTCTTATTCGTGACTGCATGCTCTTCTGATCTTCTCGCTGCATCGCCCCAGTGTAATGTAGTCCCCCTCAAAATGAAAATTCTCCGAATACTTTCAGACCCCATATCTCGATCTCTGTCTTTTATAACTGTATGACTAAGCTCACCATAACTCTCGGCTCTCCCCAATCTCCATGACCTTTTGTTCACTAACGTCCCATTTTACTAGTTGTCCACTTGTGAAACATAAAACATCGGTTGATACACTCTAATAATGATTTCTGCTATCATACACCGTTATTCTGAAAATATCTGATTCTGAAAAAACCAAGGCACACTGAATACACCAGTGTTGGATGAAAAACTTCCTGTCTAAATTTGGTATCAGTTTGATATGTACATGCAAGCTCATACCGCAAAACACAATTAAGATCCTCCCAAAACATGAAGCAGAAGTTAGTGACAGTTATGGAGATCTACAGAATGGTAAAATAAAGAATGTCAGGTCGATATAGATTATTGAAGGTTTTATAGGGAAAAACATCATGTCTACCATTCTCCGCAAGTCCAAAAACTGAAACACTAAAAGCATTCATGAAACATCTCTCCCACAAGAAGGATTGTCTCCGATTCTCAGCTCTTGGATGCTACATGCACTACTACTAGAATGTACTTGGAAGGTTGTGTATCTTTAAGGTGACTCTATGTTGGTTTTTTCAAAATCTCCTTGGGCTTGGGTTCAGCGATTCTCCTATGGGCTTTGTTGGACTTGGTCTTTCATCTCTTTACTTCCCAAACGGCTAATATTAAGATGACCTGATCTTTGGGCTTTCATAACGCATATACGTTATGAAAATAGCCGTTGCTCTATTCATCTATATATATCATCTGTTTTACCCACTTTGAAGATATACAATATCACAAAACTTCTTTCTCTCTGAGCACTATTCATCTCTCTCTCCCAACTTGATATTACGGTTTACCTTGAGGTGCTACCATCGTTTACTTAGACTTCCCGGTGTGAAGCTACAACATACCTGCTTGTTGTATCCTGGGAGAGTAGTCGAGTTACGTCGAGATACTCTTTAAAGAGAGTGCAACCCACGCCTCGAGCAAACACAATTCTACTGTCTTTCTCTCTCTCTTTGTTAACAGGCGGTGTTACCCTCCTCTTCTTGCTGCTGTTTGTCAGAGTAGAAACTGCGCTGCCGGTGCTGCTCTGTGTTGTTGTTTACATCTGAGAACTTAGTTCTTCTTGCTGTTTAACGAAACTGTCCGAACCGAAGTTACTGTAGCTGTAGCAGTTCAAAATTACTGTAGCAGTTCGAAGTTAATGTAGCTGTTGCTGTCCTGAATCACTAAACAGAAAAGCAAAAGGGAAAACTAATTACAGGTTCTTTACATATTTTATTCTACAATTTTAAAGAGTATATGTTTCCTGTAATATGGCTCTTACCTCAGAAGTGCTGAAGTTTGATTCCAACAAACCCTCTAAGTTTGATGGTCTCAACTTCAAGGGGTGGAAGAACAAAATGTTCTTTTATCTCACACTTAAGGAAGTGGCTTATGTTCTAGAACAAGAATGCCCAATTGAACCTCCCGTTTCTGTACCTGCGGTAGACCCTGACTTGATTACAAATGAATTTGACAAAACCTTAGAATCAATTTCGAACTGACTGAGGCTGACTTCAAATGCCAAAATTTTATCCTGAATGGTTTAGTAGACGAACCGTACGATTACTATCTACAGTCCGAAACTGTAAAAGTCATTTGGGAAACATTACAGAGGAAGTACGATACGGAAGAGGCAGGCTCTAAAAAGTTTGTCGTAAGCCGATATCTCAAGTTCACTATGGTCGACGATAAGTCGGTAATTACCCAATCACATGAGTTGCAACGAATTGCGCATGAGATCGTGTCTGAAGGGATACCTCTTGATGAACAATTTCAGGTTGCCGTTGCAAGGGCTTATTTCTAATCCTCCTACTAAGCCCGATATTCGAGCTCACATAGTTCGTATAAACATACTAATAACCAACCAAGGACTGAGAGCAAGCCGATTACAATATAGATGACCTCACCTACAGTTTAAGGATATTGAAGCATCTAGTAACATCGCACTGCAGAAGGCACTTAGATATCCATCAACAGACTAGAGATTGCATCTTCACCAACAGTCCAAAGTTGCAGTTAAGATCATCAAGAGATCCGTTACAAGATCAACAAGTATCAGATAACAAGACGTTAGAAAAGACCTTATAAAGACTCATCAAATACGGACGACCAAAACGTACGTCATCAATGTATCCAACGGTCATATTATAAAACCTATAAAAAGAAACCTGGAGATCAGGATCCAAGGGGGCTATTATCACTTACAGAACTTTTAGAGAAAGTCATCCCTACCAAAACTCAGATATTCAATCTCTTTCTCTTTGTAATAGCTAACATCTATATAAACACCATTCTTTCAGAAATTCTCAGGAGAGGTCGTGGTTTTTAACCCATTCAAGGGTTTTCCACGCTAAACTTGTGTTAATTGCTTCTAGTTCCTAGTCAATGTTCTATATTTCAAGGGTGTAAGGCATTATCTTTGTCCAACACAAGAATAGGCTATTACAGTCGTGATGATTGACAAATTACCACCTAATTGGAAAGATTATAAAAATATTCTACGACACAAGTCAAAGGAACTTACCATGGAGTACTTGATTACTCGTCTTAGGGTTGAATAAAAATCTAGAAAATAAGACCTGAAAGAAGAAATCCTTTCGGTTCAAGCCAAAGGGAAGGTCCATCTGAAACCTAAAGGGAAACCTTTCAAGGCTAAAAATGGTAGTAATCGGAACAACCGTCCTAACGGTGGTATTCCAAATAACCGTCAGAAAAATGGACACCAGAATCTTAACAAGGGAACGAACCAACAATCCCCACCATATAACATAACAGTTTCTATTGTGTGCTTCAACTGTAATAAGCCTGGACACATATCTAGAAACTGCCGGAGTCGCAAACCTGTTGCTCAGACGAACGTTATCGAAGAGCCCTTAGTGGCTATGATCACGGAGATCAACATGGTCGGTGGAACTGACGGGTGGTGGGCAGAATCGGGTGCTTCTAGGTATGTATGCTATAAACGCAATTGGTTCAAGACCTACAAGGAAACTAAAGACCAGAAGGTGCTACTTGGGGATTCCCACTGTACCAAAGTGCTAGACACTGAAGATGTTGAACTAGTATTTACCTCTGGAAGGATAATGACTCTGAAGGATATGATGCACATACCTAAAATGAGGAAGAATCTTGTTTCTGGTTATCTTCTCAACAAGGCAGGATTTCAGCAGACCATTGGCTCAGATCAGTACATTTTGACTAAGGGTAGGATTTTTGTGGGAAAGGGCTTTGCTTGTAATGGAATATTCAAATTGAGTATTGAAATGAATAAATCTGTTTCTGCTTACTTATTGTATTCTTTTAATATTTGACACTCTAGGTTATGTCATGTTAGCAAGAAGCTAGTACACAATATGAGTAAACTAGGTATGATCCCTAAAGTAGATTTAAACGATTTTGATAAATGTCAATCTTGTAGTCAAACTAAGATTACTAAAACCTCACATAAAAGTGTTATAAGGGAATCACAACTTTTGGATTTAGTACACTCCGACATTTGCGAAATGGACGGTATATTAACTCGAAATAGTAAAAAATATTTTATAACTTTCATAGATGATCACTCAAACTATACTTAGGTTTACCTAATGCGTCATAAAAGTGAAGCTATAGATATGTTTAGGACATATGTAACAGAGGTGAAAAATTAGTTTGATAGACACATTAAAAGATTTCGTAGTGATAGAGGCACAGAGTATGATTCACATGAATTTCAAAACTTGTATGAATCTTTAGGGATTATACATGAAACTACTGCTCCTTACTCTCCAAAATCTAACGGTAAAGCTGAACGTAAAAATAGAACGTATACTGAGTTAATAGTTGCTATTTTACTTAGTTCTGGATCACCCAAATCTTTATGGGGTAAAGCCTTATTATCTGTTTGTCATGTTTTAAATCGTATTCCTTATATCACATATGAATTATCACTTTATGAAATTTGGAGAAAAAAAAAACCTAATGTTAGCTATTTTAAGGTTTGGGGTTGTTTAGCCTATGTTCGTAAACCTGATCCTAAACGGATAAAACTAGCTAGTAGAGCTTTAGAATGTGTTTTCATTGGATATGCTATTAACAGTAAAGCTTACAGGTTTCTTGATATTAAGAATAATGTAATAATTGAATATCTCGATGTTGATTTCTATGAGGACAAGTTTCCCTACTTACTGAGGGATAGTGGGGGTAGTAGTGGGGGTTTTCAACCTTCTACATTTTTGACCCCTAATATACCTCAAGTAAACGTTTCTAGAGCTGTTGATTCTCATGTTACAGACCCAGAACTTCGTAGAGGTAAACGTTTAAAGATTGCTAAGGATTTTAGTAATAATTTTGTAGTATATACCTTAGAATCGGACCCCAATACTATCAGGGAAGCGTTAACCTCAGGTGACGCTAATTTGTGGCAAGAGGCCATTGATGATGAAATGGATTCTCTTACTACAAACAAAACCTGGGACTTAGTTAACCTACCTCCTGGTAGTCGTTCTATTGGGAATAAATAAATATTAAAGAGAAAACTTAAACCAGATGGTACTAATATAAGGCAAAACTTCTAGCAAAGGGATATGTGCAAAAGGAAAATATTGATTTCTTCGATACATATTCCCCAGTTACTCGTGTGACAACCATTAGAGTATTATTGGCTGTTGCTGCGGTGCGCCATTTGATTATTCACTAAATGGATGTGAAAACTACTTTTTTAAATGAAGAGCTTGAAGAGGAATTATATATGGATTAGCCTGAAGGCTATACAGTACCTGGTGAGGAACACAAAGTCTGCAAGCTGAACAAGACCTTATACGGTCTAAAGCAAGCTCCAAAACAGTAGTACGACAGAATTGATCAATTACTTCTTTCAAATGGTTTTAAGATTAACGTTGTTGATAAATGCCTATATTATAAAGTATCTGGTGAAAGTTGTATTATGATATGTCTATACGTTGATGATCTACTTATTTTTGGTTCTACACTTGATATCATTTTAGAGACCAAAAACATGCTTAACAATAATTTTGATATGAAGGACCTATGCGAGGCTAGTGCAATTTTAGGCATGAAGATCATACACACAGATACTGGTATTACTCTTGATCAATTTCATTACATTGAGAAGATCTTGAAGAAGTATACATATTTTTACCGTAGACCTGCTTGGACTCCCTGTGATCCACAAGTTAAACTTTTAAAGAACTTGGGGGAGGCAGTTAGACAGAAAGAATATGCAAGTATTATTGGTAGCCTTCGCTATGCTACGGACTATACTAGACCTGATATAGCTTATGCTGTAGGGGTTTTATGTAGATTTACAAGTAAATCAAGTTTGGCGCACTGGGGTGTTATTGATAAAGTTATGCGGTACCTGAAAAGGACCATGAACTTGGGTTTACACTATCAGAAAATTCCCGCGGTCCTTGATAGATTTAGCGATGCAGATTGGAACTTATTTTCAGATGATTCTAAAGCCACCAACGAATACATGTTCAGTATAGATGGAGGGGCGGTTTCTTGGAGATCCAAGAAACAAACGATTCTAGCTCAGTCGACTATAGAGTCTGAGTTATAGCACTAGCTGCAGCTAGTGAGAAGGCAAGTTGGTTGAAAGACCTCTTATCTTATATTCCTTTGTGGAATAGGCCTATACCGTCGATACTGATTCATCAGATAGTACTCCTGCGATAACCAGTGTACAGAACAATTTCTATAATGGTAATAAGTTAACGATACGTCACAAGTACAATACGATGAGAGGTTACCTCACATCTAGTACTGTTACAGTAGACTTTGTAAGATCGAAAAACAACTTGGCAGATCCTTTGACGAAAGGACTGTCTTGTGACAAAGTCTGGAACACATCTTTAGGGATGGGGCTAAAGCCTGTTATAGAATTGCAAGTGGTGGGAACCCAGCCTAAATGACTGGAGATCCCAAGAAATAAGTTTAATGGGGAAAACAAATCACTGTAATATAGAATCATGCAAATAAGGAGCTTGTCACTCTAGAGTTCATCTCGCTCTACATAAATGTAAATGTGCATGATATCTTGAAGCGAATGCTAGGCTGAGTTTTCTTAAACTCTTAATGAGTTCTATATCTCATTATTTGAGTGGGGTGTCTAGCTATAAGAACACTCTTCATAGACTCACCAAGGTGATTGTGGAAGTGCGGCCGCTTCATATGAGAAATTAGGCTAAATTCTCTAAAGCCTTCACCTATACTGGGATATAGCACATGGCCGAAATGTACTGGCATTTAGGAATTGTACCTAGTAGGGTTGTATGCAGTTTTCCTCACTGTATAAAAGCAAATAATAAGTTCAAGACTCTGATCACTTATTATTTTTATACGTTGAAGATTGTCCACTACGTAAAGGTTCAAGTCTAAGGAAACCTTTACTTATGTACATCTTTATATATCGAAACCGTTATCTCGTTTCATTTCTCCTTCAGAAAGTTTTTTAAAAGTGGGGGATTGTTGGTTTTTTCAAAAACTCCTTGGGCTTGGATTCATAGATTCTCCTATGGGCTTTGTTGGATTTGATCTTTTATCTCTTTACTTCCCAAACGGCTAATATTAAGATGACCTGATCTTTGGGCTTTCATAACACATACGTTATGAAAATAGCCATTGCTCTATTCATCTATATATATAATCTGTTTTACCCACTTTGAAGATATACAATATCACAGAACTTCTTTCTCTCTGAGCACTATTCATCTTTCTCTCCCAACTTGATATTACGGTTTACCTTGAGCTGCTACCATCGTTTACGTAGACTTCCCGGTGTGAAGCTACAGTATACTTGCTCGTTGTATCCTGGGAGAGTAGTCGAGTTACGTCGAGATAATTTTTAAAGAGAGTGCGACCCACGCCTCGAGCAAACACAATTCTACTTCCTTTCTCTTTCTTTGTTAACAAGCAGTGTTACCTGTAATAGCCTATTTTTGCGTTGGACGAAGATAATACCTTACACCCTTAAAATATAAAATATTGACTAGGAACTAAAAGCAATTAACACAAGTTTAGTGTGGAAAAACCCTTGTATGGGTTAAAAACTACAACCTCTCCTGAGGATTTATGAAATAATGGTGTTTATATAGATACTAGCTATTACAAAGAGAAAGAGATTGAATATCTGAGTTTTGGTAGGGATGACTTTCTCTAAGGGTTTTGTAAGTGATAATGGCCGTCATGGATCCTGATCTCCAGGTCTCTTTTTATAGGTCTTATAATATGACTGTTGGATACATTGATGACGTACGTTTTGGTCGTCCGTGTTTGACGAGTCTTTATGAGGTCTTTTGTAACGTCTTGATATCTGATAATTGTTGATCTTGTAACGGATCTCTTGATGACCTTAGCTGTAACTTCAAACTGTTGATGAGGATACGATCTCTAATGATGCTCGTATGTATGTAAACTGTTGATGGACAACTGAGTATCTTCTGCAACGCAATATTACTGGATGCTTTAATATCTTCGAACTGTAGGTAAGGAAGTTGGTATTACAATCTTCTTCCTCTTAGTCCTTGATTGGTTATTAGCGTGATTACTCGAGCTACGTGAGTTCGAATATCGGACTCAGTATGTGGATTAGAAATAAGTCCTCACATTACCCTCCTCTTCTTGCTGCTGTTTGTCAGAGTAGAAACTGCACTGCCGGTGTTGCTCTGTGTTGTTGTTTACATCTGAGAACTCAGTTCTTCCTATTGTTTTATGAAATTGTCCAAACCGAAGTTACTGTAGCTGTAGCAGTTTGAAGTTACTGTAGTTGTTGAGTGTTCAAAGTACTGTAGCAGTTCGAAGTTACTGTAGCTGTTACTGTCCTGAATCACTAAAGAGAAAAGTAAAAGGGAAAGCTAATTACAGGTTCTTTACATATTTTATTCTACACTCTATCTAAGGGCATGCATCCAATCCTCACACGTCTAGGGCATATATATAGTTGCACTGTTTTTAGAATGTCCTTCAAAGGTTGTTTCTGGAAGGACTCCTGTCGGACTCGATCTTAGGGCTTGCATCCAATCCTTTACTCATGAAATTCAGGCTAAGTAAGGAGGGCATTAGAGGCTACTAATGCAGGTGAAAGTAGGCTCAACATCTTTTTCCACGGACTTTTTTGAACAATAATGACCACTATAAATTGCCATTCACAAAATTTCTGGTCGACAACATCTTTAGTACATTTTCATTTCTTCTCATCTGTCTACAATACCTCCTTCGCCCATGATCAACGTTACCAGAGAATCCTTGATAAAAATGACCCTAACCCACTAAAAGCATCCAAGAGAAGGAAAATGTTAAAAAGAAAGCATTAAAAGTAAATTGAAATGAACTCTATTTCTAATTCAAAACCAATATGGTTGCATTTACAAACAATTTATCCCCAACATAAATAATGTGACTTAGCGTCAGAAAATCAAATGAGTTTTGTCATATGCATATCATAAAACAGAAGCAATTAAAAAAAAGAACATATAATACAAACTTACATGATCTTAAGATCCATGATAACAAGAAAAGCAAGGAAGAATTTATGGCTCTTGTAATGGGGATAAGAAGAGTAGAAGGAATCGACATAATTACATTAAAGCTTCCAGATCTTAAACCTGATATATAATATTAACACAAATTCTAGAGATTAAAAGGAGCCTAACAATGAATAAAAGTTCCAAATAATAGATGCCCGATGTATATAATATGACTTAGCTTTACAATTTATGAGTTCTTGAGATTAATAGATTATGATCAATTAGGTCAAATTGGCTAGGTCGATAATCCTAGGGATGGCAATGAGGCAGATTTGGGGCGGGGGAGCTAATCCCATCCCCATCCCCGCTTAAGTTTCCCACTCCCACTTCCATCCCCTCCCCCTCCCCTCCCCCAAACCCATTTACCCACCCCCACATTACAAAACTAAATCCCACCCCCGCCCCATTTAATTAATAAAACTATTTTTTCAATAAAAAACTATCTTAATTAGGTTTTTTTTTTAAAATATATTTATTTAAGGGTAATAACAATAAATTATTTAAATGGGGTGGGGCGGATATTGATTTTTTGAGGTAATCCCAAATTCCCCCTGCTTCCTCACATATTTTAGTTATACATCCCATACCCGCCCTCATACCAGGTTAGCATATCCCAAACCCACCCCGTTTGGAGAGGGGCAGGTCAAATTGCCATCCCTAGATAATCCTTGAAATCAATTTTCCAATAACGAAACCTAGCCTAATTCAATTTGATCCTATAATCTAGTGGCAATAAACAATAATCAACAAGCACATGGACATCATATTAACCCTGTAGGAAATCTTTCTTGGGAGAAAAACCCACAGGTCGTTGCCGAATCTTTGACAACTAAAATTCACTATGAAGAAAGAATTTCTAAGAATCTAAATCACTTACAGACACGATAAGCACATCCAGTGGTTACCTATCTTCACTCACTATTCTCGTAGTCAATCCTCCATTCTCGTAACGCCCTTTATTCTAGCAACTCCTTGCTTCGGATAGCGCACCAAAGCTTGAATCCCTCAAGCTCTTGAAATCAAGATTAGGTTTTTGGAAATTTTACGATTGATCCAATTCGAGGTTTAATTCTCTTTGAATCTCTCGTTGAATTCTCTTTTTTCTCAAAAATCTCAAGCCCTAGAATTTTTTTTTGGAAGAGATAAATTTGAAAAATAGAAAATGAACCTTTTATAGAAAATTGAAAATCCCATACTCTATTCGAACAGAACAAAATTCTATTCGAAAAAAATACTATTTTCCTAAAAAAAAGACATAACTCTTTTGAACTTTTGTAAAATACTGATGGGCTATAATATTTGAGTAAAAAGGTACAAAACTAATGTACATGTTCAGTGTCAGTCTAGCAATAATCATTCCACATGCACTCTCTGACAATGAATAAACATGAGATAGTGCTGACACTCATTCTAGACACGAAATGAAACCAATACCAAATATGGATGTTTCAATCTTTCCTGTTGGTTCATTTTGTGACAAAACTACGTCTATAAGAAAGAAAATAATTATAACTCGATGGACTGACTCAATCACTGAACATCCATGCTCGAAGACATTCTTTCATCCTATAACATTTTCTCTAGAATCCCTGCATACTAAACAAGATGCATTACGTAATCGTTGATAGAATAATAAATCCAAGAGAAACCAAATCTTACCTGACTTACCTGTCATGATCATCTCTCCCTCTTTTTTTCACAGATAAATAAATGGTAAATGGAAAGAAATAAAACCAAAATAATATTACATTGAAAAAACAATAGTTATTTCTCCCTCAAAAGAAGATGCATCTCCTCCTCAAAATAATGGTGACCCCATTTAGAACACAAAATAAAATAAAATAAAAAAATCCAAGAATAAATGGTATAAATAGAGATTGACAAACACTCCCCCTTACACACTGCATGACAGAGAAATAATTAATATAAAATATGAAAAATAGATCAAGACATTACCTCTTTGATGAAAAAAGTTACTAAAATATATTACTTGGTGTGTGTGTGTGTGGACAATCAGATAGATTCCATGTTTTTAACGTATTATTCAACCGCAATTGAATTTTTATGTTGGAACTTATTTCGACTTAGGCCTCTCTTGGGTGTTCACTCAAATATCACTGAGATTTTACTGGGTGTTCTCTCGTTGGTAAGATGAGCATGAATAAATGCAACAATGACTCATATACCTTGAATAGGCAAACGTTTCCTAAAAGATCTCATGAAAATGAATTCAATTATTGGTGAAAGTGTTAAGTGAATTACCATAAACTTCCTATCTCTCATCTCCACTAAATTGACTGCACTAGACTCAGGATTAAATAGGTCTTGTAAGTGTTGCAATGTAGGCTAAGGATATGTCAGTTATGAATATGATGTTTTTCTGGTATTTTGAGAATAATAGGGTCTTCATATTCTATTGATCACTTATTAGCTCTCAACTTTTCATATTTACTTGTCTTCACAATTCATTTTTTCATTCTTATCTTTTCACCTTTGAGAGTCAAATACATGAAAGTTTTATTAAATTGAATATTGAAAGACTATCACAAAACTTGATGATTCTCCTCATAATTGTCTTTTCACCAATCTCTGAAAATTTCTTCACATACACTACTCATTTGAAAATTTCTTCACATATACTCTGAACGAATTGGGTAAATAAGATTGGCTAAAAAATGATGGCTTCTTTTAGGCTCAAGGGGTGATAAATGGATAAACATAAGATAGTCATCAAAGACCAAAAATGGTTTATCAATAAAATGCCTTAGATCATGTCCTCAGTTTCATATAGTCTCTTTTTCGCCGCGAATCAAGGGTAAGAAGTGTTCTAGTATGTTATCTTGAATTTTTATGTCACCTTCAACAATTGATAAATGTTAACAAAAAATGAGATCATAAAAGAAAGAATTGCTAAAATTGGAAGGAATTAATAAAATAACACTTGAAGTTTGTAGAAAGGCTAGATCCTCACATAACATTGGGTAACGAAGTCTATACAATTATCCTATATTATTCCTAATCACGGTTGGCTTTTAGTTTAGACAAGGATGCAACTGACTGTTATGAATTGAGATTACTACCAAGTAAATATTCAATGAATAATTATACCACAAAAGCACAATCCTAGTCTAGCAAAAATATTTTACATTAATAATTCTAAGATGCATAGTACAGACATAAATTATACCCCTACTGTCCTAAACATGATGAAGAGAATAATAAAATAGAGGGTAAGAAATGTACTTAATTAATAGAGCAGACACCGATAGCCCAAATAGCTGTTAGTGCAACATTGCATCTTAGTTGAGGTGTCAACTCATCGCGCACCCAAATTACTCGAATAATCTTTGAAGATCGAGCTTTTCTAGTAGGCATTAAAGATTTCTTGAACATCTCATTCTTTTCCTTGATAGGGAGCCATTCAACCTGTCTATTATCTGCAACAAATCTACAATATGATGCATAATGTCCCCTTCAACCACAAACATGACAATAAATTACTTTTGGATAGTGTGGCTTACTAGTTCGAGTGTGAGTTTTTGATTCTACACTAGGTCTGGGCAATACTGTAGCTTTAACAAATTTTGTAACCAGAGAGGTTCAACATTTTCATATCCAATCCCCCTTTTTTCACTTTCAGATTTGCATATACTTAGCATTTTATCAATGTTTATCGCTCTATGACAGAATATTTGAAGTTTTTGTTCAGATGAAACTAAATCAAACGCGACCTTATCAAGTTCAGCTATGATTGATTTAATTCTCTCCTGGGCAGTATAATCTTCATTTTCTAAATTATTTACTTTGTCAAAAAGCTCATGTTTCTCACATTCAAGTTTTTTAAGCTGAAGATTTGTATTTTCAGTATTTTCTTTTAATTTGTAAGTGAGTGTGCTAACTTGTTCTTTCATATATTTATTAATTTTCTCAAGTTTAGTACACTGCTTGATTGACCGAGTACAAAATTCTTCAAGATTAAAATGATCATGCTCAACATCTTCATGATCACTCTGACTTTTAACATCACTTTCTAGCGTAAAGGGGTCAAAATGATCATTACTAGGGTTTATTCAAGCAGGATACGCACAAAAATTTCAATTTTCTTGGAGGTGATCATTATTAGAACCATTTTCATCATCAATATCATCACAAGTAACAGTAATATTAATAGCCTTGTTATTACTCCCATATCTTTTATTAAAACAACTATGTGCATAGTGACCAAACTTGTGACACTTATAGCATTCAACTTGTCTTAGGTTAGTGTCAGGGTTGGTCTATTGATTATTTACTTTGACATTTTCATGAGATCGCAACTTCTGATTCAAAAATTGCCCTTGTTTTCCAACTTGACGTTATTTCATAATTTTTTGCAATTGTTGACCAAGATGAGCAATTTCTAAATCAATATCTGACCCTTTATCATTATCCGAGGCATCTGGATTATCTACCTCTTTTGTATCCTTAGAAGACAAAGAGGTAGAAGATGACTTAAAAGCAATACTCTTATTCTTTTAGGGATTTTCCATTTGAATTTCGAGTTCAAATGTTCATAGTTTTCCAGCTAACGTGTATGGCTTTATTTTATTTTATTTTAAAGATTTTGAGCTTCTTCTATAGCATCACACTTAGATCTAAAACTCATGAGAATATACCTCAAGATTTTGTGAACGATTTGAACGTCGGAATAAGCTGCGCCCAATGCGGCACTAGTGTTGACAATATCACTTATCTCGCATATAACTTATCAAAAGGTTATTTATTATTTATTCGAATATTATTGAATTAGGAAGTAAGCATTTGCAACTTGTTTTCTTTGATTGTATCATCGGTTTCATGAGTTCGAACTAATAGGTCCCATGCTTCTTTCGAAGTGGTACACGCAGAGATGTGACATAACTCACTAGGATTAACAGCCATAAAAATCGTATTACGACTCTTATTATTATAATCAACATTTTTCTTTTTTCCCTTGAACCTTTGATTTCTTGGTATAAGGACTTCTTCAACATTATCACCCGTTCCTTTCATGGTAGGGTGCATCCATCCATCCTCGATTACAATTCATACAACCATCCAGACTTTCTAATAAGGATATTCTTTGCCATCGAAGAGGGGAGGACGATTTATGGGACCTCTAAATCTTTCAGAATCCATTAATCTAAATTAAACGGGCTAGGATCCACACTCAGGTTGTTAAGCCTTCAAGCATGACCGCTCTGATACTAATTGAAATTTATGAGTCCTTGAGATTAGTCGATTATGAACAATTATGTCAAATTGTTTAGGTCAATAACCCTTAAAAATTAATTTTCTAATAACAAAACCCTAGTCGAATTCAATTTGATCCTATAATCTAGTGGCAATAAGCAATAATCAACAAGCACAAACACATCATATTAACCCTGTGGAAACCTTTCTTAGGCAAAAAACCCACAGGTCATTGTCGAATCCTCAACAACTAAAATCTACTATGAAGAAAGAATTACAAGAATTTAAATCATTTATAGATTCGATAAGCACATCCAATACGAAGTATGAACTTTTGTAAAATACTAATAGGCTAGAATATTTGAGTAAAAAAGTACAAATAGGGATGGCAATGTGGCGAATTTGGGGTGGGGAGCCAATAACATCCCCATCTCCACTTAAGTTTCCCACTCCCATCCCCGCCACTAAACCTGCTTAAGTTAAACGGGGATCCCCAAATCTGCCTCACTATTATAATATTAAATCCCATCCCTGCCCTATTTAACTAATAAAGTTATTTTTCAATAAAAACTCTTTTATTTAGGTTTTTAATTACTTATGTAATAATAATAAAATATTTAAATGGGGCTAGGCAGGTACGAATTTTTTGAGGCAATACCAAATCTGCCCCGCTCCCTCATGGATTTTTATAATGCATCCCATTCCCGTCCCCATATCAGTGGAAGAAAAATATGGTTATAGGAGATGATATAGATATCTCGTATTACAATGGGACTGGTGCAGAGGTCGTAGAGGAAGGATTCCTTTGTTACCTGAACCAGGTCATATATGGGTTGAGCATTCCCCTGACCTTTTTCCAAAATGGGGTAATGAATGCTCTAAAGAGCTACCCTGGCCAATTAAATGGTAATGTCTTTGAGATGATGAAGGTCTGTGAAGCCCTTAACAAGAGATGGCGAGATGGTGGTATTGCGAGACTGTTCATTGCGGACGATGTCTTGAAATATTATAAGTTTAAATATGTAAAAAATCGAAAGAGTGGATATTTGTTTAGTGATTCGGTGAGGCCAAAATTCTTTGACTTTGAATCTGCTGGGAGACCCTGGTGCGACCATCTTGTAATGGTGAGGGGTAATTGTTTGCAAGTTCCTGGGGAACCGGCGCTCGAGTTGTTATATAAGAATTTTAACGAGAGTAAGTGTTTTCATTCTGTCTGCATTTCATCTTTTAACTTGTTGCGAACTGCTAACATAATTTGTTGTTGATTTGGCAGAACCTAATCCGAAAGGTGTTGCTGATACATCGAGCTTGTTTAACGTCGTATCTTGGGATGGAACCGATTTGAACCAAGTACTTGGCGAGTTAAGTATCTGTAGAGAAAAACGGATGAACTCTGTAGCTCCAAAAGTTCAACGAGCTCATCAAAATTGAGCTATGGCAACTTCTGGGTATGCTTTTGATGGGATGGCGGAGATTCCTGTCTGTGATGTGGGTACTTTGACCTTGAAAAATCGATGACCTAAAGGAAAATGGGTGTTGTCAGCTTCGGAGCAAACGGCGTCTGGGCAGGCTCTACTGGTGGAGGTCGAGGTAGTAAATGTTGCTGTAGATATGTTACCTCCTACGAAGAAGCAAAGGCAAGATGGAAAAACTAAGAAAATGTCCTCGAAAAACCTCGATCTCGGCATGGTGGGGCAGACGTCGCAGACATCGCGCGACCTGGCTAAACATGATCCACCGCGTCTGAATGATGAGATTAAGTCCAACATTACACAAGTATGTATATTGTTATTGTATGATTATCTGTATTTGAGAAGTTATCTGACTGATAACTCTGCTATGTTATTCTTGTGGTGCAGTTGTCTGCTGCGTGAGATTCGGCCTTCGAGGTGTTGAGGGAAGGTACTGTGGACCGTGCTGGCCTAGTTCAACAATATGATGCAGATAAAGCTGCGCTGGGAGAGCAGTTTGATAAAGAACGAACTGCACTTTCTGAGGAGTTGAAGGACCGGATGGAAAAGACGAAAACTCTGCTAAAGGAGAAGTTCGAGGCAGAGACTACTGTGTTGAAGGAGCAGTTCAAGGCAGAAACTGCTGTCTTGAAGAAGGAGATTGAGGATGTTATGAAGAAGACTATCGACACTGTGGTGGATGGTCAAAATAAGCTTGTTAAAGCCTTCTACCACTGGGGGTTGAATCAAGATGATGTCGCTCTTGCTATCGTTGGGAAGTATAGTGAGATAGTTTTCCCAGACGAAGAAGCCTCTCCAGCAATTGATCGACCTTCTGAGCAGATATCGGCTTCTTTTGTTGCGGATGACACGATCAAGGAGGTAGCAGAAGTTAATCCTTGATTATGTAGTTGTAACATAATTTTAAAGTGTCTGGTCGAACTTCCTTGTAGTGGTGATGGATCTTTTTTTTGCTGAGAATTGATTTTTTTCTAGTTGCTGTTGATATATGTTGTTTGATGGTGAATGTATAATTTGTATGTAGGAGGTAGTTCGTTTGAGGGTGAAAGTGATCGAGACGGAGAAGGCCTTGAGTCGAGCAAGGGATTTCATCAATCGTGTTCAACAGGTACACAATAAACTTGAATATGAAAAACTTCTACATAAGTCCAATTATTTTAACACCTTTAAGGAGTTATTCAAGCTTCAATGTAGATATGGGAAGATGAAAATTGAGAGGGATGAGTTTTTACGGAAAGAGAGCAATAGGTTTATCTTATTCCAAAAATCCCTTAAGGATAAGCAGTTCGTAGATGAGAGTGATAAGTTAGAGTGTCAAAGGTCATTATTGTCTTTGACACTTTACTTTGAGGCTGAAGTAGATAGTGAGCGGGGCTTGAATGAGGCCTATTTAAAACTGCTAACTGAGAGAGGTGTAGTGCCAGATCCAGCTCGGGTAAATTTTTTAGCGCAAGAGGCGCGTAATCGTCATAGTATAGAGGCGAAAAGATGCTCAGCTCGGGCTGGTGTATCAATCATATGGGGTGGTGTAGGTGTAATGCCCGATGAGCTTTACTTTTGTAGGGGCAAAGAATCATATGGATCCTTTTCTTCAATATTTAGAAGGAAGATAGAAGGGTCCAGGCACAATTAGAAAACGATCTGAGGCATGCTCGTGACGAACTGGAGCTATGCAAAGATCATAATGCATGTATGGAGTTGGAAAAGGTAGAGTGTAATAAGTTGTTGTAGAGTTCGGAGAAGAGAGTGACATTGTTAGACGCGCTTTTACTAGATACGCAGAAACGTTTGCAAGTGTCCCAATCGCGCTTGAAGAAGTATCTTACTCCAAAGCGGGGAAAACGTGCTAGTAAAACATATCACGAATGTCAGATATCCGATGTGATCGCATTTTATGGGGGAGAGCTCGAGAGAGTGGAAAATGAATTTAGATGTTATATCTTGAGCTGTGGTAAAGATGTTGAGGTAGAGAATGATAAGGTTAAAAATATGTGGTTTGCAAAGGGTAATGAGGGTGGAAGAGCTTCAACCTCGAAACTGCGAGCTGAAGAGTCTGAAGAGGAGGAGGTCGAAGATCTGTTACCTCACACACGGCATAAGACCCGTCCTCAAGAGGTCGTAATCTTCAATGAACCTTTGCAAGTAGATGCAAGTAGTAGTAGGGTTCAATCATAAGCCAACTAAACTGTGGCATATGATTGTGTTTTGCATAATGTAGTTGATTTTTGTATCATAACTTGATATTGTGATAAATGTTGTTGAATGATATGTCTTGCTTGCATGAATATTTGTTGATAGATGTGTGTCCTTTGTAATTTGTTCTTCTAGGCTGATGTCGATAAGCAGAACGAACTTTCTGCTTCAAATAAAAAAATGACCGCAAAATTGTAGCAGTGTTCGTTGGTGGTTGAAAATGTGACCTTGTTGAACTCGAAGCTGGTGGCTGATATATTAGGGCTGCAGAGTTAACTGAATGCTGTGACTCTAGAGTTGTCAAGTAAGGATGCAGAGATATTAACTGCTCATAGTGAAGCCAAGCTGTGGAAAGAGTCTTTAAAGAAGAAAAAATTGAAACCATGACTGCTAACCAACAAGTCTTGGATCTGTCGAGTACGATTGAGAAATAGAAGAACGATCTGTTGTATTATCAATAGGCAGTGACAGATAATTCTAATCTGCTAAAGAAGCAGGATGTTAAACTTCGTAATATGCGAGAGCGTCTGAAAAAGATGAGCTGGGACTTGCGTGAAGCTCAAGACTCTTGTCAGAGAAAAAGTGACCGTGCCAAAACTCACGAGGAAATATGTTCCAAGAGAAATCGAGAGCTGAATGAAGCCTTCAGTAAGTGTAACTCACGGATCGCCTCTCTTGACCGGGAAAAGCAAGCCTTGATTCTAGAGTGTATGCAAGGTAATGAGGTTTATGAGGTACTCTATGTGAAGTATAAGGAGTCGCAAAGGTTGGTGGATGCTACAGATGACGAAAGAAAGAATTCTCAGAAGGTGTGTGATTAGCTGCAACGTCTAAAGGAGGAGATGGGGAGTAGTGTGGAGACAACGATGCAGTATAAGGCTTTGTTGCTGATGGAGAAGCAGTTTTTGGTAGATCGCTGCAAGGAACTTGACGATGAACTAAACAAAGTTAAGACCGAGCTCGGTGAAGCTATGCTGTTGACTGCAGATAATGCTACATTGCGTACTATGGCTATGTTGCATGTTGATGTGAAGAAATTGCGGCAAGAGCGTGATTCGATCTTGGCTGCTTCCACGGAGCACGGTATGGAGTATGATTTATAGCTAGCGCGGTTATCTTATATAGATACTCTGATGCCGTGGGTTACAGAGTTGTTGAATGCGTCTCCTACTGTAGCTGATGCTAATATATCTTTCCTTGCCTTACTTTCATCCAGGTCTGGGGAAGGTTCAAATGCTGTAAGCCCAAAGCAAAAATAATAATTAACTGTAATTAGACAGAGTGTAAATATGTCTGTGCTAAAGAAAAAAATTACAAATGTTGAGTAAACATATGCTTTTGTTTATGTTTTCTCCATGAATTGTCGAATTGGGTGAACCAATAAACGACCATGTAGAGATATATGACTGGAGTGATGTTGTACTCTCTTTTGTATTGGTCGAATTGAGCAAGTCAATAAGCAAGCATAAAGAGATGCATTGAATGTTAAATAGCTGCATAGCATCTCGACTAGGTCGAATTGATTGATTCAATAAGTGACTGTAATAAGATGTATTGAATATGGCATAGCTGTATAGTGCATTTCTGCCAGATCAAATTGATTGACTCAATAAACGACCCTCGGAGAACGTGTATATTTGGATAACTATGTAGTTTGTCTCAGTTACTGGTCGAATTGAGTGTATCAATAAGCGACTGTAATGAGATGTATTGAATATGGCATAACTGTATAGTGCATCTCTGCTAGATCGAATTGATTGACTCAATAAGTGACCCTCGGAGAGCGTGTATATTTGAATAGTTATGTAGTAGGTCTCAGTAATGGTCGAATTGAGCGTATCAATAAGCGACTGTAATGAGATGTATTGAATATGGCATAGCTGTATAGTGCATCTCTTCCAAATCGAATTGATTGACTCATTAAGTGACCCTCAGAGAGCATGTATATTTGAATAGCTATGTAGTAGGTTTCAGTTACTGGCCGAATTGAGCGTATTAATAAGTGATTGTAATGAGATGTATTGAATATGGCATAGCTGTATAGTGCATCTCTGCCAGATCGAATTGATTGACTCAATAAGCAACCCTCGGAGAGCGTGTATATTTGAATAACTATGTTGTAGTAATTTTTTGGTATAGGTGAAGGTAGTAGAAATGCTTGAACTGAGTAGACTTGCAAGATGATGATGAAAAAGTACTTTATTGAATATTATTGGATATTAAAGCATGTTTATCTTCAATACAGCTTCAATCGACGGGTATTCCACGGATTAGCTACAGGTACACCTTCATATGTACTGAGATCATAGGATCCTAAACTACTTGTGCCTGTTACGATAAACAGACCTTCCCAATTTTCTGCTAGCTTTCCATCATTAGGTGCTTTGCGATGTTGTGGGATTTCTCTGAGAACGAGGTCTTTGACTTTGAATTCTCGGTGTCGAACACGCTTATTATAGGATTGGGGAAATGCAAGCTGATATCTTCCAAGATTAACAAGGGCACTATCACGTGTTTCTTCGATCAAATTTAGATTGCATGCGATTTGAAACTCGTTTTCTTCATTTGTTATCTTGTGATCACGTATTGGATGATGATATTAAGTGGGAATGATGGCTTCAGTCCCGTAGGCCAGTAAAAATAGAGTGTAGCCTGTTGCTGTTCTGGGAGTTGTTCGGTAGGCCCAAAGTACATACGGTAACTCGTTCACCCAGTTCCCCTTTTTGTCTTCTAAACTCTTCTTGATGCCATCCATAATAGTTTGATTAGTAATCTCAGCTTGTCCGTTTCCCTTTGGATAATAAGGATTGGATGGGGAATGAATGATGTTGTGTTCATTGAGGAATACGATAATTTTGGAGCCAACGAACTGTGGTCCATTATCAATTCGGATGAGGTGTGGTATGCCGAATCGGATAATAATGTTCTTCCTAATAAATTTGATGACTTCGTCTTCTCGGGTTTGGCACAGCAGGACTGGTTCTACCCATTTAGTGAAGTAATCGGGTTCGGCATCATTCTATTTTTTCTCTAGTCCTCCAAAGGACATCCACAACTTACCCCTATTTTCCCCAAAGCTCACTTCTTCTCTAAATTATATCTCTAGAAAGACAATTCCCTGGGATCAAATCAAAGAAAATTTGAATCAAAATTTTCTTACCCATGAAATTGATTAGCTCTTCAATTGTGTATGGAATCCCGAATAACTTCTTTTTAAGAATCACAACCCCAAAAGTTGAAGCCTTAATTGCTTTGGGGACAACATCATGACTTCGAGAGTTTCTACAATGAGCTCTATCTGTAATGGCCTAATTATGTAGCTTGAAATAACTCAAAATTAGATCTTATACCAAATGTACATGTGACAAGAATTAGTGTAATTCAAGATATGACACAGGTAATTTAGCGTGGAAAACCTTTGAATAGGTAAAAAATTATGACCTCGAGTTGAGGATTTAGTAACACTAACTTTTATTGTTTGAGGCTGATATCTTATTACAAGTAATCTCTTGAGCTAGAAATACTTGATCTTGAAAGATAAGAATCCTTGTTGTTTTAGAATATTGAAATTCTGGTCCTTATATCATATGGAACTTTTCTTTTATATAGACCTTACCTGCAGTTCGTTATCATATAAAAATACATTCTCCTGATAATGAGGTAAGTGGTAATTGAATGTTTAACTATTAGTTTGTGGAAGACAGGGGTCTTTAACTTGTTCATATTTTATTGTAGTGCTCAATCCACGTTCTTTATCAGTTAGTGGTCTATGTGTCAATGCTGATTTTACATGTCACGTATATAATATGTGAGTCTAATATGGAGGTAGTTCGAGTTTGGATTAGGTCGAGGGATAGGTCCCTACAATCGCCCCCTCACAACTGAAGGCACTGGTGGCTTTAGTTGAGAAAAAACTTTATTTGATTTTTTTTTTGGAAATTGGAAAGGTATGATGCGGAATTTGACTGGTTGGGTACTCAGTATTTCTTTATGGAAGATTGATTCTAGCATTTTTTGTGTTGGAAAGGATTGATGTACTTGACGTTTAGGTTTCCCAATAAAGGTTGTTCTATGAACGATGGCTGCTTTAGAAATCTCTTTCTGCATTGAATACGGGTTTGGTATAAATAGTAACTATTGCATCTGCCATCTCTGTAAAAGTACCCTATTTTTGTGAATATTTCTTGGTGTACTATGTCTTGAGAATGGTGATGACCAGGCGTCAGGCATATGAAGCGAGGGTTCTTGTTGAGTTGTAGAAGTTACAATTGCGATACTTTGGCAACCAATCTTTGGAGATGCCTACTCCCATACTGGTGCCACCAACATACCATGGGACGACGGAGGAGGAAGCAGCTGAAGCTGAGGAGGATTATTACCAAATGTGGCAGTTTCAATATGTGATTATGTTTGGGGAGAAGCGTCAGGTATGCCTTCGCTTGCTGGCGGAGGACAAGGTTGAGGAGACAGATGTGGAAGTTGGCGTACAGAATAGGAGGTATTACCGATATTCTGCGAGAGATTGGATTCTAAAGTAGAACCCATCTTCTTTCTCTACCAACTTTAAGGTCGTGGGGGTTACAGAAGAAGAGACGGTGGTGGTAGAGACGGAAGATGGAGATTAGAAATCGTCTTCCGCACAATCATCACTCTTCTTCTTGAAGGAGTATTTCGTGCGGGACGTTGGTTCAGGCTCTATTACAACCAGCTTCCTTAGTTTCTTGAGGAAGTAAGTCTTGCTGGAGGTGTAGATGAATTTTGGTTTAAGTTCTTTTACGACCACTTTCCTGTCTTTTCTTGCAAAAGAATTTTACTTTTGAGGTGTAAGAACAAAAAACTGATATGTAATGTAACTTGTAGATCAATCTGTAGGAAAACTCTAATAAATTGTTCTCTGTAAAGTACTTTGTAAGCAATATTCGAGCTAATGAAAAAAAGTACATTTTTATGAAGAATTGAGTTTTGTAGTTCAAAGTAAAAATATTAATGTGAATACTTATGCAATTTTTTGACTTCATAAAAGGAACTAAAAATGTTTTAGAATTCAAACTAATTAGAAAAAAATGTGTGTAATTTGAATCTTGTAGGTTGAGATAAGAATAAAAAAAAATGGAGAATGTAGTCCTTATGATGAGGGATCGACCTGTTGGAGAAATATAGGTGTAGATGTACATGTACTGTTGTCAAACTGATTAGGTATATAGAATCAAGCTATAAGATATCAATCTTATGTATAATAGAATTTGCCAAAATTTTAACATCGGGCTGTCGAGATATTTTGGAAATATGTAACATAGGGGAGAAATTGTAAAAGTTAGCTTGAAAAAGTGATGGACAAAATTTAATGAGGTCGATTTTTAAAGATAAATTCAAATAACTTTCTGGCATGATCTAGGGTTTCCTGTTATGGAAATGTGGAGTAAATATAGATTACTATATGCAGAATGGGGGGAATTTTGATATTATCTCTAAGATGTTATAAATAATGCTTGAGATATGATGTAGAGAGGAGAAAGAAAAAATAAAAATGGTGAGGACTCAATCTCAAAGAGCTCGTCATGCGTCGGAGAGGTGCTTAGCAATAAAAATTGTAGAAGTTAGTGAAAGGATTTTTGGGCAGTTAGGATATGATGCCAAGTTACCTAACTCTTCTATACAGTTTAAAGGGTTGAATGTGAGGGCTAGGGAGAATGAGGTAGGGCGTCACGTGTATTCCAAGATATTTCGTGAATTGGTGTTGAAGCCTGAAACTTTAAAAACTGCTGTAAGGGAAATTACTTTGTAAGAAATTGATGAAGAAGATGAGAGGATGGCTCGGGGTGAACTGATTAGGTGTGGCGCTTTAGGGCATCTTAGATGTTTCATGTGTGATTATGTTGGAGGGAGTAAACTGTTTTAGGTCGAATAACTGTATTTAGAATAAAAAGGGGAGAATACTTCCTTCTGAATATGTTCCTATTTGTTGTGAATGTTGTTTGAAATTTTTGAATAAAAATTTAAATTTTGAAATGATAGAGCATTGGAAATGACGTCAGCAGTTCTATAAGTAGCAGAAGTAAGAGTAGAGAAATCAGATCTACTGTGATTTATAACTTTTATGTAAGGGTAGAAAAAGTTTGATTATATGTGAGGAGAGAGTCACCATGAGTGTGAGAAGGTCTGAGAGAGATTTGGGTAGGAGAGAGAAAAATATATTTAAATATAGGATGTGTGATAATGATGGAAATGTATTTTCATAATGAAAGGGACGCATCGGTTGCCAAATCGAGGGCGACTTGTGTGATCCCCAATAACTGTCAGGAGTTAAATAGAGAAAGTATAAATTATCATTCTTCTTCGTCATTCAAACATTTGCTTTAATGGCCTAATTCTGTAGCTCATAATTGGATCTTACACCAAATGTACCTGTGACAAGAATTAGTGTAATACAAGATATGGCACTGGTAATTTAGCGTGGAAAACCTTTGAATATGTAAAAAACCACGACTTTGAGTTCAGGATTCAGTAACTGTAACTTTCATTGCTTGAGGCTGATATCTTATTACAAATGATCTCTTGAGCTAGAAATACTTGATCTTGAAAGATAAGAATTCTTGTGGTTTTAAAATGTAAAAATTCTGGTCCTTATCTCCTCTGGAACTTTTCTTTTATATAAACCTTACCTGTAATTCATTATCGCGCAGAAGCACGTTCTCCTGATAATGAGGTAAGTGGTAGTTGAATGTGTAACTGTTTGTTCGTGGAAGACATGTGTCTTTGACTATTGTACTTTTAGTCAAAGCCTGACTATTGTACTTTTAGTCGACTATCGACTAGTCTACTCCCAGACCTACACCTACCACCACCCCGAGGTCTAACTTTGAGGGATCTCTCAGTCCGACCTCTCAACCCTACCACAACTTCACCATTAATGACACAACAACAAGAATTACTCTTAACAATAAAAGAGAGCAGAGAGAGAACAGAGACACAACTTAACAGTCAAAAGACCTACCTGTCGGGTGGTGATTACAGCACCAACGACAAATCATAACAATAATGGCATCCACACTTCCTAGCAATAATGGTTTTCTTCCTTCCTCTTCTCAGCAATAATGGTTGGTTATTTTTTCTCTGTTTCATTAATTTTTCTAACAACTCTCTCTCTTACCTCTTAAATGGGGCCTATTAAATTGCCTGATTTTCCCCAAACTGTAATCATAACCACTACCCCCATTACCTCTCCCACTTCCATCCATATTTTTAGCAAAACCTGTACTTTTACATAAATACCCCTACTAAATATGAATGTGTGACAGACACACCTTCACCAGTTATGGAATTTCCCTTTACCTTTCGAACCCTTGACTCCCTTTTACATACCACTTTCTCCAAATGCATATTATGCCAACAATCTCCGACTACTTATAACCTTTGACGACAAACCTCTAACAAACTGTCATATCCTACTACGTGGACTTCACATAAACGCAATGTGGCATACACATCATCCCAATGGCCAACATATCATGATTATTATTTACCCAGTACACTGCTCAATGTACGTTGTCCCATCTAACAACTCTGTAATTACAGCTGTAAGATTCATGCAGTCGAAATAAAGTCAGCCTCGACAAATTCCCTTATACACCTTCTTTGATCACTCAAACCATCTCGGTACGATCGACCTACTCCATATTCTCGAACATTTTTACCCTTCGACCATCGCACAATATCATCAACTCTCTAAATAATCTTCAACCAAATACTTTCTTATTCGAGATCTTTCCAATATTTTGACATTGAACATAAGCTTTATTTCCCCTATAATTACTAACAGCGCCTATGTTACATTCGGTCAAGTTATCTACTTACAAGTACTTTTAAATAAAACTAAACACCTCGATAGCATTACGAAGTAGTATGCTTCCATTTCATTCAACAAAAAAGGAGAGAACGAACAAAGCAACAATTATGTTTACTATCCCCACCCATAATCAGAAACCCCCTACCCTACTTATATATGGGGCAGTCCTTCCAGTACCCCGAAAACCTCTTGCCACCATCTTCGGCCTCCACCAGCCGCTGTGCAAACGTTCACAATGGAGCACGCCATCACGCTCTGCAGACACTGTTGGAACATCGTTGACCAAAAGGTGAATGCCTCGGTCTCCTCTAGGTGTAGGTCCACCAAGTCTGGTAGTGGTACCCCCAGGTCCCTGTGGCCAAAGTATATTTACTTTAGCTCTACGTACTTCACTTCTATACGGGCCTCCTTCTCCTCCATCCTCTGTTGGTAACGAGTTTTCATGGCGTTTAAGGAAGAAGATGAACAAAGCAAGTTATGGAAGAAGATGAACAGAACTTACAATAATCTCACCCCTCAAACCCTATTTATACCGTGTTTAAGGAAGTATTAATACCCCCTAATTAGCATAGTCACCATTAATGCCCTTAGAACTCCACATTTACACCAGTCAACCATACAACTTCTCACGCATAATAGTTTTTCTCAGCACGTGCCTTCTGCAATAATTTTTGAGGTACTAGCTGTGAGGAGGCGAATGTAGTAGCCTATTCGTAGCCTCCCAAGACTAATTGAATACCAGAAGCTTACATCGAAGCCTACCAAAGACTCAAAGCCCAAGGAACTCTCAAAATAGCCAAAGGCATATGATATACCCGAATCCTTTCGAGACTAACAGAACACTCGAAGGCCACATCAAAACTTATCGAAGACTCAAAGCTTACTGCAAGATTCAAAGCCGAAGGCTGTCATGTAGCATGCAGATCCCTACACAAGTTCTATAAAGAATTCGACCATATCGGTGCATTGTTGAAGGTAGACAAACCTGACAGGTAGCTTACCAGACAATATAGTAAAATAAGTCGCCAGATACAGCTATAGTGATATAACCGACCTTCCGTATAGGACAGCTACCCCAAAAAGGTAAACATGTAATATGACCTTACTATGGTGACTCATCCTTTTATATCTCCTATAATAGGAAAGGGGAACCATCATAAAGAGGTTAGACAATTTCAGCACAAAAACCTCCCATAAGATTAGAAACCTTCGAGCATATTCAAGCTCCCCTCGATTCGAACTGTAACCTCATTCATATATCCATCAGCCTATTTAAATCCTTGCTAGAGGTCGTGGAGATTACCAATTCATGGACTCCACGCAAGTATGTTATCACAGTATGTTCTCTTATTTCTATCTTATATATTTACGAAAACCTCTAGTCGAACCTAAATCCCATAGTGTAAAAGTGCAAACTCCCCTCTATATGTTGAGCCAACACTAGTTATTATTGAGAATAAAGAAAGTACGAGTAAACCAGTTATTGTAAGCAACCATAAACCTTCTTAGAAATCTAAGGAGTTGTCTGCCTCCTCCATTTCTGTACCAAAGGCACGTTTTAAGCCAAAGGTACCTTATCCACAACGCCTTCTTCCAGCTAATAAAGGGATTCAATTTGACAATATATTTGATACATTTAAGCATGTTCATATAAATATTTCAATACTCGATGTCATCATGTCTATCCCTGCATATGCCAAATCCTTAAGAATGCGTACACTAGGAAAAGAAAAATCAATGTGCACAAGAAAGTTTTCTTGACAAAGACATTAACCCCTCCTAAGTTTTGAGATCCTGAAATCCCAACCATCCCTTATAAAATTAGAGATCACAAAGTGGATAGGGCGTTACTCGACTTGGGGGCTAGTGTGAATGTCTTACCATACTTGATCTATCAAGAATTAAGACTTGGGGAACTCGAACCTACCCGAATGATACTTCAATTGGCTGATAAGTCAAAATGATACCCATGTCGTACCCTTGAGGATATTCTAATCAAAGTCGATACTCTCATTTTTCCTATGAACTTTGTTATTTTGGACACTGAAGATGTCACGAACCCTAGCTATGAGATTGATGAGCGCGTAATTATGACATGTTTAATATATTCTAACATGTATTTTAGTCATCCATTATATTTAATTTTGGGTACTTATGTGCGTTTATTTTATTGTAGCTATTGGAGATGGATATTTGAAACCAAACTCTTAAAGTTAAGTAAAAGTGCCTCCAGCAGTTCATAGCACAAAAAGTTAAATACACAATATATTTGGTCTCAAGATTGAAGAAATATATACACAAATATTCTTGGTGAATAAGAACAAAGAATATATTGCATCCAAGATCCTTGAAGATATTTTATATTGAAGATATATGCAAGAGTTTCCATGAAGAAAGATCTTTACATCACTTAAGGGAATTATATGCAAGAATCTTAGGTAATTGGTTGTAATATTAAAAAATATTATTGTAAAAATATTCTTTAGAATTTAATGTATAGTTTCTAAATTTGGGCTTCTTCTCATATAAAAGGAACCCTCCACCTATTGTAATTGGGCATCTTATATTGGAGCAAGTTTAGAAGAAATAAAGTCTTAGTTTTATTTAATTATCTCTTCTTTTTTTTATTTTCTTTTGTAAATAGTTAGCTAGTTCATGCAATAATTTTGGGAATGATAGAAGGCTAATCAATTATAGCTATAACTAGAAGAAATCCCTTACCCGAGTAGCAATAGTTATATTGTAGCACTAGGATTAGTTCTCTTTTGTAATCTTCTAAAATATCTATAATCTACTTCTAGGCTTAACCATAGCTAGTAAGTGAATTTAGACTATTTAGCCAAAATCTGGTGTT
Organism: Kingdonia uniflora; assembly: GCA_014058105.1. Lineage (NCBI taxonomy): Eukaryota > Viridiplantae > Streptophyta > Magnoliopsida > Ranunculales > Circaeasteraceae > Kingdonia > Kingdonia uniflora. Next base: position 800,066 of record JACGCM010001830.1, on the reverse strand, counting down.
ATAACCATTAAACAAGATTTTAGGGCAAATACGAAGAGAACTCGTAGGAGAAATTCGACCAAGCTTAACCATAGTTGGGAACAATTCCCCTACACATTGGATTATGTAAAACCTAATTTGACCAAACCTTAGATGCCTAGCCATAGATCTAGGATTGACATTTACATCGAAAATGCCCTACCCGGGATTTTTGACATGAATAATTTGCCTAGTAAAGCTACATAATTACTATTATTGCTTTGGTTAGACCGAATTCTAGTCGCAGCTATCTCTTGTTAATTGTTTTTGTTATTTCTTTATTTTTAATCTATCTCTTATAAAACTGTATTTCGGCCTAGAAAGTATTTATTTTCCCAAGCCTCCCTGTGGATTCGATCTCAGTCATCCATGCTACAATTCGACAACCGTACTTTGAGCAGGTATTTTGCGAGAGGCTCTAAAAACTTCTTATCAAATGGCACCATTGCCGGGGATATTTGATGCTTTGAGATTTACATTTTTTTTTTTGCCTTTTATGGTTCTTCGTTTGCCTCTTAATTCCAATTTTGTGATTTTCCAGCAAATTCACTGTAACTAAAATTTTCAACAAAATTTAGCACATCATTAGTTATAAATCAAAGCTCAAAATCTCAATGATGGTCTGAGAATAAAGCAAGTAGGTGTTTCTTCTTTTTTAAAATCAAGAAAACACGCCCATCAACTTTAGTCTTCTCTTATTCTTGAGCACCAACCACTAAAATTACTGGGCCAACTCTTGTGTTTTATCATAAAAATAAGCACACTCAAGTAATTAGAGCAACTACCAAACAAGGCCCTTCGATATTTAATGCCAAAACCAAAACAACTTAGACCATGTGAAAAAGAGGGATGTAAGTATAGGTCATGCTTGTTGGTATTTGGTAAGTATAAAATATATCCCCAACTATTATACCAAATCAAGAAATCAACCCAAAATTAGTACACAAAGAGGTGAAGGTACTGCCATACACAAATGCATTAGATACCAATGACCTGCCAATAGATTAGGGAACCAATTAATGTGCACAAAATTACCACGCATATATATTAAGGCAGAGCCTTATAATACCAGCACACAAGTGGTAACCTAGGGGCTACAAAAATAGGGTTACAATTCACAAAACTTCAAAACATACCCTTTCATTTGTTTGATATATATCGTAGATGACAGAACCATAAATCCAAACGTAAAATCCATCGCCACCAAGAAATGGATTAAAATAAATACTTAAATAGGCATTACCAGCCAATATGAAAAAAATTTAGAAATCATGGGCAAACTATGGACGGTATTAGAAAAAATTAGCAAAGAAAATTCAGTATTAGAAAGAATTAACAAAGAAAATTTGGTATTATAAAGAATTAACAAAGAATATTCGGTATTAGAAAGAAAAGTTTTCAATGATGCCTCCCCGACAACGGCGTCATTTGATAAGAGGTTTTTAGGGCTTCTTACTAAATACCCGCTTAAAGTACGGTTGTCGAATTGTAGCACGGATGAGTGGGATCGAATCCATAGGGAGGTTTGGGAAAATAAATACTTTTAAGGCCGAATTACAGTTTTATAAGACATAGATTGAAAAGAAAGAAATAACAAGAACAATTAGCAAGAGAATAGCTACTGTAATGGCCAAATTCCATAAGCTCGATATGATTAGGAATTAGCTATCACACCAATGAACCTCTATCAATGCTCTAATATAAAGTAAAAAATAGACACAAGTGTTTTTAGAGTAGAAAACCTTAGAACAGGTAAAAAACCACGACCTCGTATGGAGGATTTTTGTAAAAGTATTTTTATTGCTTGGAGTGGATATCTTTATTACAAGTGATCTTTAGAATATAGAAATGCTTTTGATCTCATAAATAAGAAGTTTGTGTAATTTTTCTAGTCCCTATCTCTTCTGAAACTTTTTCATTATATAGGCTTCTCCGTAGCTCTTCATCGTGCTAGAACACGTTTTTCGAATAATTTGGTTAATGGCGGTTGACTGAATAACTGACGAGTTCATGGAAGATAGGTATCTTTGATTGAATAAAATTTTCCAGGTTTAGCTCGGCCCACGTTCTTGAGTAGTTCGTAGGGCTGGTTGTAATGTTTGACTGGAGTGTTAAGTGTTAAAAAATACGTGAGCCTAAGATGAAAGTAAATCAAGCTTTGTAAGTTCAATTATGAGTAAGATCGAGGGATAAGTCCCTACAATCGCCCCCTCGCAGCTAAAGTCACGAGTGTCTTTGGTTGAGAAAAATGTGTGATAAGTTTGAAATTTGAAATGGAGTAATGATGGCGTTTAACTGGGTGGAAGCTATGTGATATTGGGAAGTGATGGGTATTAAATGATGATGCGGATATATATGACGATTGCGTTTGAATAGTTGCGTCCGTAATGAATGATGACGCTTGGGAAAACATATCTGCAAAATAAATTTAGGGTTATATAAAGAGTACCTGTAGCAAATCTTGAGAACTTGATAGACACATAATATTTACGTGTACAACTCCTAAATTTATATCTACCTAGTCATTTATTAAATAAATATGACACTAATAGTGTTTTTGCTTGTATTTACAGAAGTTACTCACATGATAAACAAGTCGTACATTTTTCCAGTTTTTAACGAAGAACAAGGGTGATGCACTCCAACAATGATTCTTATTTGAAGTTGTCAACCAAAAGCCCATGCATGGAAGCCCATTGAATAGAATTAGATATAAATACTATTCTCATGAGTTGTAATATGCATGCATGATTTTAGGCATTGTTTAGGGGATTTTATATTAATAGTGATATTTAGTAACCCTTCCTATACTCTATAAATAGGAGGGGAATTCTACCCATGAGGGAGCATCTTGGAGAGTGTAAATCAAAGTTCAATAAGTAATAAAGTTCTTGTTCTTCTCTTGGTTCTATTTTTTTACTTTTATTATAGTAATAGTAGTTTGGCAATAATCAAAGGGATGAGTAGCTAATCTTCTTAGCCAAGGCTAGAGGAAACTCCACCCAATGTAGCCTTAGTGTAGATTTTGTAGCTTAGTTAGAGTAATTACTTTCTCTTTATCCCGGAATATTGCATATTCATATTCTTTCATCCTATGTTTGACCATAGCTAGGATTAAAAGGAATAATGAATCTATGTAACCATCTTGTTGGACCATAATAAGATAGGTTATGAACATGGAAAAGAGAACATAATCCATACTTATCAACCAGACCATGGTTGAGTAAGTTGGTTTATGGGTAGTTCCCAATTACTAAATCTCTTGTATTTTTTGATGTATTGCTTATGCCCGACCAAGGATATGCAATACGGAAACTCGTAATTTACTTTAATTATTTATGCTATCTAAATGGTTAAAAAGGGTGGAGTGGAATCGATGCCTTGGTTTCCACTCTAATTTATCTTGTAATTTGCTTCGTTCTTCTTTTTATTACAAAACCTACACAAACTCGTTGTTATTGGATAAAACAAGTAGCTCGAAGTATAATTCGTACCACAAGTCTCTTGGGATATGACCCCGCTTTCTTTTGTACTCAACGGTATACTGTGCGCTTGCGGGTCTTTTAAGATATTGGTTTATAATCGATCAAGTTTTTGGCGCCGTTGCCAGAGACTTGCAAAGTTGTATTTTATTTTTGAGTTGCTTTATTTTAAGCCAATTTTTCTTTCTTTTTTTTTTTTTTTTTTTTTTTTTTTTTTAGATTAGGAAACAAAGTGATTGAGTGATTGGCTCAAACTCTCTTGGTGCTACAGTAGCTGTGAAATTTGTCCCTGAATGTTTCACCATTTTTGATCATCTATACTTCATAGTTGGGAAATACGTTTGCTACAAAAGTTTTAGATAATTTAAAAACCTTTCTGAATTACTATAGATAATATTTTTTTGTTTAGTCATTTGTGAGTTACAGCCTATTGAAAAAAAGTAAAAAATAGTCTCTGTAAAGGATGCCGTGTTCATTAATCACTTGTTTAAAGCCGTAGGGAAGTTTAGAAAACTTTCTTCTTGACTGTCTTTCCTTAAGGAATTATCTTTCCAAATTGATATTATTTAATGCTCTCTCACATTCGAGCTAAAAGATATGCGCATTTGAAAATCAGGACATCATAAACTACAATAAACTTGGAAATTTAATTAATATTGTTGCTGCAAGTTAACTAATCCTCTTTCTCTTGATTTGCAAGATAGTCACAAAGTTGGAAACGAGGCAGAAAATAAGCAAAGCTAAAAAGCTAAAAGCATCATCAAGTTCATCCTTCTTGTGCCCCCTAAGTGAATGGGCCCTTCCTTCTTTCGCCACCTAAGTGAAGGGGCGGCTACAGCTACACTGGGAAACACGCTCTGCCCCGGCACTAGGACATATAAAGTCGTGTGGACTGTACAAATACACGCTGCTCTAATAAAAAAATTGTTGTGGTTGGATTGACCTATTGTTATGTTTAATATTCTTTTTCATTTCAACATAAGTAAATGTAAAAACTACTAGAGACTTGTGAGATTTCACCACCCAAAAAGCTCTCCAACAAGTAGGACCACCCATTAGGGATACGAAGATATTCGTATCACACGAAAATTGAATGTCCCCGACCTCAAAATAACTGTTAATAAATAAGAGTAGCAAGATTCCCGTGGGATTTCATCACCCAACGGATAGGAGTACCGAACCGGGGTATAAACACGGGTTCATAGGATACGGCCCCAGCCTAGCGCCGCAAAATGCTGGTTGTAGGTTTGTGACGTCACCATTCCGAGTGCTGACATACGATAAGGCGACTCGCTTGGGCGTGAGGACTGAGCATCTACTTTAAGCTAGTATTAGCATAGTGACGCAGGGGAGTATAAGAACCAAAGCCTTTTGCCATCCTACCCATTTTGAACATAGAAGAATATAGGAGAGACCTAATTATTACTTCTAAAAAATGTTGATGTGCTAGAGTTTAGGCTTGATTGGTTATTTATTACATTGGGTGTTGCTTTTATTTCAAAATGTCATACATGAAAGAACATTGGAATCCATACAGCTCATAATTTGGCATCCTGCAACAACCTTAAAATCATTTTCAATCATGGGATCACCAAAATTCTCAATACGTAGAACCTTTCCAATCTTATTCATATATGTAGGCCCATTAGTCCATCCAATCATCCAATCAATTCCAACTTGCTCCACTTAAACCATCTTTAGAAGATACCCTTGCTCTCTTTATACAACAATCAATGGAAAGCCAAAAATAAGCATTACAATTTTAGCAACAAATGATGTAATTTCAACAACAGATTTTGGTGAATCAAATTTCTATGACCCAATCTATCTCAAGATTAGAGACTCTGATGACTTAGTTGTCAACTACGTGGAGTAAAATTGAGCATGAAAAACTTTTAAACAATGAAGAAGAACAATCCAAAGTTAAATCCCCTTGTGATTTAGAAATGGATGAATTCAAGCTTAATCAAGGAATATTTTCTACGTGGGGTAAATGGATACCATATTGCGAGGCAGATTTAGAAGATGAACATTTTAAGGTCGACGATCCTATGTCACAAGAAGATCTTAAAAAAGAAGCTATCATATCTAATACAATTCTTTCTCAATCACCTCTAAATTTAGCCCTTAGCATTCAACCACCGATGTCACCATCCATCATTTCATTTGTTAACCCAATAAATTGTTTTAAGGAAACTATGACCGAGACTGAATATTTTTCCCTCTCCTCTAATTATTTTTTTGACGATGATGATGATGAGATAAAATATGAATATATGGAATCACCATTTTATTATACGATAATTTACGAGGAATTTGTAGATGATGATATTTGTACCAAAGTCAAGAAATTAGAAATTACCAAAACTATTGCAGATGTTATCAACTTGTCATTTTCTTCTCAGTCTCCTTATAAGTCACCTCAGCCTTGCCTTGAGCCGCGTCCACCTAACACAAATTACAATGTTGAAAACCAGTGGGTAGACGACCCTTCTTTACAAGATATACTACTATTATTGGGGGCTGATTCTGTTTTGGTTACTCATTTACCAACTTCACCTATACCTATGCATACATCTCCATTTTACGAGCCTAATGGGGGTACCATGACCATAAATGATTTTGAGAACTTGTACGGAGATAATTCTTGCTGTATTTCTGTTAATGAATGTTTAAATTATTTTGAGGACTCGAATGATCCTGAGATTCGTGAAATGGTGCAATCATTAGAATCTGAAAATATGTGTCAACTTGGCCATGTCCCTAAGCCAATGAATATCCACATCAATGGTCAGGATGAGTCCCTTGAGATAAGTTGTGATTTTAGGCAGATAAATTTTAAATGTTTGTTAGAGTCAATTGTTCCCCGATCCCCACATCCACAAATATGTTATATAGTTTTTCCTCTACTAAAAGAAAACATCTTTTTGAAAAATTATAATTTTGGGGATGCCTCACGTACTTGCTTTGTCAGAACCACCTATCACATTTTTTGGAATATCAACGATAACATGGGGTTTTGAAAATTTTCAATGAAAATATCTTTCTAGGAAAATCGAGTTTTGAATCTAGTATATTTTCGGGGATGAATACTTGTATACCAATCTTCTTATTTACTGCAACATGTAGTAATCATATGATTGTATTGAAAATTCTAAATGAATATATGTTTCCTGGGTATGTATTTGCTTTATCTTGGAGAAAATGGTTTTTCTTGATTTATCTAAGATTTTTAACTTGGAATCATCAAAAGATAGGTAAAGTTTTTAGAAAAAATCTTTTCCATAGAGAATTAGTTTTAAATTCTCTCTAGTTTTTTATAGAATATATCTGCCCAATTAAGGGTTAATATTAATGATCACCATTCTTGTGTTATCTGGTTTTTGAAAGAGAATTTGCAACCAGGATAGCACATCACCTTTTTAACTTCGTACCCTTCCAGTCATATTGAAAATTTTAAGTTTAGGGGTGCATTTGTCTGGCTGAAGACAGTAAACTTAGTGCTTCTTGGGAGACAACCCATGACACATTCAGGTGAGAAATTCCAGTTTTTATTCCGCCATTTTTTTTATGCTCTAAAACATTGAGGGTAATATTTCATTTAAGTTTGGGGGTAGGAAAATATTTCATTAAATGTTTTTTGAAGAAAAGTAAAATAATGGCACTTTGACAATTTATGATATATTTTTTACGAATTTCAAAACACTTAAAATGATTTTACCTTGGCATAAATATTATGAAAAAACCTAAATTTTGAAATTGTACCAAGTATGCACTAGAATATTTTAGAATATCTTAAACTAGATGTACTATCTTTTTATTAGCGACTAATTCAAGTTAACTTGGCATATTTTGGAAACGTGCACTTCACTGTAGTTTTGCAATTAATACCTTCAATAGATTTTTGCTCAGTATAAGAGAAATTTAGCATTTATGTTAGGAATAGTTTGCTACAAAGGAGACAACTGCCTAAGAATAAGTTCATTCCTAATAAATAAATAAAAACCAAATGTGCTCTAAGAACTTTCATGCTGCAAGGCTACTCGCATGATTCAGAACTCAAAGAGGAAGAATTATCATCAATCTCGAGTTTGACCACAAACTATGTGAAAGGAGCATAAGAAAAGATTACTTGTGAGAATCTTGAGTCTAGGTCATGATGATGCACCACACCCTGGCAACCTTCACCAAGTGGCAGGGATTGTTGACCGAAAACTCCTTGTTACGGAGGCTTCACTAAGAAACAAAGTACTCAAAAGAAATGGCTTACAGAAAGAAAAAAAAATATAAGAAGACGAATTGACTAAGGTACTTGCCGAACTGACCGTTGAATTTATTTCAGTGAGAACTAGACTACCAAAAACTAAGTAAATTATTCTAGACAACGTATTAGGCGATAAAACTATTTTCATTATACACTCAAATATAGCTAAAGAAAAATACTTGAATCTCTTTCTAATCTTGAGGTAGTACCTTTAGTTTTGGATAAACTTAAAATATTCTTTGATATAGTTGGGAGAATAGCAAGTTTAAGTATTTTTTCATTAGTATATTTTTGTCATAACTAAGTAAGGTTAAGTTCACAGGAAATGAGTTATGTGTATTCTAGAATTGTTTAAAATGTTATTATTAACTTTTGAAGGTATAGTCACTGTAAACTCTCACGAGACAACACTCGTCCACCAGGCTAAACCTGGGGATTTAACGGCTTGTTGCATACGCTAAATAGAATCGCATGACATGCGAAAATGGTTTTTGTTTACTTTTGCTCGCGGACTAGCAAAATATAAGTTCGGGGGTATTTGATTGACACACAATATTTACGTGTACAACTCCTAAATTTATATCTACCTAGTCATTTATTAAATAAATGTGACACTAATAGTATTTTTGTTTGTATTTATAAATATCGGTCACATGATAAACAAGTCATACATTTTTCCGGTTTTTAACGAAGAACAAGGGTGATGCACTCCAATAATAATTCTTATTTGAAGTTATCAACCAAAGGCCCATGCATGGAAGCCCATTGAATAAAATTAGATATAGATATTATTCTCATGAGTTGTAATATATATGCATGATTTTAGGCATTGTTTAAGGGATTTTATATTAATGGTAATATTTAGTAACCCTTCCTATACTCTATAAATAGGAGGGGAATTTCACTCGTGAGGGAGCATCTTGGAGAGTACAAATCAAAGTTCAATAAGCAATAAAGTTCTTGTTCTTCTCTTGTTCTTGTCTTTTTACTTTTATCATAGTAATAGTAGTATGGAAATGATCAAAGGGATGAGTAGCTAATCTTCTTAACCAAGGCTAGAGGAAGCTCTACCCAATGTAGCCTTAGTGTATATTGTGTAGCTTAGTTAGAGTAATTACTTTCTCTTTATCCTGGAATATTGCATATTCGTATTCCTTCATCCTATGCTTGACCATAGCAAGGATTAGGAAGAATAATAAATCTATGTAACCATCTTGTTGGACGATAAGATGATAGGTTATGAATATGGAGAAGAAAACATAATCTATACTTATCAACCAGACCATGGTTGAGTAAGTTAGTTTATGGGTAGTTCCCAATTATTAAATCTCTTGTATCTTTTGATGTATTACATATGCCCGACCAAGGATATGCGATATGGAAACTCGTAATTTACTTTAATTATTTATGCTATCTAAATGGCTAAAAAGGGTGGAGTAGAATCGATGCCTTGGTTTCCACTCTAATTTATCTTGTAATTTGCTTCGTTCTTCTTTTTATTTCAAAATCTGCACAAACTCATTTTTATTGGATAAAACTAGTAGCTCGAAGTATAATTCGCACCACATATCTCTTGGGATACGACCCCACTTTCCTTTGTACTCAACGGTACACCGTGCGCTTGCGGGTCTTTTAAAACATCGGCTTATAATCGGTCAGAACTATTCCTACATGCGTAACTTTTTTTGAGATGGTAAAAAATCGGAGTATGGCTCTTGAAGAGAGGATTGCATCTGAAATGCAGAGGTTGAAGTTGAAATACTTTGGTGACTGCTCCTTGGAAATGGCCATCCCCGCCCCTATTCCTCCAACGTACCAAGGCTTGTCGGGAGGGGAAGCGGTTGAAGCTGAGGAAGATTTCTACTATAAGTGGAGATTTCATGTCTTCGTCTTGACAAACGAGGAATGTTGTGCCTGTCTCCGCACCCTTATAGAAGACAGAGTTAGGGCTTCATTTTCTGGGAAAGGTGTATCTGTGGGGCAGATATGCTGATTTCTTATGTTGCCATGGATTCTAAGGTTGGGCCCTCTTCATCTCTACCAACTCTTCGGTGGTGGTAGTTATAGAAGAGGTGGTGATGGAAGTGGAGGAGGAGGACGAGAAGTGGGAGTCTACTGATGCATTTCCATCATGTTTTTATGCGCAGAAGACCTTCATCTTATTTTGTGGGGGCCAACACTGAGTCTACTGCTTGCATAGTTTTTATTTGGAGTTTGGCTGGGTTTCAACCAAGCCATGTGAGGGAAGATCTTTGTTGGTTCCAATGTCTTCTTTGCATCAGGGTGAAGAATCACTAAATTAAGAAGAACTAGAAGACACGATTCCTCGGTGTGCCTAAATGACCTATAACTTTTAATTAACAGGGAAAACTTGTTATTTATAAAGTGCCTAGAGTTTGGTACTGGATGGATAACATTTTGCTATACCTCTGAGGTCGATGTGGTGAAAACTTGTTATCTATAAATTGTATATAATATCTTTGACATGAATAAAAGTTGATATTTACTAAACTGTGTATAGAAAAATTTCTTTGAATCGAACTGAATTTTGTTGGGTGTTGGTTGAATAACTGCTGATAAGTGATGAAATAATGTTGTAATGTTGCTCGAACTGAGATGAATATGTGTTGACAATGTCGTGCTAATATAAATTCTAGGAAATATGTAAACTCGAGTTGTTACAGGTCGATGGGGACACTACTCGTGGTAGTGTAGGGTCGAGTGCAGTAACTAATGTGTACACTATTGAGTGGATATGTTTTAATAATTAATTATAAGAAATTGGGTTTCTGTTATGAGATACAAGGTAAAAATTACATATTCGAGGGGAAAGTGTGTGAGAAACATATAAATATGGGTAAGTTGAAAGAAAAACGGAGGAGAGATTAGGATAGTACGGATCGATCTCAGAGGATTCGTCTTGTCGTGGAAGGACGATCGGCTATAAAGATTGCTTAGGTACGTGAGTGGTCCTTTGCTTCCTTTGTTATGATGATGAGTTATCGGTGAGGGAACGTAAGCTCAAAGGTCAGATACAAGGAGTAGGGAGCTGGAGAATGCTTGTTATTTCTTGGAGGTGTATTGTTGATGGATTAGGTAGATCGAGAAAAGTTGGTTGTTTTGATTGCTAAAGTTGAGATCAATTTTGAAGATCTGAGGATCGACGAATAATATGGTTAGATGATGTTTGTTTATGTTAACAAGGCAGTGATGGATGTTGTGTAAAGTGTGTCTTATGAATAATATAATTGTTTTGAATGTAACAGAAATAATATAAGTTAATCGGATCCTCTATAAGGGTGAATATATTTTGAGACTGATTTAACAAAAATTTTGAATAATTTTGAACATGTGTACAGTGTAGAAAATGACGTCAATCACTATAAGTATGATAAACAAAGACATAGAAACAAAAATATGAAAATGCAGAAGCTTCTAATTTTGTTTTGTATACAAAATGAAATAGAACTCTGACATCATACAGAGTGAGTCATCATGAGTATGGGAAGGTAAGGAAAAGATTATTGAAAAGGTACAAGGCATCAGACATGGAGAGTGGAAAGGACGCCTCGGTTGTGGAATCGAGGATGGTTCGTGCGAGGAGCAATAAATTCTAGCCGCTTGAGAGAGAAAGGATAAATAGTTATTCTTCGTCTCCAATCAAACATTTTACAACTTCACAAAATTTGGAGAGCACTCAGAGAGAGAAAAAAAAGATCAGGGGATTTGAAAAAGAGTTATCCGAAGGTGAAAAACGGTTGAAGATGGCAAAAGATTTGGGATCTCGTAGGTGGCAATACAACAGTGTTGTGAGAGGAAAGCTTGACTCCACTGCCGATTCTCATTCGGATACTGAAGGTTAGTAGAGATGTACGCGATATATGTTGAAGTATTTCTATATGTTAAAGATATATGTTATACGTACTCGATTGATCAGAGATATATGTTGAAGATATATATATATATATATATATATATATATATATATATATATATATATATAGAATAATGATAAATATCTTTAACCTGTATGCAGGTCGAGCGTGAGAAATCACAAGCCAACTTTTGTATTGTATGCAGGTCAAAAATGCGTGTATTGTATGCAGGTCAAAAATGTACCTGTAGAATTTGTCTTTAAGATGGGTAGTTCGTCTGTTAATGAGGCATCGACCTCTGGCCTGACTGGATGGGTGTACGTAAACTTCATATTTCTTGACAATAAATAATGGGTAAGAAATAAATATGGAGTTGAAGGTCTCAAATGAATATGGAAATGATAGAAATGATATTAGATGTAAACAGTGAAATTTTCATTTCACACTTTGACCACCATTTTTTCCTAAAGAGACATAGAGGAGTAAGATGATCACGACAAATGGCTGAATTGACTTCTTTGGTATTTAAGTTACTACTTACTATACAGAGTTTGAGAGTACCCCTTAGAATTGTCTTTCTCCCCCACCATATAATGCAATAGCAAGAAAACTATCATAAACTACAGTACTTATCCAAAAAACGAAGAGCGAGCTGGAGAAAGAACTAGCTCGAGCCAAGACTGAAGCCATGAAAGAAGTTAGACAGCTGAAGGCCTCTCACGTCATGGCGATTGGCCAGCTACAGATCGAGGCAAAGGTTAATCTAGACGAGACGGTTGAGGAGCGTGATAGACTAGGTCGTCACTTGATGCTGAAGGGCTATTCCGATGAGGAGGTGGATGCCATTATGGCTGACACCTATGTTGAGGAAGGATATGATGAGGAAGCGGAAGTGGTGGGGGTCATGGATGGTCTGGATGGTGACTCCCGCCAGATAGTGCTTGACAACCAAGGGGATAACGTCGAACTCCTAGAGGGTGGTAGCGAGAAGGTAGGGTAGAAACGTGCATCTGTTTGAATATTTATAAGTTGTTTGAACTGTGCGTGGGGAAGAAACTTCTGTAAGTTGACTCTGTGTTTTAAAACTTTTGTAGGCACTTAGAGAAATGAGTCTCAGAGTAAAAGATCTAGAGTCTGGACTTGCCAGGGAAAGGGAGACCTCTAAAGCCTTGCTTCCTGCTCATGCGGAGCTGCAGGTTAGATCAAAATAGGTTTTTCGACCTGTATGTTATATTATTGCTATGTTACAAAGTAAATAGGATATAGATGCATATAATACAAGTATGGTACATGGTATAAACCCACTGTACTAGTATAAAGCAACGTATCAAAAGTATGTACCTTACACGCCGTAAGAGTCCTCATGAAGTATTCATCTGAGAATGAACTCCAAACTTTTAGTCTAAAAGTATTTGGAAGCAGATGTTTAGAAATTACAAAGTCTCTTAGAAATGTAGTATATACGTATTCAAAGGCTTTCCTAAATCGAACTGTACTAAAACATGTTATATTTCCCAAGTTGAATTAGATTTATCTCGCTCACATGAGGACAACGTACTCATGTGTAATCGGGAATTTGCAGAGCAGTTCGATAGGATGAAGGAGGCAAACGAGATAAGAGAAGATCAATACGTAAAAGTATATTTCAGACTTGTGAAGTTGACCCAGGCCGTTTCTGACCTGACACTTCAGGTCGAAGAGAAAGATTCTGAGATGAAGAAGTGATTAAAAGAGCTATCTGAGGTAATAGATCGTACCGAGAAGCTTCAACGTCAAGTTAATACATTGGCTGGGAAGGGTAAGCAGGCCGACATGGCTCAATATCGTATTCAGGCGCATGAACAATCAAAGGAACAATTTCGATCTGACCTTCAGAACTGTAGGATCGAACTGGAGTGAATGAGACAAAAATTTATCGAAAAGGACGATGAGCTGAGGGTAACTCGAGAAAATCTATCGGCTTCGAAAGCCACAGCTAAACATTTGTAAATAGTCTTCCCCGCCAAGGATATGGAATTCCGAGAAATACAACGAAGGTGCAACGATTTAAACGAGAAGGTTGCGCGACTTAAAGCCGAACTGGCACAAGCCATCTCTCGTGGCAAGAAGGCCGAGGCTAGAGAACGTTCAGGGGGAAGTAGAACTGAGGTTATGGCTCCTTTAGTTTGAGGGGATGTAGTTAGTCTCTCAGGTTGTATTAGAGAGCTAGAAAGTGACGTATCTCGAATTCAGGGGAATGCTCAGAAGGGAAATGCAAATTTAAGGGAATGCCAGCATAAATGGGATGTGGTTCTTATCAGGGAGAAATTTCTAGAAGGGGAGATCAAAGCAAAGGAATCACTAATGAAGAGGAAAGAAGAATTATTGAGAGATCTGCCGGCTAGGGAAGAGTTGAACGTAGAAATTGGGAGACTTCGTGCTTGGGTAGTAGACTTAAAAGCCATGAACCTAGTTGAGTCAGCAAAGTATATTGCCAAGTTGGAAGAAGATGTAATCTATCATGATAAGGTTGATACGGAAATAATTGAACGAAAGAATGTGTACGCTAGGTTAGAGTCACGCCTCGAGAGGTTGAAGGTGAGATTTTTGATCATGGTAGTACTTGATGCGTCTTGATCTGACCTGTTAAGGGTGATTGTCGCATATTGTGTAGAGGAAGTAAAAATACTTGAGTCAGAATGAGATACCTTGTTCAAAACTTTGTTGGATAGAGGATGCATCTGTGGAGCAAAGATAGATCGAGGGAACTATCTGGGCGTCATAGAGACCCAAATGGACCCTCAAACTGCTGAATCAATAGAACTAGGTAGAGTTGTTGTGGCCTACGAACTGAAAGAGAGACCTCTTGATGTGGGGAGAAGCACTGCTGGCACTCCATTAGCAGAAAAGAATCCTCTATAATATAAATTTGACCTAAAAATAAATAAGATCTGTCGCAGACACAACAAATAGATAAAAACTAGTATGACCATTGCCTTATCTTGTGTCTAATGGGGTCTTTGATATAAAATAAATTTTTTACATTCGTTTTAATCACAGAAATGGGTGGAATTAAACCAAGTTAAAACTTGATTTGAACTATAAAAATGCCACAAACATATTGAAAGAGATGAAAGCTAGTATGACTTTTGCCTCATCTTATGCCTGGCTGAGTCTTTGATATGAAACAAGTTTTTACACTTGCTACAATCGCAGAGATGTAAAAAATCAACTAAACCAAGTGTTATCCTTGATCCAGCCTACTGAAATGATCCAAACAAGTTAAAAAAGATGAAGACTAGTATTACCTTTGCCTTATCTCTTGTTTGGCTGAGTCTTTGATATGAAACAAGTTTCTACACTTGTTACAATCGCAGAGATGTAATGAGTCAGCTAAATAAAGTGTTATCCTTGATTTAACTTGGAAAAGATTGATTGCAAGCTAGTATTATTTATGCTTTAATCTACAGAATGTGGACGAATGTTCGCGAAGAGAATGACATTGTTAAAAAAAAACTTTCATTGATAAGTTCAGAATTTACATTAGAAGGAGATAAGAATCTCACTTTTGGAATTGAAAAAGCAAAATGCGAACAATGGAAATGGAGTAGTAAGATGCCTAACGATAGTACCATTTCAGTCATCTAGTATTCCAAGGATTTGAAATGGGGATTCCCTCTTTTGTCATGAGATAGTATGATCCCAAGCCTGAGAGACCTGTGATAATGAATGGACCCTCCCAATTGTAGGCTAATTTTCCAGCGTAAAGCTCTTTGCGATGTTGAGGAATTTCTCTGAGGACGAGATCTCTGATTTATAAAGTACGGCTCCTGACTCGGTTATTATAGGATCTGGCAAGCATATGATGATATCGACCTAGGTTAGCGATGGCACGTTCCTTGGTCTCATCTATCATATTGAGGTTGTAAGCCAATTCGAACTCATCTACCTCGTTAGTCAGCTCATGATCACGAACTGAATGATGATATTCTGAAGGAATCACTGCCTCAGTGTTATAAGCAAGGAGGAATGGGGTATACCCAGTGGATTATCGGGGAGTAGTTTGGTACGCCCACAGGACGTGAGGTAGTTCGCGAACCCAATTTCCTTTTTTCTGTGAGTGAAGCCGTTTTTTGAGTCTATCCATGATGGCTTTGTTGGTGATTTCAGCTTGGCCATTGCCTTTAGGGTTGTATCGATTTAATGGTGAGTGGATGATATTGTGGTGATTTAGGAAGGTTACGACCTTATCTCCCACAAATTGGGGTCCATTATCGATATGAATTAGGTTAGGGCACCCGAATCGAGTTATTATGTGGTTCCAGATAAAAGAGATGACCTCCTCTTCTCTGGTTTGACATAGTGGAATTGTTTCAACCCATTTTGTAAAGTAATCAGTAGCTACGAGTAGGTGACGACAATTACCTGGAGAGTTAGGGAATTCACCGACGAGATCTAGTGCCCATCTTTTGAATGGCCAGAAAACCTTGTTTGCATGGAGTTTGAGCACAAGGGCGCGTATCATATGTCCATGCCTCTGGCAGGTATCGCACATACGGGAATACTCTTCTGCTTGTTTGCGCATGACAGGCCAGAATACTCCTTGAGTTATAGCTCAATTCGCTAATGATCTACCTGCGACGTGGGAGCCACAAGTTCCTTCGGCTAGTTCGCGGAGCAGTTCGTCTGCTTTTGACTTCCAGAGGCACTTGAGGTAAGGCCTCGTAACAAAATGGTGGTAAAGCATACCGTTTTGAGTAATGTAACGCTTCGAGTTGATCAGCTGTCGGTGTTCTTTTGGATTTACTGGGAGTGGTCCGTTGTGATTGTTGTCGACACCGAGGTAGGCTAAGAAAGGCTTTCACCAATCGTTATCTCACCCTTTATCACCCCCAGTGTTGATCGTGCATACATATATGCGATCAATGTTAGGGGCTGAAATGATTTCTATCTGGAGATATCGAGTTTCTGTACCCAAGACCCCGGCTAGATATGCCAAGGAATCGACGTGTCTATTTTCACTTCGAGGAAGATATTCGAGAGTTTCTTTCACGAACTTACTCATCATATCTGCAATAAGGGATGCGTATTCAATCATCTTCCCGTTCTTTTTGTATTGCCCAGAATAATGATGAACGATGAGTAATGAATCGGTGTAAACTAAGAGTGCGGGGACATCGAGCTCGAGTGTGAGGTCAAGTCTATGAATGAGAGCTTCATACTTGGTGACATTATTTGAGGCCTTAAAATCCAAGCAGAACGATCCCGATCCCTAACCTTGCGAGTCCTGCTGATCCATCTATGAGAAGCCTCCACATTGACGTAGTGATCCAGTCAGCTCTTTCATCGAATGGCATGGGGGTAGGATTCTCTGGCATGTTTTCGGTAAGGTCCAGGTCGTGCTTCTCCCATTCGGGATCCTCGACTGGAAAATATACAAGAAAATCGACAGCGGCCTGACCTTTTTTGGAATGACGATGTTCAAACTTGATATCATGTTCTCCCAAACTGACTGACCATTGTTGCACTCTTCGTGACTTCTCTTTTTTGGACAGAACTTCTCGAAGTGGGTAGTTCGTCATAACTTTGACTGAATGTGCTTGGAAGTAGTGTTTGAGTTTTTGTAAAGTATAAACAAGGGTGAGAAGAAGTTTTTCGATTTTAGAGTACCTTGTTTTTGCTGGTGTGAGTGTTATGCTGATAAAGAAGACTGGTTTCTCTATTTTCCCTTATAGGCGAATGAGATCCGAGCTGAGAGAAGTATTTGTAACTGCTAGGTAGATTATCAGTTCTTCATTACCCTACTGGGGTGCTCATTATAGAAGACCTCCCCAAATAGATTTTGAGATCTTGAAAAGCTGCTTCGCATTCTGGTATCCATGTGACTTCCGTAGTTGGCTGAACCTTTCCTCATTTGGTGTACCCACGGAGTAATAGGAATAGCCAACGACAACGGTCTGAAGATTTAGAAACAAAATAGTTGATCGCGGTAATCTTGCCGACGAGTTTTTGAAAGTCTTTTGTTGCCTTTGGAGAAGGCATGTCGAGGAGAGCCCAAATTTGATCTGAATCGGCCTCAATCCCTTTCTTGCTAATGAGGTAGCCTAGAAAATAGCTAGAATGTACCCCGAATTGATACTTATCAGGGTTGAGACATATTTTGTAAGATCGAAGGATGTTGAATATTGTGTTGAGATCTGAGATGTGATTATCTGACTGTACGCTTTTGCATAAGTGATCATCGATGTAAACTTCAATGATTTTTCCCAGGTGTTCTTTGAACATAGCAGTCATTGATCATTGATATGTAGCACCTGCACTCTTAAGCCCGAAGGGCATGACTTTGTAACATTAAAGGCCACTTTCGATGATGAATGTTATCTTCTTTTGATCTTCTTCCAGAAGTGGGATTTGATTATACCCTGAAGCAGTGACCATCATAGATAAGAGTTCATGGCTTGCTGTAGAATCGAGGATCTGATGAATATTGGGAAGAGGGAAACTGTCCTTTGAAATATGTTTGTTCAGATCTGTAAAATTTGTACAAACGCGGAATTTTCCATTCTTCTTTGGGATAACGACAATGTTGGATATCCAATCCGGATACTTGGCTTCTCGAAGGAATCCCACTTTGATCAATTTTTCAATCTCGGTGTTAACTTCATCTCGAAGATGAGGTAAAAGTTGTCATTATTTTTGTTTGACCGCTATGGCGTTGATGTTGATGGCTAATTTGTGGCAAGCCATGGCTGGATTGACTCCGGGCATTTCTTCGAAAGACCATGCAAAAACATCTCGATTGAGTTGTAAGAACTGAATAAGAACATCTTTCTCATACTGAACCAGCTTGGTTCCAATGAACGTACCTCTGCTAGGTTCATCAATTTTGACATATTCCGTGGGTTCCTCTGTAGGTGATTGATCAATCAATTTTCTATAATTGCTATGAGGCCAATCTGTCTGAATTATCTAGGATGGCAGAAACAATATTTTCACAAGCTCAAGAGAGTTTTTGACTACCTCTGATCTCATAAATACCGTTGTCGTGTTTAAATCAGAGTGTTTGATGATAGGTAGAAATGATTGCTTCCATATTGTGTATCCAGCAGCGGCCCATAATCCTAAGATAACAAGACTTGGCATTGATGACGTTGAAAACGACGTCGATAGTGGCCGGTCCAGCGATAATAGGTAAGATAATCTTGCCTACTCGTTCCTCTCTAGAGCCATTGAACCCATTGATTTCTGTGTCGCTCTGAATGACTTGGTCGGCCAAACCCATTTGGTCGATCGTACTCTGAAAAAGAATTTAAGTACCGTTTCCAGTATCGGTCATCATTGTGTGCATGACAAACTGTTTGATCTTTAGCATTATGACTAACACATCATGATGTGGAAACTTGACATGGCTAGTATCGCAATCCTTGAAAGTGATTCTGAGTCGGCGATTGCTCGACTCGGGAAGAAGATTGGCCTCATTGTCTTGAGGAGTAAGATCACAGCATTCCGAGAGCCTCCGGCGCTTTGATCAGTTTGAATTGGTGATCTGGTTGATTTTGATCATGTTGCTGAGGTGCATATAGTAGAGATGCTTCTCCTCATCTCTGTCGTTGACCTGAACAACATCGAGTTGTTTCTTATCGTTGCCATCTTGGTATGACTTCAGGTCAACAATGTATTCAAGCATTTGTCCTTCCTTAAAAATGAGCTCGAGCAACCGCTATAGAGCATAGCAATTGACAAAAGAATGATGATTTACCTTATGGTAAAGGCAAAATGGCCAATTATCGATGGGATCCAGTGGTTGAGAGACGCGGTAGAGCGTGTCTTTCAACAGTAGTGGAAAATTATGGAGATTCGAACGTTCAGCTTTGGGAGGACGGGTTTGGTTTGCGGACCGCTTCTCTGAGGGTATCCAGTGTTTCCCTTGGTGTGTTTCAGATCCCCCTGTTCCTCCATAGGCTCGCTGGTTCTTTCTGCAGGTGGGGATTTGGTGGGGAGAACAGACTTAGTAGATTTTTGTCGCTCAGACATCATTTTCTCCAAGTCGACGTAACCGTTGACTTTGGTGACCATCTCTTCTAACGTCGCAGGCTTGTTAAGGAAGAGGCATTCTTTGGCCTTGTAATCAAACCAGAGAGCATTGGTGAAAGCAGTAACGACTATTTTTTGGTCGAGGTTATCCACCATTCTTGTGAGCTCTAGGAATTTTTTGAGAAGTCTTCAAGCTTTTCTCCATGTGATTGCTTAAGACCGATAAGATAATACAAGTTCTCCTCTTTATCTCTGCTGTGAGCATATGTCTTGATGAACTATTTTTGCAGCTGATCAAACGTGTAGATAGATTCCTTAGGAAGAGAATGGAACCATCAGAGTAGCTCCTCTTATAAACTTGGGGCAAACAGGCGGCAGAGGATGTGGTTGAGATTGGAGTACAACCCTAATGAATCGCGGTATTACTGAATATGCTCCTTCGGGTCAGTACCTTTGTACTTGTCAATCTTGGGTGTATGGAAACCTTTTGGTATTTCTATATCGAACATTTTTTTGGCAATCAGACTTCCTTGTAACTTTGTGGTATCGCCGGTAGTTCCCAAAACTTGTGCTTCGATCAACTCCATAATTCGTTGGTCCATGTGTTCTTTTGAGATGTACTAACGTGTTGGTTGAATCGCTGGACATGCTGGCAGGGAATGATGAGCTCCCGTTCCTTTACTTAATCGATCTCGTGCTAGAACTTGATGTAGAGGTCGTTGGTCTTCCTCCTGACAGATGGAAAGTGGGTGACCTCGAATGACTTCTGATTGAACTTGCCCCCCCCCCCAAATGGATGGAGGGCGGCGGTCCATGTGGTAGATTTCTGGAAATGGCTTTACTGACGACTCCCCGAGGTACCAACTTTTCCCTTGCTAAAATGCGGGAGGTCTCTGGAAGTTGATCGCGACCCCTGGCTAGAGGAGCCTGCTGAGTATTTTGTAGAGCCTCCAGTACAGTCTGTATCATCATCATCTGATCTTCGTGCCTTTCAAACGTTGTTAAACAAGTTTTTCGTTATGCATCGAGCTCTTTCTCTCGGAGCTCGCGATCCTTTGTCAATTAAAGTTCAAGTTTGGCGTGTTTGTCTGCCTCTGCGAAGAGATTCACCCGTAACATGGTGAGTTGCCCCGGATCCACAGAAATTTCGAGCTGAGTTCCTGCGGCCTACTGTCTGGAAGAAACCATAATTGAAAATTGTAATGAAAGACTGTTTTATGGTATCGTGGAAATGCAATCTTTCCCACAGATGGCGCCAAATGTAATGGCCAAATTCTGTAAGCTCGATATGATTAGGAATTAGCTATCATACCAATGAACCTGTATCAATGCTCTAATATAAAGTAAGAAACGAACACAGGTGTTTTTAGCGTGAAAAACTTCGGAACAGGTAAAACGCCACAACCTTGCATGGAATATTTTTGTAAAGGTATATTTATTGCTTGGAGTGGATTTCTTTATTACAAGTTATCTCTAGAATATATAAATGCTTTTGATCTCGTAAATAAGAAGTTTGTGTAATTTTTTTAGTCTCTATCTCTTCTGGAACTTTTCTTTTATATAGGCTTCTCTACAGCTCTTCATCGTACTAGAACACATTTTCTGAATAATGTGGTTAATAGCGGTTGACTGAATAACTGACGAGTTCGTGGGAGATAGGTGTCATTGACTGGATAACATTTTCTGGGTTTAGCTTGACCCACGTTCTTGAATAGTTCGTGGGGCTGGTTAGAATGTTTGACTGGAGTGTTAAGTGTTAAAAAATGCGTGAGCCTGAGATGGTGGTAAATCGAGCTTCATGAGTTCGATTATGAGTAAGATCGAGGGATAAGTCCCTATAGCTACGACTACAATTTGGCCCAACCAAAGCAATAATAGTAATTATGTAGTTTTACTAGGCGGATTATTAATGTCAAAAATCTCGGGTAGGGTATTTTTGATGTAAATGTCAATCCTGGATCCATGGTTAGGTATCTAAGGTTTGGTCAAATTAGGTTTTACTTTATCCGATGTGTAGGAAGAATTCTTCCAACTATGGTTAAGCTTGGTCAAATTTCTCCTACGAGTTTTCTTCGGATTTAGCCAAAATCTGGTGTTATAACCATTAAACTGGATTTTAGGGCAAACACGAAGAGAACTCGTGGGAGAAATTTAACCAAGCTTAACCATAGTTGAAAGAATTCTTCCTACACATTGGATTAAGTAAAACCAAATTTGACCAAACCATAGATGCCTAACCATAAATCTAGGATTGACATTTACATCGAAAATGTCCTACCCGGAATTTTTGACATGAATAATCCGTTGATGATCGCATAATTATGACATTTATAATATACCCAGACATGTATTTCAGCCGTCCATTATATTTAATTTTGGGTACTTATGCGTGTTATTTTGATTGTAGCTATTGGAGATGGATATTTGAAACCAAGCTCTTAAAGTCAAGTAAAAGTATCTTTAGCAGTTCATAGCAAAAAAGTCAAAGACACAATATATTTAGTCTAAAGATTGAAAAAATATATATACAAATATTCTTGGAGAATAAGATCAAAGAATATATTGCATCCAAGATCTTTGAAGATATTTTATATTAAAGATATATGCAAGAGTTTCCATGAAGAACGATCTCTACATCACTTAAGGGAATCATATGCAAGAATCTTAGGTGATTAGTTGTAATATTAAGATATATTATTGTAAAAGTATTCTTTAGAATTTAATGTATAGTTTTTAAATTGGGTTCCTTCTCCTGTAAAAGGAACCCTCCCCCATTGTAATCAGAGATCTCATATTGGAGCAAGTTTAGAAGAAATAAAGTCTTAATTTTATTTAATTGTCTTCTCTCTCTTATATTTTCTTTTGTAAATAGTTAGCTAGTTTATACAATGATCTTGGGAATGATATAATGTTAATCTCTTCTAGTTATGACTAGAATGAAGCCCTTACCCATGTAGCAATAGTTATGTTGTAGTTCTAGGATTAGTTCTCTTTTGGAATCATTAAAAATAACTATAATCTACTTCTAGGCTTAACCATAGCTAGTAAGTGAATTTAGACTATTAAGCCAAAATCCGGTGTTATAACCCTTAAACCGGATTTTAGGGCAAACCCTAGTAAAAGATTAACTCCTTGGTGTAAGAGCTAGTTTCCCCTCATACAAAACCTGGCCCCTGTACTTGGCGTCATCTATGTTATACCCACCCTACCCAAGTCCCCTTGTCTCTCTTTTCTTTCTCTTTCTACCCCTCACAGCCATCCTCAATGGCCCCTACCCTTTGATCCACCTTTTCTATCATCGGAAACTCCACCGACGGCATAGCCACCCAACTCTCACTCATCAGTTAAAAGTTTGCACAAGCCAAAGAGTGCCATTCCAATCAGCTAAGTCTAGAACGTGAAGATAGACGCAATGAGCTCAAGGCTGAACGGCAACACCGTTTGGATGATAACGAGTGCCAACATCGTGCCCTCGACATACAGTGCCAACATCGTGCCCTGATCGAGGTCGAACTCACCACTTTCCTTCGAGCAAATAAAGACATCTTTGCCTAGACATTCCATGAGATACCCAGTGTTGACCCCACTTTAGCCTGCCATCAACTTGACCTCATCCATCACTCTACCGTCGTGAAGCAAAAGAAGTATACTTTGGCCCCGCGGCTTCGAGAAGCTGTAAACCTTGAGGTCGACAAACTCTTTGTCGCTGGTTTCATTCGAGAAGTCAAGTACGCCGACTGGATCTCGAATATTATTGTTGTCCGCAAGAAGAATGGTAAGATCAGAATTTACATCGACTTCACAAAGCTCAACAAACACGCACCAAAGGATAGTTTTCCTCTTCCAATCATTTTAGCACTCCTGGACGCCACAGCTAGCTTCAGGCTACAATCAGGTACCCCTTCTCCCCGAGGACCAACTTAAAATTTTGTTTATTACTAAACAAGGTTTTTACTGCTTTAACGTCATGCCCTTCGGTCTTAAAAATGCAGGTGCCACTTAGCAACGTCTTGTTACCACCATGTTCAAACCTTTGCTTAGCAAGTCGATCGAAGTTTACATTGACGAAATGTTATGCAAAATCCTCCAAAAACATACCTACATACAAAACCTAACCAAAGTATTCTTAATACTTCGCTCTTATAACATGAAATTGAACCCCGACAAATGCCAATATGGCATTTTATCTGATAAATTCATGGGTCACCTCATCAGCAAACGAGGTATCGAGATTGACCCCACTTATATTCGCACTCTCATCGATATGCCTTCCCCTCAAACTAGGAAGGATGTCCAAAAGGTTGTTGGCAAGATAGCCGCCCTCAACCAATTTATTTTGAAATCTTCTGACCGTTGTGCTTGGATTTTTTCCCTCTTACGCGATCAAGGCATCCACAAGGCCAAAAAGAAGAACAACCCCAAAATCAATTGGACATCCAATTGTGGCCTTCTTCGAACTCAAAGCATGCATTGGTCAACCACCCATCATCAGTACCCCCATCGAAGGTTGTAGTGGTATGTTTAATAGAAGGAGAATCTTTGCCAATACTTATTCGTAAAGAGAATGCAATAAAGACTAGATAAACAAGATTGTACATAGAAAACTCAGTAAAAGCTGAGAAAAACTATGACCTTGAGGAGGAATTTGATGTAAAATCTTGTATCTTGCTAGTTATTATAGACTTTGGAGTGATAATAGAGTTAAGAAGTAATAATGGTAAAGTTTGCAGATTGTCAGTCCTTTTATTATCTATTTTTTGCCTGTATTTACAGTAGACATAGGCAGTTTACAAAAAGAATGAAATGGTCTCCTATTCCGGGAGTAGTGGGCGAACTTCGCGGATCTCTAACAGCTCTTTTATTGACCAGGCACAACAACTACTTTTGGTAGGTTGAGGACTTGTAGTAACTTCTCGAATGTAAGCCTTCGATCATGTATGGTTATCTTTGACTACGCTTTGCTGGCTTACTCTTATCGAATCTGGGAAATATGATACTACAATTTCCATATTCTCGACATAAGTATTTGTGGTTGTATCGGGAAGAAATTGGAAGTTTAAGAGGTTGCCGAATGTTTATGATGAGTCATTATTGTCATTTTTAAGGTCAAAGTGAATTGTATCTGGTCAAATCATTCCCGAGGAGCGATTAATATGGCACAATGAACCTGGCAGAGTAAAATTGTGTATAAATAGATAGTTTAAAGAGGGTATGATGGTAATGGTTTAGAAGGATGCTGCCCTAAGTATGGTCTAACGCGTTGTTTGAGGCTGAAGACGGTGAATAGCCTAAGGTAAAGCTCTGTCCCAAACTGGTTTTTTATAACCCGTCAGTTGATCGTGTCACGGCGTTGGGGTTGGAGAAAGGTAGAGTCAGAGAAGATGTGTATCTGTTGGAACCAATTGTGTCATCATGCAGTGTTAAAGGAAATGGAGTGCATCAGTTTGGAGAAGAAGGGATAACTGTTCGTGTTGATGATGAAGATTTGAAGCTTGGATGGGCGTCCAAGGATCTTACCAAACGTAGGAGGCTTCTTGCAATTTTTTGCTACCTTTATCTGTGGAAGCATCTCTTAGAAGTTTAGTGACTTGAGATTTATTGAGTTTCTTAGGATCCTGAAAGAGGCTTTAACGTCAAATTCTGGTTAAAGGAAAACATAGATTAATCAGTCGTGCAAATCGAATGTAAAGATAGTAGTGTAGTGATGTAATGTAATCAAAGGATAAAGTTTATCAAATATAATAAGTAGCAGTTTGTTTATCAAATAAAGATATTTACTTCAACTTCTTCTCTTTTTGTTTATGTTGTTATCAATTGTATATGCATAAATGTTTTTATTGTTGAAGGCATCTGTGAGTAAAATGAGTGTTATAATGATTAAACAACTTGAAGTATAGTTTGACGAGTAGGTCCAGGAATGGATTTCGAGGTTGATTGAGGTGACTGTTATGAATGTACAGTTTTGAGGTGAATTAAATTCTGGTTGTTGACTTTGACTGGAAGGGATTATAAATACCCTCTGTTATGTAAAGGAGAGTCATTCTGGTTTAAAGAGATGGTGAAGATGAGATCACAGGCATTTAAAAGCAAAGTATAAGGAAATATATGGTAAGTATATCAGACTTCTGTGGAATGTGGATATTTACTTAGAGGAGCTTGTGGAACCTGATTATGAAGGTATGAGCGAGGCAGAGGCTAAGGACGTTGAGGAGGATTTTATGTTTCAATGTTAATTGTAATATTGGACTCCTCCTGAGCGTGTGGCTTTTATATGGACACGCGCAAAGAAATTGGTGAAGATAGAAGATGACGTTGTAGCTAGGGGTTTGTAATTTGAATTTTTGAAAAATTTATGTAAAGGTCATTTTATTGTTGAAATAAAATGAAGATTTAAATTTTATGCGAGTATGTAGGTGTCGATGTTAGATTGTAGAATTTATTTTCATGTCGAATGAAGTTTGACTTGCGAAATGTTGGAATGATAGAATGACTACTACTATTTGATTGTGACTGAAATTAAAATCTCTTTTTTGCTAAATTTTTCCGAAATATAGGGGTTTGTATATTAAATAGAGGTTGGAGGTGGGGAAGATGACGTTAATCAACTATGGCAAGGTGTTACCCTATGGGTGAAATTTGGGAGTATAAGGAAAATGATGTGCAGTATCTCTGCGAAAAAATTAGGTGTGTATTATTGAGTACGAATGTTGCTAAAAAAAATCTTTGAGATATGGAAGGATTGGAACACGAATGTAGGGGCTTGTTGAGCTTGAGAAGGAGAAGGGTCAAGGACATCGAGAAAAGACGTGCGAGGCATTACGTCCAAGGAGGCGAACGGTTGCAAAGTGGTACAACGAACAGTCACGAGGGGTCTATAAATAGTTTGGAGCTAGGCGACTGTTCGTACTTTACAAACTCAAAAAAAAATCTCCAGTGCGAATTGCTCATTCTCGTCGTTGGATTTGTTAGCTTTAATTGGGAAGGAGGAGAATGTTGTGTTGATTGAAAGAGTAAAGCGGGCTAAAGAGAGAGATACAGAAGTAGCAAGGTTACAAGGTTAGTAACTGCGTTTGATTTACATTGTTCTTTGTTTGGTTCTTGTTTTCCAATGGTAGATGTAGATTGATATAGGTTAAATGTAGAAGGAAATGTATATCATGTGGAGGATGTGTTTGTAGATTTGAAATGGGGTTAGGGTTTGTGACAGATGCGATAAAGTTAGATTTAACGACTGTAAATGGTATGTTTTTTTATTGAAATGGAGTTGCAGTGGTTATTAAAGGGGATTGTAGGGGATGGTGGGCAGTAATTAGAGGTGACTGGTGGAGAGAAAACTGTTTGCGGGGCGGTAGAGATTGCGTGATACTAGGGATTTAGTTGGGTTGACGGCGAGAAAGCTGGGATTTCGTGCCAAAGTAGTTTTAGATATGGCCGGAATTATTGCCGGTAAAGGCGATATCCATCGTTTGAAAATTTGTTGCTTTGGCAGTAAACAGTCCAAGTTTCTTCGAGAACTTTTAATTTCTTGAAAGTTGAGAAAATAGACATTAAATAATTGCTTGATATTTTAATTTAGAATAAATTAAAATATATCGAGAACGGAACATAGCGCAGTAGTCGATGTATATGACTTGGGAAAGTCATATAAGTGTATCGAGAACTTCATCAAGTAAAGAAATTGTAATAATCATAGTAGTAGACAGTACGTTGAGAATGATATGCTAGAGAGTATTCTCGACAACATACGAAGATAAATATATGAACCTATGAAGATATATATGTATCAGATATGATAAATACTAACTGTGGAAAAAATATCGAATCTAATTTACAGGTTCTTTAAAATGGCTGAACCAACTCAAAATGATGAGAAAGATATATGCACAAATTTGGAAGAATATTGCCCTTGATGATTGATGTGAGGACCTGTGTATAATAGTTGGGGAGAAATATAGGGTAGGGTCGAGTAGTGCAGAGCTAGGTAGCGTGGAACAGTTTAGGGTGGCACCTAGTATTGTCAAACTTTCTAATGAAGAGACTACGAGACGGATGTGGATCACGATCCCCAAGCTAGTGATCAAGAAGGTAGTAGGGCTGGGGAAGAAGATGTCGAGGAGGGTGAGGAGGCATGTTATGGAGAGGGTCCAAAGACCAAAGAAATATTAAGTTTTAAAAAGAAGTACGGTATTCCAGCGGATATAAGGTTAGAGGAATATCAGTATGAAATGATCGACCAGGAAATACCTTTAAATGGGATTCTGGTACATCGAGAACAAATTAAGAAAGGGTTGAAACTTCCCCTTAGAACTGACCAAAAAAAGTTAATGAACTTTTTTAATGTGGTACCGGGGCAGTTCAATTCTAATGTGTATGATTTGTTTAGGGTATATGGGGCAATAAATGGTCGACATAAGGCCAAGGGGGAGGAGTTGATAACCGCTGATGATCAATATGTGTACTACACGCCCATGATGAACCCGTAGAAGTTAGGCTACCTGTACTTGGCGAGGTTTCTCGAAAGACCATTGTTTTATGATATGGTGTCAACTGGGGGGCGATACACTGATAAACGCTTACTTATCTCTAGGAATTATGAGTTCAATAAGAAAGACCTCGGGGAACCCTTAAAGAGAAAGACTTTTCACTTAGGTGTGTGGTTAGGTAATTGTAATTGTCGATGCTCAAATTGTTTGAATGGGATGTGTATTGTTTCTAACTATTTTTTGTTGTTTACAACTTTGAAAGAGGTCGACAGGAAGTTAGAAGTAAAAGAAGAGTTGTATAAGGTGAGGAAAGATTTCTTTGGTTAGATCGATAACCTAGTCATCAACCAAGATCGCGTGAGCACTATATTCCAAGAAGTTGGATTAAAGAGGTCGAGGGTTAAAGGTTTTAAAGTGCCTGTTATCGACGGAAAGATGTCGGCAAAGAATAAGAGGGTCGCAGAAGTTAGCTTGCCACTGAAAAATCCATCAGTGGCTGGGTACAACACTGATACAGAGATAGATGCCATATTTTAAGAATCTATGGGAAAGAATAAAAAGAAGAGGGTGGTAAGTTTTGATGTTCCTCCGCTGCATCCTCATAAAAGTACTACTCGATAGTCGGCAGCAGAGGGGGTGGCTGGTACCGTTAAACCAGCTGTTGTGGTGGATGGGGGTCCTCTACGGGGTGCGAGTAGTGTGCTCCTGAAGAAGAGCGTCGGTGATGAGACGTCGAAGAAGTTTTGAATACTGTTAGTTGGGATAGACAAGCTTAAGACGGAGCTAGAAGATTGTTTCGTTGGCATTGATAGTTTGAATACGTTTCCCAGTGAGGGTCAGAGAAATATGCCGAAGGTGAGAAATTTTAATGACTTGTTTCGATTAAAAAAATTGGTAGGTCACTCGAATACTCATTATATGACTTTGATGCAGATTAAGAAGTTGGTGACTAATGCCATAGATCGCATTGTGGGCAGTAGTGAGCCGGTAAATCAAATTTTTGCCTATAAAAATATAGAGAAAGATTTGATTGCGGAGAAAGCTAAGTTGAATACAACGTTGAATAGGTACAAGCTGGATGCAAAAAAGGTGAGGGAAGCTACACTTTGTGAAGTGAAGAAAGTGTCAGAGAAAGATAAAAAGGAGGTTTTGGCATTGCAGAAAAGCAACTTTGAAAAAGATGTAAGGGAGCAAGTTGCCGATGAACGGAAAGCAATGGATATAGAGCAGGGCAAACTTCCCGATGAGGTAAGGGCTCAGATGAATGTTGAGAAACTGAAAAGATGTAGGGAAGTGGGGGCATTTTGCAGGACAGTATGAGGAGTTGGTGGAAAGGAAAAAATTATATAAGGGGCTGGCAAAATCTGGTAGTGTTATTTTCGATGATAGCTCAGAAGACGAAGTACCTGAGACTCTGAAAGTTCGCGGTGAGACGGAAGTCACCGATGAGATGATGATAGAAGATGAAACTGCGCGCCTTGGGGAGGTAGCAGGTATGCAGGTACCCGAAGGAGCTCTAAATGTGAATGAAGTGATAACTTCTCCTGTAGTGTAAAACTTGCAGTATTAATATGGTAGAAGTATGTAAAAATGGTCAGTGGGACCAAAACAATTCTATTTGTGCGTGGAATGATGTGGTTTTTATTTGAAAATTGAAGTTTTGATTTTGCGTAAATAGAATGAGTCTTGTGTGATAAGAGTAAAGATGATTCATTGTCTGATGCAGATTGGTGAAGTCGTGATCGAGGTCAAGTAAAAATAGGAAAGATTTTGATTGTCTGATGCGTACTTGTCAAGTATGAATCAGGATCAATAATAGTAAAGATGTTTGATTATCTTATACATAATGGAAGTATGGATCAAGATTAATTCAAAATAGGAAAGATGATTGATTGTCTGATGCATACTTGTTAAGTATTGATCGAGATCAATTCATAATAGTAAAGATGGTTGATTTTCTGATGCATACTGGAAGTATGGATCGAGATCAATTCAAAATAGGAAAGATGATTGATTGTCTGATGCGTACTTGTTAAGTATGGATCGAGATCAATTCATAATAGTAAAGATGGTTGATTGTCTGATGCATACTGGAAGTATGGATTGAGATCAATTCAAAATAGGAAAGATGATTGATTATCTGATGCATGCTTGTTAAGTATGGATTAAGATCAATTCAAAATAGGAAAGAAGAGTAATTGTCTGATGCATACTTGTTAAGTATGGATTGAGATCAATTCATAATAGTAAAAATGATTGATTGTTAGATGCATACATGTCAAGTATGGATTGAGATCATTTCAAAAATAAAGATGATTGAATGTCTGAAACATACTTGTCAAGTATGAATCGAGATCATGTCAAAAGTAAAGAGGATATTGAAAGTAAAGATTATTTATTTGATTAGATGAAAAATGGTTACAGTGTTTATCTGTAAAATAGTTTCAGTTGAGCAGTGTTCCACGGATATTCGAGCTGGATTTTATCTTCACTCATTAGCCAGTAAGTGTCACTATCTATTTTATCGCTGGCAATATATGGCCCCTCCCAGTTTTTGAATAACTTTTATGAATTCTTAGGCCGAGTATTATCTTGAATCTGTCAAAGGACGTGATCTCCAATACCAAACTTCCTTTTTTGAACTTTTTTGTTGTAAGCCTTTTTTAATGTGTCATGGGAGAGTCCCAAATTTCTAATGGCTTTGTCTCGGGTTTCTTTGATCTAGTTGAGGTTGTAGAAGAGACCGAGTTCATTGTCTTCATCTGGGATTTTCCTTCGGGTACCTGGTAGATCAAGGTCTGAAGGTATGACTGCTTTAGTATCGAAGGCCATCATGAATGGAGTGCAGCCAGTTAAAACTTGAGGAGTGGTTCGGTAGACCCAGAGAACACTGAGTAGTTCATCGACCCATCTTCCTTTCTTGTCGTCGAGCCATTTTCGTAAACTTGATTTGATGCTTTTGATAATGGCTTCGGCTTGTCCGTTGCCTTGAGGATAGTATGATGTGGATGTTAACAGTTGGATTTTGTATTTATGGAGGAAAGCAAGTTCTTTTGTGCTGATGAATTGCTTGCCATTATTGGAGCATATCATTTGTGAGCAGCTGAACCTGGTGATTATGTGCTCCGAAAGGAACTTGATAACCTCATTCTCATTAGTATAGCATAGGGGAATGGCTTCAACCCATTTTGTGAAGTAATCAGTGGCGACTAGCACGAATCTTCGATTACCCGAGGCTAGATGGAAAGGCCCAATGATGTCGATTTCCCAGCGTCTGAATGGCTAGAGGGGATTGCTAACATGTAAGTCGAGGGTGGACTTTTAATGTCTTGGGCATGGATTTGGCATTTGTAACATTTATGGACAAAATCTTCACAGTCCTGTCTCATTTTTTGCCAGTATAGGCCTTGTGTGAATGCACGTTAGGCTAACGATCTTCCTGAAACATGTGCACCACAGATACCTTCGTGAAGTTCTCCGATTTTGATCTGAGCTTATTTGTGAGAGATGCATTTGATAAATGGCCCTCCTCCAGTGATACGGTATAAGACTTTGCCTTGAACTGTGAATCTTGGTCATTTGGCCAAAAGTGATCAGATTTCCTCTTTGATATCTGGGAGGATGTTGGAGATGAGGTAGGCATAAAATGGCTTTCTCCAGTCTTCAGGGTCTTCGTCTTAAGCAATGGTGATCTGTAGTGTTGACTGTATATCAAGACTGGAATGTTCAATAATTTTGATTTTTAAAGATCTTTTTTCACTATCTCCTAGCATGGCAGCTATGTAAGCTAATGCGTCGGCATGTCAATTTTCTTGTCGAGGTAAGTACAATATTGTTGCGTGTTTAAATTTGTGCATCTTTTCCGCGACCAGAGCTGCGTAATCAACCATTTTTTCCATAGTTTTGAATGTCTTATTGTAATAATTTGCCACGAGTAAAGAATTGATGTAGACTGCTAATTCTTCTGCTCTGAATGCGAGTACGAGATTGAGACCATGTAAGATTCCTTTATATTTTGTCTTATTATTGGTTGCATAGAAGTTTAGTTTTATAGCTTTCTCGATTCGATGATTGGAAGGTGTTACGAGGACGATGTCAATCCCTGATCCTTGTGGTCCGGCTGATCCGTCTATGAAATTTTAGACCATGCGTTTGGCTCTACTATGGAGTCATTTGTGAAGATTTCTTCAAGTTCTTCTCAATCGGGGTCTTCGACTGGAAAATCTACCAAAAATTTAGCCACTGCTTGTCCCTTGACTGATATTTGTGGTTCGAAGGAAATGTCATATTCGCCAAGGAAAATAGACCATTATTGTATTCTTCGAGATTTTTATTTTTTGGAGAGTACGAGTTTGAGGGGGTACTTGGTGATGATTTTGATGGGATGAGCATGAAAGTAAGGATGAAGTTTTTGAAAATTGTAGACCAGGGCGAGTAGCAGTCTTTCTGTTGTTGTGTATCTTTTTTCAGTAAGCATAAGTGTTTTACTGATAAAGTAGATTGGTTTTTCTACTCTGCCACCTTCTCAAATAAGGATGGAACTAATTGAGTCTTCAGTTATGGATAGTACATTGTAAGTGATTCGTTATCAACTGGAGTACTCATTATAGGAGAAAATAATTTCCTTTTGTTGTTTCTTTGAAAGAAGAGTGGGATTGCCACGAAGAAGGTGGTAAAGAAGTTTGCATCGATCAGATGACTTTGAGATGAATCGGTGAAGAGCTACAAAATTGTTTATAAATTTTTGAACATTTTTTAACGTTCGTGGAGATGACATTGTGATGATTGCTTTGATTTGCATTGGATCAATTTTAATCCCTCTTTTGCTGATGAGGAATCCTAGAAATTTACCAGATGCAACTCCAAATTGGCATTTTTCTGGGTTAAGCTTCATTTGGTATTTAAGAAGGATATCAAAGATTGTCTAGAGATTGCTAGAGTGATATTTGCGTTTCAAGCTTTTGTAGATCATATCGTCGATGTAGACTTCCATAATTTTGTCGAGATGATCTTTGAACATTTTAGTCACAAGTCTTTGGTACGAAGCGCCTGCATTCTTTAATCCAAAAGGCATTACTGTGTAATAGTAGAAACCTCTTTCGGTAATGAAGGTTGTTTTTTCCTGATTTTCATCGGTGAGTGGAACCTAGTTATAACTAGAGGCAACATCCATCATAGAAAGAATTTTGTGCCCTGCGACTGAGTCGAGAAGTTACAGAATTAGTGGTAGCAGAAAACTATCTTTGGGTGTAAATTTTTTGGGTTTTGTGAAGTCAAGACACACCCTGATTTTGCCATTTTTCTTCGGTACTGCTACGATATTAGAAGCCCATTTCCAATACTTAGCATCTCAAATAAATCCTACGCTAAGGAGTTTATCAATCTCTTCGTTCAGTGCATCGCAGAGGCGGGGAGCTAAATTCCTTCATTTCTGAATAATATATTTATTGTCTAGAAGGAGGTTAAATCGGTGGAATGCGATCGATAGATCAATACCATGCATTTCTCAGAATGTCCAGACAAAGACGTCGATGGCTCTTTTAAGTAGTTGGATCATGGCTTCTTTTTCGACGATCGACAGCTGATGGACACAAAAAAGACCCCTATTCCCCTATGACTTAATGTTTATTATTCTTAATTTTATTATTAAACATGACTTATAAAACCAATTTTTATATTTCAGGTCACATGGAGCTTATTTACCAAATATGTGCAAATACCGGGATGTATAGCTCAAAGGATGAACTGTTGGAGAAGGATGTAGAGTTATCAAACACAAGGGTCCCACATGGGGAGGTTATAATTTTGGAGGATAACTCTTGGAGGTTACAAATTTATGTACATTCATGGCATAGGTTATAAATCTAATATTAAATATAAGAACCCTCTCCTTCATCTATAAAATGAAAGGTGGTGAGCTCATAAGATCATCCAATTTTGAGATAATCATTCTTGTAGAGTGCAAGAGAGCATTATTGGAGTAAGTTGGTACAAGTCATGTAAGCATTTGGAGCATTTCATTTTGTAAGTCAATAAAATTACTCTTTTTTGTTGTTAGTTTATGTTTATTTCATTCTCATATCATTTAGGTTTTATAGTTGTTATAATGGCCAGCTAAGTCCTCACTAGGGGTGGGGATGGATCCGCCATAAGCGTATGATATCATGTAGTAGAATGTATTTTTCTCCAACACAATATGAGCATATTATCACAAATCCTAAAACTATATTGTTGGAGACATCCATTATCATCCTATGATCTCTTTAAGTAAAGATATAAGAAGAGTTTTGTGATTCTCAAATGATATAGTAAAATTGTATTAATATTGTATTTTTCTAAGGTATGATCCTAATTAGCATTTCATAGTTAACATAGCTTTCATGGAATGTGTTTTTAATATATACTTAGTTCATACAATATATTCTACTTGAGTTATAATTAATCATGGGATTACATCGGCAAAAGGTCGAAGTTTGCTATTTCAATTAAGTGGACAATTTAATATACGATATTATGTTGATATTGTATGTAAATGGTAGTGAAATCCGAAGCCCCTAGACCTTTATTCTTGATTAAAACCATATCATTGATTTTTACGGTCTTACAACCTTAAATTACTAAAACACAAGACCAAAACTAATTTTTAGTTCCGTTCGAAAGTGAACGACACTCTAATTTTTACCCATACTAAACACTGGATTTTGACCGTTATCAAAATGGCGCCGTTGCCGGTTTCGAGCGGTAATTAGAAAAAGTTTTTATTGTGTTTAATTTGTTTTTCGGTTTCACTTTTTAGAAGAACATAAATTTCGTTTATTACATTTTTATTTTACTTTTGCACTTTGAGGAATTTTTCTTTGTTTTGCGGTGATGACATTCTTTGTTTTACAGTGACTACCAAAGGAAGCTAAGGACCGACAAAAAACAAGATAGGGTTATCTTTTCTTCCTCTCTTTGAGTGACTTTTAGTAAGGCAAAATATTGTACTCTTGAGCGAAGAGTGTGTAATTAAAGCGAGGATAAAATTGTACTTTTTTTTCTTGCAGGGGCAATATTGGAACCCACATCCGGGGAGGACCTCTCTACAACGCCTACATGAGCCAGAGAGCCCGGGTGTGTCATCTCAACGGTTTCACCTGGGTAAACAACGAGCCCCTAAAAAGGTCGCCCCGCAGGTACTTTCTTCCACCGCACCCTCCTGCGAAGCGGTCAATTTTTGTTCATGTGCCTGATGTTTGTACACTTTTAAATTCTAAACTTTAGATAAAGGGCAAACAAAAAGTGGGATTTTATCACCCGTGTGTGGCACCGCATACTAAGACCCTGGGAGGTCACGACCCGGTTTAACATTTTACGGAACAGGACATTGACTTTAAAAGAAACCAAGATTAAGCCATAAAATATATAGATAGACAAAAAGGCTTATAGAGCTCGGACTGGGAGCATTAGGAACGCGCTCATTAAGACCCCTGATAGTGGCTACATTTGTCTGGAAGAAGTACGTTCCCTGGCATAACTAGTGTGGAAAGGTGATTCTAAGCGGTTTGCCCCACCTTCCAGCACAGGTGCTTCTAGGTGACTAGAACTGCATGCGAGTTATTGCTAATGCGAGTATACACAACTCAACGTGCGAACCGATCCATTGTCAGGAATAGGAACAACCGAATCCTGAGACCGGGTTCACAACTTGACCTTAATTAAGACCCATCTGAAAAGGTTGTTGTGTTTATTTTTTGTACACCTCATTGTTGTGTGATCATAATAGTGCGCACATCTATTAGTGTATGAAAGAATGGTTTCGAGGGCCTAAAAGTCGTCTTGAGAGGCTTAGAGAATCTGATTTGATAGATATTCTGATCCACTTTGAGGTAGGCGAGTCAACCCAACTGGAGATTCCAATCTCTATTAATACGAGAGACCGTACAATCCTTACTCGTAGGGAACTCTTCACTATTGAGGGTGAGTTAGAAACTTTTGATTTCCCTGTCTCTCCATTGAGACTTAATCCAAGTTCAATTTCCTCATTCACTCCATTTAGTGTTCCACCCCAATCACTTGAGATGGGAGATGCCAATGATAATGAGAATGGTCAGGGACCCACGCGAATTCATCTTAAGGATCACATGTTCCCAAAAATGATAAATCGTGCCTCGTGCATTGTTTTACCTCCTACAACTGGGCAATTTGAACTTAAAAATGCGCTCATCAATTCATTGCCAAAATTCTCAGGAGGAGAAGATGAGAACCCATACGCTCATGTTAGGGATTTTGATGACTTAATGTTCCTCCAAAAGTATAGGAATGAGAACGAAATGGAGGCCATGAAACTCGTGTTGTTTCCCTTTTTTTTTACTAGGGAAAGCTAAGAGATGGCTTCAAGCTCTACGGCCAAAATCAATCACGAGTTTTGAGATGCTTACTAAAGCCTTTTACAAGAATTTTTTCTCTTTTGAGAAAACTGAGACCCTTCGTAGGGCCATTCTTAGGATTATCCAACTTCATGGAGAAAGCTTAAAGGATTATCTTGAGAGATATAAGGGATTGATCCTACAGTGTCCTCATCACGGTATCGACTCCTGGGTCCTAACTAGAAATCTTTATGATGGATTAGATGCTGAAACCAAGAGAGCTGTAGAATCTTTTTGTTTAGGCAAATTTACTGATAAGGATGATGTAGAGGGTTTGGACTTCCTAGAAGAGATGGCTGAAAAATTGCAAACCTGGGGCACCATGAGAGAAAATGATATTCAAGAAAAGGGGGGTAATGCCTTCGGAGTTTGATCTAACTCCAATTCGGAAGCAACGCTGACGACCATCCTACGTAAGATAGAGTCCTTAAAAATAGGGAAAAACAAAATGTTCGTTAAAGCACCAATTTTTTATGCTGAGATTTAAATTTGTGCTGCGTGTGACGATGTTGGACATTATACTCAGGATTTCCCTTTGATTCATAAAATTAGAGAAACCAGGAAGGATCAGGTAAATATGTTTCATCAAAAACCTTCCTCTTTTCCTTATAACCAGTCACATCATCAAGGAAATTCTTCAGGGATGAATAATTCGAATAACTATTCTGGTAGACCGTATTACCAAGGGAGTAATTCAAATCAAAATCAAGGTGGTGTGTCATTTACTCCCAATCACCAACCTTTTCAGCAAAATACTCCTTAAGTTCCTCCTCAGAATAGGAAACCATCTTCGGATGATGGCATCCAAGCCCTATTGCAATCTAATAACCAGTTGATGCAACAATTCATGCAAATGAATCAACAATCCATGAATCGAATAGAAACATCAATTGCTTAATTGGCGTCTGGGTTAAGTACTAAAGACAAAGGTACGTTTCCAAGTCAAACCCAACCCAATCCGAAGGATCAAACCGAGAGTTTACACCGCGATCAGGTGAATACGGTGATTACACTTAGAAGTGGAAAGACTGTAGACAACAAAGTTAGGATGCATGAGGACAAATCACGTGAAAGTTGATCCCTTATTCGGTATATAAGCACCTAGGTCTAGAAGGACTAAAACCGACACATAGAACCTTGCAACTAGCTGATCGATCCATTAGAATTCCTAGGGGAGTTGTGATGGATGTACTTGTCCAGGTTGACGATTTTTTTTATCCTGTCGACTTTGTGGTCCTTGACACAAACCCGGTAGAAGACCCAAATAGTGAGATACCTGTAATCCTTGGCCGACCTTTCTTGGCCACTGCTAATGCATTAATCAATTGTCGAAGCGGAGCTATGAAGTTGACTTATGGGAATAAGACCATCGATCTGAATATCTTCAATGCAACTCATACTCTGTTTGAAAATGAACCCAATGAGTGTAACATGCTTAATACTGTTGTAAACAGTACATTTCATAGTTCCAATCCTAGGGACCCGTTAAAAGCTTGTCTTGCACATTTTGGAGATAATTTAGATGTTGATGACCTTATCAATGAGATCAATGCCTTGTTGGATTCTGTTCCTATTGTGGATAACAATGATAATGTTAAAATACTAAAAGTCAAGGATCCTGTTTCAGAAGCGGATGAAGTGCCCGTTAGGTTAGAACTTAAACCTCTCCCTGAAAATCTCAAATATGTCTACCTAGGTCCTAATGAGACTCTTCCTGCTATCATAGCATCCGACCTTGAACCTGAGAATGAAGAGAAATTAATGCGTGTATTAAAGGGAAACACAAAAGCTCTTGGATGGAACATTTCAGATATTAAGGGTATTAGTCCTTCTGTATGCATGCACAAGATAAAACTCGGGGATAATGCCAAAAAGTCCAGAGAAGGACAACGAAGGCTTAACCCGACTATGGTTGAGGTTGTGAGAAAAGAAATTTTGAAACTGCTTGACGCTGGGATCATTTATCCTATTTCTGACAGCCCATGGGTAAGCCCAATTCATGTTGTTCCTAAAAAGTCTAGAATCACTGTTGTGAAGAATGATCACAATGATCTTGTCCCCACTCGCATGACCACAGGGTGGCGAGTGTGTATAGATTATAGAAAACTCAATTCGATCACTCGAAAAGATCATTTTCCCTTACCATTCATGGATCAAATACTTGAACGTCTCGCCGGTCATGAATACTATTGTTTTCTTGATGGGTATTCTGGGTACAATCAAATACCCATCGCTCTTGAGGACCAAGAGAAAACCATGTTTACTTGTCCTTTTGGAACCTTGCCTATCTCCGCATGCCATTTGGGTTATGCAATGTTCCAGCAACATTTCAGCGATGTATGTTGAGCATTTTCTCTGACATGGCTGAGCGTTTCCTTGAGGATTTCATGGATGACTTCTCCCTCTTCAGAGATTCGTTTGACCAATGTCTCTACCACTTATCTATTGTTCTTGCAAGGTGTCAACAGAAAAATCTTGTTCAAAATTGGGAAAAATGTCACTTCATGGTGAAAAAGGCATAGTATTAGGACATGTCATATCAGCAAAGGGTATCGAAGTAGATAAAGCCAAGATCGATGTCATATCTAGTCTCCTACCCCCACCAACAGTCAAGGATGTTCGTTCATTCTTGGGGCATGCAGGATTTTATCGACGTTTTGTTCCAGAGTTTAGCAAAATTGCTCGACCCCTCAGCAATCTCCTCGCCAAGGACACCACCTTTTTATTCGATGATTCCTATCTTAAAGCTTTTGAGAATCTCCGAACACGTCTAACATCATAACCCATCATCCAACCTCCAAATTGGAATGAACCTTTCGAGTTGATGTGTGATGCATCTGACTATGCCATTGGTGCAGTTTTGGCACAACACATTGATAACCTTCCGCGTGCCATCTATTATGCCAGTAAAACTCTTAATGATGCGCAACTCAATTACACAAGCACAGAAAAAGAACTTCTAGCGATAGTCTTTGCTCTAGAAAAATTCCGTTCTTATCTCATAGATTCTAAAGTAATAGTCTATACGGATCATGCTGCTATCAAACACCTTCTTACCAAGAAGGACACCAAACAACGCTTAATCCGATGGAGTTTATTATTACTTCAGGAGTTTGATATTGAGATTCGGGATAAAAAAGGTGTCGAGAATGTGGTAGCTGACCACCTTTTTCGAATAGACAATGATTCTTTAGATAAGTCGTTACCTATTCGTGAGTGCTTTCCTGACGAGCAACTCATGTCCATTTGCTTTATATCTTCTCTACCATGGTTTGCAGACATAGCGAATTATCTTGCCACAGGGTACCTTCCTAGTTTTTGGACCAAGCCAAATAAGAATAAATTTCTTAGTGAGGCCCGACACTTCTTCTGGGATGACCCGTACCTATTCAAATATTGTTCTGATCAAATCATTAGGAGATGTATCCTAGATTATGAGCATACCAAAGTCATAGAATTTTGTCACTCCCAAGCTTGTGGTGGTCACTTCAGCCCCAAAAAGACCTCTGCAAAAATTTTACAGTGTGGATTTTATTGGCCTACCTTATTTCGTAATGCTCACGAATTTTGCAAGGCTTGTGATAGATGTCAGAGAATGGGAGCCTTGTCCCGTAGGAATATGATGCCACTAAACCCAATCTTGATCGTTGAACCATTTGATGTTTGGGGCATGGACTTTATGGGTACCTTCACCCCATCTTTTGGGTTCATGTACATCCTTTTAGCCATTGACTATGTGACTAAGTGGGTTGAAGCTATTCCTACCAGGACCAATGATAGTTCAGTTGTTATTAAATTTATTAAAGAGAATATTTTTTTCTCATTTTGGTATGCAGAGGGCAATAATTAGTGATGGGGGGGTCACATTATAACATTCGAATGTTTGCGAACTTAATGAAAAAATTTGGAGCAACACACAAGGTTGTTATACCGTACCATCCGCAGACTAGTGGGCAAGTGGAGGTTTCCAATCATGAAATCAAGAATATTCTTCAAAAAATGATAAGACCAAACCGTAAAGATTGGTCAACTCAACTAAACGATGTTCTTTGAGCTTATCGTACTGCTTTTAAGACACCTATTGGAATGTCCCCTGACCGGCTAGTCTATGGAAAGGTTTGTCACCTTTTAGTTGAATTAGAACGCCGAGCATATTGGGCAATAAAGGCCTTGAACTTTGACATTGGGAAAGCCGGTTTGCATTGCAAGCTTCAACTCAATGAGTTAGAAGAACTACAGAATGACGCATACCATTCAGCAAAGACTTACAAAAAGCGCATGAAAGCGTTTCATGACAAAAACATTTTGCGAAAATCATTTGAACCAAACCAAAAAGTCTTGTTGTACTCTTCTAGGTTACATTTATTTCCTGGCAAACTACGATCACGATGGACCGGGCCTCTCATTGTTAAAACGGTATATCCACATGGGGCGGCTGAGGTTGAAGAACCGAGTACTGGCAAAATATAAAAAGTGAACAAGCAAAGGCTTAAGCCTTATTATGAACATTTTAGCTTCACCAATGAAAATTTGAAGCTTCTGGACCCAGTTTATGAGGAGTGACATTCATATCATTTTCACCCAACTTTCACTGAGTTTGGGGGTTCCACATTTTGTCTGGCTGAAGACAATAAACTTAGCGCTATCTGGGAGGCAGCCCATCTTATATCAAGTACTATGTTCCAATTTTTTTCCCATCTTTTAAGGTATGTTTTTAAATATTGGGGACAATGCTTCTTTCTAGTTTGGGGGTGGGGAAAAATCGTTCACATTTTTTACTTTTCTAGAGAAAAGATAGGTCATTATGGTAAATTATGAGACTTTTTAGTAAGTTTCTGCAAGCTTATAAGTATTTGATATGGTCTAAATATATTTGGTCGTAAAAACCGTGAAGTTAAAATTTTCATCAAATACATGCTTAGAAAATTTTGGAACATTATCTTAAGCTAGATGTACTACCCTTTAATTAGAGAAAATTTCATGTTGACTAATATTTCTTAAAACAAATGCACTTCACGATAGTATTGCATTTATTACTTTTGCTAGAATTTTGAGCAATCAAAGGAATCTAGTATTTGAGGTAGGAATGATCCACTACAAGGGAAATAACTGCCTAAAGAATAAGTTCGATCCTGAAGTAATATAATAAGGATTTCTATAAGCCAAAATAGCTCTAAAAACTTTCACGATGCAAGGCATACTCACATGATTAGAACTGAAAGAGGAAGAATTATCACTTATCTCGAGTATAGTCATGAACTATATGAAAGGAGCAAGGAATAAAGTTTACTTGTGATAATCCAGAGCCTAGGTCACGAAGGGGCACCAAACCCCGGCAACTTAAGCCAACTGGCTCGGATTGTCGACCATCGACTCATATTATGGAGGCTTCACTAAGGAAACAAGTACCAAAATAAAAAGGCTTATAGTTATTCCCCAAAAATGAATAACAGGATTCGAATTGACTATGGCACTTGTCAAACTGATCGTTGGATTTGTTTCACGAAATACGAAATGACTGGATATTGACTCAAGAGCCTCTAAATAAAGTTATACGTGCAGTAACTATTTTTACAACACTTGAGGATATTAGAAAAATATGTGAAATCCCATTTTAAGTATTGGGTATCTCTTGTTTTGGATAATTCTCCAAGTTCTCTGATTATATATATGTGAAAGAATTAAATTTTAAGGGGTTTACCTTCTTAATGATTTTACCATTATCAGATATCAATAAGTTAATTGAAATGACCTAATGAGTATCTAAACTATTATAATGCCCTTATTGACTTTTGTGGGTATATTCACTGCAAACCCTCACGAGATAAAACTCGTCCTATATGGGTAACCTATAAGTTTAACGGCTTGTTGCATACGCTAAATGCAATTGTCTTAACCACGAAAGAGTTATGATTTTATTCTTTTCTTTGCTCGAGGACTAGCAAACTTTAAGTTTGGGGGTATTTGATGGACATATAACATGACCACTATTCCCCTATGACTTAATGTTTATTATTCTTAATTTTATTATTAAACATGACTTATAAAACCAATTTTTATATTTCAGGTCACATGGAGCTCATTTACCAAATATGTGCAAATACCGGGATGTATAGCTCAAAGGATGAACTGTTGGAGAAGGATGTAGAGTTGTCAAACACAAAGGTTCCACATGGGGAGGTTACAATTTTGGAGGATAACTCTTGGAGGCTATAAATTTATGTACATTCATGACATAGGTTATAAATCTAATATTAAATATAAGAACCCTTTCCTTCATCAATAAAAGGAGAGGTAGTGAGCTCATAAGATCATCCAATTTTGAGAGAATAATTCTTGTAGAGTGCAAGAGAGCATTATTGGAGTAAGTTGGTGCAAGTCCTGTAATCATTTGGAGCATTTCATTTTATAAGTCAATAAAATTCCTCATTTTGTTGTTAGTTTATGTTTATTTCATTCTCATATCATTTAGGTTTTATAGTTGTTATAATGGCCGGCTAAGTCCTCACTAGGGGTGAGGATGGATCCGCTATAAGCGTATGATATCATGTAGTAGAATGTATTTTTCTCCAACACAATATAAGCATATTATCACAAATTCCAAAACTATATTATTGGAGATATCCATTATCATCCTATGATCTCTTTAAGTAGAGATATAGGAAGAGTTTTGTGATTCTCAAATGATATAGTAAAATTGTATTAATATTATATTTTTCTAAGGTATGATCCTAATTAGCATTTTATAGTTAGCATAGCTTTCATGGAATCTGTTTTTAGTACATACTTAGTTCATACAATATATTCTACTTGAATTATAATTAATCATGGGATTACATCGACAAAAGGTCGAAGTTTGTTATTTCAGTTAAGTGAAGAATTTAATATACGATACTATGTTGATATTGTATGTAAATGGTGGTGAAATCCGAAGCCCCTAGACCTTTATTCTTGATTAAAACCATATCATGGATTTTTACGGTTTTACAACCTTAGATTACTAAAACACAAGACCAAAACTAATTTCTAGTTCCGTTCGAAAGTGAACGATACTCTAATTTTTACCCATACTAAACACCGAATTTTAACCGCTATCAACAGCTTGGAGTCGATGAAGGTTGCACGTCCCCGACCATCGAGTTTAACAGATTCGACCATCTCAGTGTCATGTTGTTCAAATATGGGCAATTCCTGTTGTTGTAGTTGCTATGCTCTGAGAAGTTTTGCTATATGAGGGTTGGTTGTGGTATTTTTGTGCATTTCGTGCAACTGCTTGGCTACCTTTGATGTTATAGATTTTGTGACCTGTTGGAAAACGTAATGTTAGATAATAGGTAGAAGGTACTGCTTTAATTGAATGTAACTAACTGCGTCC
Source organism: Kingdonia uniflora (assembly GCA_014058105.1). NCBI lineage: Eukaryota > Viridiplantae > Streptophyta > Magnoliopsida > Ranunculales > Circaeasteraceae > Kingdonia > Kingdonia uniflora. The sequence goes on along the minus strand of JACGCM010001830.1, from coordinate 756,148 downwards.
CAAAATTCCCAAATATTTGGACTCAGCATCGATGACATGGAATTTTACGAATGTAGTCTCCGATCCCGCCTGAACTGGCAGAGAAATCTCTCCTTTAGCTGATTCTTTCGAACCATCGAAGCCGGTGATCGTTGTTATCGAAGTTTTGACGGATTTTGCTAGGCCTAGGATTTCAGTTGCATTTCTGAATAGTACATCTGTCGTGCTTTCGGTATCGACAAGAAGCGTATGTAGGTAGTCCTGGCCGACTTTGAGCATAATGATGAGAGGGTCATCATGAGGGTACTTTATGTAGCTGTTGTCACAGTCCTCGAAGGTGATATGGTATGGGGAATTTCGACTTGCTTGAGCTGGGTAGAAGTTTTGTAAATTTATTCAAAGATGCCATTTTATAACAGGAAGTAATCTAATCGTCTTGTTTTCTCTTCTTCCCTTTTTCAATCTCGATCATATACAGGGGGCGAGCTTATCCCTAGACCTAATTTTGTTCAACGTCTTTGTTTTTGGCTTCATGTTCGAGAAACTTCTGAATGTCGAGGACATAATATTGATGCCTTCCAGCTAACAGTATGCGATGAAAGATTTGTATGAGAGAGTAGCAGTTGTTAGCTTCGTGGTTATACACATTGTGATACTGACAAAGAGGTTTGGTTGGGACATCCAGAATGGTTTGTAGTGCATGATAACACTCATCTCCCTATATCATTGGAAAGATACCGGAGATAGTTGTTATCATTGGTGGTAGAACCGGGACTGGTTAGTCGGGTCTACCGTCCCTCCTTCAACTGTTTCTACCACGTTGCTTGGGAGCTTTAGTAGTTGTTAATTTTTGGGGAGTGGTCAAAGTTATTTCTCGAGAATGGATGGTAGATGAGTTCTTCATCTTATCTTTCTTTAACTGCTCTAGTTCAATATAATTATTAACTACATCAATCATTTCAGTGACTGTTCTCGGTTTATGTAGTGTGAGCTCTTCCCGAACTTTAGAGTCAATGTGTAAGGCGGAGGTGAATGCGAGAACGACGATCTTGGGGTCTGAGTTCCAAATTTTTCTTGTTTCGTGTAAGAAACATTTGTAAAAGCTCGCCAATGTTTCTTTTGTACCCTGCTCGAAGAAGAACAAGGAATCGACAGTTATCTCCTATTTTTTAGTATGAGCATAATTGGCTTCAAAAAGACATTGTAATTGGCTGAATATGGTGATGGAGGCTTCTTGAATGGTATGGAACCATCGGAGTGGCTCATCATTTAGGCTCGTATTAAATAGCCTGTACAACATGTGGTCGAGCTTGAAATATAATCCAACGACGGCTTTGAAGTGTCAGACATGGGTAAGTGGGTCAGTCAGGCCTGCATACTGAATAAACTTCGTCATATGGATGTTTTCTGGGATGGGCATTACTTCTAGGTGAGGGGAGATAGTGTTTGTCTCAATTTTGTCAAGCGCGGATATTTGGCCTGGGATGTCAGAGTTTATGGCTTGGATCCTGTTGTTGAGGTCGTCCAAGGTGACGAACTGTGGTGGGAGAACTGGTAAAACTACAACCTGAGGAACAAAATCTCCCTGTCCTTCTGGTCCCATTCGATCCCTGATTAGACTTCTTTTAGGCGGGGGAATCTGACGACGCATACGTCGACTTCCTTGAGTTGTCGATGCTGAGGATGTTAAAACAAAATGTCGAGAAGCTCTATTTGGATTCCCAGATCTGGATCGATAAATTTGTAACTTGTCTTCTCTTGGTTGATCATCGCGTTAAATTATTCTTGACCTATGCTCACTTCGGGCGAGTGGTGGGGATGTCTGGTGGCCAGTATGTCGATCTTATATTCTCCTCAGTCTTTCCAATTCCTTTTGATGTGTTTGACTCTGTTGATCTAAAGCTTTCCTTCATTCGTCTATCTCTGTTTGAAGAGCTTGAACGTGGACATGCTGATCTTCCAGTCTTTGGGTTTTTTCCGCAACCATTTGGTTTTGAATCTCGAGTACTGCACCATGCAGATCGACACATCCTGGTATCAAATTAATTTCTTGATCTCTGATGGTACTGGAGTGGCTTCTCAAGTTCATGTTTGTCATCGGATTGTATTTAGATCAGTTACGATAAAAAAAGTGTGGCTTTTCCCATAGACAACGCTAATTGTAGTGGCGTATTTTCCGGAAGGAGAATCTTCTCCAATACTTATTCGTAAAGAGAATGCAATAAAGATTAGATAAACAAGATTTTACATGGAAAACTCAGTAAAAGCTGAGAAAAACTACGACCTTGAGGAGGATTTTGATGTAAAATCAAGTATCTTACTAGTTATTACAGACTTTGGAGTGATAGCAGGATTAAGAAGTAATAATGGTAAAGTTTGCGAATTGTTGGTCCTTTTATCATCTATTGTCTGCCTGTATTTATAGTAGACATAAGTAGTTTGCAAAAAGAAAGAAATAGTCTCTTATTCCGGGGGGAATGGACAAACTTCCCGGATCTCTAACAACTCTTTTCTTAACCAGGCACAACGACTACTTTTGGTAGGTCAAGGACTAGAAGTAACTTCTTGAATGCAGGCCTTCGATCATGTATGGTTGTCTTCGACTACACTTTGCTGGCTTACTCTTGTCGAATCTAGGGAATATGCTACTACAAAGGTGAAATGTTTTCTTTATACCTTGCCGTTACTGACACTTCTTTTAGCTTAGTCCATATTTGACTCAAATCCAATATCGAGAAACCTATGTACTTTATCAGCAAAACTTTGACACCTGCCGAGACTCGATATTCCAAACTTGAGCAGTTGCTCCTTACACTCGTTTATACTGCTCGAAAACTCAAACCATATTTTCAAACTTACCCTATACGTGTCATTATCAGCTACCCCATCGAGAGATCCTCAGTAAGAAAGATAAATCTAGGCGGGTACAACAATGGTCCATTTATCTTGGTCAACATGACATCACTTTCGAGAAACAGATATCTCAAAAAGGCCAAGCAGTCATTAATTTCCTTGTCGACTTCCCTGTCGAAGATATCGACTGGGAGAAACATGAAGATGATCTACCCGAAGACCAGCCCGAATAGAATGACCCTTGGAACCTTAACACGGGTGGGCGCCTCTTTACAGATGGATCCACTGGACCTAACGGTTCAGGGATCAGTATTGTTCTAGTTACCCCCTCCAATGACATAATTGAAAAGGCTGTAAAGTTAAACTTTGAATATTCTAATAATGATGCCGAGAATGAAGCCTTAATACATGGCCTCGATCTTGCCCTTGAACTTGGTGTTCCCAAACTTGTAGTATTTACCAATTCCCAACTTATTCAGAGACAGTACACTGATGAAAATTAGGCAAACAGTCGCATGGCTGAGTATGTTGCCCTTGTTCACTAGCGCATGGATCGTTTTCCTGAAAAACCTTCCATTACACATTACTCTCGAGGCAAAAATAGACATGTCGATGCCCTCGCCTACATAGCAGCCATGTTGCCAGTCTGAATCTCGAACACTCCATATCGAAGTACTCGAACGCCCAAGTATTGACCAGATGGTAGTCAATACCATCAGTACTGGTGGCGAGAGTCTCGATCCTGATGATTGACAAACACCCTTTCTTACTTATTTCAATAGTTCTACCCTCCTAGATGATCCCAAAACCAAACGTTCGTTACTGGAAAACTGCCGCAGATACACCATTCTCAAAGGAGAATTGCACCACAAATTACCGAACGGCGTACACCTCAGATGTATCTCCCAAAACGAAGCCACTACAAACTTACCAAACTCCACAAAGGTACCTGCAGTGCTTACACTGCTAGTTGATCAATGGCTCTTTGAGCCGTAACACAAAGTTTATTCTGGCCCAGTATGAAGAAACAAGCTAAAGAATATACGAAACACTGTAACAAATGCCAACGTCATGTCCATGACATTCGAAGCCCTTCACAAGACTTCCATTGTAACCAAGTTACTTGGCCCTTTAAACGATGGGCGATTAATCTAATGGGCCCTTTTCCTAAAGCTTCGGGTAGACGGGAACATCTCCTAGTGGCCATAGATTACTTTACTAAATAGGTCGAAGCCATGCCTTTGTGTCGAACCAGAGAAGAAGAAGTCATCAAGTTCTTATGGGAAAATATCATCACAACTTTTGGCTACCCTCACATGATTCGGTGCTATAACGGTCCACAGTTTGTAGGGAGCAAAGTCCATAATTTCCTCAATAAGTACAACATCATCCTCTCCCCTTCCACACCTTATTACCCTCAGGGGAATGGCTAAGTCGAAGCAATTAATAAAACTATAGTCGATGGTTTCAAGAAGTGTGTCGATGAAAAGAAAGGTCGATGGGTTCAAGAATTACAGCATGTACTCTAGGCCTATCGCACCACACCATGAAAGGCGACGGACTGCACTCCTTTCCTCCTGGCTTATGGTACCGAAACTGTGCTGCCTACCCAGTTCAAAGTACCAACACGTGATCCTGACCTCCTGACAAAAATAATGAGTTCGAACTTGGATGCAATATGCTATGGATTGACAAAACCAGAGACCGAGTCATTGCAAACCTCGGTTGCTACCACCTCTCTCTCCAAAAGTCTTAGAAAAAAGAGTTCGACCACGCAGTTTCAATATTGGAGATTTGGTACTTCGACGAGTCACACCCTCTTCGAAGCCTTGAAATGCCAGCAAGCTAGCCGAGTCCTGGGAAGGACCTTATGTCGTGTACGACAAAACTGACAAAGGATCATATTATCTAATGACAGAAGCGGAGGAGGCTCTACCTAACCCATAGAACACAATACAGTTAGTCTTATACAACAGGCCGCGACTACCACCGTGTTTAACTGATATAAATACAGTATAATCAATGAACATATTTTTTATCCTCTGAACTTCATGTCTCATCTTCCAGTGGATTTCTTGGTCTAATCTAAGTATCACATCAACTCTTCGACCCGACTGATACTATGGGGCGACCTCGAAGTTTTTCAAGTTTCCAATTCGAGCAAACCCGAGGGGCATGAATGACCGATAGACCGAACCCTTGGGAATGCATTGGGGGCGACCACATAATGCTTCGTTCAGGCTCAGGCCTTCAAAGTCCAGTGAATTTCATGGTCTAATCCAAGTATCATGTCAAACCTTCGACCCGACTGATACTTGGGGGCGACCTTGAAGTTTTTTAAGTTTCCAATTCGAGCAAACCCGAGGGGCATGAATGGTCGATAGACCAAACCCTCGGGAATTCATTGGGGGTGACCACATAATGTTTCGTTCAGGCTCAGGCCTTTGAAGTCCAGTAAATTTCTTGGTCTAATCTAAGTATCAAGTCAACCCTTCGACCCGACTGATACTTGGGGGCGACCTTGAAGTTTTTCAAGTTTCCAATTCGAGCAAACCCGAGGGGCATGAATGGTCGACAGACCAGACCCTCGGGAATGCATTGGGGGCGACCACATAATGCTTCGTTCAGGCTCAATCCCACGAATAGACCCGGAGGTGACCTTCGAGGTTCAGTACACTTCTCGACTAGATCAAATTTAAGTATCATGTCAACCCTTCGACTTGACTGATACTCAGGGACGACCTCGAAGCTCTTCAAGGTTCCAGCTCGAACCCTGATACAAGCTTTTATACTTCTAATTACACACACAGATACAAGCATACATATATACCAGCAATTCAAGTTCGATACACACAAGCAATTTAAATCAACTACATTCAAACAAGCAGCTCAAGTTCAAATACGTTACACATTGTTCGAGTACTACCCATCAAGTACATTCAATTCAAATGCCACATCAATCAAATTTAAACATCACAACAAGATAAGAGGTGATAGTTTATTGCAGTAAACAGATAACACAGACATACCTTCTACCAGTACTCCACTCATACAGGAGTTGCCGCACTAACTCCTCCTTGAGATTCTTCAATAGCAACACCTCCAGTACCCTCGACAGCAGGGTTCAGTCCCAGAACATCCGCTACCCCATCAACTACAGTACCACTCATAATATTTCCAGCACCAGCAACATCCCCTTCAACTACAGAATTAGCAATACTACCCCCAACAACTGTCACTACAAGGTCCACTTCCATCCCTTCTTTCTAAGCAATATCCTCGACAGCAGGCCCTTCGGTCGTAGGAAAGCGCTCAAAAGTCTCAGGATTATACCCCAAACTATCTATGAAGTTCTTTAAAGACATGGTCATGTCACACTCTTCATCGTATTGCACCTAGAAAGTTGTTATATGTGCCTCCAATTCCACCTCTTTTTCATCCAGCTTCGACTCCAACATTTTTTAAATTTGATCACTATTGGCAACTGCAACCTCGAGTTCCCTCGCACCCTCAGCTTTAATCTATAACTTCTCTCGCTTTAACACATTAACCTCGGTCTCAAGCGATATCATGGTCCCCCGAGCGAGCTCCAGACTGTCTCTCACCTGTTTCAGTTGTTTACTTATTACCATCTGGGCTTTGGAAAAAGCTTGGGCCCAAGCATGCACCTGCTAGAATACTCGACCCATCAGAAGTTCTCGAAGCATAGTTATTTTTTTCATAATTTCATAAAATAGTTACCTGATACAAAGCCATATTCATATGCTTCCCAACCTCATCTGGGCCATTTCCACAAAGGGTCGCCATCGACGCTTGAGCCTGCTCCTCCAGTTTGGCTTCGCGTCGTACCTCGTCTGCATAATCCACGTCATCAGCCACCTGCTCACGAGACCTCTTACGCAGAATAGTCTTCGTCTGTTGTACTGTCGAGGCTTCAGAAATAGCATTGCCCTTGTCCTTGCTAGCCTGTCTCAACACCTCGAGAACAGCCTCGGGCACACTCGATTGTACGGTCCCCGACCCTCCTCGTTGTTTCCTCGGTATATAGTTCAACTTTCGAGTCAACCTTCCCTTCTCCATCTCTTTGACCCCTGTCGAAGAACCTTCTTCTCTTCTCTTCTTCGTTGGTCTAGCACCAACCACTACAATAATAAAGGGTATTAGCCACTAAAAAAATTGTGGCAAAAAGGCTTTTGCCACTATTTTACCGTGGCTAGGGTCATAGGTGCAGAAGGGGTTTCTAAAGCTTTGGCACTATTTTTACCGTGGCAAAAAGTTATTTTTTGCCACAAAAAAATCTATGGCAAAAGCCTACTTTAGCCACTACAACATCCGTGGCAAAAGCCTGCTTCACCACTACATAATCCGTGGCAAAAGCCTACTTTCTCCACTACAAAATCCGTGGCAAAAGCCTACTTTCACCACTACATAATCTGTGGCAAAAGCCTGTTTTCCCCACTACAAAATCCGTGACAAAAACATATAATAAATAATAATAATAAAATTTATTTCAAAAAAAAAATTTATTTCAAAAATATATAAAAAAGGCTGCAGAAGTAAACTTGATGCAAAAAATTATTTCAAAAAAAAATAAAAAATTATAAGCATGTTTTTATGTAATAGAAACATGATACACAAAATAAACTTAAGGTTGCAGAAGTAACTTTAAAATCTATATTATAGTCAGACAATGGCTAAAACAAAAAGGAACATAATAAAAAAATGTGTGGCGGAGAAGGTTCAAACATGAAGTACCAGCTGAAGGACGGAAAACATTCCCAGCCTCTTTTGTCTCTTTTGTGGCTTCCCCAAAGGATGGAAAACGTTCCACTCATTGAATCTGCAAGTTGACAGATGCAAAAATAAGAGTTAGAACTAAGCAAAACTAGTTCTTAGAATAAACACAACATGGATAGCTAATAAGCAGAATATGGATATCCAATAAATTCTTAGATACAATAAACATTATCTAGTATGCTCATAACTAAATATAATAAAATTGAAAAAAGTTGGGTTATGCCTGCCTATACCATAGCATCGAAGGAAAATAAAAACTACAGGTGTAAGAAGAGATCAAAGTTGAATATAACGGTTAACTAGGATGACAAATGCAGTATAACCATAAAACTTTAATTAAGAAGGGCAGGGGAAATCTAAAAAACATACGCTTAGGAAGAGAAATAGTCTAAAATAAGCACGTAGAATATTAACATGTATTTATATATATGGTGATATAAGCATAAGAGAACACTACCTTCAAGCCGTTCTTTTCAGACACCACCTTCAATTGGGAAATCGTATTAGCTTGTAAGAGTGATCCAAGTCGAATCTCGATTTCATCAAGGCTCATCTCTGATGGCTGATTTTTTTTACCAAGCACTCGGTTATACAGGCATATCAACACCTTAAACAATATCCCACAAATAAAAATTGGTCAATCACTCACCTCAACATTTTCATGTTCAACTGACCCCGAAGCCTTTGACTGCCCACCTCCCTCTTCTTTCCTGCTAGCACCCGATTTAGCTAAACCGCTTTTCTTGTTAATCGGATAAAAACAGTAGATTGAACATAAAAAATGGTAATAAAAAGATAGCGAATCTCCAGTCATCAAATGAAGAGAGGAGAAAGGGTATGAAGAAAGAAAGTGGTTATTCAAATTCCTCACACGCATTAGACAAAAGATTCCCCGAGTTTTGACTAAAATTCTAATATTACCAGTACTCTTAAGGGAAATTCTTGTCAAAATGTGTGGGGTAGTCTAAAACAACCCAAATTATTATGTATAGTAAGAATTGCCTAAATGAATTTAGTCATTATGGTAACATACAAGAGATCCAGATGCTTGTACTAGTTTCTTCCCACTGAGCATGCTTGCTGCAGATTTTCTAGGAAAAGAACTTTCTGTAGTCTGCAAAGGTCAATCAAAAAGGAAAAGAAGAGACATTTTTTTAGGTTCACTCAACATTAATATTTAAAAGTAGATTTGTCAAAGGGAAATTCAAAAATCAACGTGAGCACACGAGGAATAGGTTCTCATCATTGTTCCGATAATAAGTATGTTGAGTGTACAGTTTACAAGTGATAAATAACGAACGGTTGATCGAGCACATGCTAACTAGAAAGATTTGGCAATATGTTATGTATTTTATTTCTTTCTTATGCGCATCATCCCCTATAAGGTACACTAGTCAATGTAACATTGTAACTTTTATTCCAAGCATAGGTGATCTACAATTACCTTCGCAATTGCTGCCAAAATAGAAAAGGATGCATCCCTCACTTCCGTAGTTCCGTCATTAAGACACTACAAAACACCACACTTCATTATAACAGTAGAAATAATACTTCATACTTCACTCTAGTTAACCCTTCATTATAACAGTATTATGTTATTCTGTTACCAATTCCAATACCATCCAGGAGAACTAAAAAGATAACTTGCCTTCAATAACATTCAGGTGAGTTAAGCACCCGACCTTATGGATTGGTTGAAGTGTTTGGATAAGTGTCTCTGAACAAGTTGGCCTCTTTTCTTTTATCTTTTCCTATTTAAGAACAAAGAATAGAAAGTCAATCAGGTAATCCAGTAAGAAAGGCAAGGAAAAAAGGGCAATCAATCAGGTCCTTCCCTAAGCGTAACGAGGGCAAGACTAGCTACTTTCTATAAGGTAAGGTGCAACCTTTTCTGTCCATGTCCATCTAAGAGCCTAATAGGGGCATGAATGTACACCCTCTTATTTTAGTTGTGCAATTTCTTCTTAAAATCAAAGAGCAGTGGATTCTATTACTGGGAATTATGGGCATCCAAACTATGAACACCTTCTTCATTACCCAGCTCAGTTGTTGTTGCTGCTTGGGCACTTGATTGAATTTCCTTTCTGATCTTTACTTTGAAAAAGAAAGAACTGGGAGTTGGCGCCTACATAACTGGTTGCTTGCTTACCAAGCCATCCTGGCTTTTCGCTCCACTCCTTATAGTCGAGTGCTTCTGCGGGTATTGAGAAGGAGTGGAAGTTGCAATCATAAGCTGAGCACATCCTTTTCTCTTGAGAATTGTTAACCATATAGTTGGAGTTGCTTTTGATGATGTCAATCCAACCAATCCAATTACAGTTGCTAGCTCTAATTGAATTCCTTGTTTAGTTTAGCTTTTGTGTAAATGAGTCCTCCATTATTAAGGGTCAAGGGGGAAAGTACTAAAAGTCTGGAGGTAACTAAATTATCCTGGCAGTGAGGAGGGACTTTCATAAGGCAGTGTATAAGACTAAGAAGGATATATTCCTTTTAAGAGCTTGAAGTTTTAAGATTACTCTTCCTACCCTGTCTAAGGTGTGTAGGATTTCTCCCATAGTTCTTGTTCACCTGATAGTCTACTCGTCTCAGTAGTTGTTCTATGAGAGCCATATAAGTAGTGATAAGCTGCAAATTAAAAGATTCAACTAAAATAAGCCCGGTCTTCACAAATAAAAAAGACAATATAAGGAACAATGAGAACACAGAACTACAATCAATAGGAGAAACAAAGTACCGTGCATAATTTGAGCGTTATCAAAATGTTATTTGTGCCGATAATAGATATTAGTAATCAATAGTTGTGTCTCGAGAAGATATATCAACTGGAGCTCTTTACAAGAACTAGGGCAAGAGAAAGATCCATTGTGAAAACAAGAATTGGGACGGCAAGCCTTTCTGAAGGTTAGCTCTAGCTCACCAAGACAACATGACCGATATCATTGAGAATCCAAGTTATTTGTACTCCCTATTTGGGTTAAGCCTACATGTCCTACTCTTTGTATCAGCAAAGCCGAAGCAGGCCTACATAATTTCCTATTCTTGTTTTCATCAAGCTTGTGTTCTATATAGTAGCCTTCTTATTCACTTATTTCAATACTACAATTGTCTATGCAAAGTTGTTATATTATGATATATAGATGTACCTAGAAGTTGCTCCACAGTTCTGCCTGTTGTACTTTGTAATAAAAGGATAGTTCATGTTGTGACATTTTTCACACTTCCAACTACCTTCAGGCATCTTTTGTTCTGCAAAACAAGAAAGGTGTATAATTACTGATAACAGATACAGCCCAACTTGGTAGATAAGTCTAAGTACGATAACTTACTAGCTAGAATTTTTGTCACATTTTGAAACCTGTAGCAATAATAAAGACAAAATATTTGTACATAACCACTTATAAAGATCGTAGATTGGCAATAGTTTACATCTAAGCAAATAAATGTGAGGTTATAGACAACTAATTAGTTAATACGTAAGGAATGAGTTTGTATAAGAACAAAGGCATGAGCATAAACCTGAGATCAAGGCTTAGAGGATTACACTTTCTCATATTACAAACAATTCTAAACAAAAAGATGGCATTTCCACATTTAGGGCAGTCCCCGTTCGTTATCTCGTGTTCCTTCTAGATAAGTTGTTGATAAAGAACAGTATACTTAGCATGCAATAAAAGAGAAGCTGAACCTGCATCATTTTTGTGGAGATTTTGTACAAGAAACACGGCCGGCCTTGCACCCTACAAAAAATATTTGTGAATGTAAGAGAAAATGAATAAGTAGTCCTACAGAGGAAACTATTATACAATATAGCAAGGCATGACACATAGGCTAAACCATCCCATATCTATCCATTATGGGGGGTATACTGTACATTCCACCAAATTAAGTTAAACTACATCAGATTAACCTAGGAGATCGCAAAGAAAAAGATGTGGGAATTAAAGTTAAACCACATTGGATAGTCTAATTAGTTAGCAATTATAAAATGCGAAAGCAAATTATTTAATGAGAAAGCAAATTATTTAATATTCACAGCTTCTCCAAAGATTCCGCCGCAACTTCATGTACAACGGTTGTTTCAACACTTGTAAAGATAAATGTACAAAAAGTTAATTAACATAAACCAACTAGACATCTGAATTGCCAAAACAACCTTAATACACAACTCAAAATTATAGTAAAATAGCCTTAAAAATGAATAACCCATTCATTCCCCCCATATTGTCATAACAATGAGCATGTACAAACTCTTACAAACATCTATGGTTATAGATGCTTACATAGAATAACTCAATTTAACTTCAAATCATCAAAAGAATTCAGTAATAAGGAATAAAGTTTCTATAGAGTATCTTACCCCCTTTAAAAAACATGGTGAGGTTAAAAAGCCCGTACAAGATAGAGTATCTATAAACGAAGAAAATGCTGAGTAAACATATAAAAACTAGAAACCTAAGAAATAAGTAATTCACTCACCATGTCCAAAGGCTTTTCATAAATTTTCGATAAACTTAGTTGCAAGTTGTACTGAGCTTGTACCATTAAACACGAGCATAGATGTTCTTTAAGCTTGCAAATAGATAAATAACATTAATTAATTGGGAATAAAATCTATTGTTGGGAAATCAATGGTCTTACACTTGAAATAGTTAGTAATTATTTTAAGCCAAAAACTGAAGAAACAATAGAAAGGATGTGCTCTTACATTGTCAAGGACAGCCCTGGTAATACTAGCTTCCTTATTATCTCGGCCTACCAACTAGCTGCTAGCAATAATGGCAACACCCATTTAGTTTTATTTAGAATAAGATTTGACGTCAAGGCATAATGTAATTTGAAGATTCCATTAATATGTACCTTTGCGTGGTTACCTCCACAGACTACTAAGACAAAGAGATATATCCCCACTTCTACAAAAATTAAATTTCAGCCATGTTAAAGTAGAACATATAGTTAAAAAGAAATATCTTAGGTCCATCCGCATTGCAGTAAACATTAAACATTAAACATTAAACATTACCTGTAACGTCAATTATATGGAGACATAATGATACAAGGAAGCTTGACTCTGCAGTAAACATTAAAATATTAAACATTACTTGTAACATGTGAAATACGTGGCCTTTTTTATGGATCACAATGGTGGATCTTCATATGTTTTCCCTACAGAGCCTATCGTCTCAAACAGTTCTGGGGAGGCTTTGTTCACCCGGGTTGGTTTATTTGTCGACAATTCCTTCAATTTTCAAGAAGCTCTAAACTGTATTTCTAAGGCTGCGGGAGCTTTACTGTTATGGTTTGCAAATGGATCAAATTCACATAGGTAAAAACTTGGAAAAAGTCCATCACGTTCACAGATTAATCATTTCATCTCTTGCAGTCATAATTTGTTGGGATTACACTTGGGTTTTACAAAATCAAGTGTATAGTCTTCACCCCCGGTAATCTTTTATATGAATGCACGATCAATGCTGAGGAAGTTATGGAAGGAAGTTGAGTAACTTCAATCATTTTTGGTGGTGCCATTAGCTGCTGCCTTTTCTCCACCATTTGTCAATCTATTTGCGAAGGTACTAGCTGTCCCTCTCAAGAACACTGATGTACAATATGTTCAACCGCGCTTTGCTTATGAGCATCGAGGATCTGCTGGTCTTTCTTTTCCTGAAATAAGTTGGACAAGACAAGCAACAGAGTCATCAACAGGCATTACATTCCCAGAAGTTTTGGACAACATTTCCAATGAATAAAATAACCCCAGTTTTGCTTCTAAAGTCCTTGTTGGAACTGGTTTCAGAAGTATGAAAGTTATTAAATTTAAATCTCTTAGCGTCTACGCATTTGGCTTATACGTTCGCCCTGATTCCATCGGTGAGAAACTGGGCCCTAAATATGCTTCTGTTCCGGTCAATGAGTTGAACAACCGACCAGACTTTTATGAGGATCTTCTCAGGGAGGATATTCATATGACTGTTAGACTTGTAGTAAATTGCAACGGGCTGAAAATCAACACTGTACGCGATGCTTTTGAGAAATCTTTTCGAGCTCGATTATTAAAGATGAATCCAAACACCAATTATTACTGCTTGAGAACGTTCGGCTCATACTTTGCTCAAGATATTTCATGACCTGTGGGTACATCAATATATTTTTGGCAAACAGCTGATGGAAAACTAATTATTGAAATTAACGAAAAACAGATTGGAGTAGCTCATAGCAAGGAATTGTGCAAGGCTTTCTTTGACATGAACATTGGGGATGGTCCAGTATCAGTGCAGGCAAAGGAAGAGATTGCTAGGACGTTAATGGTATCATGAGAAGATGCTAAAATTAGCTCATTACCCAGTCGTTCTTTCTACCACTTTTTTGGGGGAAGGAAAAGAAAGAAGTAGAGAAAGTACAAAGAGTAATGGTTCATTGCAAGGAAAGGATAACACTGTTATCCCTATTACAAGAGAACATTTGGAGAATATAGATGGAAACGTAGAACGTTGATTATACGGTGTTGTGAAAAATCAATGAATAATACATATTTCATATATAGTTTGTTATTTAGTGCAAAAAACAAAAAAAAACAAAAAATAGTTGTGTTTTAGGCATATATATTTAGGATACTCTCATTTCTAGATAAGAATTTTGCTAATCCTGCACTTAACATAATTAAAAGAGATTAATCATTTAAGAGCAATAGGTGAAATGGATAACCTGTCCAAAACTTTGATTTCCAGCCAAGAGTTTAGATTCTCTGCTTGATGATGTTGTAATGCCACATCAAAGTAAACCTACAAATGCAATATTAAAAACGAAACAAAAACGAAACTTGCACATGGTAAGTAAGATGTTATATTCTGATAGAGATGTACCTTGAAGTTCTTCCATTTTTAGCAGCTGGACCTTTTCCCCCATTGAGTTCTAGTACTTGAATCCATCAGCTGTTTGACAAATCAGGGTGAAAAGAAGACATAAACAAATCAGATTTAGAAAGTTCTTTTTTTCCCATTAATCAAGAAGAATGTCTTAGGGATGAGACGACTAAATATAATAGTTCAACCAGTAGAAACGAATCATAAACTCACTCATTTCAGTTGTCACCATTGTACTTTTATCGCTAACTAAAGGAGAGGATGATCTCAGGCAAGCTTTTGAAGATGTTTACAATGAGATAATTGCTAGCAACCAAGTAAATATTAGGTCTCACAAATTTCCAGTTGATAAGAATTCCCTGAGCAAACAGCACAATTCACAACCATCAGAAGTAACCGCGAAGAACCCATCTGGCTTGCTAGTTATGAAATCCCTAATTGCCACCACATACAAAAATGTGTAAAAGGCCTCGGCGAGGAAAAAGTCTGCAAAAGTTTTGCAATTTTAGCATCTGAATAATCATATTTTTGACCAATCTATCTTACAAGTACAAACAAAGAACGAGATCCTACCGCTATTTTAGCTCGAAAAACTAGACTGCGTAACAATAAATGATTTGAAACAAAGAGTAGAAACTAAAAGCAAGTAAAAACTACGAATTAAAGGAGATTTAATGACTATGAAACCTGGAGGAGTTGCAATTTCCACCCACGATGAGTTCTTGAAATTTTTGAAACCCTAACCGCACCCTCTTTGTAATTCTTCTCCATATTTGCTTGTACCAACTTGAAATCGCCATTGTTAAACACTTCGATCTCATCTTGATTTCTACATTATTCCACCAATTTAGAACAATTCCATTCGAAACCCAAGTAAGTGAGAGAATTGGGAATCGAAGATTGGCAGATCTTAAGAGATAAATTGGAAAATCGAAGTTTGGGAATCATAGAGTTAAAGGTGAAGTTTAGGAATCATAGAGTTAAAAGGTGAAGTTTGGAAATCATGGAGATAATCGTTACTACAAGGGAAAATGAATTTTAGTTTCTCCGAGGGTTTTTCTTTAGAGTGTTGTTCTTATCAATCAGTGTTTTTTGTATTATTATAAGTTTTAGCCACTACTTTAGACTAGTAGCCACTGTGGCACTTTGTCACCGAGAAAACCGTGGCAAAACATTAAAGTCAACCGTGGCTAGTACCCATTTTTCTTGTAGTGAACAGGTACATTTCAAAGCAACGTATCTATCTTCTTCCACCTCTTCCTCATAATACCCAACTTTGCAAATACCCAGTTTGCCCACTCCTCGTCATGGTCGATCAATTCATTAATATACCTCTTCAGATTCGTCAATGTTTTACTACTGGGTTTTGCAAAATAATGAAAAACAAGTTTAACAACCTATTTGATCAACATAATAAACAATCTTCGACTGTCAACTTGCTTGGATTATACACCCTGTGTTGCAGCTTGTACACCTCTTTCTCTTCTGCATTCTCATAATTACCCCTTACCACCACTAAATCTTTATCCCACCCACGCCCCATCGAACACTGATCGAATAGCCATGGCTTGTCTGCATGACATTGAATGTAATAAGTATCCGCCTTTTATTAGCTTTCCTCGAGTAGAACGACACAATATCAAACTACTCGATCAAACCCCTCTTCTCACATTTCAACGCTACATTTATCCCCTCGACCACCCTCATCATCTCATAAAAATTGTCATTCATCTGGCAGGGAGCAACATCCCAGTAATTTAATACCTGCTTCACCAGCTTTCGAAGAGGCAGTTGCATACCATTTTTGAATCTAACCTCGAAAAGCTATTATACCAACCTACGGGGAATCCCAGGAACTAGCATACACCTACCTTTGACAACTCATGTTTTGCCATGAATCGATCAAATTTTGCCCTTTCCTGGGCCGAGATCGGTCCCGACGGTGTCCCCGCATTGTTCAAATCATCCCCATCGTCACTCTACTCCACTTCCCCTTCCTCCCCCTCATCACTCAAAGGCTCGACATTACCTTTGTTCCCCCTTCACTCCCCCTCCTCAACCTCCTCTTCGTCACTCTCCCCGACTACCCGAGTCCAACGACGACTCCTAGTTAAAGGCCCAACCTCTGGCATGACCACTGCTAATGGGGCAGTTGTTGCAATTTCTAACACTCTTTCCACGCTGCTCTCACCCCCTTGACCTCGACCAGATACACTGGGTTCGTTTACTTTGTCCTCCTCGTCTATCATCCTCACCCTCGAAGCTTGACGGGCACGCATTATACTCTACAGAAGAAGAGGTACGCAATTAGATCGATATATTCGACTATCACGTTTTGATATAATATTTTATTCTACCCTCTCTAACTCGCCCAACCCATAATCGAATGTTTGGCTACAACCTCGGTCGCCACCTCACTATCCCCAATTTACCACTAGGTCGTACCTCCAGCCACATGGGTTACCCCCTTCCTCGGTCAGGCCATTACCTACAAAAGCCCTAATATCACCTACCCTACAAGAAAAACAATATACAAATATAGAAGAAGAAACGATAGAGCAGAATTACAAATCACCTATTTGTGAAGGAAATCAGAAGACATAAATGTTCGAATGGTTAAGATCTCTCAGCAATAACGAAGTGTCTTTCTCTCTTCTCCAACAAGATCTACCGCAATAATGGAGTATGTGTTTCCTCTATTCCTCCTCAGTTTTCTCTATATTTAAGTGATTGGGAACAGTAAATTTCTCCTTCACCTCTTTAAATACCACCTCACAAAAATAAAACCACCTCGATTTCCCCACTCACCATCATTACCACTCCTCTACTCCCCCTCATTTTTTGGCTCAGACGTGTATTAACAATTTTACCCTCACTTCTTCTCACATGCATATCACACGTTCACATCAAATAATTTTTTAACCCTCTCAAACCTTCTGGCACCCTGTCCAAAGCTGTCAACTCAATCCTATGTGTCACTTCCACCTTTTTTCCTATAGCCCAAGGAAACATCATGATGACCTGCAGGGCACTCTGCCCTAGAAACAGTACCGTTTTTGACATGACAGCTATTGCGGCTGTCAGGTCTTATAGTCGAAGCACATATGCCTTCGACAACAAAAATTTCCAAGCCCTCCCATGATTTCGCTTGCGAACTATAGTCTACATTCTACTTCGTCCCATCATCCATACAAATTCAGTACTCGAACCTTCGGTCAGTATTTTTCGATTAACGGATACATTGACTTAACTCAAGTTTCTTACCATTCTTAATCGTGTTCGTTACTTACGTTAGAAGTTTGATAATCATTATCGCGCCTACATTATCATCGTCTACCAACCCTAACACAATCCTATTTTTCTACTTCAGCAAACATGTTCTTCATTTCGAAACAACAAACCCATCGGGCATACAAAAAAAACACAAAACAAATAACAAAACACAATGCAAAGACAGAAACTGCAACAGCTCACCACCACCATCATCATAACTTGTCAGAGAACCCCCCTATTTGCATATGGAGTAGTTCTTGCAGAGCCCTGCCTCCTTATCTTTGTCTTGGTCCTCAGCATCCACCTGGTCCTCGGCTATGCTCTTCAGAAAGAAGTACCGATTGCTGGCACTCGGGTTTATCCATTACAGAACCGTCCACCAATACGCGTACGACATCTTACAAATTAGTTCCTCTGGCTCTAGCTTGACCAAATCCGACATCTCCCAGTCCAGACCATGGTCGTCGAAGAACTTTTCCTTCAACGCAGCCGTCTTCTGCTCTATACGGCGTTCACGTGCTTCTATCCCTTTCTGGTACCTTGTGTTCGGTGTGGTTTCCATGGTTTCGATTACTAGGAGAGAAAGATTAAGGTAGTTTGAAACTCCCCTCACACCCCCTATTTATGCTTGAATTAAGATTCATTTAATCCCCTTTTCATCACCACTCGCATTAATTACCATCCTTAATTACTTTTTTTGGAACTGCTCATATTTAATAATCAACTTTTTAATTTCCCATGCCTAGCCAATTTTCTCAGTACGCGCCATCTACACCAATTTTTAAGTCCCCTGCTGAGAGGGGGTGAATGTAGTAGCCTACTCGCAGCCTTCCAGCACTAGTAGAATACTCGAAGGCTATATCGAAGCCTACCTAGAGACTCGAAGCCCAACAGGACAGTAACTAAGTCCACGAAGCCTTCCGAGACTAATCGAACACTCGAAGAAATCATTGAAGCTAACTGCCTTAGTCGAAGATAGATGAGCAACGCCAGAACTAAACATCAGTGTCATAAATACTTTAACCATAGATGTACATGGCCGAAGACAGACATGTCTGACAGTCAGCTCGCCAGACAGAATAGTAAAACAAGCCGCTCGACAGCTACAGTACTAGAACCAAGAACTACAGTGTCATAACGAACAACTATGGTGTCAGAACCAGCAGCTACAGTATCATAACCGACTCCGGGTACAAGTCAGTTGTCCCTAAAGGGTATACATGTAACTTGACCTACCATAGTGACTCGTCCCTTTCTATATCCTATAAATATGAGGGAGGATGCACTATGAAAGGGGTTAGAAAATCTCTCCCGTTAAGCCTTACAAGATTACCTTTGATATATATCATTTCTCCTTAAAATTCTCACTTGAGGTCATGGATTAACCCATTCTAGGCCTCCACGCAAGTGTATTGTCTTAGTAGTATCTCTTATTATTCTCATTTATATGCTTACAAACCCATAGTCAAAGATTAACCTCTTAGTGTAAGAGTCGGTTTCCCCTCATATAAAACTTGGCCCCTACAGTTGCAAGGCTTATGAAAATTTAGAAATTTACAATGAACGAACAAAAGCTTTTCATGATAAGTCGATTGTTCACAAAACTTTTGGACCTAATCAGAAAGTACTACTCTACAATTCATGGCCACGTTTATTCCCTATGAAATTACATTCTCGTTGGTACGGCCCTTTCGTAGTTAAAACTGTTTATCCTCATAGAGCCATGGAGGTAGAAAATCCTAAAGCCGGTACTACTTTCAAGGTTAACGGACAACATTTAATACCGTATTTAGAATTTTATACTTTCGATGAAGAGACAACTATTCTAGTTGACCCATATTATCAAAATTGGTCTCGTGTACCCATTATATGCCTTATTTCTATATTTAAGTTTGGGGGTACATTCATCTGGCTGAAGATGATAAAACTTAGCACTTCTAGGAGGCAACCCAAGGCACATTCAGGTGAGGAGTTCCAATTTTTATTTTTTATTCCATGTATTTAATTTTATTCTCAAACATTAAGGACAATGTTTTATTTAAGTTTGGCGATAGAAAAACTACTTTTTATATACTTTTTGATGAAAAGTAAAATAATAACTCATTGGCACTTTATGATATATTTTTGACAAATTTCTAACACTCATGTTAATTTTATTTACGCAAAATAATGTATTGATTGGAAAGCCCAAAAAACTTTGATATTTTACCAAGTGTACACTAGAGTATTTATTTATTGCGTTCTTAAACTCGATGTACTACCTTGTGATTAGCAAAAAACTCAAATTGTTCTTGGTATATTTTCAAAACTTGTACTTTACTATAGTTATACACTACCAATATCTTCAATAGAATTTTTGACCAGAATGTGGAAAATTCAGCATTTATATTATGAATAATTCACTCAAAGAGAGACAACTGCCTAAGAATAAGTTCATTCCTGATAGTATAAAAGAAAAAACCAAACTTGCTCTAAAACTTTTACGCTGCAAGGCATACTTGCTTGATTAAGAACTAAAAGAGGAAAAATTATCACCAATCTCGAGTATGACCATAAAATATGTGAAAGGAGCATAAAAAGTATTATTTATGAGAATTTTGGGTCTATGTCAAGAAGGGTCACCAAACCCTGGCAGCCTTAGCTAACTGGCAGGGATTGTCGACCGAAACTCCTTATTATGGAGGCTTCACTAAAAAACCATGCATAAAAAGAAAGAAAAGCTTGTAAAACAAATACCAGAAAAAGGAATTGACTAAGGCACTTGTCGAACTAACCGATAAATTTATTCCAATAAGTACTAGACTACCAAACAAAAACTCAACTATTTTATACAATGTATTGTGTTGTAACACTATCTTCACTACACTAAAATATAGCTAAGATAAATATTTGAATTTTTTTCTAAGCATGAAGTAGTGTTTCAAACTCTTGGGAAATACTGAGTTTTAAGAAAAATTTTGTCATAATATTTTATTGTCATAACAAAGTAAGGATAAGTTGACAGGAAATAAGTTATTTATAATCTAGAATTACCAAAGTCTCATTATCAATTTTTGTAGGTATAGTCACTATAAACCCTCATGAGAAAACACTCGTCCACCAGGAAAACCTGAGGGTTTAACGGCTTGTTGCATACGCTAAATACAATCGCGTGACCTGCAAAAATAGTTTTTATTTACTTTTGCTCAAGGACTAGACAAATATATATTTGGGAGTATTTGATAGACACGTAATATTTACGTATACAACTTCTAAATTTATATCTACCTAGTCATTTATTAAATAAATGAGATATTAATAGTATTTTTGCTTGTATTTACAAAAATCGGACGCATGATAAACAAATCATACATTTTCTGGTTTTCAACAAAGAACAAGAGTGATACACTCAAACAAAGATTCTCATTTGAAGTTGTCAACCAAATGCCCATTGAAAACTATTAAAGAGAATTTAACGTAGAGATTATTCTCATGAGTTGAAATATTTATGCATGGTCTAAGGCATTGTTTAAGGGATTTTACATTAATGCTGATATTTTCTAACCCTCTTATACTCTATAAATGGGAGGAGAATCCCACCCATATGAGACATGTTGGAGAGTGTAAATCAAAGGTACAAAGAAATAATGTTTATTTATTCTCTTTTCTTGTCTTCTTACTATTATAGTAGTAATTGTAATATGGCAATGATCAATGGGATGAGTAGCTAAACCTTTTAGCCAAGGCTAGAGGAAGCTTCACCCAATATAGCCTTAGTTGCATAATAGTGTATTTTAGTTAAAGTAATCATTTTCTTTTCTTTCCGGTTTAATGCATATTTTTTCTTCTTACGAGTAAGTAAAGGAATTGTAAAAACCATCTTGTTTGACCATTACAAGATGGTTTGGAACATGGAGAAAATAACATAAACCATCCTTATCAACCGGACCATGGTTGAGTTATGTGGCTTATGAATAATTCCCAATGTCAAATTTTCTTATCTTGTGATGTATTGCATATACCCGATAGAAGATATGCGATATGTGAATTCGTAACATACTGTTACTTCGATATACTATCTCACGGTTACAATGGGTGGAGTGGAATCAATATCTTGGTTCTCACTCAGCTTCGTATCAACTCATATACTTTCTAGTAATGTATTCTTGTCTTCTCTTTATTTGAAACCAACAAAACAAACTCTATTCTATTAAATAAAACTAGTAGCTCAAGAATAATTTGCAATTACAAGTCCCTTGGGATACGACCCCGCTACTACTTGTACTCAACAGTACACCTTGTATTTGTGGGTCTTTAAGACGTCGGTTTTATAATCGAACACGAAGCCTCAATATTTTTTTCACAATTATGTCAAACACAAACAAGTTACATAAACTAATTTACATTGTGGAGTATGGAAATTAAATTGGGGCATAACACAAATGATACTTCTTTTGAACATAAATGATAACATTTTCATGCACAAATGTCAATTATTTTAGGAATAGATGAGAAAAAAATTAGCAAAATTTATAGCTATATTTGGTATAAAGAAAGAGGATAGAGCATGAGGGGTTGAGAAAAGTAAAGATAAACGGATGAGGTGAAACATGAATGTACAAAACTAGGTTACAAAACATTATTCCCATAAATTATCAAAATGTAATACTCTAAAGTTTAATTATCAAAACATTATTCCCATAAATTATTCCCATAATTTAGTAACAATATCATTAGCATCATCAAAAAATTATCGTTTTAAGATCCTTTGGAAAGAGCACATAATTATCAAAATGTAATACTCTGAAGTTTAATTTTTGACATATTATTTCCAGCTTTGTCGTTGTCTCTATAATCATGGATGACTTTACAAGATGTCAAGATGTAAAACACTTACGATGATAATTTTTTCGCGAAAAAATAATAGTTGTATTGGGCAAAACAAATTGCATGGATTACTTTACGTTGAACAATCACTATTGACAATCGAACGTGCTTAATCGTCCACTCAGAGGATCTCATACGGCCATCTCATAGATGTAATGATCAACTCAAATGGATAAAATTCATGCCAACAACCGCCCGTCGTCCCGATCCCAAAGCATTATTGTTGATTTTTGGAAACTTTGAGTTGGTGGCTCAAAATTTTAGGATAATAAAAGATGAAGTAGTACCTGCTAAGTCCCCTAGGGGGTGTCACGTGCGGTCACCTCGTCCTTCAACTTGCTACTTGCGCTCTACTTGGATATTTTCAGGTGCATCGACTTTAGGAAGAAAAAAACACCTTAATTTTCGAAGATCTTTAAGAAAGAAACAAAATATATCCTAATTTTCGGGGATGTCTTGATGTCTCTTTAGCATGGCATGAAATTTTTTAATGAGCGGGTTGGAACTGGGCATGATGTACCTCGTCAATTACCTCATTATAGTGGAGAACAATTTTCTAAGGACGATTGTCTCTCCCTCTACACGTTTTTCACTGGGCCTTTTCATCCGCGCACCCCCTAATGTCTTTTGTGCAAGGTGTAGATTTTTTTGCTCATGCACCCCGGATTGAAAATGTTTTACTTACAATGTCGTTGTTGGACATCATCTTCCTTTTGGCATCCCTATTCGTAGTAGATGTCGAATGGAGAGTCTCCTAGCAACATTTGTGTTGGCGTGTGAGTGGTGTTTGATTTGTTTGCATTGGCGGGCTCCTTGGTTTTGTGCAGCGAACCACTTACACCCGATATCTTCAATTTTGTTCTGGAGTCCACGATGCTTCTCCAAGAATCTGGTGGCTACTTGAATCGTAATACTAGTCGTGGTCAAATATTGATGAAAGTTTGTTTTTGGAGAATAACCAACCCTCAACATAATGGTTGCAACTTGCAATGACACTAAATATAATATATCGAGGTCAAATAATGCAATTGTTATAGCATCTCCAGCAGGGTTTGGGTTAGGTTTGTCAACTCAAACCCAAACCCAAACTATTTGCCTCCCAGCAACTCTGTTTTGGGTTTGAGTTTGTCAGCTGGCACTGTCAGAACTCAATCGAGTTTGAGGAGCTCAAACTAAAAAAAAATAGTTTGGCAGTGTTCCTTTTACCGCGCGGTGTTTTTTTTACCGCTCGGATTTTCCAAGCGGTAAAAGGAACACCTCCAAACTCAATTATTTTTCCTAAGCACTCCTTAGCTACCTCGTCTCACCCAAACCCAATTGTAGAGCATAGAGGAGAACATCTACGCTCTCCCCAAATGGCAAACTCTGGTACCAGCAGTAATAACTCTACACCGTCAACCCCATCCTCTCAGAACCCATCTTCAACACCATTCTCTCAACACCCATCATCACAATTCACTCCATACCTCTATTACAACCAATCTCAATTCTAACCTTAATTTAAATCATAAACCCCACCTCAATTTACCATATCGAAGGGGATACCTTCGGAGGATAATATCAAAAATTATTTACACTCTCTCAACCGAAACCTTAGGCATTTGCCAGCACTATCAACCCTATCCGCTCACTCAACCTCAAGGTTTTTAACCTCCAAATTACTTTTAAAACTACTTATTCTATGGTGAATCTACTCAGTACAGTCAAAGTGATGCAAATGCGTCAATACCTGTTGAAGCGGTGGCGCCTGAGAAAGATAAAGGAAAAGTAAGAAAGAAAAAAATACCCGTAAAATAAAGACAAAGCATACAAGTGCCAGAAGATGTTGAG
This sequence comes from Kingdonia uniflora, assembly GCA_014058105.1. Taxonomy (NCBI): domain Eukaryota; kingdom Viridiplantae; phylum Streptophyta; class Magnoliopsida; order Ranunculales; family Circaeasteraceae; genus Kingdonia; species Kingdonia uniflora. The sequence continues at coordinate 731,690 of JACGCM010001830.1, read as the reverse complement.
TTTTTGGAGGAGACGGATGATGTTAGACTGCATTGGACGGATGCAGACTTTACGTGTCTCGCAAGGGCGTGGGTAATAGCTTATATCCAAACAGTGAGTCGCACAAAGGGTTTAACTTTCTATCAAAAGGTTAACATTATTTTTAGCAGAGACTCTGAGTTCCCCACACAATGATCAAGTGAGTCGACCAAAGCTCAGTGGTATCCCCCTAATGCACAATATGTGGCGTACAAGGGGATAGTTGCTTAAGAACGATTTAAGAATGACAGCGGGAAAACCGAAGAAGATCGAGTACGTTCTAATTTCTTTTAACTTAATTGTCGTTTATTTCTCTTGGATATTCACGTTATTTATTTGTATTTGGTAATTTTGTGAATTATAAGAAAATGATGCACACAAGATCTATTAAGGCTTGAATGGCGGCAATGACTTCAAACACCGGGAAGCGTATAAGATTTTGGCGCGAGAACCGCGATAGGCTAACCTAAGGGATGATGAGTTAAACCATGCGGGGAATGTACCAAAAAATGTAACCAGGAGAACATCGGACAATTCTTTTCAAGGGAACTTGGTCGGATCAAATAATTTATCGGATGACCCTGATGGCCCACCTACACCTCAATCCGTAGGCCAAAATTATGAATTAAATGGTTCGTTGTATGAGGGTGGAAGCAGGTCCTTCGGCTAAAAATACTTTAGAAAAAACCTTATAACACAAAAGGCCTTGGATGGTATTATTACATCGGGTAGCAATATCCAAACAATGTTGGATGAACTACGGTTGAAGAAGAGGTAAGCGAAAGAAGAAAAAGAGAAAAGAAGAGCAGAAGCAAATCAACAATGGCAAGCCAAAATGGATTTCAAACAAGCAGGGGAAGATCTCAAAATCATAGAGAAAAGACCTGAGTAATCTTTCTGGACAATAATTGTCCTACTATCTACAAAGGCAAACTGAGGTCATAGAATGTTTGGCCAAGAAAAGCGGACCGGGTACTTAAAGTGGTGATGAAATATAATTTAACTTTACTGTATATAGAAGTTTTCTTTCCAAGAATGTAGTTTACTTTCCAATAATGTAATAGTTTGAATAATATACTTTGCTATTAAAGAATGAAATCTTGTTTTTGAAATGTTTATTTCTGAGAATATTGTGCTAAAACAAATACAAGATTAATACAATATCAAAAACTTTTTTAATAAACTTGTACGACAAGAAGCATTAAATTACATCAAGAATACTCAGATAATACAAGAAATAGAGTACTAGGTTTGAAGATTTCCCTTCACGGCCCACAAATGCTCGATTAGATCATCCTTTAGGTCAAAGTATAGTTCTCGACTTCGAATGCGGTTCATTTTCGATATAAAAGATTCTATTATTCCGCGTTCGCGTACAATATTGAACCGTTTGCCTTCGATAGTTAAGAGATCAGCCGGATTGTAGCCTAAGTATGATGGGAATGAACCTCGTTCCTCTTCGACGATCATATTGTGCATTATCACACACGTATTCATGATATTGTTCAAAACCTCGGGTTTCCACAATTTAATCAGATTTTTTGCAATATTGAACTGAGATTGTAAAATCCTAAATGCTCATTTTACGTTTTTTTGGTAACTTTCTTGTTGTTGAGCAAAGTAATGATCTTGTGTAACGACTGTATCAAATATACGTATAAACATGTGTCTACTCATACAAAAATATTGCCGAAATTTTTCTAGCTCATTTGTGCACCCTGGCTTGAAGTAGTCTCGTATAATACTGTAATACCCCAATGAGTGATCTCGCTTCTTTCTCTTATCCTTACAGCCCATGACACTCCTGCCGTGACTCGAAGTTGTATCGTGTACTACTAGGTTTGTTGCATTTTGGTACAGAATGCAAATTGCAGCCGCATAATCAAACATAAGATCGTCAGAGGAGGACGACGATTAAACAAATTTATTATAACATTTTGTTCATTGGAGCATTTTTTCAAACACTTTATTTATGGAAATTACAAATTCACAATTAAACAAAAAGTTATCGTGAGTTCTTTGCCAGTGTAATAGATATGTTTGACGCCGTCTGGAAGTTGGTTAATAAATATTTGCGGGTAGTTTTATTGGGGTGGATGTGGTATAGGTTGGGTTTGTTGTACATCTTCAAATTCTACTCATTTTTTCTTCCTTCCGTACCTCGACCGAGTTACGGCTCGCTCTGGATCTCTTGTCACTCTAAACCCAGGAAATGTACTGACGTGTGGGTCTCCCGCTTGCATCTCCATTTTAATTTTGTTGGAATTGAATTTTTCTTACCTTCGAATTGAGAGAGAGGAAGAAGTAAAATGTGAAGAATGAGTCGAGTTGGAATGAAAAAATCATAACAGTTGAAGCGACGGTAAAAGGAATACTGCGCGGTAAAAAGAACTCCACTTAATCAAAATAAATAAATAAATAAACCACGTCACAAACCCAAACTTGTTGTTGGGAGAGGCTGGGTGTGGGTTGGGTTTTTTGTGGTCCCCCTGTCAGAGCCCACACCCAAACCACAACTCGCTCCTGGACTTGCTCTTAGTTAATGTGTTCACAATAAGTACATGAAGAAAAAACTTTCAGAATTTCTCTTTGTATTGTTATGCCCTGCCTACCCCATTTGGTGCATTGTACATTAATATTCAAAACCCAAATGTATGCCATGCTTCCTATATTGTTATACACCATATAAACAGCGTAATGGAAGATAACAGAGTAGAAGATTGCAAGGTGATGAAGATAACAAGGGCAGGAATTCTCCTTATTCTTCATTTAGATTCTGCAAACTAATATAACAATAACATGGAGAAGTTCTCTATTATTTCTTGCATTCTATAAACTAAGATATCGAAGTAAACTGAAGATAACAAGTATATTTGCTGATTTGATGTCGTTGTACACAATGTTTTGTGTGTGGAGGTAGTTTAGCCCCTTCAGAAGTTGACTAATGATGTTCGAAAGTAATTTCTCAGAGAAACTTCCGTTAGTATTTAGGAGATAATCGATCGTCCATATACAATATCCCTGCAGGCACGGGAAGCGGAATGCAGGGACATGTATTTGTCTGATCTGTATGGATTGAGAGTCTCAGATTAGGGCGAGCTCTAACTGCTGCCATCTTTGTTATTTCTGATAATGTGAAAGACCATAGGGTATATTATGCATTACTTATAGTAACACTATTTTTGGTGTTTTAGAAACCCTAAAACACTGTATATATATATATATATATATATATATATATATATATATATATCTCATCGGGCGGGCATAAAGATAGTGTGTAATAAGTTCATTTACATGGATAATATTTGAATGTTAGGAATATGAAACATGCATGTGTTTGCCGACATCCCAAATAAAATGGTTATTGATAAATACTACGTTTTGCGGAAGCCTAAATCACTCATAATTAACTAATCTACTCTTTATTCAACTCTCAAATAAAAACATAAACATCTCTCTAATCTCCTCTTTCACACGAAATCACTATCCCAAAAAACTAATCCTACTACTCCTTTATTAAGAGTAGACTACCTCTTATTATCCTAGAAATACTCAACTAACTACTACCCCCCCCCCAAGTAACAATCATCCTGAGAGTACTAACTTAAGTAAACTAAAACATATAAATAATTACAAATAGAAGGTGGTCAGGGCGTCGTGGGAACAACCACGCATGATTTATCAACCGTCCCTCGCCATGAGAAATTCGTCCACGAATTTAGGGAGAAGGATAACCCTCACAATTAACTAATCTACTCTTTATTCAACTCTCAAATAAAAATATAAAATTAAACATCTCTCTAATCTCCTCTTTCTCACGAAATCACTACCCCCAAAAAGTAATCCTACTACTCCTTTATTAGGAGGAGACTACCTCTTATTCTCCTAGAAATACTCTAGAAATACTCTACTAACTACCCCCCTCCCCCCAGTAACAATCATCCTTAGAGTACTAACTTAAGTAAAATAAAACATATAAATAATTACAAATAGAAGGTGGTCAGGATGTCGTGGGAACAACCACTCATGATTTATCAACCGTCCATCGCCATAAGAAATTCGTCTACGAATTTATGGTGAAAGATAACCCTCCTCCGGACCTGTTATCCCAATCTCCACGTCTTCCTCATCCCACGTGCTGTACCGCCTCTGGAACATGACCCCAAAATTTCTCCGTAATCAAAGCCACATGCTTCTTAACATTAGGACACTCACATCTCATGTGACCAGTTTTGCCATACCCAAAATACTGGACTCCGCCTGCAGATCACGTAACACGTGTGGGTATCGCAGCTGCGACCCAGGTAGGTGTAGCAGTCACTATATATAGAAGTCGGGTTACCCACACCTAGTAGCTTGGTCTCAACCCGCTTGGCCATTTCCACTGCCTCAGACAAATCATAAATATGGAGTATCGCCAACTCATCGCTAATCTTCTTGGTGAGTCCTGCCTTGAAATAACTTACTTTCTGGGATTTAGTCTCTGTTGTAGTTACCCTTGAAGAAAACAAGTAGAAGTCACTCACATAGGCATCCACCGACCTTTTCTGTTGTCTCAACCCTTGGAGCTTTGTAAAACTGTCTTTCGCATAAGACCGCAGGATAAAATGCTAAACCAACTCTCGCCTCATGGAGGCCCAATTAATAATACATTCATGTCATACGTCACGCCTAGTCTTCTAAATGTTATCCCATAAGTTAAGCGCATACTCAATTAGCTTCGTTTTAATTAACATGATGGACTTCGGATCCCCGTATAGCTTATAAGCAAATATCCTATCAACTCTACAAAGCGAATCCATAAAACCATCACCCTTGGATTTCCCGTCAAACTCAAGGACATCTAATTTGACATCTTGTCCCATATTTCGTGATGCGTTGATAAGAGTGATAGCTATCTGGTCCCCCTGGTGGTTGCTATGTTGATATCTCCCCCCAATATCGAAGTCACTGCGGAACCCATCACTGTAAGGATGAGGTACAAAGTTATTATGCTTTACTCCTTGTCCACACCCACGCCTTTCATAAGGAGGCACGTATCTGTCTCCAAACCCACGATTGTACCCTCCTTGTTCTTTTTACGCCCCCCATGCCAAAATCAGAGTGCCTTTGGTGAACCTGCGGAGAAAAATTTCTTTGATGGTTGAACCCATTTGCCATTCCTAAAAAATTGTTTGGGTGTTGTGGTGGATTTGTCCTAAAATACAGTGGCATTGGTGTTGGGTTTGTATAACCATCCACTCCTATACTTTGAAGTGTTGTTTGTGATGGCTGAGGTGGGTCTGTTGTTATCGTTGCTATAGTCTAAGACGCAGTAGTTAATGGTGTTATTTATGTTGATGTCGGTGGAGTTGTTGTTGTGGCTATCGTCGGCTCTGCCGTTATCATTTGCACTGATGTTGGTGTTGTTCAAGTTGATGTTGTGGAGATGGCCACAAGTGGTTCAGTGTTTATAATTGCAGTGATTGGGAAAGAAGTAAGAGTTCGTGGGAGGGAGGAAGGAAGGACGAGTTGGTTGAGTCTGGTTTGGGTTGTCCCCACATGGGCAGACAACTTGATCTTGCTCCATCATTTGAAGTCCCAATGTGAAAGAAAAAAAAAATTGCTTTAAAAAAAAACTTGGGAAAAAAAATTGACAACCATCAAATATTTGGTCTCTCACCCTTACTTAAACGACACCACGTGGCAAGTGAGAGAAGAAAGAATACTAACGCGTAAATCCCTGTTAATTGGTGAGAGAAAAAAAAAAACTTTTTTATTTATTTTAAGGTTTTACAAAATAAATAAGTTGCGTGTTCCTTTTCCCTCCAAAACTATACATCTTCAAGCAACCCCACCCTTCTTCACCAACAGTAAAGAGAAGAAATTTATCCTTTTGTAGATCCCATCAGACCCTTATACTCCTTCCACCACCTTGTTACCAGAGAACTAATTTTCTCAAGAAGAACATTAATTTGCTTTATATTGCAGTCTTGAGTATGTGGATCTTTGTAAAACTTCTTGACAGGTTAGGTATGTGCATATCGCCTCTTTGGGCTCTGCAGGAGAAGAGATTTTCAAAAATGAAATTTTAAGGAAAATGGTGGGAACTAGCGGCTCTATATCAAGAAATCCAAAAACGAGATTTCAAATCTGATTCTTTCACCTTCACAACCCTCCCCAAATCAATTTCCAATCATCACCTTTGCCCCCCTTCATGAAGGTCGAGCGATTCACGCTGACGCCTCGAAACGAGGGTTCGTGGACAACTATGTTGCCAATGCGCTTGTTGCAAACTCAAGCCTAGTATAACTCGCTCCGTGATGCTCGTAAAGTATTCGATGGGATCCGGGAGGCGAATCTCGCGAACCCCGTTAATTGGAATACGGAAATCTCATGTTTTTTTCGCGGTGGAGACCATAAGGGTGCATATGAACTCTTTTGTTTGATGAAATGCCCCAATGATATCACTTGGTTAGCTGCGATTGCGGGTTTTGCCATACACCATTGCTACTGCTTTTTCTGCTTGTGGCAATTGAGAAACCTTTGTTTCGGAGAACAAATGCACGGGTGTACTATAAAGATAAGCCCGTACGTTGAGAATGATGACTTTGTCAGAAGTTCCCTTGTCGACTTATGCGGGTATGTAAAGAACGATTGTCAAGACGAGGCTTGGGAGATTTTATGTTCTATGCATCAAGAGGGTAGTGCTACCCCTAACTTGGTCACCATGGCCATTGTTATTCCATTGTGCACTGTCTTCTTCCCTCCATTATGGGAAAGAAGTTCATTGTTATTCTCTTAAAAGTGGCTTGACTAAAAATATTTTTGTGGGGAACAGCTTATTGGACATGTATTCTAAGTGTGGGAAGCTTCATGTTGCAGAAAAGCTTCATGTTACAGAAAATTAGTTTAAATGATTGACGGTTATGGAATACACGGAGATGGGGAAGGTGCAATTAGAATTTTTCAGAAAATGGTTAGGGAGAGTGGCGTTAAGCCAGATCAAGTTCCCTTTGTGGCTCTAATATCTGGTTGTAGCCATGCAGGTTTAGTAGAAGAAGGCCTTACATACTTTAAAGAAATGGATAAGGAGTATGGAATTACTCTATTAGATGAGAACTACGGGTCTGTAGTTGATTTGCACGCTCGAGCTGACCGCCTTAATGAAGTTAAAAGTTTTATAGCAGCAATGCCGAAGAAGCCAGGTCCAAGTGTTTAGGGAGCATTGTTTGGTGCCTACAAGATATATAAAGAAATAAGTAAATAGGGGAAAAAACCTTCTCTTCTATCAAATTGATCAAGAAAAGACGGTGGAACCAATTAGAGGATGGCGGAGACTTTCTTAGATGTCTGACTACCTGGCTCATACATCATTGGGTGTGTTGAATTGACTCCAGCTGCTTGCCGTAGTTAAGGAATGACTTTTACCAGAATAAATAGGGATGTTTCACCAGCTATAGACGAACAATAAGTAGAACCTGGCTACATTTCCTTGGTCTGTAGTTGATTCATCGATCGAATAGCTCATTGGTTCTCCACGGATTCCAAGGATCCTAACAAGACATACGGCTAACCCTTGTCATGAATAAAGCCATAACTCCATTTTCGCCACCAGCTACCTCATAGTGCATCTGTCTCATAGTGCCCATACTGCTAGCCTATACTTTATAGTCGCTAGGATTTAGGAAATTGTTATCGAGCTTGTTTTTAGAGACTGGTAACCGTGAATGAGTCGAGAGCTTCTGCAACTTATTTTTGAAGTTTTGTTAATTTTTTTTGTATTGGAGGGATTTCTTTTTATCCCTTGAGTTATAAACATGTTGTTTCTGTTACTATAGATTAGAACTTCTGTAATCACCTCAAAATCTAGTAAGTAGTAAGATAAGAGAGTTGGCACTAAAAACTAATTTCTAGTCCTAAATCTCCAAAAATGGTTGAGAATTCAACTACTGAACTGTGAAAAATTGATGCACCAATATATCCAAAATATTAATTATCAAGTACCAGAAATCCACATTTACAATACATATCAATTAGTACCTTGTTGAGAGAAACTTGGTGGTTAAATTCATTTCCAATAGCAAATCCATGAATTTGTTTCCCTGTCATTAAACTGTTGAGATAGCTACAAGAATGGATAACACTAATAAGAGAGACTCTATTAGGTTCTACTTTACCATCATCGCTCAACTGCATTCTCCGAAAAAGGTCCAAAGCTTCCTCGCAGTCTTCATTTTGTATGTAACTCATTATCATTACAGTCCAGGCAGTACTGAGAAACTAATTAGACCTCTTATCATGGGTTGAAAGATGTAACCAACACAACTACTATCCATAAGTAGATTCTTGAGTAAGAAGTTCAAGAAATCCCTATAACACATTCAAATAATAAGATATTAATCAAAGTATATAATGCTTCAAAAAGATTACTAATGATAAAGGCCTTACTTAGGGTTGCGGGGTGTTGATGTAAAATTGTGATGGATGTTCCAATGGTCCATTAAACATAGACTGAAATGATATATATAAGATGATATTATTAAGATCGTATAAAAAATATCTCAATGCAATACAATGAAGTCTGCAAAAACAAGTATTTAAAATTACACACCTCATTGTAGACATTGGGCTGAACATGTGACATTACAGGCTCCACATTCTCATCAACGTGTTGCTCATGGACATGTGAACTAGTAGTCACTTTGGAGTTTAAACTCCTTTTTATAGCGCATGTGGTTGCTCTAACATATTCTTGATTGCTTCCTCCCGGATTACCTTATCGTGAGATAAACAAACCTCAAAAAGTTAATAAACAAGAGTAAAATATTTTAGAAGATAGCTTGTAGGAACTAACCATTTTGTATTGGGCAAGTCCTTTTTTTACCCTTCCCCTTTTCTAATGCACCCTTAATTCGACCGCTTTACCATTTCTCTTCTTGAGCGGCTCATCACGCAACGTGATATTTGCACCTGTTAGGTCTTGATTTGTTAGTTCACCAACCTTAGTAGTTGATAAATTTTTATTACCTTCGAGATCTGTAACTTTTTCTGGGTTGGCTTTTAAAAAGTCATCCACCTCCACTTGCACCCGAGCTAAACACCCTTTAGTAAATTCCATACACTTTGTAGAGGAAACACCTTTTCTGCCTATTTTTAACGCCATGTGTGTTAGCTCGCTACTTTGCAAACTCAAGGATGGGTAACACTCCACATGTACTGCTTCCCCATTGTTATAGAGTACCTAGTCTTGCATCCTTTGTCCACCTTTTCATGTAATAGAAGGACGGGAGATTAGATAGCCGCATACCATGAATTACCTTTAGTGCATGGGCACAAAGAATTCCCAAGAATTCATACTTTTTGTAGCTACATTTTACTATGTTTTCTGCTTTATCAAATGTGACGGTACGTGATCTGCTAACAAAAGAAGAAACTCGATATTCGCACAATGTCCCATCTTGCCTAATACTATCAATAAACATGTCCAATGTATGTGCATTCTCATCCTGGAACTTCAAAAATATTTTAGTTGTGTATATTTCAGATGCTCGAGCTTCTGCTTGCCAAGATGTCTTTAAATTAGGCTTTGTTTGATGGGAAATAAAATCCTGTCATATTTCCTTTTCACGTCGACTTACCAGTGATCTATCATATTGGGTAACAAATTCTCGTAGCGACAATGCTCTTTAAAAGTACTTCTTTAAAAATTTGTTCATGCCTTCACTGCGTTGAGTAGTTGTTATACCTACAAGTAAAGCAATTATTAAACATTTACGCATACAAATGTGAAGAAGTAAATTATTTTCTTTACATGACAAATTGATAAATTCAAGAAGTTGAAAACGTAGATAAAAATATATATATAATAAAAAGGATATTCAAGAAATTTTACCAGCACAAAAGTATTGTCGAGTGTAAACTTGCGCCAATTTTTATCGCAACCCATATAAGGGTTGTAACCATTTGTTCTCCCCCAAATTATAAACCTTTAGTAATAAATCCCAACAGGTCTGAAATTCTTCTTTAGTCTCATTATCATATATGCAAGTCTTAAAATCTTTTGCAAAAGATGTAAATGTCTCAAATTCGGTAGACAAATGTTTAGCAGCATTCTGATAAGTATGCCAAAGACAAAGGTGATAACGTGTATCTGAAAATACTTCTCGAATTGCATTTCTAATAGACATTGCTTGATCCGTAAATACTGCGATTGGATGCTTGCCGTTCATTGCTTCCAAAAAGATTTGAAAAAACCACACAAAAGTCTGAGTAGTTTCATCCAATAACAAAGCACAACCGAAGAAAACTGATTGCCCATGGTTGTTCACCCCGATAAATGGTACAAAAGGCTTTTCGAGAGCATTAGTTTGATACGTTGTATCAAAACACAAAACGTCTCTGAAAAAATAATAATCCGCTCTTGACTTCACATCGGCCCAAAAACAACTACAAATCTGATTGTTTTCATCAATCTGTATCGCATAGAAAAAATATGAATTCTTTTTTTTTATGGACTTAAAGTACTCTAGGAGCATTTATGCATCTCCCTTCTCCAAAATATCACGTCGCCTCATTCTTTGGATAACATTTACACAATCTGGAAGCATAAAGTTTAAGTTTTGATGTTCTCCTACTTTTGTACTCATTATATCAAACATATCCGTTGATCTAATTCCCGAATCATACATATTTTTTATTAATACTTTCTGCTTGTTGTCTACTTTTTGTTGTGACCAGAGGTGATGAACTTGAGACGGAGGTGCAAGTTCAAGGTTATGGTCTTCTTTAAATTCTACTAAACGGTAAATATTTCCAAACAACTTAATTACAACTTTTGCTTCACAATTGGTTCTAGTATCCAAGCCTTTCTTCTCAGGGGTTCCCCTTGGATGATTTTGATATTGGCCCTGCTTTGAACAACATAAAACCCTCCTTCTAACAACTTTATTTGTTCGCACGCTAGAAGATCCTCTACGTATACTAAAACAAATAGATCTCACGTAAAGGTTATAAAAATCGTAGGCTTTCTCCTCTGATTGAAATTCCATCCCAACTATAGGTAAATTGTGTACATTCTAGCTACTATGAACTGTGTTCTCCGACGAATCCATCCTTTCAAATTAATTAAATTAAAAAAATTAATAAGACAAGGGTTTGTATAATCTAACGATTATATTAGGTATGATTAGGTGAACTATAAGAACAATAAACCAAAAAGTTTACAAAAAAAATAACAAATAAAAAAATAAACATTGGAGGAGATAAAGAGCATACCAAAATCTTATCGATTACAAAGTTATAGGGTTACTCGATTATAAAAGTTTTATAATTATTTTTTCTTCTTTACTGTTGGTGGAGAAGGGTGGAGATGCTTGAAGAGGTATAATTTTGGAGGGAAGAGGAATAGACAACTTCTTTATTTTGTAAAACCTTAAAATAAGACAAAAATATATATCTCTCTCTCATTAATTAACACAGGGAGTTACTGTTAGTACTCGATCTTCTCTTACTTACCACGTGATGTTTAGGTAAGGGTGAGAGACCAAATGTTTGATGGCTCAGGAGAGGTCAAAAAAAATTCCCCCAACATGACCCACTTCACATATACTCTGCCAAAAAACATGCATGCATTACACGTGAGTTGTTGGTTGTTGGTTGTTGGTTATTGTTCCGGTTCTCCCAGGATTCTGCATTCTCTCTAATGTGTCCCTGTTGTGTGGGTTCCTCTTCCCGCTGACAAATCAACACCTTCAAGTATTGAGTTTTCTGCCAGATTTTCCCGTTCATCATCGGCGATACCTTCTTCGTCAATGGGTGAATCCTCAAACTTATCGATGTCCTCGTTGCTTCTGTTGAGATGAGCAAATAGATTTGTAAACAATGGATCTCCGCCAATATCATCACTCTTCGAATCTGAATTCACATGCAGAGGATTTTGAAAGGTGTTTGGCTGTCTACGGCCGACCTACAACACGAATCGGTGTAGGTTGTCGAACGTTAAAGCCTCTCCTTGTATCCCTCATAAAGTTCTCATTTGGAACTCCACGTCCTCTTCCCCTCTAGCCTTCATCGTTTTGTTCGACTTCATGGCCGATTTCAGTTTCCTCTTCATCCAATGACATATTTGTGTTGCCCATCATTAGGGTTAGCAAAGTATCCATTTTATTTTCCAACGCTGAGAATCGCATATTCGTAGCAACTTCCAAATAATCCAATTTCTCCGACGTAATCAGCTTCTTAGGTCTTTTGTTAACCATTATCGCATGGAAAGAAAAAAAAATTAGGAAAGAAACCTATGCTCTAAATACCAAATAGATAAATACTACGTTTTGTGGAAGTGTAAATCACTCACAATTAACTAATCTACTATTTATTCAACTCTCAAATAAAAACATAAAACTAAACATCTTTCTAATCTTCTCTTTCTCACAAAATTACACCCCCGTAAAACTAATCCTACTACTCCTTTATTAGGAGGCTACCCCCTATTCTCCTAAAAATACTCCACTAACTACCCCCACTGACAATCATCCTGAGAGTACTAACTTAAGTAAAATAAAACATATAAATAATTACAATTAGAAGGTGGTCAGGACGTCGTGGGAACAGCCGCACATGACCTATCAGTTATGCTCATGTCGAATTAGGATGGACTTGGTAGAAGGTAGACCTCTCTACATATATACATATCCAGCTCGTGCCTACAGCCCTAGAATTTTGAAAGTTCACACCACCCCTAGTATACTGTCGAGACTCTAAAATAAGTATCTCATTCATCCTCAGGAGGAAAAAATGGATAGAGCCCCATGAGAGGATTTTCTGCCCTGTGAAGCCAAAATGCAAAGCATCCTTGTATAACCACCACTTCTAGCTCCCGCCATAGATGCAAGATTTAAAGTACTCAGGACTCATGAATATGCAAATGCCATAGCTACAATTTCTAGCCCCCACCGTAAATGCATAAACATCCTTGCCTAACCATAACTATAAGTTCTTCAATTGTTGGCATTAAACGTTTACTAAAAAACTTCTCATAGGCCATTATTTTAATAAAAAATTTGTACTATATAATTAAAACAAACAAAATCCAACTACCTATTGGCTCAATGGTTGGGTAGGGTAACATCTGTTGAGATATATAGTCCCACATCGAACACATAGAGCCTTGCACCCAAAATATAACATCATGGGACTACTGCTCTTATTCACTACGTGAAAATGGCTATTATCGACATTTGTGCGTAAGCATTAACATCAATTATATATGTCGTATATCCGACCAAATTCTCAACATATATATGTGACGAAAACCAATAATTGTGTCTTAATCTAAAAGAAAATGTCTTCACAATTTACGACACTAATAACAGTCAAGTTTCAAATTATTTGCGATAGTTTCTTATGTTCTAGTTGAAAATACTCTTTTAAAAATCATAAAAAAAAATATTATTCTAAAGTCTCTCTCTCCCACAGTCGATTCACTTCTCTATCTCCCTGTTATCCGTAAGATCCTCCATTTTATTGTATCTTTCACCTTAAAATCTCTCCCCACAATCTATCTAAGAGTTTTGCGCGAAAGAAAATGCATATTCCCACTTTTATTTTCCATGATCCCCAACCGGTAAATTTCAATCCCTTTAGCGCGAAAGTTTTGATTTAACCCCAATTTGTTTCCTACACGAATCTGAAAATATAACTATCTCCTTTTTTCGGATTGAAGCTTTTCTTTTGTTCTCCAAATGTCCCTCTGGAAACACTAGAAGGTACAACCTAATACATATTTAGTTTCTATTTTGTTTGAGATTTGATTTAGTAGGATTTAGTTTCTAATCTGTTGGTCTCCAAATCTCTCTCTAAAAACCCTAGAAGGTAAAACCTAATACAAGTTTTATGTAGGATTTATTTACTTCATTTCAATTTGATTAGTAGCTTAACAGTCTTAATATGCTTAAGATTTGGTTAACAATTTGGTATATGTTTGAGATTAACAACCTTCGTCTCTATTTTAATTCAATTTGCTTAATATATCTTTAATTTGATTAACAAAGGTATATGCTTACGATTTTATGCTTGAATAGCCTAATAATTACATTTTTCTAGTCTTAACTATTAGATCTATTTTGTTTTAATAGGATTTTCTGTTACTTCTCCTTGCAAACGGGAGTCCTAATCTCGGCGAGGTATTTAAATTATCTATAAAGTTTAATATTTACTAGATTGAAAAGATGATTTGAATTGCTGTGATGGACTTTTTTCTCTTAACATCCCACGTATAGCTTAATTATCAATATTTTAGGTAATTTTCTAATGGCTGATATTAAAAATCCCATGTCATTGGAGCTTTTGGAAGGAAACCCCCTGGTTGACATAAAAAATACTCCATGCCTTGGTTTTTTATTGGGTTTTATTAATGAGCAGGCTTAGATATTTGAGTTAAAATCAATGCCATGGCTAGTTATTAACTTTGTTCTTTATTTGCAACAAGTGCAAAGTGTGGGAATATTATCGTCATTGAACTTCTGATTACAAAATAAATAGTTTATGTTGCATAAAACTCAAGAAACCTAAACACAAAACTCCAAACATAATAAAAATGTATTTCAATTTATTATAAATGATCAAGGCACATACAATATAATCTTGTGAACTTCTCAATAGTTCATAACCCAAAATATAACATAATTAACGAATAAAGAAACCATCATTGAGATAGTAAAGGATCCCAACTGGTTATGTGAATGGTGGTTGTGATAACTGAAGTATTGCTTCTCATTTCGACCAGCAACGACTTCATCCAATGCACCAAGTTGTAGTTTTCTCCTTAATTCTAGAAACAACTGCCATGCCCTAGTGATAGAAATAAAGATGGTTGCATTGATAGAATTTGCTGTAAGATTTTCTTCAAAGATCTGGCGAATCGTAACACGATAGACATGTGTCATTACCGCTGACGATCTCCCCATAGTTCACTGAGATGAAAGTATGCCAGATCGATCCCAATCATTTTCATGAACCGCCCTAATTTAGATTAATGAATCACAGGAAAAAAAATTGAAATCCCAGAGTTGATGATTTATAAGAAGGCGTACCTGTACAAATTATATAGGTTTACTCCATTAAAAAATAATGCACAACCAGTGTACAATAGGAGCATACTTACAGAAAATTGATGATAATGCAGAAAGATGTAACCACCAAGTACTTCCAGGATTCAAATATGTGACAAGCATCAGTGACTGCAAGGCACCAAAAATTATCATATTAAGTAAAAGAATGGATCATTAGGTTTGTAACTAGAAATTGTGAAATAACTGGGAAAAAATGCTCTAGGGAAATACTGTCTACCAAATGTAGCTTATAAGGGAGATAACAACTAGGAAAACAACAAAGCAAACAAATTATCCCTTTTACAACATTGAAAACTAACAAAATAACCAACAAATGATTTTTTATTTTATTTTTGAAAAAACGAGCAAATTATATAAAGAAATGATGACAAAGAGTTTTCAAGTCCAAGCAAATACAACCCAAAAGTTACCTTGACCAAGGGTTTGCAAGAGATTATTAGTCCCTTCAATATTTGCCCAGACTTCAGTATGTATGCACAAACCCTGGATGTTACCTTGAGAAATAAAGCGATAATTCAATAATATTTCAATATCTAGAAACCAAGAACTAATAATCATGAGATAAATGAAGTTACCTTAGGAAATAAAGCCAGACATAAGGCGCATGAAGTTCCACATTATTGATCATATTTAAGTTACTTTTGTGTAACATATAATAATTAACATTTGAAGTACCTAAAACGTAATTCAAACCTCCTAGCTAAACTCATAGCAAAAAGCACACGATTAAGTAATCTTCAATACATACTAAAAGATGCAATATAAGTTACAACTTACAAGGTTATTAAGCGTACCAAAGGATTATCTCTGGTTGTATAATGACATATATGAAACTGTTCTAGATTTTTTTTTTTTAAATGTTGCACTATCCAATGATTCGAAGAGGATTTCCAGCTTCAAAGATCTTCATGTTCTTAGTAAAGAATGGCATCAACCTGCAACATATTCAAAGTTCTCCTGATTCAGGACACCATAAAATAGGGAATTTGAATTCTCCTATTATACTTTTAGAGGATAATAAATGAAGATTGAGAGAAGTATCTTTGTTGTCTTAAAAAATGCTACAAATTTACTGCAACTAAAATCTATTAGATCTAAATTACAAATGAACATCTAATAATAAGAAGCAAACAACATGTTTTGCAATAGCGTGTTAATGTAGTTAATATGTGTATTAAACTGTTCTCCAAACAAGGTTTAACATATATATTACAAGGTTGGATTTGACATTTACTTAGGTTTTCTTATTGATCAAATATTATTTCTGAGTTTAATTTTTTTTTTTTTACTTTTTGTAATTATTTTTAAAGAATCTTCACAATTCATTTGTTCAAGATGTCTTCGTTTATCCTTGAAATTCCTAGGAAGGAATGGATGACAAAACCCCGAACTTCTGACGAATACTTTGACGGTGTTGTCCCATTCTTGCAATTCTTAAAAGTTAACAGACCAAATTTAGGGGGTGATAAATATTATTGTTGTCCTTGCAACAAGTGTCATAATGTGAAAGAAAAGAAAAAACTATCAGTTATATCAGAGCATTTAATGTGTGATGGTATTGATGTAACTTATACGACATGGATTTACCATGGATAACCAATTGTGGTACCTCGTTCAACATTAGGGGATTGGACATCTTCTACCAACCCTCGTGAAGATTCATTTCCAAGGATGGTGAATATGGTTAATAACACATTCGGCGTTGCTCTCGATGTAGATGACGGTGAATCTCAGGTTGGTGTTAATATGCTGAATGCATGCAATGAAGAAGATGTAAGAGTTGAAAATGATCCACAAGAGAACACACATTACAAGAAATTCATTGATGTCGTAGTGCAACCTTAATATCCCTCATGTCGTGATGGGGCTACTACGTTGTCCTCTATAATAGATTTATTACGCATAAAAGAACGATATAATTGGTCTAACAGGAGTTTTGATGAGATGATGTAGTATATAAAAAGTAATCTACCCGATGGGAACACTTTACCTGGGAACACCTATTGTGCTAAGAAATTAACAAAGCCTTTTTGTATGCCCTGTGAGGTTATAGACGCATGTTGTAATGACTGCATTCTTTACTGGAGAGAATACAAGGATAATGAAAGTTGTCCAAAGTATGGTGAAAGTAGATGGAGACCAATAAAAAAGAAGATGCCTAAACTAACTCATGGTCATTGGAAAAGGCTAAGATACTTTCCACTAACACCTAGGTTGCAAAGACTGTACAACATGCCATAGATTGTCGTTGATATGACATGGCATGCAAAAACTGAGTCTACTTCAGATGAGACAGTAATGAGGCACCCCATAGATGCCACTTTTTGGAAACAAGTTAATCGTAAGTTTCCAGACTTCTTTGCTGAGAAACGTAACGTTCGCCTTTGTCTTGCAATTGATGGATTTAATTCTTTTGGAAATATGAGCAACTCTTACAGTTTTTGGCTAGTTATGGTAGTCCCTTACAATCTACCTCCATCTTTATGCATGAGGAAAGGGCTCACATTTTTATTACTTTTAATTCTGGGGAAACATTATCCTAGACTTGATATTGATGTTTATTTGCAGCCATTGATTGCTAAGTTGAATGAGTTGTAGTTAACCGGAACTTCAACATATGATGCAAACACTACGAATATGTTCACAATGAAAGTAATCATTTTATGGGTTATACATGATTTCCCAGCCTATGGTCATTTATCTAGTTGTATAACTACAGGGAGATATGGTTGCCCTGTATGTGCTGAAGAGACAGATTCAACATGGTTAGATAATGGAAAGAAGTTCTCGTATATGTTAACCTAAAGATTCTTAAAAGATCCAAATCATCAATTTCAGAGTTAAAAGTCACAGTTTAATGGGAAGGAGGAACATCGAAGGCCTATAAGACACTTAACTGGTTTGGAAGTACTTCAAAAGATGGAAGCTATTCCAACCACATTTGAGTAAGTCCCAAAAGCCCCAGTCACTAAAAGGAAAAAACCGATTACAGCCAACGTAAATCAATCCAGTGCCTCAGGAAGTAAAAGAAAAAAACTGATTACAACCACAGTTAATGAATTCAATGCCCCATGCAGTAAAAAGAAAAAACCGAAAAGAACCAAAGCTGATACATCCAGTGCTTGGTCAAAGAGATCCACATTGATTGATTTTCCCTATTGGAAGGTAGATAAATAAGCATTTTTTTTCAATTAGAAAATCTAATTTAATTATACGTTACTAATATGTCAATCTCAAACACAAAACCTTCCTCTACATCACAATATCGATATGATGCACACAGAGAAAAAATTTGGAGAAATTTTGTTTGCGACAATTATGAATAAGAAAGATAAGAGTAAAGATAATTATGAGGCCCGTTTGGACATTCAAGATATGAGGATAAAGAAAAGTTTGTGGCCTATAGAGAAGAATGGAAAGTTGACTCTCCCTGAAGCACCTTTCTGTTTGTCCAAAGTGGAAAGAAAATTGATATGTGAGACATTAAACAACTTGAAGGTTTCTATTGGGTACAGTGAAACTTGGCAACACAATGTGGACTTGGAAAATTTTCAACTGAAAAACCTCAAGTCCCACGATTACCATATTCTCATGTAGCAACTATTACATGTTCTTTTAATGCACGTGTTCATGAAACACAAGCCATTACGTGCTGCCCTATGAGAATTATCAGTATTCATTAATGTCTTATACTCAAAACTTATAAATTGCGAAGAGCTTTTGATGATGATGGAACGCATAGTAGAAACTATATGTGTATTTGAAAAGTATTTCCTTCCTTCATTTTTTGTTTCCCTTATACACATCACTTTGCACTTGGCGGATGAAGCGCTAATTGGTGGATATATTCGATACCGTTAGATGTATCCATTTAAATGGTAAATATTAATGTTTAAATTAATGATTTTATTAAATTTAATGCATTTAATAGTTATATCTAAGTTATTGTATATGTATTAGGATGATGGAAAAGTATAAACACTATGATCTTAATACAAGATATCTTGAGGGGTTTATAGTTGAACAATACCTCCTGGTGAGTCGATGATGTACTGCATGGAGTACATGAACGATGGCAGAAAGAGAAGCCATAAATGATCACGAAAGATGCTTATGGAGGATAATAGTAAAGGTGCAAGCCCACTTGAAAAAAATGGCAAACCTTACGTTCTTGAAAATTTGGAATACCAACAAGTACGCAAATGGGTTTTGGGACGATCCGACGAAAATGATGACTGAAAGAAGTAAGAATAAGTTAATAACCTAAATTTTTTCAATAAATAATCTAATTTATATTTATGGTACATTGGCAGGAAATATGATATGTACGTTAAGAACTGGCGATCTAGGTATCAAGGTCAGAGGGTTATTGAGGCGGGATATCTTATGGATTATATACCTTGGCTTAGACAACAATTAAAAGATGAAGTTGATTGTGCGTTCAAAAGGATCATGGATGGACCTAGTTTTACTGCCATGTCGTATAAGTCATATCAGGTTAATGGTATGTTTTTTACACTGTAGAGTCTGAAATGAACACTATGACCCAAAATAGCGGGGTCTCCATAAGTGCTATAACCAGCTTTCGAGCATCTTCTAGTGATAAAAACCTCAAGGATGTAGAAGTAACCTATTATGGTGTTGTAAAATTGATATTGGAGTTAGATTACACTATTTTCAAAGAAGTTGTATTTTATTGTGATTGGGTGCGTATATAGAATACAAAAATGGGTGCCTAGTTGATCCATAAACAAACTTGATATATGTTAACCTAGGTAAACTTCAAAGTAACTCAAAGATGGATAACGAGCCATTTATTCTTGCATCTGAAGCTACTCAAGTTTTTTATTACAAAAATCAAAGCAGACCTAATGAAGATTGGCATGTTGTCTTAAACTCTTCAAAGAGGTTGAACAAAGATGTGGATACTTTTGAAGGTCCCTTAGTACTTGAAGCAAGAATGAACAATACTAATTCAACATTGTAGGAGGATGATAAGGATGAAAATATTATTGGAGACGATGAAGAATAGTATAAACATTTCCACTCTTTTTCTTAGAATTAATAAGCAGTACTTTGAATACTTTTTGACTCAAAATATTAGTTTAATAATGCTTCTTTTGTGTCGTTATTTCCACTTTCATTAGACTATTCATCATGTGAAGTATTTTATCTATCAAACCCTTGAATATATCATTATGTTTTATTGGTAATATATTTATAGCAATTCAGTTTTAGGAGACATGCAGGGAGATCAAGCATTGTAGGGGAATCAAGCACCACAAGGTATATACTGATGGTTCCTTCATCATAAAGAATTGTTTTTGCCTTATATGGTATTCTATATTTTCGTATACCTTTTAATGTAGGTTGGTGTTTTCCATTAGAATTTGATGACAATGGAAGTGTACGTTAAGAACAAAGCTAAAATAATTCCAATTAGGTGCATATGTCATGCATACAGTCATGCAAATGCAACCAAATGATTCTTAAAATTGTTTAAGCTAACTGTTACAAATGAGCAAGTTCTAGAGGGGTAGTAGTCAGGCTACTCATTGTGGTTCACCACATTAGCAATTGCTGCCATTGAACGAAGAAAACCAGGATCTAACTTCAACAAAAAAAAGACAAATGGTGGTCCTCTTACTCGATTTGTTATCGTATAAAAGTAATTTTTCATTAAGAAGAGAAAAAAGTAACTATGAGGAAAAATAAATCATAATGCATTTTAATTTTTTTTCTCCACTTTCTGTTTGTGCCTTTTCCCAGTAATAAATTGTAAAAAAACATGCTTTCCAAAAAAGAAGACCACCAAACATATAAAACCACTTTTTTCATGATATGACACCGAACTTCACTAAATTTCCATGAATAAACCCTTGACAATAAATATTGAAGCCTAGTAGCGAGATTACAGAGAGGTATTGGATCATAGAGGGAGAAAGACTGTAAGAGGGGTTAAAAAGGGGTGTTTGAGGCTTTTGTTGTGGTTGTGGAGTAATGAGTATAGACCGAAATGGATATGATAATGCATCCATACTTGAGGTTGGTTTTATCCAAAATTTGCAGTTGGGGACTGCAATATTCCCATCAAGTATTAGGATTTCATAACTTTAGTACCAACCGAAGGTGAGTTAAAATATGATAGTTTCTTTTGTTCTTTGTTGCATTTTGTGTTAATATTTTTTAAAAGTGTTGTTGCATTAAGTCGTTTCTTAATCCAATCTGACGTGGCACGTCCTTTATAGGGTCGTCTACCCCCGTGTGACCTATGTTTAATTTTATGCTTAGCTTATGCTCTGTTGGAGAGGCCCAATGTAGGTCATTAGCAGTTTCTATATTTTAGGTTAGTTTCTTAATTGGATAGGTTAGGGAAGATATTATAGGAGTGATCCTAGGGAAACCTAGGTTATAAAGGGGGAGGGTGGTATAATCTCAGCAGTTAGTTATTGATGAAGTTGATTTGTTTTAGTATAGAAACTAGTAATTTTCTCTAACTCTCAAACACAACATGATTTTCTTATAAATCTCGCTTCCCCGTTCGTGGTTATCATGTCAATTGGTACCAGAGCTGCGTTAAGCTCTAAGTGTAGGCAATTTCAAGAGTAAAGATGCCTTGTGGAAGACCCGCGATGAAGAAACCTATACTCGCTCAAGATGTTGCGAGGATAACAGATAGGTTTGATAAGCTTGTCGAGGCTTTGGGCTTCGGAGCCTCCCCCCCCCCCCCCCCCAACCACCTCCGTTGGGAGTATTGGATGATCTTTCCCTTGAGGGAAGCGTCACCGCGAGGAGCGACGATCTTAATAATCCTTTTACGAGTTTAAACAACAAAGCTGAGGCTTATGATAGTAGGGAAATAGAGATCCAAACCGGCACCAAGAGATAGTCATTAACAACAAACTACCATGTAAACGGTCTGCACAAGGAGTAGACTCAACAAAGTTGAGTATTGCCAACCTCAGCCCCGAAGGTAGTCGCCACGACGACAGCACCAGTTGTGCTCAACAAAGCAAATTGTTTAACTTGGGTTGCACAATAGAAAGCCCAAGCTTATGAAACACAAGACCCAACTCGTGATTTAAATTTACAGAACCCAAATCAGGCCCAGTCGGGTCAAAACCGTGCTACCAAAACTGAACCAGTGGGTTATGGACCCGGACTACCTACAGCTAGTGAGGACCCGACCCAGAGCTTGTTGGCTTGATGGGTTGGGCTGCCCCACTCATTACAAGGCCTAGATTTTTATAATATCGATCCTTCATGGTGGTCCCCTTTAGAAGATGTTACTGTGGACAACCTTCGTGACGACCAACGACTGACTACGCCAACACCGGTCACCCGTGAAATAATACCATCACCAAAGGAAATAGCCGGTATAGATGGAACCCCCTTCCCTATAGGTATAGGACTGCCAGACCCCAAACTACTGCCAAGAGTCCCACTGAAGGCCTCAACTTACCGACCATCTCAAAGAGAGACCAGCTTACAGATTATGACAGCAGCTGACCGACAGGTTCCATCACTAGAGACAGCCCCTTTAGGCAACCATGGAACGTCTCTTCTTATACCGACAGATTCGTACCATCCATATCCTAATACCAACACTGATAAGTGAACTACATCAAAAACAAACCCTACGTATGGCTTTGAATACCGAATGTCATGCGCCAATGGATGGGGGCCACGTGATGATGATGTGTTCAGTATTCAGTTGAGCAGGAGGCGTAAGACTGTGGGTTCTCGTTATATGCAAGTTGAAGAAAGAGATAGGCAATTCAGCGAGAGAGACTGGGGCCGTGGTTCTCACCCCCCCCCCCCCCCGGTTGATACCCCATTGCGTGACCGTTACTGACAGCGTCTACTTGGTTCATCTCCCTGTCAGCCAAGGCATCCGTATGCTACAACTTGGCAAGATATTGAGTGCAGTTCAGACTATGAAGAAGAACTGCGACCACAGCTGCGACGAAAGGGTAAAGGCAATGACATTGAAGCCTTGGCCAAAACTATTTTAGAACAAACGCATGATGTTCACCTCAAAGTGCTAGAGTTCAACGGAAAATTTGACGCAAACTCCTTTATTGAGTGGTTGGATAAAGTTGAGCGTATATTGAACTACAAAAAATATGGGGATCCAAAACAAGTTATGATCATTGAGTCCCGCCTTACTGGTTTTGCTCTCACCTGGTGGAACAATGTTCAATAGGTGAGGCATACATCGGATTACCGTCCTATTTTATAATGGTAGAAAATACGAAGAGAGCTGAAGGAGAGGTTCATCCCTATGAACTACGGTGAGGTTGCATTTGGGAAACTTCAGTCCCTCAAAATGGGTCTCTCTTCCCTTGATGATTACACTAATCAATTTTATCTCCTTGAGGCATGTGCACGAGTCCATGAGACTAAGCAGTAGCGAGTTAGTAGGTACAAGTCTGGTCTGACGAAGAAACTCCAGGAGGCAACATCGCTTCAACCTATCTTTTGTCTTGCTAAAATTGTACAGTTGGCCAAACAGGCAAGCGAGTTACATGAGCAGCATCGCCCTCCGGTTCCAGCAGCCCCAGCTATTCCAGTAGTCATTGTACCACGTACCTTTGTTTTAGGTAACTGTTATGGATGTAGCAAACCGGGGCACCAGAAACGTGATTGTCTTGCATTTATAAAAAAATGTCGGTCTAGTCGTGGATGGTATGCATGAGAGTGTGATAGCAACAGATCAACGTGTTTTGCAGGATGAAGATGAAGAAGACACTGTGATGCACACACACACACCCTCCCCCACACACACCCCCTGATTTCGTGGACGAAATCTTCTAAGGAGGGTTTGACGTGGCACATCCCTTATAGGGTCCTCTATCCCCGTGTGACCTATGTTTAATTTTATATTTAGCTTATGCTCTGTTGGAGAGGTCCAATGTGGGTTCAGAGGTCCAATGTGGGTTCAATTTATGTTTTGTAGGGTAGTTTCCTAATTGGATAGGTTAAGAAATATTGCCGGAGCGATCCTAGGTTTCTCTAGGTTATAAAGGGAGAGGCAGATAGCTTTTAATGAAGTTGATTTGTTTTAGTAGAAACTAGTAGTTTTCTGATTTTCTCACGATCTCTTCTGCAATTTTATTCATATCCCATATTTCTTGCAATATCAATGAAGTGCAAAAATGTGGAATAGTACAGCAAAAGGAAGCATCTACAGTAACATGAAGCGAAATTAAATTATATTAGCTATATTAGAAGATTGAAGATTGAAGATTGATCCCTTACATAAAATTAAAAGTGGAAACGATATCATCAACGAGATAGATTGACGTACTATACTTCTTTGGTAAATATGCTTATAAGCTCTAAACTATAACTAATTAATAAGAAATCAAAGATCTCCACAGCGCCTAATTCTTCTTCTTCCCACTAAGTAGTTTCTTGAACCAATAGGCAGACATCTTTGGGTGTCTCTTAAGGTTGGAGTAATCGACATAAACAATACCGAACCTTGACGTGTATCCTGATTTCCATTCAAAGTTATCAAGCAATGACCATGCGAAGTAACCAGTCACGTGAGCTCCATCCTTAATTGCCTTCTTCAGATTAATCAAATAGTCTCTGTAATAACTGATTCTCGCTGTATCGTGTAATCCCTTGGGTAGAGTGACACTTCCGGGGTCATCCATTCCTGGAGAATTAAACAAATTGTCGAATTTAGACCACCATGAAACTGTAGAATACAATTACAGAATAAATCGGTTCTATAAATTAGTTACCATTTTCTGATAGAAGCATAGTCGGGTTCCCATAACGCTCTTTGATATATGTTAGAGCCTTGTACATACCCCATGGTACATCGTAAAGCCAGTAAGAGTACGCCTGGAAACATTCAACTTGTTAGTTACGATAACTTTCAACTCAAGGAAACAACGAAAACTGAAAGCAGCAACTGAGCCCAAGTAACTAAGAATTAGGGAGAGCCCAGTCATTCTGACTAGAATATTTGAGTAGGTAAATATTACCTTTTGTCCGATGGGGACGCCTTTACGATCATCTGTGGAATCACATGTTAAAAGGGAAAGAAATTAATCAAGTTTCGACTAGGAAAAATATGTATTTAGCTGTAAAGTACGAAATCTTTTTTATGTTCAAAGAGGGAGAGAAAAGGGTTACAACTTACAAGCAAATTCAGCGTTCCAATCATTCTGATAACCTGTGACGGTTTGGTTTGTGAGTTTCGGATCATACACGTAGTAAGCAGTGTACTGGTTTACTCCCAAGAAATCCATTGACCCTTTAACCAGTTTTCTCTCATTTGTAGTGAATCTAGGAAGCCTCTTTCCAACTATATTTTGCATTGTCTTTGGGTACTTTCCGTTTGTGATAGGATCAAGAAACCTGGAAAACAGATTAAGAGATGACTTAGCAGCTAATCCTTTTTCTAACTAAGGACAAACTATCATGCATTACTGCATTTGATTGTGTCGGCTAGTTTCTTACCACCCGAGATGAAAGTCTCTTGCTCTTTGAGTGGCAAGGTTGTCAGCCTTTGATCTTGTAAGAGGTTCGTACCAAACAAAATCTAGAAGAATTCCGATCCTTCCTTTCTGTGTTGCCTACAAGATTCATACACTTTGCGGATTAAATCACTTACTTACATATAAAGAAGTGATATGAAAGGGATTAGTTCTTAGTTCCTACCCGATATTTGTTGCGATATCTTTGAACCGCAGAAGCATGCATTAGAATTAAATGATGGCCCACAATGTAAGGTTCTGTTGTTGAATCACCAGCCGTACAATTGCCATTAGGTTGAGAACACCTTGCAGGAGCAAAAAACCCATTGTCATACCCTAGAGCAGCAACTACTCTTGGTTCGTTAAATGTCATCCAATTTTTTACTCTGTCCCCGAAGGTCTTGAAACAAAAATCTGCATAATCAGCATATGCCTTCCTGCATATTTATGGTCATTATCAGCCATAATTACAAATTACTAAAATAAATATAATACAGAAGTTAATCAAAGGATTGAGTATATATACGGAAAAATTACTTACACAACTCTTCGGCTCAATAATCCATTGTACTTCTTTTCAAGTGCTTCTGGAAGATCGTAATGATAGAGATTTGCGTAGGGAGTAATGCCTATAGGTTTGACATCGTATTACGTATTTTAGTAAACGGAACTACAAACTGCTAGTGGAATTATCATAGAAAAGAATTAAAAACTTATCATCAAGGTCCAAGGATATCTAAACATTACCTTTCTCAAGCAAGTAGTCAATCAGCCTATTGTAATAGGCAACTCCTTTCCAGTTTACCTTCCCCTCTCCATCTAAGAAAAGGAAGCAATATATGTTCATAAAATCAAATGTCTAAAACAAACGAAAGAAGCAAAATATGTTTTCTTATAGAGTACACAATGTTAATTTGTACGCATGACTAGAGTGTAAATTAAAGGTTTTAGATTACCTGGGAAAATTCTGGACCAGGAGATTGAAAATCGATATGCATCGAAGTTCAATTTTGCCATGAGATCCACATCCTCCTGCAGCCAAATATTATTTAGTTTCAGTTAAAACAAACGAGAGAAGGAACAAGAAAAATTATGGATATATTATGCGCAAAGATGTAATAGAGATGGCTGGAAATCAATCATGTATATACTTCCAGTAATTTTTATAGCAAAATAACCATAAAGTTGAGTATGAGCCCGAAGGCAAGTTATGCGAGCAAAAAGCTCCTTATTTATGGTGTCATAAGGAGTTGTTGTAACCAACTAGGAGAATAAGGCGAAATATTTTGACGGGCCTTTGTCCTACTTTTACTAAGCATTGATTTACCCTATATTAGTAGGTGCTGCCCGTTAATGCCCCTATCCCTATGCAAATAAGGGCTCGGTGGGATCGGCCTTCAAAACTGGAAGAGAATAGTTAGCCAGTTTAGATATTTTGAGGTTGGTTGAGCTATGTATGGGGGCCTTGCTAACATGGTCGTTACAGTTAGCAAGCCCCAACAATGGTAATTCTCCTAGTCATGGACTAAGAAAAAAAAAACTAGTTAATCGTTAATAGCATGACAGGAGAAGTGATTGGCTGAGTTCAACTGGAATCGGACAAGGCCTAAACGTAAGCTTAACCCAAGTTATGGTCAGACTCACCCTAAATAAACTGAGTCTACATAAACCTTGCCCTTAATCTCCTCCGGCCAAACTGAAGCCAACCTGTTGGTCTCAGTAAGCCCCGATGGACGATATCCCAAACAAGCTAAGAACTTATTCATTAATAAAAACTAAGAACCATAAGACAATTAACAATGCTTTCAGCTAGCAGGTAATCTATGTATAAAAGTAGCACATTACAATGTTTGAGATCCACGGTACATACATGGTTCAAAAGTCAGGTCGATGGGATAAAACAAATCATGTTCTAAACATTAATTTTTTATAGAAACAAATCAGTAGTCCTCAGTAACCAAAAGCCTAAATCAAAACTCTTAAAAAAAAAAATAGAAATCAACGAAAGCCTTACTTTATAGCGGTGATACTGATCCACGGAAACTTCTCCAGTAGCATTGCCCGCAATATTACCCGGAATCTTGACATAGACATCCCAAATACTAGGCCCTCTTCCGTCTTTGCTGGCCATACCCTCAACTTGATACGCGGAAGTTGCCGTACCAAAGAGAAACCCCTTGGGGAAGCTAGCTCTAGTTAGCCCACTCATGTTGAACTTCACCGATTCAAGATCTATCTCACTCTCAAGATACCTACATTGTGTGACTTTTGAATGAAGAAAGAAGAGAAGAAAGAAGCTTAGTAACAATGTCGACCTAGCCATCATGAGAGACTCTGCTTTGAGTTGATTTGAAGAAGTGAAGTTGGTATTTATAGAGGGAGGGAAGAGTAAAGATAAGTTCGACGAAATTACCGGAGTGTCCTTTATTTTCGTGATTTAATTTAACTTATCCGATTCTCATAATCAAGGTTTCACCGTACACGTGTCCCGATGTCTAAAGCATGAATTTTACATTGGCCTGCCATAATAATCGGGTCGTTTTCGAAGTTGGGTTGGGTTTGGGTTTGGGTTTGGGTTTGATGGTGCCATGCGATCACATATCCTTATTCGTACAAATATCATGAGCTAGTTAATTAGATAAACGTAACCTCTTCTGCTTGCATATTAATACATTATTTGGCTAGAAATCCCGATGTATGATTACTATCTTGTGCAAATATGCAAGCCCGGATAGCATATACCGACATGTTTAGCGTAGTCGTTCCTTGTTGATTTTTAGCTGACATTTTCAGCAAATGGTACTACCTTTGATTTGACCCATAATGTGCAAATGATAATTTGGATGATTAGTAGTTACTATGACGACTTCAATTCATGATCCCTATAACGCTTTTAAAACATCATGCTCCATATTGAAGATAACAACGCAATCTAGCTGTGAAAAAACTCAATTGATGGGAGAGGAGGTCGTCACCTAGGAGGCCATTGTTCACACCAACTTGAGCCACTGCATCAACCATACATTATTCATCACAACCTCACTATAATAGTCAAATTTAACATAAAAATTATACTCAGCTTGACACGAATATGTAATT
Organism: Kingdonia uniflora; assembly: GCA_014058105.1. NCBI lineage: Eukaryota > Viridiplantae > Streptophyta > Magnoliopsida > Ranunculales > Circaeasteraceae > Kingdonia > Kingdonia uniflora. The sequence goes on along the minus strand of JACGCM010001830.1, from coordinate 702,964 downwards.
TTGTGATATACTTGTACCTAAAGAGTTGTAAAGTTGTATCTATACGCTAATCTATAGCCCTTGAGAAAATATTGATTTTGCTAAATAAATGTTACTGTTATACAAACATCAACGAAGTCAAATAAACGAATAATTATGTATAATTTGAGTTATCTATTGAAATTTTATAAAGTTATGAGAAATGAATATTTATGTACACGATTTATTAAGTTTGAAGGTAAAAAAAACATTAAAATGAAATTTTTGAGGAAGGATTTGTCTTAAACAACTCATCATTGTTTTTCAGTTTCCTCCAATTTCCCATCCAAGGCAATACGATATTAACTACATCGCAATCAAACCATTTGCTATTTAGTACACACTAAGTTAGGACATAATGTAGAGAATGTCAGTTTGATTCCAAAGTCGGTTTTCTATATGATCCATGAGGATCTAAATACCTTTTTATATTCTACGTTCATTTCTCGGGATAGATAAAGCCTAAGGGATTTAGTTCGACCGACCGAATTTTATCCAGTTCGAGTAGGATTAACTAACCTAGTTCGACTATGGATTTTATTGTAATTCGTGTAGAACTATAGGTTCACTCTATAAAAATAGGTCATGTAACCCTAAAATGGGCAAGTCTTTCGTATTTTTAAAGGATATCTGGCATCTGCACTAGAAGAGCCCACACTCTCACCTCCTCGGTAAAAGTATTTTTAAAGGATTCCAGTTGAGCATGTATGGTATTGAACTCACTGATATGAGCTTGCATACTACCATTATCCTTCATCTTCAAAGTTAACAAGCACCGTAAAAAGTGTACCTTATTTGCCCCGGACGGTTCCGAGTGCATAGCGGACAACGTCTCCATCAAACCCTTCGTAGTCGTAACTTTGGATATCATGTGTAGAATCTAATATGATAGCGTTAACCCAACGGTTCCAAATGCCTTGAGATCCAATCGCGCCCACTTAGCAGCATCGTATTATGCTGCCATCATCTCAACTTCACCCAGTGGTAAATCAAGATCCTTTTGATAGAGGTAATTTTCTATCTGCATCTTCCACACTCTAAAGTTTGATCCATTGAACTTCGTGATCTTCAACTTCTCCTGATCGGTCATCGCTCTTCACCACTAAAGCCCTAACCTCGCTCTGACACCAATTGTTGAGAATCGAGGTAGCTACTCTCTCTTCTCAGACAAGAACGATACGCAAAATATGTTGATCAATCAAACTAAGAAACACAGTAATAAAGAACACAAGAAAGGTTTTCCAGAGGAGGGAAGTGGAAAACCCTTACGGATAAAAAACCACTCCCCACGAAATATTCACTATGATATCAAACAGGTTACACTGATCTCTCAAGCTTCTCAAGCTTTAATGGAGTCTCTTCAAACCCTAGCCTCTCTAAGATTAAACTCACCAAAAGATAGCTAACAAAAATAACTTAAGTCCTATTTATATAGACTAAATACAAGTAGAACGGATCTCGAAGTAGAACTCAACGTTTCAAAATAAACATCTAGTGTAAACTTACGCCAAGCTCGTTTGAACGACTTTGCGATAATTGATCTCCGGCCCTATAAATATAACATCTCCAGATCGAACGACATCCAAGCTCGTTCGAACGAGATTGACTCCTGGGCCAAAATTCCAGTGAGTAGGAAAAAGTTCGCTCAAACGACTTTGAAGATCGTTCGAACGACTTCGACAACCTTGATTTGAGTTCATACCCAACAATCTCCCACTTGAAATCGAATCCAGTAAACCATCTCTAGATCTCTGAATGAATTGTCCGCACTACCCAGACCTTCAATCTTGAAGATCCACAGAAGTTGCACATGTCGTCAACTTTTGAAAAGTCACCACCTTTGTAAACATATCGGCCATATTCACATCAGTGTAAATCTTTACAAGCTTCAACACACTGTCCTCGGGGAGCGAGCGAATATAGTTATACCGAATATCAATGTGCTTGGTTCCTAGAGTGAAAAGCCAAATTCTTCGCTAAGTGTATAGCGCTTTGACTATCACTATACAACTTAGGAAAAAATTGTTCTCTACCAAGATCTTTCATCAACCCTTTGAGCCAAACCATATATTTGCACACTTTTGTAGCTGCAACATATTCCGCCTCCGTCGTAGCCAAAGCTACAATCTTTTGTAGCCTAGAAACCCATGTAACTGCACCGCTTCCCAATGTAAAAATGAAACCACTAGTGATCTTTCTCCTTTCCATGTCACCTGCCATATCAGAATCAGCGAAACCCTGTAAGCATATCTGAGATCCCCCATAAGATAATGTCATATCTTGAGTCCCCTTTAGATACCTCAGTATCCATTTCACAGCTCTCCAATGCTCCTGGCCTGGATTGCTCATATACCTATACTAACAACTCCCACTGCTTGGGCAATGTCCGGTCTCGTACAAATCATAGCGTACATTAGGCTACCAACCGCGGATTGATAAGGAACCTTCCGCATCTCATCGCAATCCTTTTGCGACTTCGGGCAATAATCATTTGATAATTTGAAGTGACCTCCCAATGGTGTACTAACAACCTTAGCACCATCCATGTTAAACCACTTCAGTACTTTGCCGATGTACTCAGCTTGAGACAACTTCAATTCTCACCGCTTTCTATCCCATGTAACACGCATACCAAGAACTTGTTTTGCCGCACCCAAGTCCTTCATAGAAAACTCCCAGGATAACAGTTCTTTCAACTTAACTATATCTCTTATGTCGGCACTTGCTACCAACATATCATCTACATACAGAAGTAGAATGATATATGAGTTCCCCGAATTCTTTATAAAGCAACAGTGATCTGCATTGCTCTTTGAATAGCCATTTTTGGATATGAACTGTTCGAACTTCAAATACTACTGTCTCGACGCTTGTTTCAAACCGTATAAACTCTTCGTGAGTCTACACACAAGACCTTTTTTCCCTTTAACCGAATACCCTTCTGGCTGCTTCATATAAATTTCTTCATCAAGGTTACCGTGAAGGAATGAAATCTTGACATTAAATTGTTCAAGATGCAAGTCTTCAACAGCAACTATATTCATCAGAACCTGAATAGTAGACATCTTCACAATAGGAGCAAAAATTTTGCCAAAATCAACACCTTCTTTCTACTGAAAGCCCTTCACCACAAGTTTAGCCTTGAATCTCTTTGAACCGTCAGATTCTTGCTTTAACCTGTATGCCCACTTGTTGTGCAATGTTCTCTTCCCCTTCGGTAACCGAACTAAATACCAAGTTCAATTAACTGATAATGACTGTATCTCATCATCCATAACAAGCTTCCACTTACTCTTGGCTTCCACACCTAAAGCCTCCTTGTAACTTTCAGGTTCACCACCATCTGTAAGTAATAAGTGATTTAAAGAATTTACGTACCTTGCCAGAATTTTTGCAACTTTTGGCTCCTTCCAAAGTGCTATTGGAATGTCTAGATCACTAGGATCCTCGCTTAGATCCGGTGCAACGAACTCAACAACAACTTCTACATCATCTTCAATCCGTTCTACATGTACTTTGAAGTCTTTATATAAGACTTCCTCATTGAATGTAACATTACGGCTCCAGATAACTTTTTGATTCTTCGCATCCCAAAACCGGTACCCAAAATCATCACCACAGTATCCAATGAAAATGCACTTCATCGACTTTGTATCTAACTTGGTCCTTGTATCTGAATTATCAAGCACATATGAGGTACAACCAAAAATACGCAAGTAATTAAGGTTTACCTCTTTACTGATCTATGCTTCTTCAGGAATTTTAAAGTCTAAAGCTGTCTAAGGCCCTCTGTTAATCAAGTACACCGCCGTACTAACCGCATCCGCCCAAAAACACTTTGGCAATCTAGCAATGAGTCTCATGCTCCTCGCTCTTTCATTTATTGTTCAGTTTATGCGTTCTGCGATACTATTTTGTTACGGTGTTCTGGGAATAGTCTTTTGTCTCAAAATCCCGTTTGATGCGCAAAAGTCTTCAAACTCGTCACTACAGTATTCGCCCCCGTTATCTGACTTGAGATACTTCAGTTTCAAACTGTTTTCATTTTCAACTAGAGCCCTGCACCTCTTGAATTTATCGAACACATCTGACTTGTTCTTCACGAAGTAGACCCACAGTTTATGAGTAGCATCATCGATAAAAGTAACGTAATAGTAAGAACCACCAAGAGAAGATACATTGGTTGGCCCCCAAACATCCGTGTGTGCAAGATTCAACTTTTCGGGTTTCCTTGATCTTCCAAATAATTTGAAACTAACCATCTTCTGCTTCGCAAGAACACACTCGTCATAAAACTTGAGATCAACTTCTGCAAGACCCTCTAGCTTTCCATTTGTTACCATTATCTTCATCCCCTTCTCACTCATGTGACCGAACCGTTTGTGCCACGTACTTGTATCAATCCCCTGAGTGGTCGTACAAATAGTGGAAATTGTGTTTTGCATTGTATACAACATTCATTATCGCAAGCCTCAAGCTACCAACATAACTTCTTTTATAACCTTACAGCAGGTTGTAATTGATTATAAACCGACGTTTTAAAAGACCCGCAAGTGTATGGTGTACCGTTAAGTACAAGGGTAAGCGGGATCGCATCACAAGAGACTTGTGGTACGAATTATACTTCGAGTTACTAGTTTTATCCAATAACAACGAGTTTGTGTAGGTTTTGAAATGAAAAGAAGAACGAAGCAAATTACAAGATAAATTAGAGTGGAAACCAAGGCATCGATTCCACTCCATCCGTTGTAACCTTGAGATAGTGTACCTAGTTAGAGTATTTACTAATTTTTGTATCGCATATCCTTGGTCGGGTATATGCAATACATCATGAAATAAAATAATTATTGATTGGGAACTACCCATAAACTAACTTATTCAACCATGGTTCAGTTGATAAGCATGAATTATGTTCTCTTCTCCATATTCCTAACCTATCTTGTTATGGTCAAACAAGATGGTTACTTTGATCATTTATTCCTCCTAATCCTAGCTATGGTCAAGCATAGGACGAGGGAATATGAATATGTATTATGCCAGGATAAAGATAATTCAATTACTCTAACTAAACTATACAATCTACACTAAGACTACATTTGATGGAGCTTCCTTTAGCCTTGGCTAAGAGGTTTAGTTACTCAACCCTTTGATCATTGTCATTATATTATTACTACAATAAGAGTAAAAGATAAGAAAAAGAGAAGAACAAAAACTTTATTGCTTATTGAACCTTGATATTTACACTCTCCAAGATGATCCTCATGAGTGGGATTCCCCTCCTATTTATAGAGTATATGAAATGTTACAAAATATCACTATTAATATAAAATCCCCAAAACAATGCCTAAAATCATGCATAGATATTGCAACTCATGAGAATAATATCTATATTTAATTATTTTCAATGGGCTTCCATGCATGGGCCTTTGGTTGACAACTTCAAATGAGAATCATTGTTGGTGTGCATCACCCTTGTTCTTCGTTAAAAACTGGAAAAATGTACGACTTGTTTATCATATGACCAATTTTTGTAAATACAAACAAAAGCACTATTAGTGTCACATTTATTTAATAAATGACTAGGTAGATATAAATTTAGGAGTTGTAGACGTAAAAATACCCCCAAACTTATATTTTACTAGTCCTCAAACAAAAGTAAACAAAAACCATTTTCCCATGTCATGCGGTTGCATTTAGCGCATGCAACAAGCCGTTAAACCCCCAGGTTCCCCTGGTGGACGAGTGTTGTCTCGTGAGGGTTTGCAGTGACTATACCCACAAAAGTCAATAATGTCATTTTTAAAAATTCTAGAATACACATGACTCATTTTCCTGTGAACTTATCCTTACTTAGTTGTGACAAAAATATACCAATGAAAAAATCTTTGAACTTGCTATTCTCCCAAGTATACCAAAGATTATTTTAAGCTTATCCGAAACTAGAGGTACTACCACAAGATTAGAAAGAGATCCAAGTATTTTACTTTAGCTATATTTGAGTGTATAGTAAAAATAGTTTTATCGCCTAATACGTTGTCTAAAATAATTTACTCAATTTTTGGTAGTCCAGTTCTTACTGAAATAAATTTAACAGTCAGTTCGACAAGTACCTTAGTCAATTCGTCTTCCTAGAATTTTACTTTTTTTCTTTTCTTTTGCAAGCCTTTTCTTATTGAGTATATTATTTCTTAGTGAAGCCTCCGTTACAAAGAGTTTTCGGTCGACAATCCCTGTCAGTTGGCTAAGGTTGCCAGGGTGTGGTGCCCCATCATGACCTAGACTCAGGATTCTCACAAGTAACATTTTCTTGTGCTCCTTTCACATAGTTTATGGTCAAACTCGAGATTGGTGATAATTTTTCCTCTTTCAGTTCTTAATCATGCGAATAGCCTTGCAACGTGAAAGTTTTTAGAGCACATTTGGTTTTTTTTTCTTAGGAATGAATTTATTCTTAGGCAGTTGTCTCCCTTGTAGCAAACTATTCCTAACATAAATGCTAAATTTTCCTTATACTCAGCAAAAATATATTTAAGACATTAATTGCAAAACTACTATGACGTGCACGTTTTCAAAATATGCCAAGTTAACTTGAATTAGTCGTTAATAAAAAGATAGTACATCTAGCTTAAGATATTCCAAAATATTCTAGTATATACTTGGTACAATTTCAAAATTTAGGTTTTTCCATAATATTTATGTCAAGGTAAAATCAGTTTAAGTGTATGGAAATTCGTCAAAAATATATCATAAATTGTCAAAGTGTCATTATTTCACTTTTCTTCAAAAAGCATTTAAAAAAATAGTTTTTCTACCCTCAAACTTAAATAAAATATTGTCCTCAATGTTTGAAAACAAAATTTAATACATGAAATAGGAAATAAAAAATTGGAACTTCTCACCTGAATGTGTTTTGGGTTGCCTCCCAGAAAGAGCTAAGTTTTACCGTCTTCAACCAGACGAATGTACCCCCAAACTTGAATGTCATGATATAAGTCTAAAGGGGTATAAAGTACAATAATTGATGAACTATCCAAGTTGCAAGTTCTCCTTAAATAACCAAGGAACAACAAAATTGTCCTTATCCTTGAATAACCAGATAATATAAAAATAGTGATTCTCCTTATCTGTACCTAATTGTGCTGATGTAATCATGATACATAAAAATAACTCAGAATCTAATCCCCTAGGATAAATATTTTCCTTATTTAATTTACGGGGAATCTCACTTTGAGATATTTTATAAGGTATACCCCCATACACCAAAAATGTATCTTGATATTCATCATTTTCCAAAAGGTGACTTGAACCATTAAAGTGATATCGATCAGGTGGTTGTGGGTTGGGCTCAAGTTTGCATGACTCAGTTGCAGGTGATAATACTTGTACTATTTTAAGAATTACGGAGTCATCCCAGTACTTGAAATAATTCAAACATTAATCAATAGAGTAGATACAACTAAAGTTATCACGCAAAAAATTATCAAATTCATTAACAATTATGGTACCCCCAAGTGGCTTGTGAAATGAAGATGTAGGCATAGGTATAGAGAGGGTTGGTGAAGGAGTAACCAAAACATAATCAACCACCAATAATAGTGATATATCCTGTAAAAAAGGGTCGTCCACCCACTGGTTTTCAACATCACAATTTGTGTCAGGTGAACGCGGCTCAAGGCAAGGCTGAGGTAACTCATAAGGAGACTGAGAAGGAAATGACAAGTTGATAACATCTATAACAGGTTCGGCAATTTTCAATTTCTTGACTTTGGTACAAATATCATCATCTACAAATTCCTCGCATATTATCGTATAATGAGACGGTGATTCCATATATTTATATTTTATCTCTTCATTATCATCGTCAATAAAATCATTAGAGAAGAGGGAAAAATATTCAGTCTCAGTCATAGTTTCCTCGAATGAATTTATTGGGTTGACAAATGAAATGATGGATGATGACATCGATGGTTAAATTTGGAGGGCTTCTTCAAGATCTTCTTGTGACATAGGATCGTCGACCTTAAAATATTCATCTTCTAAATTTGTCTCACAATATGGTATCCATTCACCCCCACGGAGAAAACATTCCTTCATTAAGCTTGAATTCATCCATTTCTAAATCACAAGGGGATTTAACTTCGGATTGTTCTTTTTTATTAGTTAGAAGTTTTTCATGCTATATTTCACTTCACGTAGTTGACAACTGAGTTATCTGAGTCTCTAATCTAAAGATAGATTGGGTCGTAGAAGTTTGATTCACCAATGTCTGTTGTTGGAATTGCATCATTTGTTGCTGAAATTGTACTGATTGTTGCATGAAAAGAGCAAGGGTATCGCCTAAAGAAGATTTGGGTGGAGCGGGTGGGAACTGATTGGATGACTGGACGGACTGATGGGCCAGCATATATGAATAAGATTAGAAATGTTCGACGTATTGAGAATTTTGGTGATCCCATGATTGAAAATGATTTTGAGATTGCTGCGGGATGTCGAATTGTGAGCTGTATGGATTCCAAAGTTCTTGCATGTATGACATTTTGAAATAAAAGCAACACCAAATGCAATAAACAACCAATCAAGCCTAAACTCTAGCACACTAACATTTTCTTAGAAGTAATAATTAGGTCACCCCTATATTCTTTTATGTTCAAAATGGGTATGATGGCAAAAGGCTTTGGTTCCTATACTCCCCTGCGTCACTATGCTAGTACCAGCTTAAAGTAGATGTTCAGTCCTCATGCCCGAGCGAGTCGCCTTATCGTACGTCAACACTTGGAACGGTGACACCGCAAACCTACAACCAGTATTTCACGGCGCTAGGCTAGGGCCGTATCCTATAAACCCGTGTTTGTACCCCGGTCCGGTACACCTATCCGTTGGGTGATGAAATCCTACGGGAATCTTGTTACTCAATTTTTATTAATAGTTATTTTAAGGTCCGGGAGGTTCAATTTTCTTGTGATACGAATTTCTTCATATCCCTAATGGGTGGTCCCACTTGTTGGAGAGCTTTTTGGGTGATGAAATCCCGCAAGTCTCTAATAGTTTTTACCTTTACTAATGTTGGAATAAAAAAGAATAATAAACACAACAATAGGTCAATCCAACCACAGTAAAAAATTTATTAGAGCAGCATGTATTTGAACAGTCTACACAACTTTATATGTGCTAGTGTCGGGGCAGAGCGAATATGTACCCCTTCTAGATGTCAAGTTTAAAAAAATATCAACCTACGGGAAGTGCTTCCCGGTGTAGCTGTGGCCGCCCCTTCACTTAGGGGGCGAAAGAAGGAAGTGCCCCTTCACTTAGGGGGCATAAGAAAAAAAAATTCAAGAAATTTCTCTCTCTTTAAGCTTTTTGTATTTCCGCCTTCAACACTCTCCACGCTTTCCGTTCTTTTGTATCCCTTATCGGTGCCCAAAATTGTCAAAGTGTAATCGGCTTTTGTTTGATCAACAATGGAGAGTAATAATCAAGATTAGCAAAAATTATGTATTTTAATACAATTCAAATAAAATTCACAAAAGCAACTCGTACTTAAGCTCGTTAAACTTTTTGTGGTCAGTAAGAGGCTTGTAAAGAAAAACCAATACGTGCTCAAAACAAAAGTAACTCGTAACAAGTTCGTGTTTAAGTGAAACCAACCATTATAAACAACTCTTTAACAAAAGCAATTCTTAATAAAAGAATTTAAGGTCCACAAAACAGTTCGTGGGAAACCAAACGAGTTTGAATTAAGAGGCCCAGAAAACAAAAGAAAAACCAAAGCTCGTTACCAAAAGAATTAAGGCCCGCCAAATGTTAAAAATCAAAGCTCGTTTCGAAAAGAATTAATGTCCACGAAATATTAAACAATTGTATACCAAAATGAGGCTTGTTGATAAGCCTAGAAGCTCTTTGGACCCACAACAATATTTTTAGCCAAGCATCTTAGTAAGCTTAAGTTCACAGAAGCAAATCGTGCTTAAGTTCTAACAACAATTTGTGCAAAAACAGTTTGTGCTTTTCAAACAGTTCGTTTGCAAAAACAGTTAAACCAACTTGTACACAGTAGATAAACCGACCTGTAAACAGTGGGTAAACCACAACAATCTTGCACAAACTTTCAAAATAGTGTGGTATTGTTGCAACACCATATGCATCAAACAACAAACTATACCTACTGTTTGTACCAAGTGGTTGCAAAAAAAAGGAAAAAAAAGAAATGGAAAGAGAGAAGAAAGGGGAAAAACGATAAAATCGGCTTAAAAATAACAACTCAAAAAAAAAAATGCACCTTAGTCCCCGGCAACGGCGCCAAAAACTTGATCGATCTATAAACCGACGTCTTAAAAGACCTGCAAGTGCACGGTGTACCGTTAAGTATAAGGGTAAGCGGGGTCGTATCCAAAGAGACTTGTGGTGCGAATTATACTTCGAGCTACTAGTTTTATCCAATAAAACCAAGTTTGTGTAGGTTTTGAAATGAAAAGAAGAATGAAACAAATTACAAGGTAAATTAGAGTAGAAACCAAGGCATCGATTTCACTTCATTCGTTGTAACCTTGAGATAGTGTACCTAGTTAGAGTATTCACGAATTCCCGTATAGCATATCCTTGGTCGGGTATATGCAATACATCATGAGATAAGATAATTATTGATTGGGAACTACCCATAAACCAACTTATTCAGCCATAGTTTGGTTGATAAGCATAGATTATGTTCTCTTCTCCATGTTCCTAACCTATCTTGTTATGGTCAAATAAGATGATTACTTAGATCATTTATTCCTCCTAATCCTAGCTATGGTCAAGCATAGGACGAAGGAATATGAATATGCATTATGTCAGGATAAAGAGAATGTAATTACTCTAACTAAACTTCACAATCTACACTAAGGCTACATTGGATAGAGCTTCCTCTTGCCTTGGCTAAGAGGTTTAGCTACTCAACCCTTTGATCATTACCATTATACTATTACTACAATAAGAGTAAAAGACAAGAAAAAGAGAAGAACAAGAACTTTATTGCTTATTGAACCTTGATATTTACACTCTCCAAGATGATCCTCATGGGTGGGATTCCCCTCCTATTTATAGAGTATAGGAAGGGTTACAAAATATCACCATTAATATAAAATTCCCTAAACAATGCCTAAAATCTGGCATAAATATTGCAACTCGTGAGAATAATATCTATATTTAATTCTCTTCAATGGGATTCCATGCATGAGCCTTTGGTTGACAACTTCAAATGAGAATCGTTGTTGGAGTGTATCACCCTTGTTCTTCGTTAAAAACCGGAAAAATGTACGACTTGTTTATCATGTGACCGATTTCTGTGAATACAAACAAAAGCACTATTAGTGTCACATTTATTTAATAAATGACTAGGTTGATATAAATGTAGGAGTTGTACACGTAAATATTATGTGTCTATCAGGTTGTACCAAAGGTACTCACATATCCGCCATCATCCGCCAATTTGCTAACCGATATGAGGTTACGCCTTAATTTAGGTGCAAGTCGCACATTCTGTAAAACAAATGTTCCCCGTGAAGGTAACAATAATGTCACGCCCCAAAATCTAGTAATTGGTAGCTTGACCAATTACTAGATTCGAAGCTGTGCAGGTCGGGGAATCCACTGATTCGCTCCACAAACAACCAAGCCAAAGACAAAATCAAGCTCAGTCGCTCACTTTAAGCAATAATCATCATAGTAAAGAAAGAAAATAACAACGCGGAAGCAAATGATATATATACATATCATACTGAAATAGTGAACACAATCTCGAATAAAGTACAGTTACACATACTGAGATCACAACAAGAAGTCTAAACTAAACAGATCAGCAGCGGCAACTACTCCAAACACAGCTAAAGCTCTCAGCAACTCAAGCTACTCAACCTCTGAAAGGGGGGAACAATGCGAGAGTGAGCAAAACCACGGCTTACTGAAACCCAACAAAGTTAAATAACATATTAGTAAACAGGTACAGATAAAGAGGATGAAGTGAATAAGATAGAGAAAGTTAAAAGTAAATGAATAGAAAAATAAGTGATCAAGATCCAGGTGATAGAGTAATAAGAACATAAGTATAAAATATATAAGTAACCAGAGTTAGGATAAAGAATTTAAGAGAAGAGGGGGATTGTGACATGAGGGGATGTTGCAATGATATGTTAATGATATGATATGATGAACTGGGATAATCCCACAATTATCCCTAATGCCGACTGATGCAATGATAAACTAAAGTCCTAATGTTGAATGATTGGATGATTTAAAACATGTTACAATCCTATTATAGTATTGGTTGATCAACCGCTAGCATGTTTGACTTAAAGAGATCTGTTAAGGGGATACAATGGGTACGATTTTTGTCAAGCTCGACCAAGTTAGTGGATACTCACTTGATCAAAATGTTCTGGGCTTTTCAACCCACGGAGCCAACGTCCAAACTGTATTTCATTCCAAGGAATTTTAACCTCAAGGATAAGTCTAGCACTAGATTCATACTGTTTCATACCTTCCCACACTTCCGGATGGGTATATAAGGTATGATAGTGTTCACAACCAGTTCTTCACCTACTATTTTAACCCAATGTAGGACTCCTGCGATCCTATTGGAGGTCAACCGATGTAGAGCTTTGTTATGTATCTGATCTCGTTAAGTTAAAAGAGTTTTGCATGATTAAAAAGATGCAACAGATCCCAAGGATCAAAAATACAACAGCCGTAAACCCGACAAACAAACATAGGATAACCACCTGCATAAGAGTGTGGCAAATAATCCTAACCCGAACGCATAAAGCGGCTCAGTCACACCATCTAAACTTAGATGAAACAGCAACTTAACCGTCATAACGATAAATCAACATCGGTCTCTAGAAGACTGAAACCAACGACAAGAAATGCAGCTACTAGAAGTACCACACTAACAACTTCTATCAAAACCCAATGCCAAATGCAAACTATAGTAACCAAGTTACAAAATAACTAACTAAATAGGTTAACAATTATACAGAGAAATAATATGATAACAAACCCTAACTATATCACATGCATCTCTCTACACAGAGTACTACTCTAATCAACATCTATTAACTAGTAGAGGAATTCATAAATGAAGGGGAAACTCGCCTGATAATAATCCCGAGTTCTGACGAAACCGAAACAGGAATTCCAAACTCAGAATCTGCCATACAGCTAACGCAACACAGGATAAGCTACAACAGACAATCAAGACAACAATTTAACAAACAAAACCAGGAAGCCAATCAATAAGCCAAACCCTAGAAATCAGCCCAAAGCCTAATCGGAAGAAAAGAACATAAAGGAATAGAAAAATTACTCACCAAGGATAAGTGCGATAATTACCGCGAAGAATCGGTGAGCGAGGGAACGGATTGGCTACAAATTTGGGAAAGGGGATTGATTTGGGGGAGAGAGAGTGAGAGAGAATTGAGAGAGAGAGGAATAAAATGAAATAACCCCAAAAGGAACAAAACAACCGCATACTCGTTCGAACGACTTTCATCTTCGTTCGAACGAAGAAGGATATTAAGGCTAAAATTACAGGGAAGTGCCTCTGTCGTTCGAACGAAAAAAGGGTTCATGCGAATGGACAAAGAAGTTTTCAAAAGGATACAGAAGTCATTCGAACGATTAGGAGATCTTGGGCCAAATTCCAGGAGATCAGTCAACTCGTTCGAGCAAAGATTAATCTCGTTCGAACGACTACTAAAAAATCCCAAAAGATTCCCGAACCACATGAACACCCGAACACAGAATAAACCACACCCAAACACCACAACAACACCACCAACAACACCCTAACAACACTAACCTAACCAAGGGTCCCCGAATACAAAACACAACTACCTCCTCCTTAAAACCACCGAACCATCGAAAATGCTGAAAAGGAATCTAACTCCAAACCTGCCCAAAAAGGAATCAAACGGATGTAGAAGGGATAGAAGGAATATGCGGAATGAATGCAGATGCTGAAAAGGATAGAAATATGCAGAAAAGGAATAATATAATAATATACTAATAAATAATAATAATAATAATAATAATAATAATAATAATAATAAAATATGGGTCACTACAAATAACCTAGCGTTTCCCTTTCCAGTAATATTGCGTGTACTCTTATCTGCAAGAAAGACCAGTAGCATGGAAGGAAGCGCCCGAATAAACAATCCAAGATTCGTTAACATCGTCACACGATAATAGTAAAGCCTCATCAGAACTAACCTCTTCAGTAAGGTTCATTGTATATTTCTCTTCATCATCAATCTTCTTAGAAGAAGAGCTACAATCTCGCCTGAAGTGACCATTCTTCCCACAAGTCCAAATGCACCAGGCGGCTTAGACTTTTATTTTGACTGTGATTGACCCCTTCTAAATTTTGGCCATTTTCTGTAAGACTTCCATCTTTCCTCGACGTTCAACATACTGTCGTTTAAACTCGAAGAGGGTTCAGATATTTTACGCCTATTTTCTTCACTCATAATCAACGAGACTATAATGTTAAATTTGATGTCTTCCTTCCCCGATGAGTTGTTCACAGCTGTAATGAATCTTTCCCAGCTATCTGGCATCTGCACTAGAAGAGCCCACACTCTCACCTCCTCGATAAAAGTATTTTTAAAGGATTCCAGTTGAGCATGTATGGTATTGAACTCACTGATATGAGCTTGCACACTACCATTATCCTTCATCTTCAAAGTTAACAAGCACCGTAAAAAAAGTACCTTATTTGCCCTGGACGGTTCCGAGTACATAGCGGACAACGTCTCCATCAAACCCTTCGTAGTCGTAACTTTGGATATCATGTGTAGAATCTAATATGATAGCGTTAACCCAACGGTTCCAAATGCCTTGAGATCCAATCGCGCCCACTTAGCAGCATCGTATTCTGCTGTCATCATCTCAATTCCACCCAGTGGTAAATCAAGATCCTTTTTATAGAGGTAATTTTCTATCTGCATCTTCCACACTCCAAAGTTTGATCCATTGAACTTCGTGATCTTCAACTTCTCCTGATCGGTCATCGTTCTTCACCACTAAAGCCCTAACACTCGCTCTGACACCAATTGTTGAGAATCGAGGTAGCTACTCTCTCCTCTCAGACAAGAACGATACGCAGAATATGTCGATCAATCAAACTAAGAAATACAGAACAATAAAGAACACAATAAAGATTTCCTAGAGGAGGAAAGTGAAAAACCCTTGCGGATGAAAAACTACTCCTCCCGAACAATTCACTATGATATCAAACAGGGCACAATAATCTCTCAAGCTTCTCAAGATTTAATGGAGTGTCTTCAAACCCTAGCCACTCTAAGATTAAACTCACAAAAAGATAGCTAACAAAAATAACATAAATCTTCTTTATATACTAGAAGACTAAATACAAGTATAACGGATCTCGAAGTAGAACTCAACGTTTCAAAATAGACATCTAGTGCAAACCTACGCCAACTCGCTCGAACGACTTTGCAATAATTGGTCTCCAGCCCTAGAAACATTACATCTCGTTCGAACGACATCCAAGCTCGTTCGAACGAGATTGACTCCTGAGCCAAAATTCTAGTGAGTAGGAAAAAGTTTGTTCGAATGACTTTGAAGCTCGTTCGAACGACTTCCTTCTTCGTTCGAACGACTTCGACAATCTTGATTCGAGTTCATACCCAACTCAGTTAAGGTATGACATTTTGATGGTTGGTTGTTCATGTAAAATTTGTGGTTTCCTCCAGCTGTGTGATAGACGACATGGTAAGCTATTCGGTCTAATTGTGTTTAGTTGTTAACTACGAGTTTATGTCACACTATAGCTACCAGGGGCAGTTTTTTTTTTTTTTGTTTGGGGGGAATAGTTCATTTAGTAATTGAAAAAAAAAACTACAAAAGCTCAAGGGTTTGACATCCCTCCAAGCCAACCTAATGTTTTTTTACTCCAAACTTTATCTTAACTTCTCGCTCCCTTCCGGTAGTTCTTTTTCTTTCTCTACCATCTAAAGAAAAAATATTAAAATACCCCTTGTCAAGGGCTGGGCCATTGTGCTAAAAATATATTTTCCCATACTGTGCTCTCATATAACCAATGTCCTCGTTGAGTGTAAAAAGTAAAAATTGCACTGAGTGTTCAGTTCTTCGACACGAACAAACAATACTATGTATAGTTTTACTCCCTGAACTGGCCAACATAACTGGACTTATAAAGTCTCCTCAAGGAAACGATTCCAGGTTTTTTTGTTTTTTATTTTTCTCGTTCTTTTGGTGCTGTATCTGAAACTTTGATGTGCTTTAGAAACCATCCTTTTAATATACAAACCAGTTGCTTAAAATAGCTTTTCTTCGAGGGATCATCCAAACTCCCTTTCTAGGTTTTTCAATGCAAATGTCAAGATCTTGTTGCAAAGTCGGTGGATAGCGGTCCGTTTAAACCACGCTTAACACGACCAATGTAATTACGGAGTGTGTCGCTGTTTTGAAAAGTAGCCTTTAGAGCAAATAGGAGAAAGTACTAAAAACCATGTTTTTAGTCTCCCAATTGGGTAGTAGAGAAAATTTGAGTAGCCACCTAGGACAACTTTATTTCATGGAAAACATTTTTTTAACTAAAATCAATAGTTATAAAGTGTTTGAAAAATTTAAACTACTTTTTTTAATATTTTTTGTTTACACCTAATACTCTTTTGACATAGAGTAGTTTTTGGGAGTCTATTTTTTTGACTTTTCAAATATTACTTTCTAACTCATCTTGGTAGCTATACTTTAGCTAGGCTACACCTGATGCTGTCTATTCTCATATACACATTCCACATACATAATTGGTTTGCGGTCTGCCTCAACCCCTTTGCCTAATTAAATTAAATAAAATCACGTCATAGGCATGTCGAATGATATTTTGTAATTATTCATCGTTAAAGACCGATGATCACAACCACCAACCTAATATTTAATATGTTCTTATTAGGTTCACCAAAATAATCATCATTAAAAAATGTATGACCATCACTCGCATGAAAAAAAAAACACTTTAAAAACTCCGCATTATTCCAAAAGGAGAGGAGTTTAATGATCTTAGTCGTCTGATTGCCATCGTGGCATGAGATGATTTTATCCCCCTGATGTTGATTTACGACTACGGTGACTCCCGGAATCGCTAACGTTTGGAAAATAAAACATTTCATATCGACTATCAACATAGTAAACTTCTCTAGATAAAAGAAAATATATATAGCATTACTAAGCATTATTTACATCAAGGTAATTTATAAGGTCCAGCCTTGTAGTACTCTCTTAATTACTACTATTATTTTGTTTCTTCATGCAAAAGGTAATTGAGACAACAATATATCTCCAACAAACCTTTAATCCTTGCAACTCAAGAAATTATATTTTGGCCTAACTAGGTTTACAGGGCTTTGTTCCAAGGGATGCATGAACTTGCAATTAGGGCATGCAGGAGAAGACTTGCACAACATAACAAGCAAGTGACATTTCTTACAAACAGCTGCAATCATCTCTTTGTGATCTTCCTCGAACGTCAACCATGACGTACAACGCATTAAGGGACTCGTTTGTCGATCATCTGATTTATTGAACAAAGGCAACAATATATTGGGCTCAAGTTTTGCTTTAGCCGTGGGGGAGTCGTGCGAGAGATGTAGTTCCAGGTCTAGGCTAATGGGTTGGATACTTGGCTTCGCCTCCGAATTTTTCTTTTGGTCGTAACATGTCTTTTTCTCAGCCTTGATGTTGTTAAAGTGTACTTGTTGCCCACTCTGCATTCCAAACATAAATACTATTAATTAGTTTTTACACCAGTACTACTCTAACCCAAACACGCCTAACTAAAGAGTTCTGACATAAATATATAAATGTAAAAAATAACTCAAAGTTACCTGAATATCAATATTGAGATGTTGTTTCAAGTCTAAAGGTATGCGTTTTCCAGGGTAGAATTCCATGTCGAAGAGGGACCTTGTGCCTTGATTCTTTGCAGATTTGCTTTCGAAATTCTCTTCTTTTACGTCACTTTGAAACCATTTTCTTTTATTGGATGAAGTTTCAAGCGCCCTTTGATCAGAAATAACATTTTCTTGAAGTGAAACCATTGATTTTGAGAACTAAATAACTCCTGATTTTGTTCTTTGAGAAGTCTCTCTTTGTGTTTGAGGTTTGAATGAGGATGATGAGTTTGCAAAGCTTGTTATGTAGGCAATGTTTAGAACACTATTCAACGAGAAGTTAGAAATCTAGGAGAGCAAACTTTAATGCAACATTTAAGGACTCACATTACTATGACGTACTAATTCCAACTTGGCTTTATAACTAAAGCTCCACTCCAAGCTGATGTGTGTTCCAATTTATGGTCTATTTCAATATAATGCATATCACTGGCTCTTTGCTGACTCCATTATTTCAACCACAAAACGTTCAGCAATGGTGTGTACACGTAATTGTCACATTTTACACGGTTTTGGGTACTTTTTGAGAAGCCATTTTTCCATTAAAGTAAGCCAAGTTTAGGAGCCTAAGTTAAATTCCAAAAATGAGGCTCTCTGTATAAAGGATTTATAGCCTATGCCAAGCATCGCCTACAAGTCCCACATTAGGCGAGCCCAGTTATCTGTAACTACAATTAGGCTGACTGCAATCTTGCTCTGATACCAAATGATGCAAACCATTTACTACGAAAGATGTCCTGGGAACAATTCCCAGGACATCTGAACTTTCCTAAGCACTAGCCCTACCGACCCAAAATCCAAAAGATATCACCTATACCAAGCTTGCAATCCAAGCCAAATGTTCTCAAATCAGCTTACGAGGGAGAGAAGTCGAGCGAAGCCAAGGTAATGTTAGTATTTATTACAAACGGTGTGACGTTTATCTAGAGAAGGGAGGTCATGAAAATAAATGAGATGGGTCAGGGGGAGTTGTGGTATGTGTTTAATGTTGTTATTAATAAGATGCTGAAGGTGTTGAAAGCTTTTAGTGTTTTCTTTTCTTTCGTTGGGTTTGGAAGTTGGAGTTATTGTAGACCGCTAGGAATTCAAACTTTCTCCAACCGTTTATACTCTTCCAAATTCAATGATCACATTTAATACCTCCCCTCCACACCTATCTAACATTGCATGTATATATGCTTATGTTGTTGCCCTTAATTTATCTCCCTCTCTACACAAAATTTAATTTAATTTGCTACTCTACCAAAATAATATATCTCCGTTAGGCGTTAGCCCCTTGTAAACAAGTGACATATGTTCTAGAGAACTTGAAATATATAGTTGGGCTGTTATTATTTTTTGTTGATTCTGATTGCTTATTCTGAAGTCTGGATGTTGAATCTGAATTGTAAGATCGTACGGCATTAGGGTTCCCATTTTTTTAAAGACGCATTTGTGTCTGCACGGAGTCCATGTGCCTCATGGATTAGCCATCAAATGGTAACCAAAATCACCCTACCCTTGTCAACAAACAAAAGAAGACACATTTCAGGGTTTTCATGAGATTTTAAGTCTACTCTTTTACAAGTCAGTTCAAAAAAATCAATAAAAGTTTATCAAACATTATCTGATTATATTTTCGAAAATGACGTGCTAGGGTTTTGTAGCAAACAGTTATCTTATCGCTAGCATGAAAACATTTTTAGGATGGGGAGGTACGTAGTTAAGACGTCTACCCTCCTAAGCGTCAAATACAGATCATTTTCTTTCCGAATTTATGAGGAAAACGCTATCCTTCTAAAAATGCATGTTTTCTTTGCATGCCAAACTAATACTGTGGTCATTCCATGTTTTTTTCCAAGCTTAATTTGACTACAAAACAACTCCCACGCCATAATTCAAAGTTCAAACCAACTGTATTAATCAAAATTACGACTTTTCAAATGATGTTTACCAAAGTTGTGACTGGTGCCAAGTAAATTGCTAACATGAAGTGTAGTCGTTGAATACAAAAAGGCACACATAAATACAATCACTTAATAATTCTGTTAAATTTGGGCAACGGGAGTTCAGTGTATAGACTCTAAAGCGTGCGCATGCATGATTAATTTGGTTCATTGATGTCAACGAAAAAAGTTAGCCATGCCCATTGTCGCAATGAAATTGTTCCTGCAGTTCCCATGATACAGATATATTCATGGGTTATCTTTTATTCTTTTCCAATGTCTTCAACCATATTTCACCCGGGACTAAAGAAAATATTAAGTTCCTCAAAATGGTTGAGATACATTTTCTCCAAACAAAAAACGTGTTTTAGTGTACCTTTCAAAAATAGCATTGATAATTATGTCCATTCTGAAATTAAGTTAGCCGCATAATATTGATGTGCCACCCTACCACTTGGTGAATCAAGTTGAAACTTTTTATCCAATATGTTAAGTACTGCTAATATGCAACTCCCTAAGTGAGTATATGAGGATTGCTAAAAAGCTGCACCGTGCTATAAGTAATTCTATAGATCTCACACATTACTTATCTTACATATATACCCAAAAGAAGAAAGATTGTATGGTGATATATATATATATTAGTCCTTTGTTTGGGACTGGAATGGATTAGATTGATTTGCAAGTTGTTTTAAACTATTTTGATCAAATTGTCATGGTTCATATATGATCAGCGATAAATAGCACGATGTAACTCTTTAAAAAAAGGGTCCAGACAACCCCAAAGTAGTTTACGCATGGGATCCCATAGATACTAAGGCCGCCCCCTTGATCAAGGTGTTACTCGTTGTAAATGATTAAATGGTACGCGGTCACTAGTCCTTAATAGATATGATCAATACGAGTAAATTATATATATGGAAACATAAGAGGACCCCAAGAAGGGCCAATGTTGGTGCAGGGTTTTAATTGTAAGGGTGTATGCATGAAGATAGTAGGATGGATTGCATTGAACTCTTGTACTACTCTTTCCATGTTTTTAATGCAATCTCAACCTACTACTCTTTAATACTCACTCACTCTTCTCTCCAAGACGAACTTGAACTCATTATTATAGATCTAACTCTCATTAATGCCAGGAGTTATCATCATGCATGGCTGCTGCTCAGCTTTCATTGTTTGCATTAGCTGTTGTTATAACAGCAGCCTTGTAGAGACCTGGTCCTGGACCTTACAACCCCGAATGGCTACCGCTTATGTATCCCGTGGGAATCAAGTATTAGGGCATCTCCTAAAGTACCTCACTCAATTAGTAGAAGAAGACAAAAAACTAAGTGAAGTTCAATTTTATTCGAGAGTACAGTCGGTTTTTCAAAAAGTAAATAGGGGAGGAAGGAAAAAGGGCAAGGATCCAGATTTCCAACAAAATTAGAGCGAATTGCTCAATCACATTCCAGATAGCTCTGTAACGAAAGGTGTATACAAATATATATGAAACCACATTTGTAAATCCTCCTCAGAGGCCGTGAGCAATCCTCGTTAACAGAACTCACGTAAATACTGTTTGATTCATCTTTATAAGTTATTACTATATCGGTGTAAAGTCGATTCCTTAATACCCCAAAATTATGCCCTTACAGTTTTCAACCTCAAAAAAGCAAAGTTCAACCTTAGAAAGCAAGGCTCAACCTTGCTTTTTGAGGATGAAAACCAAGTGAGTGCGATACTATTGGATGGTAAAAATCTTATATGGCACCTCAAAAACCAAGTGAGTAAGGTACTTCATAGCATATGCAGCAGCTTGGTGGGTTCAAACCTACCTTTTCCTCCCATGTAGTAACCAACCTTGAGTTTCCCACAATAGTTGAGTTGGGTTGGAAACCAACCACTTAAATTAAACCAATCATAAAAGGCCACATGGCAAGAGAGAGAGAAAAAAAAAGAGAAGAGAGGAAAAAAAATGCCGCCCAATTTAGAACTCTGCGCGGCCCTTATTTTAAATATATATAAATATAAAAAAGATTCCACGCATCGCAAACTGTTGAAACTTGTGACGTGTATTAATCTGAACTGACCCTCAGGGTGAGTTTGTTTGAGGAATTGGGTGCCACGTTGGCGAAGTCACCTTACTGCTATGAGATGGTTTTCAAAAAAAGAGGGTGGCTTGCCTCCACCTAAGCAAGGTCGGTTCAAACCGACTAAAATGCCTCAACAGTAACCCACCTTGATTTTTACATAACAGTGCCAAATCGACCTAGGGTCATCTGAGCCCAACGTAGTTCAGAACTGCGCAGCATGAATGAACGGCCTGGATGTAGCTACGTGGTTAAATCTTAACGAGCTATATCTGTCGCGCAGTTCTGAGCTGCGCGGCACAACAGTCAATGACAAGCAGGCACGTGGCGCTCCATTAATATTTTAAATGTCGCGTAGTTCAGAACTGTACAGTTTGGTCTGTAAGAAAAGAACACATCATTTCCCTCTCCACATTTAGTTTTTTTTGCTCTCATTCCACCTTCAAACACTCTTCCCTTCAAAACCCAACACCCAACCCAACCTCATCAATTTTGTATTTTTTGAGAAAATTGACATCCATAAACTTCAACAAAATGTTGGGAGAATCGTCATCGCAACCGCGCAACAAATATCCCAAAAGCAAACGCATTGCCTACACCGAAGTTATGCGGATGGGTAAAGACACATTTACGAGTGTCTTACCGTTATTGCTCACCGATGACGTTCCCGTCCCAACTCTTGATGATTTGTACCGAGTGGATGTTCTTCCAGAGAATTGGGTGCATATTAGCATTGGATTGGAGGATAACCTGATAAGATTCTTTTGAAATTCTCGTATTAAAACGTGGTTTTACAAATGTTTGATGAAATGCCCGAATGAAATTCTAATGTATTTTTTTGTATTTGAATGTAGAACTGAGATAATATAATATGTCGTGGATCGCTATACAAGGTATTGAAGTGGTACGAGCTTCTCTCCAACTATCCGTCGATAAAGAAATTGATCGACGATATGGGTTTCGAGGAATTTTTATCAATTAAAGTGGGGCAGTGGTGGCCATTCACCCATACATTTCATTTCCCCTACGGGGAGCTTGGCCTTACGCCGTTAGACTTTGTGATGCTAATGGCTCTCCCTTGTAGAATTAGAATCAATTTCCCTTATGACGATAAGTATGCGAATGTCGATGAAGCTTCTAAGTTGTTTCTTGGGATTACGAGCAACGATATAAAGTACGGGAATATCACGTTAGTATTTTTGAAGTCGTATATGAGGGATTTTGATCCAAGAGAAACAAATTACACTTACAACCCGCAATTGGATATTGTGTGCGCGAGGGCTTTTATTGTATATATGATGGGAAATATATTCTTTACAAATGGCAGCACCTTGCTTGCGGCGGGTTATCTTGCCGCTGTGGAAGACGGGTATATTATAGACAGGACAAAGTACGATTGGGGATCTCTCATTATGGCCGCATTGTATCGGGGACTGGACCTAGTATCAGTGAAGAAGAATGGGCATAATATGAACTCGTTGTTTAGATTCGGGCTACTTTTGTAGTTTTGGTTCTACGATTACTGAAGAGTGGGGATGTACATTGTAAAAGATCATAACTTCCGACATATTTATCCCCATATGGGTGCATGGGAAAAAACTAAGAGGAGTAAATCAAGAGCTGAAATCCATCATTCGTTTGAATTGGACAGAGAAAACATTGATGGGAAACTGTGGTTGAGTTCACGAAATGTAATCCGTGGGGAGGTAAAATACGCAAAACAGCTTAGTGCAAAAAGGGTTCCATTCGTATCAGTCCCGTACAAGAACGGGACTATTTGATATTTGAGAAAGAGGTTTACGTGATAGATCATGGGGGTAGATGGTGTTCCTTATGACCCCCCCCCCCCCCCCCCCGATATTATAGAGTTCCTACATTTCGATCCCACTGTATGAGCACAGTTAAAGGTGAAAAATCCTTTGCCACTTGAGACTAACCAATTTTGATTAATTTAGGTCTAAAACAATAGGTTTGAATTCCTTTGAATTAATGGTCTAACCTTAACCTAATTCAAATTGATTCAATTATCTAATGTCAACAAGCAATTGGAAATTAGACACAAGACCAAAGATTTTTAACCCTATGGAAAACCTTTCTTAGGAGAAAAACCCACAGGTCGTTGTCTAATCACCCGACAACTAAACAATCCACCATTGAAAATAAATTACAAGAGTTTAATTACTTATATACTCGATAAGCACATCTCATGGTTACCTTTCTTCTAATCAAGCTTCTTACAATCGATTCTACGTTCTCCCAACGCCTCGCTCCAATCTTTCGTCGAAGCTTTCAATCTTAAATCCCACAAGTTTTTCAAATCATGATTTAGGTTTATTGATCAATGATTGATTCAAGTTTGAGTTGTTAGTTCTCTCTTAAATCTCTCAAAGAAATCTTTCCTCTCTAAAAAATACAAGCCCTAGAAAAATAGGTTTTTCAAAAAATTGAATTATGAAAAAAGAAAAGTTGTCTTATATAGAAAAAAAGAAAACCCGACCACTATTCGAATAGAAACAAAATCATTTCGAATAGAACATTTATTATTCAAATACACCAAAAATGTATTCGAACAAATGAAGGCCTGAGGCAATTTGTTCGAATAGAGAAAGAGTTTATTCGAACAGAGCAAAATCCTATTCAAACAACTAAGTTCCCAGAAAAAGTATTCGAACAAATAAATGGTATATTCAAATAGATACTAAATTTTATTCGAACAAGGTCTTATTCGAACAGAACAAAAGCCTATTCGAATAGAGACCTATTTTTCTCAAATAAGATATCACTTTCTTTTCATATTCCATAAAATACTACGGGCTTGACATTTAGAGCAAGGAGATAGAAACCCACTTACCTGTTCAGTATCAGTCCAGTTGTAGTCGCCCCATGTGCACTCGCTGACAACAGATAACCACGAGGTAGTGCTGACACCTATTCTAGACACTAAATGAAGCAAACTCCAAATGGATATTTCAATCTCCCCCTTTGGTTCATTTTATGTCAAAACTAGAACTACATGTAATAAAAGAAAATTACAACTCGATGGACTGACTCACTCACTGAACATCCATTCTTAAAAGCATATCCTCTGAAATCCCTGCACACTAAACAAGAGACGTCACGTAACCGTTCATATTCAAAATAAGGAATTCATAAGACAAAAATTACTTACCTGGTTTACATGTTAGGAGCATCTCTCCCCCTTTTTGGCACAGAATAACAAAGGGTAAGCAAACAAAGCAGAGATGAAAGAGAAACCATATTAGGAATACCAAAATGTATAACAGTTATGGAAGAAGTAAGATCATGGAATAGAATAATCATATATCAAAAACTGTTAGAGCATTCATGCAAAAAAGAAACTGTTAATACATAACATATCCAAAAATGACTTCCAAAATATAATATACACGCAGTAAAGATAGCATAATCGAAAACAGTCAGAGATTAGAGACAATCACAAAAGAAAATCACTTTAAAGTGAATAAGATGACTCAAGGTCATATCAGACCTAAGACTGTTCATCTGGATCTGGAACGGGAGGACCACTCGACGACCCTCAAACTGTACTACTCAGATCATCCACAGAGGTCTGGAGCCGACCTATATCATCCTGGAAAAGCTAAAATTGATAGTTCATCTGAGAGTTCAGCTGACCAAACTAAGACTCCATATAGGTGTAGAAAGAAGCAAAATCATGAGGTGTTCATCCAGTAGAAGCAGTTATATAAGCAGTAGGTGCAGTGTTAGTCTTAGAATCCTCAGAACCCTCATCTGACTCAGAATCTGACTCAGCTACCATGTGCTTTCTACTCTTTTCCCAATACTGAGGAGTATAACTTCATCCCTCTCGTCAGCCTCCTCATCCTCACGAATACCATAACACATCACAGTCAGAAGCTGAGAAACAAATCTACTAAACGACAAATCTCGGGTATGAAGATCAGAATTGGTCGTAAGAATCATCTCGTGCATAATAACACTCACCGGGTCAAGATGATACCCCTTTCTGCAGAGATAGACCAGATAAAGCATATTGCCCGCCAACACATTCTTATTCCCTAGTTGGGGAAGAATGTTCTGATGAGCAATCATATGAAATAAGTACAGTGCCTTGGTCAGATTCTTGTACCTGATAAAGGGTCATTTCTTCTTCCCAGCGTGAAGAAGCCACTCCTCCATCTCCCTCTTGGGAGGAAACTTTGATTCGAGGGATTTTGAAGAATTCATAAACCTTGATTCACAACTGCCACGAACTATAGCACAAATTCGAGCCCCAAACATGAAATTGATCGCAAAGCAAAAAAAAGGAGCACAAAAATGATGAGATTCAATCAAGAAATTACAAATTATCAAGGTTTTGAGTTCGAGGGAGGAAGCGCTGAGGTAAGCGTAGTCGAATAGAGAGAGAGTGTGTGTGTGAAAGAAAAATAAAACAAGTTTACAATTTTGTAACAAAACATAACATACGAAATGTATTCGAATAACTATATATGTATTCGAATAGATAAATCACTGAGGTGATTTATTCAAATAACAAAAATTGTATTCGAATATAAATATGGCTGAGGCAAAAATATTCGAATACACCAAAATTCTATTCGAGCATAAATATGGCTGAGACAAAAATATTCGAATACATCAAAATTGTATTCGAATTTTTTTATTTTTTTTTCAAAAGAAAACAAAAAAAAATACAAAAAATAGTCAATACTCCCCATGTCTACTCTACACGAAAGACTAATCACATGGTATATAAACAATAGATAGAAAATCAGTCAATGTAAAAACCAGTCAGAATAAGCATTTACTTAGTGTGTGTGTGTGTGTGCAGTCAACATAAAATAGTACCATACAGTCAACAAAACGAGCAACCAAAAATAAGGAACTATAATGGATAGTTGTTTCAACTTAGGCCTCTCATGGTGGTCACTCAAAATCACTGAGAATTGACTAGCAAACACTCTATGTGAAATATGAATATGAATATAAAGCAACGAAAAAATCATATTTCGTCAAAAGCGGCGCACTGTGAGCTGGAAGATCTCATGGAAAAGAACTCAATTTGTCATATATGGTGTCAAGTTAAAATTAATATAGACTCCCTATCTTTACTCTTCACTAATACTGACTGCGCCTAACTCAAGATCAAATAGGTCTTTAAACAGGTTATAATGTAGGCACGGGTAGGCATATGACGGAGTAGGTATTTTGTTGGCATTCTAAGACTATAGTTTCACTAGCTCCCCTTCTCACTTAAAATTAAATTTACCTTCTATCATTCTCTTTCTTATTGAGTACGCATAAAATAAATTACCTCTTCTCTTCCCCTTTTTTTTTGATTTTTTTTATGACTCTGATTTGAGATAATAAAAAAATCATTTGGGGACTCATTGTATTCTTCTATTCATCTTTCCCCAAAAAATCACACATATTTTTCTTTTTCTCCTTTTTCTTTATCTTCTCACTGAGAAGTTTCATAGCAAATGGGTAAAAGGATAAAGGATTTGGACAATAAATAAAAGGCATATTTTAAGGCACAAATGGCTGTAAGTGGATAAAAATATGGTTAGAAATAACTGTAGAACATGTATTCATAATTTTGTTGAAGACGGACGAAAAGGAAATGGAAAGAACTGAAGATTGAGGCTTACAGTCACTGCAATTTCCTTAAGACAGATTTCACCCTGTGTATGCTTTACATTTTATCACGGTTCCTGTCTCCCAAGATACAACGATAGAATCGTATTGACTTGAAGCACTCAAGTTGATACGTCTGTCGAACTATCTGTGATTTTACTCTCAAGAAGGAATCGAATCGAAGAGGAAGAATAAGATTCGAGGATGTATTTTGTATATCAAACACATCAAGAATGATTACTTAAATAAAGGAGAAGGTATCCTTTCAAAGCACCTGTAGACGGGGTTATGTCCCAAGACACATCTCTGAGAAGAGTTATGTTTCTTAAAGAGTAACTGCATGTTTTATTCGAATAGAATATATTTCTGTTCGAATACATTCCTTACTGTCGGATTTATTCGAATAGAATCATAATCTATTCAAATAGATTCTTCCTGCCAGATTCTATTCGAATATAATATTATTCGATCCGAATAGAATCTTATTCGAATAAAATCTATAAAATAGTCCAAATGGGTCATGGGTTGGTTCGTACACGCAAGCCCATGGGCATCCCCATAACAGGCCTTTACACACTTGCCTCACATACTTGTGAAGGCACCACTTACTTACACATCATGTGTAACCTAATATAAAGTGAAAATACTCTTTTTACTTATCCAATGTGGGACTAACAGTAATTACCAAGGTTTTATTCAAACCACAACGAAAAGACATGCGTTTTTTCCAATAATCCCCCACATTTGAATGAAAACGGGAAAGACGAGAACGAACAAGAATCTTGAGAGTAATGGTAGGAATGATTTTGCATCAAAAAAGGTGTCTTGTGGACTTGAACCTTCTCTAGTAAAACACTATCGGACATACTTGGCTAAGTAGTGAAGATAATGTCTTGAACTGTTCAGCCGTTGATGTAATCCCAGACAATAGTATTCACACAGTACCGTTCCTGTCACAGACAGTTCTAAATGTTGTGTCCATTTTGGCCCTGGAAAATCTCAGATTCATAAGTACTATTAGAGAATTCACCCGTCTCAATTCTCACAGAAGCGGCCCTCACTTCTCACTCACATAGGTGATTTCCTATTAAGAGTACCCTGTTGGACTCTACTTGTATACACAAGCTATAAAAATCATTAAAAACAAAGTTTACCCTAACAAACTCTGTAGGTTGCACTGTTACATCAGGAATGAGATGGAGACCTAGTTTCCTCAGTGCTTGGGTAAATAACCGTCAACCAGTTTTCCTATTGAATCTAGATCTTGGGATCCTCTAGTCAACTAGGTTAGGTTATCATTGAGATTACTCGTGGATTGGCCGTATTAATCCCATTCATTTTTATGTACAGTATACTTGCCCTTTTGATAACCCTTTTGTAACGGATCTGCAAGGTTGCCTTGAGATTTTACAAAATCAATGGATATTATTCCATTCGCAAATAACTGCTTAACGGTTTTATGTCTACTACGTATATGTCGTGACTTACCATTATACATTTGATTCTTAGACCTTGCTAGTGCTGCTTGATTATCACAATAAATACATATAGCAGGCACAGGTTGTGGCCATAAAGAAATATCCTCTAGAAACTCTCGAAGCCATTATGCTTCTTCTCCAGCTTTGTCCAAAGCAATGAACTCATATTCCATCGTGGAACGAGCTATACATGTTTGCTTCTGAGATTTCCATGATATTGTTGCACCTCCAAGTGTAAACACATATCCAGTAATGGATTTTGACTCGTCAGAATCCGAAATTTAATTTGCATCACTATATCCTTCAAGTACAGCTAGATAAGTAGTGTAGTGCAAACCATAGTGTATGGTATACTTTAAGTACTTTAAAACCCTAATGAGTGCCACCCAATGTGCATCTCCAGGATTACTCATATATCGACTCAGTTTACTTACTGCATAAGAAATATCTGGTCTGGTGCAGTTCACAATATACATGAGATTACCTATGATACGTGAGTACTCAAGTTAAGAAATGTTTTCTCCCTTGCTCTTCGCTAAGTGTTGAGTTTTATCAAATGGTGTTTCAACACCTTTATACTCAAACTTATTGAATCTCTTAAACACGTTTTCTATATAATGTGCTTGTGACAAAAAAATTCTCTGTAATGTCCTATTAATCTTGATTCCAAGAATAACATCTGCAATACCTAGGTCCTTCATGTCGAAGTTCATAGTCAGCATTTTCTTAGTGGACTTTATTACATTAATATTAGTCCCCAAAATCAGCATATCGTCTACATAGAGACATACAATTACGCATGCAACATCAATGCATTTATAATAAACACATTTGTCACATTCATTGATTTTAAATCCATCATTGATCATAACATGATCAAACTTTGCATGCCATTGTAAGGGCGCTTGTTTTAATCCATACAAGGACTTCACAAGTTTACAAACTTTGTGTTCTTGTCCTTTGACAATAAACCCTTCAGGTTGGTTCATATAAATTTCCTCATCAAATTCACTATTTTAAAACATTGTTTTCACATCCATTTGATGTATTTCAAGCTTATGCAAAGCTGTAATAGCTATCAACATTCGTATAGATGTTATTCTTGTAACTGGTGAATAAGTGTCAAAGTAATCTAGGCCTTCCTTTTGCCTAAATCCCTTAGCAACAAATCGCGTCTTGTACTTGTCTATAGAACCATCAGGTTTTATCTTCCTCTTGAAGATCCATTTACAACCGATTGGTTTGTTACAAGGTGGAAAATTTACCAACTCCCACGTATGATTTTGCATAATATAATCAATTTCACTATGCACTGCCTCTATCCAACTAGGAGCCTCAGGAGTTGGCATGGCCTCCTTGAAGGTTTGAGGTTCATTCTCTAATAGGTTAGTTAGATATTCCAGACCGATTCTTACGGATGTGGTCTTAACACGTTTGCCACGTCTAAGTTCTAAAGCTTGCTCAGAACTTTCAGGCTGAAGATCACTACTTGAAGCAACGTCATGTGATCTTTTCAGAGAATTCACATTATTACTTTTTTTGCTTAGGAAAATATCTTCAAAAAAGATAGCATCACGTGATTCGATGAATGTATTCTCATGTATATCAGTGATCTCTGTTTTGTGTACCAGAAACCTGAATACACTACTATTATTGGTTTTGCCAATAAAAATATAGTCAATGATTTTGGGTCCCAATTTCACACGTTTAGGAACTGGAACTTGCACTTTTGCAAGGCACCCCCACACTTTCATGAATTTAAAGGAAGGTACCCTACCTTTCTAAAGTTCATAAGGAATGTTATTAGTCTTCCTATGAGGAATCTTATTCAGTAAATAGTTCGCTGAAAGTAAGGCTTCCCCCTACAAATTTTGTGGCAAACCAGAACTAATCAACATGACATTGACCATATCTTTCAAAGTTCTATTTTTCCTTTCAGCAACTCCATTTTGCTGAGGTGTATAAGGTGCTATAGTTTGGTGAATAATCCCTTTCTGAGCACAGGACTCTTCAAAAGCGGATGAAACATATTCACCACCTCTACTGACCTTAAGGTTTTAATCTTCTTATCAAGTTGATTCTCAACCTCGTTTTGGTAAAGCGTAAACATCTCTAATGCTTCATCTTTACTTCGGAGTAGATATACATGACTGTACCTAGTGCAGTCATCGATAAAAGTAATAAAATATTTTTTCCCACCTCTTGTTTGGACGAATTTTAAGTCACATAAATCGTTGTGAATTAATTCCAGAGGTACTGTCTTCCTTTTATCAATTAATTGAAAGGGTTGTTTTGCAAACTTTGTTTCAACACATGTTGAACATTTTTGTTTGCAATCAATGCTGAATTTAGGTAATAGTCCTAAATTCATAATCTGTGCAACGAACCACTATGAACATGGGTTACATCAACATTGAATTTTATTGATAAACATAGGGGGTTACATCAACATTGAATTTAAACAGGCCATCACACAAGTAGCCCTTTCCTACAAACATTCCACTTTTAGCCAAGATACATTTGTCCAACTCGAAGACTAGTCTAAAGCCTTTCTTACTTAGAACTGATCCAGACACCAAATTCTTGCGAATATCTAGAGCATGCAGAACTTCATTTAGAGTAAGTTATTTTCTTGATGTGAACTTCAGGACAACTTTTCCAACTCCTTCAACCACAAAAGTTGTAGAGTTTCCCATGTACAGTTTTTTATCACTGTCCACTTTGTTATATGACAAAAACTGGGTTTTGTCATAATAAATATGGCATGTTGCTCCAGTATCAATCCACCAATCTTTGGCGTTACTGATCAAGTTCACTTCAGAGACCACAGATGAAAGGTTCTCCATCTCATACACGTTGGCTTGAGGGGGCAGGTTCTTTGAAGAATTACATTTATTCTTCCTGTAGTCCTTTACGCGGTGCCCTTTCTTTCTACAGTTATGGCAGTTCCAAGAAAAATTCTTAAAGTCTCTTCCGGTTGGACCTAGTATAGGGTTGTTACCCTTCTTCCCATTCTTCTAATGAGATTTGCCCTTATTGTTTGAAGGATTACCTTCAACAACATAGGCCTTTGATTCCAATGAACCAATTCTATTCGCTTTCTCACTATTGCGATTGTCTTCTTCAATTCTCAAACGCACGATCAAGTCCTCAAACTTCATCTCTTTGCGTTTATGCTTCAAATAATTCTTAAATTCCTTCCAAGATGAAGGTAATTTTACAATTAATGAAGCAACTTGAAATGATTCACTCAGAATCATTCCTTCTACATGACATTCATGCAGGATAATCTGTAACTCTTACACTTGACTGATAACTGACTTAGATTCAATCATCTTGAAGTCAAGGAATCGACTTACAACAAATTTCTTCATACCTACATCTTCTGTCTTGTACTTCTTATCCAGAGAATCCCATAGTTCATTGGCAGTCCTGAGTGGACTATAAACATTATACAATTTATCATCCAGCCCATTCAGAATATAGTTCTTGCACAAAAAATTAGAATGGATTCATGCCTTTACAACAACGACAGTTGTCTTATCAGTTTCACTATCTTTGAGAACAGGGGCACTCTCCTACAAAAATTTGGCAAGATTCAGAGTAGTCAGATAAAATAGCATCTTCTGCTACCATCGTTTGAACTCCGCTTCATTAAACTTCTCTGGCTTTTCTTGATGAACACGAACAGTAGTTTCGTTAATCGTCATCTTCACAAAACTTGAACACAAAGAAGAGTTGTTAAAATCTGTCTTAAGATTGTAGAACATGTATTCAGAATTTTATTGAAGACGGACGATAAGGAAATGGAAAGAACTGAAGATCGAGGCTTGCAGTCACTGCAATTTCCTTAAGACAAATTTCACCCTGCGTATGGTACTTCACAGTTTATCACGGTGCCTATCTCCCAAGATACAACAATCGAATCGTATTGGCTTGAAGCACTCAAGTTGATACGCCTGTCAAACTATCTATGATTTCACTCTCAAGAAGGAATCGAATCGAAGAGGAGGAATAGGATTCAAGGATGTTTTTTGTATATCAAACACATCAAGAATAATTGTTTAAATAAGGGATAAGGTGTCATTTAGAAGCACCCGTAGACGGGGTTGCGTCCCAAGACACATCTCTGAGAAGAGTTGTGTCTCTTAAAGAGTAACTGTATGTTTTATTCGAATAGAATTTATTTATGTTCGAATACATTCCTTACTTCCAGATTTATTCGAATAGAATCATAATCTATTCAAATAGATTCTTCCTGCCAGATTCTATTCAAAAATAATATTATTCTATTCGAATAGAATCTTATTCGAATAGACATATTCGAATAGAATCTATAAAATAGTCCAAATAGGTCATGGGTTGGTTCGTGCACGCAAGCCCATGGGCATCCCCATAGCAAGCCTTTACACACTCGCCTCACACACTTGTGAAGGTACCACTTACTTACACATCATGTATAACCCAATATAAAGTGAAAATACTTTTTTCACTTATCCAATGTGGGATTAACAGTAATCACCAAGGTTTTATTCAAACCACAACGAAAAGACATGCGTTTTTTCTAACAATAACGAGGGCCAAAAATGGGAAAAAATGCCTATTATCACATCTTCGGTTGGACACTATCACTTTTTCGCCTCGAGTATAAATAGGAAAGGTTTACTAGTATAACTTGACTTTGATGTTACCATTGACAATTGAGTAAGGAAACAAAAAGAGATCAAAATTGACAAGATCAAAATAAGAGTAAATGTTATAACATCAAAAGCTAATAAAGAAAGTCAGATCCTCATATAAAATTAGGTACGAAGTCTTTACATGTATTCTCAAGTATGTTATCAATGAGTGCATATCCATCAAAGCATGCGATAGTTGACTGTCGTAAAAAAAATCTAAGTAAAAACCATATTGAACTATCCTACCACTAAATTATAAATCATATCTGAAAGAACATATATCACAGGTGATAATCTAACAAAATAGTGTAAAGAGGAAGTAAGAGACATACAGTAGTGACCCATTTTTTTTTATTAGTATATATCCCTTTTCTGCATGTATTCCTATCCATTTAGCATCAGCATTTATTGCCTTAGGTTAAGTTTCCGCATATTCTGCATATATTCCTTCTATCCATTTTGTACCCATTTTATTCTTTTTGGGCAAGTTTTGGAGTTAGATTCTTTTTTCTGAGTATTCGGTGTTTCGATGGTTATTAGGAGGAGGTTGTTGTGTTTTGTGTTTGGGGACCCGTGGTTGGGTTGGTTGAGTTATTGTTGTTGTTGTTGTTGTGTTTGTGTGTGGGCTGTTCTGGGTTTGGGTGTTCGCGTGGATCTAGGAGGATTTGGGATTTTCTAGTAGTCATTAGAACGAGATTCATTTTCGCTCGAACGAGTCGACTTGTCTCCTGGAACTTGGCCCAAGATCTCCAAGTCGTTCGAACGACTTCTGTGTCCATTCGGATGACTTCCTTGCCCATTTGTACGACTCTTTTTTTGTTCGAACGACTGAGGTATCTTTCTGGAATTTGTGTCTTCAAATTATCTTCGTTCGAACGACCTCATTTTCGTTCGAACGAGTCTGGCAGTTGTTTACTTCCTTTGGGTATATTTTTTTCATTTCATTCCTCACTCTCATTTCTCACTCTCTCTCTCTCTCTCCCCAAATCAGAATCCCCTCTTCCCCAAATTCGAATCCAATCCGTTCCCTCGCTCGCCGATTCTTCGCCGTGATTTTTGCCTTTATCCTTGGTGAGTATTTCCCCTATTTCCTTTGCATTCTTTTCGTCTGATTAAAGGTTAGGTTGATTTCTTAGGTTTGGGTTAGTGATCGGTTTCCTGTATTGTTTGATTAATTGTTGTTATGATTGTCTGTTGTAGCTTGTCCTGTGTTCCGTTAGCCGAATCGCTGATTTTGGGTTTTGGAGTTCCAGTTTTGGTTTCGTCAGGACTTGGGATTATTATCAGGCGAGTCCCCTTCATTTCTAAATTCCTCTACTAGTTAATAGATGTT
This sequence comes from Kingdonia uniflora, assembly GCA_014058105.1. Lineage (NCBI taxonomy): Eukaryota > Viridiplantae > Streptophyta > Magnoliopsida > Ranunculales > Circaeasteraceae > Kingdonia > Kingdonia uniflora. The sequence goes on along the minus strand of JACGCM010001830.1, from coordinate 667,850 downwards.
GATTAAAGTAATACTTTGTGTAGAGAGGTGCATGTGATTTAGTTATGGTATGATATTGTATTTCTCAGTGTAAGTTGTTAACCTATATGTTAGTTATTCTGTAACTTAGTTTTTAGTTTGTATTAGACTTTGGGTTTAGTTAGAAGTTGTTAGTGGGGTATTCTTGTAGCTGTGTTCTTGTTATTGGTTTCGGTCTTCTAGAGACTGATGTTGGTTAGTTATGGTGACGGTTAGGTTATTGTCTCATCTAGGTTTAAATGGTGCAACTGAGTCGTTGTTCATTTTGTTTAGGATTTTTTGCCACGCTCTTATGCAGGTGGTCGTCCTATATGTGATGTCGGGTTTACAGCTGTTGTGTTGTGATCCTTAGGATCTGTTGCTTCTTTAAATCATGTAAAACTCTTTTAACTTAATGAGATCGGATACATAACACAGTTCTACATCGGTTAACCTCCGATAGGATCGCAAGATTCCTAAATTGGGTTAAAATAGTAGGTGAAGAACTGGTTGTGAACACTATCATACCTTTAATACCCATCCGGGAGTGTGGGAAGGTATGAAACAGTCAGAATCCGGTGCTAGACTTATCCTCGGTGAGGTTGAAATTCCTGGGAATGAAAATACAGTTCGAACGTTGGCTCTGTGGGTTGAAAAGCCCAGAAGACTTTGATCAAGTAAGTATCCACTAGCTTGGTCGAGCTTGAGAAAAATCGTACCCATTGTATCCCCTTAACGGATCTCTTTAAGATTAACATGCTAGCGGTTGATCAACTAATATTATAATAAGATTGTAAACACGTTTTAAAACATCAAATCATTCAACATTAGGACTATAGAAAAGCATTTCATAGCATGCAGCATTTGGGATAATTGTAAGATTATCGCAGTTTATCATGTCATATCATATCATCATCGCATATCATTATTCCTTGTCACTATTCCTTTCTCTAAATTTCTATCTCTATTCTTCTGTTTCTTATAACGTTATTATCTGGATCATAGTCACTCATTTTACTATTCTTTTACTTTAAGACTTTCTCAATCTCATTTACCTCATCCTCTTTCTCTGCACCTGTTGTATTAGTAGGTTATTTAGCTTTGTTGGGAATTAGTGAGCTGTGGTTTGCTCACTCTCGTATTTTCCCCCCTTTCAGAGGTTGAGTAGCTTGGATTGTTATGAGCTTCAGCCTGATTGGAGCCATTTTTGTCGTTGCAGATCTTCTTTAGTTTAGACATTCTTGTATGTGATCTCAGCATATGTCGTTGTACTTTATTCGAGATATTGTATTCTGATTTCAGTCTGATATGTATATATATCTTTTGCTTCCACTTTATTATTCCTTCTTTACTCTGATGATTATTGCTTTAAGTGAATAACTGAGCCTGAACTTGTCTATGGCTCGGTTGTTCGTGGGACGAATCAGTGGATTCCCCGACCTGCACAACTTCAAATCTAGTAATTGGTCAAGCTTACCGATTATTGAATTTTGGGGCGTGACACATACCTAATCAATGGAACAGACACCGATGGGCCGTCTCAAAAGTTTAAACCTCATAGCATCTAATGGCTTGGTAAAAAAATCAGCTAACTGACTCTTTGTAGGAACATACTCAACACTGACTATCTTACGTTCAACAAGATCACGGATAAAATGGAAGCGAATGTCGATGTGCTTGGTTCTGGAATGTTGTTCAAGATTCTTTAAAATGTTGATCGTACTTGTATTATCACAAAAAACTGACATCGTCTCCTGGACTATTCCATAATCATGCACCATCTATTTCATCCAAACGAGTTGAGTGCAACAACTACCCGCACAATATACTTCACTTCTGCTATGGATTGAGAAATATAGTTCTGCTTCTTACTTTACCATGCCACAAGATTATTCCCAATATAATAACATCCTCCTGAAGTACTCTTCCTATCATCTGCATTACCTGCCCAATCTGCATTAGAATAACCAATAACCTTGGAAGTTGTGTCATGTGAGTACCATAAACCAAAATCAGAAGTCCCACATACATAACGAATGATGCGTTTAACAGTCTATAAATGAGACTCTTTAGAACTACCCTAATAGCGAGCACAAATACAGACATTAAACATGATATCAGGACAAGTAGCAGTAAGATAAAGTAAACTACCTATCATACTTCTATACATTTTCTGATCAACGTCCTTACCTGCCGTGTCCTTACTTAACTTTATTGTTGTACTCGTGGGTGTCCGAGCATGCTTTGCAAAGGAGAGACCAAACTTCTTTACAAGATCCTTTGCTTACGTGGATTGAGAGATACACATCCCTTTCTCCAATTGACGTATTTGGAGACCTAAGAAGTACGTTAGTTCCCCAACCATGCTCATTTCAAATTCACTTTTCATTAAAGCTGCAAAAGAAGTGGTTAGTGAATTCGATGTATAACTGAAAACAATATCATCTATATATACATGTGCGACAAGCATCGCCTCCCTTACATTGGATAAATAGCATTTTATCAACTCCCCCTCGAAAAAATCCTTTAACCAAGAGAACAGTATCAATCATTAGAGTACCAAGTCCTTCAGCCTTTCCATTTCCTACTACTGGGGATATGCTCCCATCACCAAAAGTAACATTGGCACCCTGAATATCCTCTAGGTGACTCAGCTTGGACTCGTCACCAGTCATGTGATGGGAACAACCACTATCCATATACCACTGAACAAACTTGAAGGCATTCAAAGCAGTTAGTAGAACATTGCACCGTATCTAAGGTGCCAAATTCGTCTTTCGTACCCAAATGCTTCGAAGAGTCCTTCGAGCTGAAGTTTTCTGTGCGAACCATCTAGACACATTCTCACTTTTCACATTAGTAGAAATTACATTAGACTTATATCTTTGTCCATTGAAAGGATGAGCATATGGTTGATAGGGTCCAACAAATCTACAATAAGATGCAATATGTCCCTTTCGACCACATATTCCACAATAATAAATCTGATAGTAGGAGAACCTTTTGGCTTGAATATGAGTGGAGGATATTATATTATGTTTGGGCAACGATGTAGTAGCAGTTACTTTCACAAATTTTGTGACTTGAGGAGTCTTGGTATTAGAGAGAGATTCCTCATATCCTATACCCCTTTTGTCAGCATCCGTCTTTCCCATACATAACATCTTATCTATGTTCTTAGCCCCATGACAAAAATAATTAAGTTTCTCCTGAGAAAGATTTCCCACAGGGTAAAAAATATTTGGTCTTGTGTCTAATTTCTAGTTGTTTGTTGACATTAGATAATCGAATCAATTTAAATTAGGTTAAGGTTAGACCATTAATTCAAAGGAATTCGAACCTATTATTTTAGACCTAAATTAATCAAAATTGGTCAGTCTCAAGTGACAAGGGATTTTTTAATTGGTATCAGAGCGGTCACGCTTCGAGGATTAACAACCTAAGCGTGGATCCTTACTCGATTGCTTGAGAATAATGAGTTCTGAGAAGTTTGGAGGTCCTGTAAATTGTCCTCCACTTTTTTATGGCAAAGACTACCCATACTAGAAAGTCTGAATGGTTGCATTCCTACAATCAATCGGAGAAGATGTATAGATTGCCATTGAGGATGGATGGACGCACCCTACTGTGATGCAAGGCACACCAGGCAGTGCTATAGAGGTCCCTAAACCTAGGAATCAATGTTCAAAGGAAGAAAAGAATGTTGCCGATTATAATTCTAAAGGCCGCAATGTTATCTTTATGGTTGTGAGTCAAAGTGAGTTTTGACATATCTCTGTTTGTACCACTTCGAAAGAAGCTTCGGACATTCTAGTTCGAAATCATGAAGGCGATGATACAGTTAAAGAAAATAAGTTACAGATGCTTACTTCGCAATTTAAGAATATCAGAAGGAGTGAAAATGAACGTTTTGATGAATTCTATGCGAGACTAAGTGATATTTTAAACACTAGTGCCGCATTAGGAGCGGTTTATTCTGATGTTCAAATTGTTTATAAAGTTCTAAGATCTTTTCCTAATAGCTTTAGATCCAGACGTGATGCTATCGAGGAAGCTCGTAGTCTTAAGAAAATGAAACCCGATACATTAGCTGAAAAATTGTGAACTTTTGAACTCGAGATGAAAATGGAAAACCCTGAGAAGAACAAGAGTGTTACTTTTAAGTCTTTATCTCACTTCTCTTCTTCTAGGGGTACCAAAGAGGTTGATCACTCATATATCTCAGATAATGATGAAGGTTCAGAGATAGATTCATCAATCGCTCTTATTAGTTAACAATTTCAAACAATCTTGAAAAAAACCTCAATTTCAAAAATAATGGTCATCGATGAACTATAAACCACGACCTCATGATCGGGTCAAATCTTATAATCGGCAGACCAACAATGATACTGACCTTGCTCAAGTTGAATGTTATAAATGTCACAAGTTTGGTCATTATGCCCATAGCTATCCTAATAATAAATTTATAATAAATTACAAAGCTATGAATATCAGTGTTACTTGGGATGACAACGATGATGAGAATAATAACAATGAGAGTAATCCTTAAGTAGTTGTTAACTGACAATATTGTGCATACCTTGTTTTTCTAAATTGCGGGAATGATAACTCTGACATTTTTGAACTTGAAAATTTTGTTGAAAATCAGACCGATCAAGAACAAAATTAGTTTAAAAACCTGAATCTTGAAGACTTGTATGCTCAGACTTTTGCAAAGTGTATGAAACTTGGTAAACTTAACAAAGTGTTGAAAGATCAAATTAATACACTCACGTGTGAACTTCAAGAAAAAGCTGAGAATACAAGTCACGAGATAGAGGTACTTGAAAATGAGAAATAATGTCTTCATGATAAAGTTATGTTTTTAGAAAAAAAAGTTCATGATGCGAAGGAGAAAATGAAATCAACTTTGGACGAACTTCATTACCCACAGGTCGTTGTTGAATCACCCGACAGCTAAACAATCAATAATTAAAAATGAATTACAAGAGTTTAATTACTTACAGACTCGATAAGCACAACTCATGGTTACCTTTCTTCTAATCAAGCTTCTTGCAATCGATTCCACGTTCTCGCAACGCCTCGCTCCAATCTCTCGTCGAAGCTTTCAATCTTGAATCCCACAAGTTTTTTAAATCATAATTTAGGTTTTTTAATTAATGATTGATTCAAGTTTGAGTTGTTAGTTTTCTCTTGAATCTCTCAAAGAAATTTCTCCTCTCTAAAAAATACAAGCCCTAGAAAAATAGGTTTTTCAAAAAATTGAGTTATGAAAAGAAAAAAGTTGTCTTATATAGAAAAACAAAAAACTCGACCTATGTTCGAATAGAAACAAAATCTATTCGAATAGAACAATTATTATTCGAATACACCAAAAATATATTCAAACAAATAAAGGTATAAGGCAATTTGTCTGAATAGAGAAAGAGTTTATTCGAACAAAATAAGTATTATTCGAACAGAGTAAAATCATATTCGAACAACTAAGTTCCCAGAAAAAGTATTCGAACAAAGAAATAGTCTATTCGAATAAATATTGTTCTGAGAGAAAATATTCGAATAGATACTAAATTTTATTCGAACAAAGTCTTATTCAAACAGAACAAAAGCCTATTCGAATAGAGACCTATTTTTCTCAAATAAGACATCACTTTCTTTGTATATTCTATAAAATACTACGGGCTTGACATTTAGAGCAAGAAGATAGAAACCCACTTACCTGTTCAGTGTCAATCCAGCTGTAGTCGCTCCATGTGCACTCGCTGACGACGGATAACCACGAGGTAGTGTTGACACCTATTCTAGACACTAAATGAAACAAACTCCAAATGGATGTTTCAAAAGGAAATTGAGTTATACGATACAAACTACTATATCGTTGAGGGTATGGATTATATGACGTATTGGAGGCACATTCACCCAAATCCTAGGATTAGTTGCACTTTAGTGAAGAGGGTTTAAAATATGTGGATGTTCAGGCGCGATCTAGTTAGACCCGATGTACGTCCGCCACAAACTTCGAGTTTAGGTGAATTGTCTCTGGTTCAGAACTATGGAGTGGACACGATGTCAGATTCTCAGGATATTAGATAGTTCATGGAGGTGGCGGGAATCGACGGAGAGCATAAATAGATACTGATCCCAATCATTGAGGTTCAATAGCCAGGTATACTATGTGGATGAGCTATGGCAGCAAAACATTAGAATGCAGGATATGAAGATTCGAGGCACTATGTTGACTGCGTAGATGGGATAGACGAACAGCTGAGACGGTCGCAGGAGATTATTCAACTCACAAAAAAGATACCATCTGAGATGTTCATCAGGTACGAGACAGAGCAGGAGGTGCAGTGTACCTTAGACGATAGTCTCGCACGCGAACATAGAGCGAGAAAGGGTTGTCATGCATAGGTCCGCGTTTATTTAGTACATTTTCCCTACTAGTTAAAACAATGTTTTATGTTATTTGTGTTAAGTTATTTTGGATCATGTTAAATTAAATTCGGATCATTTTAAGTATATGTAGGATGATGTTTAACTTTATGTTATTTGTGTTAAGTACCTAACGTTATGTATACTCGATGGATGAAAGGTGTTTGATTAAATGTCGCAAGAGATTTCAAGAAAAAACTAAGAGCTGAGCATATATTGCACACCTGAGAAGGTGTTTGACTAAATGCCTCAAAGGCAAAAATGGTAAAAAAATACTAAGTATTGAGAGAGAAGGGGGAAGCCTTTGTTCTTGCAGACTGAGCCACGCAGTTCTGAACTGTACGACATACATTGAGGTCCACGTGGCACGATCTGGTATCTCCATATGCCGCGCAGTTCAGAACTGCATGGCATATGAATAGACTTGATTATGCCACGTGTTTCGCATATATGTCACACAGTTCAGAATTGTGCATTTCAGTATGCAAGAACAAAGGCTTCTCCTCTCTCTCTCTCTCTCTCAATGGTTATATTCCCTAGAAGACTTGTTAAACAAGTCTCTCAACGACTACTTTTCCAACTATAAATTGAGTGAACCTCCCTCTAAATTTCTTACAACAATCACTCTCTTCGTCTTCTAATTTTTTGTTATCAATCAAGTTCATCATGTCTGACCTATCACTCTCTTCGTTATCATCATATTCTTCATCTTCGTCCAGATCGAAAGAACTTTTCCGGCGATAAATTTTGATGATGCACGAGTATTGCAAGGTTCTCATGGAATTGGTCTGTGTTTTTGTATGCACAATTGACGTCGTTATATGATCGTCACATCGATTGGTCCGCGTAGAACGAATTAAATTGGTCACGCACTTTTAACCAAAATCGTGAGATGTTTTTTGTTGGTTCATTGTCTTGAGATTTTGATAAACTTGAGACCATGCGCATACGAGGTTTACAAAGTCATCCGCCGACCAATGACTCGCATTATTGTATTTATCTTTATCAATTGGAGCGCCATCATCAACCTCCTCCTCAACATGATCTTCAACCATATTAGGTGTTGGTGCCGATGTCATCGCCATCCTTTTAGCTTTCGTCTTCCCTTTTGCACGCATATTACTTTGTGCGACAATCGGAGCGGGTGGTGCATTGAGGTTTAAGTTGTTTAAACCCCATGAAGCTTGCATCGGCGGGATAGACAAACTTCCTCCGCCAAATTCCACTTGCGAGGGAAAATATAGATTTCCCGATTGAACGTTGAATTGGGGGTAGTAGGGTTGGTAGTTAGAGTAAGCATTGGTTCTTTGAGAATCAAATTGTGAGGGACTAGGAGAGTCGAGTAATGGGAACAATTGTTGAACGTGGTGATCGCGATATTGGGAAGAATTTGGCATTTGTGACCAACAAAATACGACGAATTGGGAGGGATATAAGTTAGGTTGTTGGCTTAGATGGAAGGGTTAAGAGTGGTTTTGGGAATTAGATTGGGAACTTGCTTGAGAGCTTGAAGACATGGATTGCTTGAGAATTGGATGGGGAGCTTGTTATTTTCTTGAAGAAAAATGGCGTGTGGGGATGGTTTTATGATGTTACAGACCTAGTCGTGCAATTCTGAACTGCACGGCAAGTAATAGTCGTTGCCACCCTTTGAATATCAGCCATATACGTGACACCATCCCAGCAGTTGGTATGCAGCACACTTCAGAACTCCGCAACATGATTATTTTAACAACCCACTTTGTGGGTCTCTGAACCGACCCTCATAGTAGGCTTTTTTACTCAAAAGGTTGCCAGCTGGGCAAGACAACCCAACTCCTGGATGGTCGGTTGAGAAAAAAGAGGGTCGATTGCCTCCGCATAAGCAACCAACCTTACTGCTGTGAATGCTCTTAGGAGATGCTCTTAGTGCAGTCCAATTATTACATACCAAGCCCAGAGGGCCAGCGTAATATCTCGATCCCCAAGAGCTAACATATTATACTACAGAAGTTGTTTGTATCCATCTAAGTTCTGATTGAATACACAGGGATGAACGCGTCAATGCATGAAGTTGAACGATATCAACATTTGGGAGGTGACAACGTTAATTGGCGACATTGCTGATGGAGGGTACACAAAATTATGTTTATGAATTAGAGCATGAGCACTTCTCAATAAGTATGAAGTATGAATGGACAGAAGGGACCGAGAAGTCGTTATTGGAAGTATTTCATTCACAGAAAAGGCACAGTTTAATCAATACTGAAAGAATGCGAACCAAAATAAATGGTAACACCTACATCGTGCCTTCATGTATCTTATATTCTACGCATGATACCGGGACGATTGATGCACATCCATCATTGCTTTGTTTTCACCAGTAGTGTTGTAAAGAGCCCTACGTTTTTCCCGCCTGTGCAAACAATATGTAGAGAGCCTGTCTTGCAAACACATCGACATTACTGAAATTGCCTTATATGGTCAAGTGAAGGTACACAGTTAAAGTTCTTCCCTGTAAGCCCATAGTGCTAGCACAATGATTGACATTGCGGCAAACAATTCTATATAACTAATGGGCACAATTGGCGCACTTTTTACTGACTGATGCCCACAAGAGTCTGCAAGGAAAAAGAATGATCAACGGCACTATACTTATTCCTCAACCACAATTGTGTGGCCCCACAGCTTTTGCTGCTATCTCAAAAAAATTGTCTATCCTTCTCTGATCTAGAATGTCTTCATTTTAAAGAACAAAATTGGACTATAGCTCTGAATCGCATGCTTCAGATATGTGCAACTTCCTAAAAATCAATCCACAACTTCAGCTGCAAGAAGATATATAGAAGATTTAGACTCTCGGAAAAGATAATAACACCACTACAAGATCTAGACAGAAACAACGTCTACATAAAAGTGTAGGGAGTATTTTCACTGTGAAAAGTAAAGCAAAAGGCAGCAAAAATGTACTATACCATGTTCTCTATATAAGCGTAGTAGTAAATTGTTGATCTGTAAATTAGATTTTTCAAAACGCTATCAAAGACCGAAGCAAAGATATACAGAAAAACAGTTTTCTTTTGTGCTGATCTACAATGCTTGGAAGAGCTGGGACTAGTCAAAGTTAAAGGGTTGGTGTAAAGAACATAAACGCAGATACACATTTTCTTGTAAACCGGCTAGAAGGAGAATAATTGGGGGTTACCACAAGAATATTTATTCATGTTAGCCGTAGGGGCAAAAATACTAGAAACTAATATATAAAAGGATTGAGAAAAGAAAGTTTTAGGGTGAGAAACGAAATCTAGATATTCAATCTCATATAGAGTTTTCAGATTATCAGAAACTTTTAAGTAACTATAGATACACCATTTACTACGTATAAAACAAAGAGGACATTTAGTAACATGTAGAGTGCTAGCTTAGTCAAGATTTGAAGCAAAAATATGTTGTCACTTGTGTGAATAAAATTAAAGACGAATGCGATAGCAAGTGATGTGTTGTAAGTACCTCTAATCAAATGCATACGGGTCGTCTGCATAAGGGTTCAATGACCCTTCTGAAAACAAGTCACCTATATTTGAAGGACGTGGAAGACCGCCTCCCTTGACTACCTGCAAATGACAATCCTTTATCAACACAACATAATAAAATTCGAGAAGCTAAGATACATAGTACAACAAAATTAATGATAAAAGGCAACATATCTGTAACCTGATAAAGTATCATAAGTAACTGATTTGAAGTGCCTGCTGGTAGTAAATATAATATATGAAAACAAGATTCAGTTCCGTGCTTTTCTTACCTTCACAACATCTTTGACGTTCTTGGCTTTTGGTGTTGGGGTCCTCTTTTGTTTCTTGGGGTCCTAGTGAATCATGAGTGACAGATATTAAAAACTATGACACAGTCAATCTTCTTACAAGATCCAAATAGAGCTCCCACGTGAAATACTTACGTCAAACATGACTGTGCTTTTTGTTTTACGCTTTGTAATAGTTCTTCCATTGGTAGTTTCAACTTCATATTCACGGTGAGTAACCTGCAGAGAACGAACCTCAGAAATAAGACTTTATGAAATGCTTCTAGATAACTCATCCAGTTAAGACGCTTAGAATCCATTTAATTACGTTGCAAGCTTATGAATAAGAAATGTCAGAAGTTAAGATTTGCATCCTTCAATATTTAAATTTTACATGTCATCGTGTTACCACTATTTTTGTATATAAATAATTTTGAATGTTCAGCATTAGAAAATCAAATCCAAGGACACAAAATTATGAGACTCTTGTGAATTCGACAATTGTACGGCGCAAATGTAACTCACCTTCCTACTATGTTTCGGCATACTCGTCACACTTCCTGGGTTCCCTTTCTCTACTTTCTTCATAATGCTTGCAACCGGCGTTTGTGTCCCTATTAGATAGGGTGAATCCTACAAGCAGACAAAATCACACCTCTAGTTCAGTATTATACTTCTCACAAGAGATGCAGAGCTATTCGAAAGCGCCAAATGACTTACTGTTCTATTTATCACTTTTTCTTCCTTCTGTGGTTTCATCACAGTAAGCCTTCTTTGTTTTTCACCATCAGTATCACTCCTCTTGGAAACGGAGTACGCCTGTGAGTAATGATGCTGTGAAGTTAATCGCCTACTATTAAACTATTTCCACATGCAAAAAAATTAAAAAAATGAATAAAAAGGCTTAAGCCTCCAAAGATAAATCTATACAAACGTATTATACAATGCCATAAAGCTTCAGAAGCGAGATGAATCCAACAGACGGATTTGTAAAAGAGAAGAAACATGGAAAAAATAACAAACTCTGAAACAATAGCAATTCCAGTATAAATATTAACAAATATCAAAGAAATCCAAAAGTATTGTTTTCATTCTAGCTAGTATAAAGTGATTATATTGATGGTGAATGAGAGAACCTTCTAAAAACCCAGTGATCTGTCAATACCAATAAAATCCTCCCTGTGTTTGGTTCATGAGAAAATTGAAAAAAAGAGTTTGTTACCATTGTCTTTCATTTGGATGAGATAGAGGAAAGCCCAACTTCCTTTTTAAAACACGAGAGTTGATTATTTCTTTAATTTCCGTTATACACATTTTTCAATGAAATAATTTTTCTAAAATTTACTTTTCCAGAGAATTTTTTTCCCTCATAAATTTTTTTCCAGTTGTCAAATCTTCTTAAGATTTGCGTTTGCCTAGAGGGGTAAAATTTAGAGATATAAAATTTTGATATAAGAGAACCTGGAGAAAATATCAAAAAAAAAGAATATACATAGAGAAATTTTGACAGAAATTTAGAAGAAAAAAATATGGTAATAGAGAAGAGGGAAGAGGGAATAGGGAGAACTCTTGACGGAAATTTGGCTTGGGGTAATCTGTAGAAGAAGAGGAAATCAAAGAGAAATTTTGGCAAGAGAATTTGAGAGAAAACTTGGAGGTTCCACAAATGCAGCCACTAATGTCTTACCTATAGCAGAAAGCAATGTTGGTCAGTTTCCTTCATTTCCTTTTACCAACTAAGTACAGGAAATTAAATTTCCATAATTTCATTTTATACTGCTTTCAGGTTTCAGGAATACTAACTTTTGGAAAATGGTCTTTTTTCCTTCATTTTACTATATAACAAACCACTTAAGTGGACGCTGGAGCCTATGGCCTGCTCTTCCAGCTAAAACCTAATTAGGTAATTGGGTACCAGGTAGGCATAATGGCAATGCCTTATGGTCAGCTCATGTACACGGGCCTATTGTATTTAGATACAAATAATAAAATGCGTACACAAACCTATTGCGTTTAGATAGAAACAGTAGAAGCAAACCTTTTTAGAGGTAACTTCTTGATCCTCTTGTGGATGCCCATCCATTACTTTCCACTGCATTTTCAGCAACTTCCTCTGTCGTTCTTCCTGCATATACCATCAAAATTGAATTAAAGTGAAACTGTTCCAAAATGTTATGCTAAACGATCAGAATATATACCTTGGATCTCTGGAGATCCAATTCCTCTTGAAGTTTTCGATACTCGTCATCATGTTGACGCTTCAAATCTCTAATTTGGACATCATGTTCTTGCTTGAGCATCATGGTTTTCTGTATGGGTGAAGTAAAAAATGTTAGCAACTGGATCCAGATTAGGTTCATATAATACAGATCACAATCAGTTAGCTACCCACCTCCTCCAAGTCCTCTTCAGCTTGAAGCTGTAACTGTTTTTGTTCTTCCTCGTGATCAGCTCTGAGATTTGATTCCTTCTTATCATGATCTTTACGAAGATTACTAATCTGCAAAAGACAAAAAGAAAAAAAAAACACAAAGAAGATAATTCCAAGAATCTCAGACAGACTTCTGAAAATAAAAAAATCTATTTGTCGATTCAATTTCTGAATAATAAGATATAATTAGTATAAAGAGATAAAGTTAAATCATGCACCATGATTGAAAATCATTGATGAGTACCAAATTTTGTGGTTACAAGTATGTTGCAATTACAAACGCCCAAATGGAAGATCTTTGGGTTTTGTCAACTTTCATTGAAGCAAGTTAATGGCCAAAAGAAAAAGAAAACAGAACTGCATCAACATTCGAGATAGCTATGTAGTCTGAGAGTGATTGCTAATCACATTGTTGGCTATGGTGATTTGGGTGTGATGCTGAGCCATGCCGGCATGCTATCAAAAGCAAACTTAAGAACAAATCAAAGACAGAAAACTGGCAACAAGTCAAGTAAGAAGAGTTGCACTGGAGAAACGCTCTGACAAATCCTTCCAGTTCAGTATTGTTGACTAATTGTTTGGTAACAGTTCAAATATGCATAGAATGCAACTAGATGAGTCATACAATGTTCGGAGTAACATCATGCATACCTTTTTTAAGACATGCATATTTAAAACTAAAATCTATTCTTTTCAGATTTTTAACATGGTATAAATGTATAATTGCATTTAGAATTTCCCAGAATGTTAGGGGATCACATTGATATGACTATCAATCACTCTGACAAGTAAGAAGAATTGAGTATTCTACTTTGTAATTGGATTACCGACTTTATATACATACCAAAGAAGCATGTTCCGCCTGAACTCGTACTAAACATTGCCTTGATTCTTCTTTGTTTTCAACAAGTTTTTGGTCACATTTTCTTTCCATTTCTCCGACAACTTTTTCTGCCTGAAAAAGTAAAAACAGATGAGAAAAGAAAAGGAAAAAAAACCAAGTGTTATTTCCATTTATTTTAAGTTATTAAATTCTAGAATCGAGCATACCTTTTCTTTTTCAAGGTTAACAATCTCCAGCTTCTCTAGCTCAAACTTCCTCCGGATGTCGTTAATTGCCTATAAAACTTCACTTAGTTTCGAACGGAATGTGTTGAGCAGCATGCTTACAGTAACCACTTAACATGAATAAGGAAGAGAATACCTGATCATTTCTTTGAGAAATTTCTTTAATATGCTTAGTTAGCTCCAACTGCTTACTTTCAAGCATAAGATCGTATTGCTTCTTCGTTTCCATAAGTGTAGTTTCAGCTGCAGCCAACGAAGTCTGGACCTGCAATAAGGAACCATTATTTCTTAAATAATACTCTAACAACGCTTTGATATCAATTATTTGAATTATTTCTAGAACCTCAATTCGTTGTTGTTCTAGTTGTTTCTCTCTCTCTGTGAACTGCATATGAAGTTGCTCCTTCTCCTCTAAACTTTCATGAAGTTGACTGACTTGCTTCTCGAGCAAATTAATGTGTTCCCCATGTCTCACAATCTCTTTCTGTAGAGCTTCTACTTCTTCTGATTTCCCTTGTAGCTTTACCTGCATCTTGTCTTGGGTATCTAGGTTCTCAGATTCTAACGTTGAAACTTTCAGTAGCAACTCTTGCTGCAAGACACAATCAAACGTCATTAGATAGCAGTGCATTAGTATAAAATATCAATTGGTGATAGAAAATAATTTCAACGAACCATTTTAGTTTTAGATATGCTTGAAACTTCTGATAAATGTCTACTTTTCTCCTCTAATGTGCTGACCAACATTTCTAGTTCCTTCTTCTTTGACAAAAGAGTTTCTGCTTCGGACTCAATCCCTTGAATCTTTTCTTCTGTTAGACGACATCCCTCAGCATGCTGTACCATAACACCTTCCTGGACTTTTTGCAGTTCAATAATCTTGTTCTTTAGTCCTCCATTTTCTGTTTGGAAAGCTTCATTTTCTGATTTAATTCTCAAAAACTGATCTTGGAGTAAACCATATTGGCGTTGAGCAATCTTGGCGGTGAATTCCTTCTCTTCCTGGACCAACTTGTAGAAATTATCAAATGCAGAGGTCATCTGAGCAACATTATTCGAAAACACCACACTGTTTTTATCCAATTCAACTAACTTCTCCACCAACCACTGAACAAAATCTTCTAGACGCTGTATCTCTTGACCAGATGCTAGTAAGCGTTTAGCATAATCTTCATTGCTCGACTGAAGAGCACTCTTTTCTTTCTCCAAATTCTCCTGAGTGGCTTTCAAGCATTTACAGATGTCTTCTCTTAAGTATAATTCGTGTTGCACCTCTTTCAACCGAGAACCAAGACTCTCCAAGGATGATTTGTCTGATGCAATAGTTCCTTCTAAGTCTTTAATCGTCGCATCTACAAACGAAAAACAAGGAAGGGGAAAAAGATGAGTTCACTGGTGGTATTTCAACAGTCAAGCAACTAGAAACGTTCTTTTGCATGATAAACTCAGATGCTACAGCCTTACCAGCCTTTTGTTTTTGCATTATAATCTCATTAAACATTCTAAGAGACAACTATTAAAACGTGCTTCTGCTAAATATTTCTTATATAAAACTTAAGGTTCATTTCTGAGAATTTATTTTCAATAATAACTTCAAATCTCGCAGATGTGCAAGAATAAAAGAATCAACCGATTCCTCACTAATTAGGAATATAGATGACTCTTAAACTCTTCAGAAAATATACTTTTTTCCCCAATGAGATTGACAACTCTTCGGTTTTCATCCACGAAAGTTTTCTCCTTTTCTTCTTTCTCAGTTCGGAGTTCTATCATCTCCTGCTCACCTAAGCAAACAAAAAAAATCAAGAAAATCATAAGTTCCACGTACTCAAAAATAGGCTTATTCTGGGGATACGCATTTCCAATCCAGTTATCTTATAGTTAGAAAGCAGAAAGAGCATTATTGGCACAGCACACCACAGCACATATTATAATTTCTACCTAAAAAGTAGCAAGAGCATCTCCAACCGTATTGCAAAATTTTACAGAAGAAAATTTCCCATTTGCTAAATGCATTATTTGAGTGTGGAAATTCTTTGTTCATTCATTTTTTAAGTAAAAGCAGGAAAACAATGACAGTCAAAACTTCGTACAATCATTACAGGATGAAACAAACACTAACCTCCCCGAGAAACAATGAGCTTCGCCCATTTGTTAGGCATACGACTGCTTTTAAAAGCTTTAAGTGTTAAGAAAAGACCCATTTTTTCTATTGTGGGGAACATTATGCACTTTTTACACTACTATTGGAGAGTTTATCTGCCTTCTTAGATTTTTTTTTTTTTTCATTATGCAATATAATTGAAGATGCCCAACATTAACTTTTGCATGCAAGAAGAAAAAAATCAAGGAAACTTATTCACCACAATATAAATAAATAAAACACAGTCAAATGTCTTACTATTTCTAATATTTTCCTCTGTAGACTCCAATTTCATGGAGAGACTAGTCATCTGAAGGTGCAAAGTTTCAAATGTTTTCAGACTTGCACACAATCTATCTTCGAAAACCCTCTTATCTTGTTCAGCTATTGACAAAACATTTAAATGGTGACTCCCTTAATCTGAATCAATTTCCCTAAATTAAGCATTCTGAGAGAGAAATACTTACCATCCCGAACCTGCCCAGCTAACTGCTGTAATGTTTCTGTCAGTTGATCACATAGTGTCTTCGTTGAAGAGAATTTCGACTCCAATCCTTTCCAAAGCTTTGCATCTTCTTTCTGCTTCACCTTAAGCTTTGCATTATCATTAATCGCGTTTTGTAATTTCTCCTCTAGGAAATGGATTTGATCTACCGATTTCTTCAACTTCGTATTCTGCCATAAGTTACAACTTGATCAACCAAAACTTTAAGGTAATTTTATCAAATCACTAATGACATTATAAGCCAAAATCTTGTACGTTGTTACCATTGCAAAAAAACATGCATCCAACTAAATAAAGAACCTGTGACATTATCAATATGAAAACAATTAAGTCCAGATTCCCTACGGACGTAATTTTTGGGAAAACTTCCTTGACCCAGCCCATCTTTGTGACATTTTTTTCTGATTTTTCTTATGGAACTCTTTGCTGTCCAGATCTACGTCACTGTGACAAAATCGGTATTTGAAACATTTCCGTAATTTTCTTAATAGCTTATCACTTTCAAACAGACACTTTCACGTTAAATTGAAAGAAAGAAAAAAACATGCAAAATCTATTTGGACTATATCAATGGAGGAATCATCAAATAGTTTCATGAATCAATTTGATACAAATAGTGAAACCCTAAAGGATTCGAATCTCAACTCCAGCAACTTGGAATGTAACATATGAGACCTAACGAAACCCTAAATTATCAACTAAACTAGCCAAATTGAACAAAATTATGAGAAACAAAGTTCAAATCCAGATCAAATATAAGCTAAATCAACAAAATCCAACTTACCGCCATTTCAAGATCCGTCTTCACCGACGCTTGTTCCTTCACCAATTTCTCTGTAAAAACAACAAAATCACAGAGAATCAAATCAAAAATCAGCAATCAACAAATCTGAAGAGATCGTCAAACAAAATACCTGCAGTGAGCTTCAAATTCGCAAAACTTCCGAGAGAAATCGAATCTGAAGACGATCGAGACGACATTTGATAGGTTTTTGATGCTCCTGACATCGATCTGAGTTGATCTAAGCTCTTCATGGTAGAAAACCTTAATTTACTCATTGTGAATTAGGGGAAACCCTAGAAATGTAGATCTCCAACTCCAAGAGCTCTCGCGAAATAGAGAAAGTTGAGACTTGAGAGAGGTTTGAACGAATATGAAATGAGCGCCAAAAGAGTTGGTATTTATAGTTAAGTTAACAGTTGTTTAGCATTTCATTTGAGGCGGTTAAGGGTCTGTGATTTACCCAAAGTACCCACCTTTGATCAATTTACAGTTTTACCCCCTATGAACTCAGAAGAAAGCAGTGAGGGCTCTATATCAATCTTCCTCTCCATTTGTGGAATTCGATGTTTGCCCCCTATGCTAGACGGCCCAGTCGAGCAGCTGGAATCAACGACATGTGTATAATTTTTTTTAATATTATTCCGATTATATACGTTAAATGGGACTCTTACAACACAAGGGATAGTACTCGATAACTTCTTCTTTTTCAGGGACTTGTCATGTTTTTGTACTCATTCCAGTAACATTCAGTAAACACGGCGTCTTTGTGAGATTTTATGTATCAGCAATGCAGACTTCAAACTAGGCACGCTACCTCAAAATATGGAACACTGAGATTGGATTATAAACTTATTAAATTGACATCAAAACGAGTTATATACATAGGAGACGGAGAACTGCGGTATCTAGTTAAACTGCTAATAGCAATTTCAAAAGGCCAAAGAAAGCGAAACATCGACCCCACTTCCACTAGACGACATCAAGATTCAAGACCCTCAGCAAAGCGCTTGACTCTCAGAGTTAGAAATATCAGTACCAAAGTTCCCATAATTGACCTGAAATAGAACATTTTCAGATTTATATTTAGCCCACTGAAAACATACTTTGCTTTCGTGAAATATATGACATAAATGAAATGATGGGTCTGAAGCTTACATGACTGAGAAAAGGAGACCGACTTTTCTGGAATTGAAAGAAGCAGAGCGTTTATACCTCCGCCAACGGCTATTCGGTGTATCAGGAGGAGCTCGCTCGGATGTTATCTTGTCTGTAAATAGAAGAAAATTAAATAAGTAACTACTATACATAGTTAATCGTTCTAGAGTCGCCCGTTATGTAAAAAATTTAAGTTTTTTGAAGAAAATTTTTGTGTGTTTTTTTTGAAGAAAACATAGTTACTGCATTATGCTTTAAGAGCGCCAGTTCACCGATTTTTTTTTTTTACGCATGTAGAACCTTAATCTGATTTATAGTTCATAGGATCAGGATTCAACAGTTAAACCCTTATGATAATTGAAAAGCTATATATACGAAGAACTGCAGTTATATATCAAGCGGACCGAGTCAAATATATCTTTGGTTGAATAGGGGTCCTCTCGCCTGTCTGGTTATCTTGTATGGTTTGTAAAATATTGGTGGGTGCTGAAAATAGTGATTGTTAATTACTAGGAAAATAAAAACTGAATTACGGAAAAGCAGATTATAGAAAAATAGCTAGAAGGAAAGAAAATAAGTAGTATTTTCTTCAAGAAAATTGTTTGTATAGTATAATGATAAAAAATTCGAAAGTAGTAGTATAGAAGAACAGAACATAAGTTGTAGATTGCAGTAAAACTGAGTATAAAGTGCTACACTGTGCTTATATATATACCTCTAGAACTGGCATGCAAAAGCATAATGCTGTGATCCATTAAAAACTGCATAATTCTCCCACCCAATTGTAGACTAATCTTCCCTTGCAACGCTTTCTGCAAATGAAAACATTTGTCACGTATTTATAATGAGGGAATGATCATCATACAAATTTATAAACATAATTATTACGGTAGAAAAAGTGGGTGATCACATACAGTTAGTGCACCCTCAGTTTTCATTAAGCTCCCCACTGTTTTTTCACAAGGTTTAAGCATTCCTGAATCTCCCATCTCAATATCTGTACCCACACTGCATGGAGAATATTTATCTGCACTTTCTATCTGCAAAATGGTGGAGTTCTTGAAATTCTGATAAGCATCCAAGCAAGTCCAGTTTTCAGTTTGTGGTGATGTGTCTAATAAGCTAAGGAAAGCGGACTGCATTGGACATTGTGGATCGACATTCTCTTTCTCAGGTAATAGGGAAAGACTGTAGGAATCTTGGCCCTATACATATAAAAATATAATAGAAAAAGAGTTAGTTCATGTTTGGCATAACAGGGAATTATTTATTACCTGTTTGTGCTTCTAAACAATTTGAAACACAGTAAAAATGCATTTACATGATCATAAGAAACCCCACCTCGTACTCTGAGATTGTAATGTACCATTCCGCTTTATAACAAATAGACCATTTCTCATGTGTACAATTACAAGACGTCAATAAGCAGTCTTTCATGACATTACCAACATACTAACAAACTACCCCTTTGTTACAGAAGTGGAATATCTAAACAATATCTTGATATTAATGAATATTTTCATTTTGAAGAAATGTTTTTTCGCTGAGCACTCTGAGGGGTTAAGGCAGACCCCACTATCAGGGTGAAATAAATAAAGAGTAAGAGTTACATCGAGCTTACCCCCCAGTATCCTTCAATGAAGAACTATTGGAGGATGAATTTCCATTAGTCCCATACAAATATCCTTTCATAGTGTGTGTAAATGTAAAACATGTAAATCCTCCCTCTTGGGGGAGATTGTAAATACTATATACAATGCCCTTTCAAACTATGCTTTCAACCACTAGTGGTTACAATTCCCTTTCAAAGTATGCTTTCAGCCACTAGTGGTCTGTGTAAATGGGATGTATTTGAAGGCCAACTATCATGGGATGATGTTACAGGTTTATGACCACTACCTCCCCTTCCTTATTAAGATATATAGATGATAATCCAGGTCACATCACATTTCTACCCCACCATCAGTTACATTTCTCTATACCTAACAGACAAATTAGCATCTATTTCCAAATGAAGAGAACTATAGGACAAAAGGTCATAATTGCTAAAATGAGAAGAACTGGAATGCAAAGATATGAAGCCCTTAATCCTTTCACTTCAACAAGTAGATTTGTCATAAACAGAAGTCGGGGGAACTTAGAAACGTTGAAGAAGACCGGAGAGCGCAAAAAGCTGGAGCTTCCAATATATCATCTCCCTCATCATGCTCAAAATGGAAGCGCTCTTTTAATCAGATTCAATACTTGATCCACACTCTGACATATTTAAGAATTTTCCTAAACAGTCAATTATCATAGACACCGTCCAAGCCTGAGTGAAATTGAGTAGCTTATCGTGTCTATTAGTCTCATTTTTCCGTTTAACACACACTTAGTCATTTAACGCGCTGTCATTATGTTGGGCTACATATGCATTTAAAGGCACACATAGTCATTTAACACATTGTCATTATGCGTTGGAAGTTCCTCTTTGCGTGTTTGAGTGAAAATATCCATCCAGCTTCCTTGATTAAAAACATTTGGGGCAACTTGTACCCTAAAACTCTCCCTTTCTTTCTCTTCCTCTTCCTCTCTTCTACAACCTCGATCTGAACCTTACCCTACTTTGTGCTTCACCTTTGTTATTTCATTATTGCTATCCTACACTTATATCAATTTATTTCATTATCTAAAGAGCATATATACTCGGATCATTCGAAATACTAGATTACCTGCTTTCAAATTGTAACAAAATAAATACTTATCGGCCACAAATCAATTTGACGCACACCAAATCTGGCAACTATTCTAAACAAACAACCTCCAACGCCAAATACGATGTGAATAACTGGGCATTTTTGTTGGTCCAGTGTATTATTAACATACATCTTCCGATTTACGGAAAAATGCGACATTGGGTAGCCATAACCAAAGCTTTTGTGTTTGGAGTAGATTTGTAAGACCCCCATTTCCCAAAACAGCTTAATGCTATCATCTAACCAATAAATCACAACCCCACCCATTCATTATCTTCTACAAACTCTTACTTCACACCCACTCAACCAAACCCTTCAATTTCAAGCCAAGAATAACATTGTAGCACAAAACAGATAATAATAATAATAATAATAATAACACATTGAAACTTAGGAATCAAACATCACAAATCACACATAAAGTTTAGCCTTGTAGGAAGAAATCTCACCTCATCACAAGTACAAACTGCCATTCTTGAAACAAGAACAAAGGGTGTTATGAGAGAGAGAGAGAGAGAGTTGGGGTTGTTGCTTTGAAGCTTTATCGAAATGAGAGAGAGAGAGAGAGAGAGAGAGAGAGAGAGAAAAAGCGCATCAGGAGAGTCCTGGATTCGAACGTTACATCTGAAAGAGTTTTTAACTGGTGTAATTGTTTGTGAGAGTCTAATGACGACAATTTAGGAAATAACATTCGGAATTTTTTAATGACGAAAATGCCCCCATAATATTCTCACTACCACATTCTTCTGGCCTCTTGGTAACACAAACTAGGGGCGAGATCTTAACTTAAAATCTTGCATTTTGACATATTCAACCGATGTGGAGCTAAGCTAAACTACTCGCGCAAACATCACCTCTATTTGTCCTAGATGTGGTATTAAAGAGAAATCAACCACGCATGCTTTGTTTTACTGCAATAACATTAAAGACCTCTTGGTATGATTCTGAACTCTCTATCGTCATGAAGATTTTACATTTTTCTTGGAAATAGTTCCAACTCATGCAAAAATACTATCAAGTTTTGGGGTAAAGTTAGCCGCATAATGTTCACCATCTGGAACTCTATAAATGACATGATTTTTAACAAGAACAAAATTACTGTTTTAAAAGTCCGGCTTAAATCCAAGAGTTTGATAGCCTCAAAGGGCTTTTATTCCTAGAGTGGAAGAGGGGTGGCACATTTATTCACGTGGATGCCTATTGGATAGAAAGCAGGCCTACAAGTTGTATTGTATTTGTTATTTGGGATTCCAAACTTAATATTATTGTTCCAGGTCATAATACTGTTTGCGCAACCGATGTAGAAGCAGCGAAGGCAGGAGTCGCCTTCAGAGGACTAGTAGCAGCTTGTGATTTGGGACTCAAAAGGATGGTACTTTTATCGAATTGTCAGCGCCTTATCAATGCTTACAAAGATAATACAGTGAATCCCTCTTGGGGAGCTCTATTACTAGATCCTAATGTTAAGGGTGAACTCGAACTATGTTTGTCGAAGCTCATTGGAGCTCGTGGAACGAGCAAGGATCGAAGTCGGAGTGAAATAGATTGAAAATGAGATTTTCAATGTTCAGATTCGAAGTGGTTTTGGTACCTGGAATTCGAATTGATTAAGTTACCTGAAGATTCGAGCTGGTTATGTTAACTGAAGACTCGAGCTAGTAAAATTTCATGAAGACTCGAACTGGTTCTGTGCGAACTGCTGAAGGAGGATTTAAAGTCCGTCGAAGTATGACAAGACAGATCGCCAGCTCACTGGACAAGACGGCGGAGTTGTTAGACCTTACAACTACAGCAGAGTCAGAGCATGGCGCCATACCCGACATTTCCGGCGTCAGCACCAACTCCAGGATATCCGAAGAGTACCCTTGTAATGTGACCTAACATAGAAAGGGATGAGTCATTCTGGCACGTAGGAGTTCACCTCGAGATCTGTACTACTTGTAATTAATTCTCTACTATATAAAGAGGACTGAGTTTTTTGTTAGATATCTTGATGTGAGTTTAACCTTTAGAGTTAGGGTTTGAAAAAACTTCATTAGAAAACTTTGAGAAAGCTTGAGAGATCATTTTTGTAACCTATTTGATTATAGTGGATTGTTCGCGGGAGTGGTTTTTTATCCGTAAGGATTTTCCACTTCCCTCCTCCGAGAAAATTACAGTGTTTTCAATTTCGAATCTTTATGGCGTTTCCATTTATCGTTATGAGGCGTGGAATTGGGATTAGCTACCCCTGTGATTTCCCAACACCTAACTTCCTCTGCCATGCTTCGCTTTTGGATGAGTTCCGTTTTGAGTTTATTAATATAAATGTTAATATTGATTTGCATCTTTTAGCAGTTTGGGGAGCCTTGGCCTGTCACCTTTTTTATGTCCACCACGCCGGTGAACTTGCTCGACTTCGAGTTTTTTTTAATGAAATTTGCCTTAAAAAAGAAAAGAAAAGGGGGCCTCCTCTCCAGTACACCCATTGGGGCAAGTAAGTTATATTGTATTTCACTTGTCACGGGTGAATAGGTCATTATGGAAAAAAGACAAAGGATACTCGTGACATTGAGGGTGACTCATGATTTGAGAAATGGAACTAGTACGAAATTTTGTCTAGATGTTCTTGTGTGTATAGTATAATATGCATGTGAAGAAGGGGTATGAAAGCAAACTAGCTACATACAGCACAGAAATCACGGATGTCTTGTTGAGACTCGAGACTCGAGACTCCTACACAAAGGCTACAACAACTGCAAATCGACTTGTGAATTTTATGACCGACCCTGAAATAATCACAGCATAATAAGTAGTACTAGTAGTAGCCTAGTAGGTGTTATTCCCAATGTCATCATCTTTTTTTTTACCATAGTCAATATGATTTGGGACTATTTTTACTTGAGAGACAAATCCAATTACCACATTCCCCATGATTTATCCTGACTAAACCAGAGATATATATATATATGGCTTGGTGTGGTTCTCACGTGCCCCAGGAATAAGTCGGGCAAATGGTGATAAATTATGAACCTGGAGCACCCACGTTTGCAAAATAAATAAATTACCACATCTCGAATGAGCAGTGGTTGTCGTGAAATTGATAACTTGCCATCTTAGCTCAGCTGGTAGAGCACATGGTTTTTAACCATGTGGCCGTGGGTTCGATTCCCACAGACGCCACATGTTTTTTGACAGTTCTGGAGCTTCTTCTGCTCTGATTTGCAGTATATATATACCTAATCATATAAACAACATGAAATCTCTTGATGATGGAAAACGTAAATCTCACATACTGTTCAACACAACTGAGAACTGTATTCATACACTGTTTTTTTAAGCGAAACAACCTCACAAGGGAGCAGCAAATTACAACTGAGAACATATAATGCCTCTTTTTTTTGCTTCATAAATCATCTACAGTTGTGTTGTGTTATAGAAGACGTTTTTTTTTTTCACTAGTGGTCATTCAACTTCAAAAACCATCTTAACGAACTCGTAACAGATTTCTCTCCATCTTCATTCAATTTTGAATTCAATCTTCCTGAAACTTGCTTCATTCAACTTTAAAAAGAATCTTTGTGAACTCATAAACAAAATAGCTTATACCAGCTGATGGAAGAACCTGGAAAAGAAATAGAAAATAATATGAGACAGCAGCCCAAATGTAATTGATCAAGCATAACAACAAAGAGGCGTATCTATATAGTGTATATTGACCGGTTAGCTATGTCCTACGTTTTTTTAGGCCCAGTGAAAAAGCTAGGGCGGTGCCTTATTCAATTTTTCTACTTACCCTAATCCCAAAGTATAACAGCAATATGGGACAGTAATTTACACATATTAGACCAGGTACAATCAAAATCTAAACATTCATTTTAAGCATTTGGTGTTTTCATGGATATGTGGCATATATGCACTCACAAGTAGGGGCTAGTTATCTCTCCTTGAAACAAGTATATTTCTCCTTTGGACAACAACGATAGCTATAAACTATTAACTACTCTACAAATAAGAAGTTACTACATCTCCTTAAAATAGGGCTTTGCCAATAACTGAGGAAAGAGAAGCTCTGCAGCGGCGCTTGTGAGAGACTGATAATCGGAGCAGGGTCTTTTTTGTCAATCCTCCCCAGATTATTTCCATCATGGATTAGGCAAAACAGCTTCATTTCGAAGATGAGGTATGGCAAATTTTTGCCTTTTCAGTTAAGTGTTATACAATATTATATCAGATTCCAATTCTTGCCTCCACCCATTTCGGGCAACTTTTGTGTAATCTGCTTCTGCGGCCATGTCTGGGGTTTTTGCCATAAGGCTATTGAGGGCCTATCTTTTGATGGGGTTGACTCTAGTGAAGGGAACCCTGTGGTGATAGAGAGCACTGAATTTTAGGTAAATACCCTGTTGAAAATACACAAGATAAGACATTGCTGTCATTGATGATCACAGTGACATTGGGCAGATAATTGAGACTACCAGCCTCAGAGTTGAGCCTATGAAACCAGCTTAGACCAAATATGGTAGCGTCCCTGGCTCAGTGCAAACATGTTGGAGCTCTTTGTTTGGGGCCAAGATGAAGAGCAAAGAAACTCATAGGTTATCATAAGTCAAGTAAGCTTCACAGGAAGTTTTTTCTTGAAAGGTGAGCTGCTTGTGATGAAATTGATCCCAGGATCTTTTAGTTTTCTAAGCACTAGCCCTATCAGCTGACCAAGCCTCAATTTCGATTAAAGATTGTGAATACGAATCCTAATCGTTGGAGAGGGGAGCTCTACTTGTTTATTTAGGGTTGTAAATACGAATTCTAGTTTCAAGTTCCGGTTTATTTGCTCATATGACTTATAGTTGTGGTAATAAGCAGGCAGCAATAGTTTAGTATGTAAAATATTACAACTCTAGTGACAAATCAATGTATGATTATAGCAGGAATAAGGTCATAAGATTACAGGGAAAGGATGAGATTTTGTCCTAACATCTGAGAGCAGGAGAGATGTGAACCCCATGTGACTCCCTGCGCCTTTGACTACATGACATGTCTGTGAGTATCTCAATAGAGTTATCTTGGCCTCCAAACTCTTGTGGAGTACCCATCGGGCTATCGTGTTTGGCCAATGGCCCACAGGGTATCGTGAGTCAGGTATAATCGTGGTAATTTACAAACTCTAAATAACTATCCATACAGAAATTTCTCTAGTCCTACACTATCCAGTGGATCAGCTATGTACAGTACATACTGAATGGGTGTTAGTAAGAACTTTTAATAACAAGAATCGGAAATATGTACTGGGCGTATTCATTGGTGTCCCCTTATCATATAAATTTTGTGGGGCCATTTCTTCCTGCTATTTGAATAAAACTACTATATAGAAAATCTAGGTATTAATAAATAATCCCTTGCAAACTTGGAGGGGTTTATGCAGGCTCGGCCCAAGTACCCCTAAGGCCCAGAGCGAAAATACAAAAAGGGCCTAAAAAAATTGTTTTGCTAGGGGTTCAAACACTTAACCTCTTACTCATGAGACAAAACACCAACCAACTAAGCTAAGTCTTCATCATATATGTTATTCACAATTTTTTTTTTCTAACCTTTGGGCAAATTTTTTTTTTCTAACCTTTTATTCTTGGGCCCTGTGCGGTCGCCCACCTCGCACACCCTCAGGGCCGGCCTGGATTTATGATTGTATTTCCCTAAAAAAGAAAAAGGAAAAGAAAATAATACAGTAGAACAGTGTACATACCTGTAATAAGCTCGGTACCAGCCCCGCATAGAGTGCACGTACACCTCCTTGTTCTACTATCTTCACAAAAGTTCCTAGGGCACTTAACTTATTTGCTTTGACTTGCATTTGAAGTTGTCTCCGCAGAACCTCAAATGGGTATGTGGTAGCTTCAGCACAAGCACCAGCCATAGCTCCATATAACAAGGTCCTAACAGGTCCTAACTCCAATTGGTCCAAAGCATTCAACTCCTGACCTTGTTGTTTCAAGTGTTGAATCCTCTGCTTTCCCTCTGGTGAATGAAGATAAGCGGATTTGAGCATGTCATAGACACCATAAAAAACAGCACCGGCAGGTGCCATACTCAGAACAGAGGGTACTAAGCCCTTGTAAAGTGAAAAGAATCCTTCTGTTTGGATCATGTAGCTGAAAGCACCAATAACACCACCCAAGGCTTCTCCGCCAGGCGCAACAATCTTTGTTCGAATCTGAAACATTTTCAGACATATAAGCAAAGTGCAACTTAAATTTTAGCTTAAAATCTAGGGAAATCCCAATTCAGATATATTAGAACATCCCATACAACATCAAAAACAAAACATTGTAAGTCTAGTCAAAAAGCTTACAAAAGCATTCCAGTTCCAGTCTAGAGATCAAAAAGAGAGAAGACATGATGACAGAAGTAAATGGTACCAAGTAGAATTAGGAGGTCATGAGAAAATATCTACCACGCAAAACAACTAAGTTATTTAACGTGTTTAACCCGGTCATAATCCAATGATTGTGAGATAATTTTGCAATACGGAGAATAAGAAGACAGTTTGCCCTTTCGGTGTCATCAGAAGAACTTGGAGAATTTTGAGACTCAGAGCAAAGTTCAGGAATCATCAATATCACAAAAATTATCAAAATGGATAAAGATACACATTAAAAATGGGAGTCAGACAGCTCACACAGGATAGCAATCACTGAACAGAAAACACAAGTTCACTATTTTTGCTTACAACCACATTCCTCTAAAATCCGAATCAGTGAAAGAAGTGAATTGCTAACAGCTGGGGAACGTGAAATCCCCGCTGATACACATGCCGTGTAAGTCGGAATATATCCTGGCGAGTGGTCCTTGTTGGTGGGGAACAATCTCAAGACCTTGAGGTATGGTCTAGTACCGTGAAAATTCATTTATATTACTTTTTAGAGTTTACTAGTTCTCTACGTAGATAAAAGAACCCTCGATCTGTTTATGTGGTGTAAAATCTGATATACTCCTAGCTTATGGAATCTGGATACTTTAGATGCCTGTTATACCAGTGTCCAAACGATATGATACCGAGGTATGCAACTCATACTAATGAAAACCAGACATTTTGTATGATATCAAAATAAAGGATAGGATACTCGTATAGGTATATGTCTTCAAGCTTTTGGGAAATGAAATCCTTCAGTCATTTCCCTCCATTTTATGTGACTGCATCAGTGTTTATATGATAGATCTTAAATCCAAAGTTGGTACCACCTTTTCTGTATTCATTTTATACGGAAAAACATACTTCATTCACCAGTTTATTGAGTTGCTTAATGCACTAGAATTTGTAATAAAAGAGAGATGCATACTGTGTCCATTGGTAAGCAAAGGGTGGTAGCAGTAATGCCCGCAGCGGCACCAGCAAGAAACCTATCAAAATTTGTAATTTCTTTGTTCCCAGACAATTTGAGCAATTGCTTTCTGTAAGTATCATAAGCATAGAAATTTACAGCCTTAAATGGAGCTGTACGAAGAATGTTGAGAAAATTTCCTTTCCAAAACCCTTTCAAGCCTTGACTAGCTGCAATTGTCTTGACGAGCTCAATTAGATTCCTCTTTTCCCCGCGAAGTATATATTCCAGCTTTAACCTCTCAAGTGGAGCAACAACAGTTCTGGCAACATTAACATTCCTTTTCAGATAGAATATGTGAAGCTTAAAATTTATGTACAAAGCCTATAATGAATGGAGAATAAGATTAAAGTTGAAAATCCTTTTAAGATCCGCTTATCAAGCATTTAATCTCCTCCAGACCCATAATGCCAGTAAAACAGACTTTTCAAATCCTACATTTATAGTAGTCAATCTTATTGGGAGTCTTGGAGCATCTCCAAGAGTTTGAATTCTATCAAGGAGTAACTAGCAAGTCAAGCTACTTACTCCCCTAAAATCTCAGAGTGCTGCTTCAATTAAGTACTAATACTGGTTCAGGCACAAACACAACATGCACAGCGCTAATTCCTTAGGCATTGAACCTCTGGTTGGATAAAGCCTACCTTCGTCCCCATTTTCCACCATTCTCTCTTCTCGAAACACGATATTATTTTTCCCCGCCCTCAGTTTTCTCCATATTCCATTTCTTAATCAGACCATTTATTCTACAATTATATTGGGTAATATCATATTTTATTTTGGTTGATACCCATGTGTCTTTTAAGATCGATAAAATTTGGGCACAGTTTATCTCTCTTTTTTGGCAAGAAAGGGGTCCAAATCAAATTGGTTAGGGAGAAAAGAAAACAAAAAAACAACGCACCATACCGCAAATGACACACACCAGAATTATGACAGATTAAGCAAGTGGTGAAAGTGGACCAAGATCTTGAAAATTTGGGTATCAGTATTAAATCATAAAGAAGCTTGGCACAAGTTGGAACTTTTCGAGAAGCTCTTGCAAGAAATACAAACTTCCACCAATATATTTGTTTTCATTTTTACCAACCAGGAATAGCTTTATCTCCGTCATTAACTAGGTACTAGAAACATCTTAATATTAGGAATCCCATCATAAAAGAGCTTAGTACAAGTTGGAACTTTTATTTTCTTATTTGTTGTACGAAGATTTTATCTTTTTCTTTGATAAACACATTATAGCAGATCCCAAAACTTGGGATTTATTTTTCTTATAATCGTAAAAACATATTGGG
Source organism: Kingdonia uniflora (assembly GCA_014058105.1). NCBI lineage: Eukaryota > Viridiplantae > Streptophyta > Magnoliopsida > Ranunculales > Circaeasteraceae > Kingdonia > Kingdonia uniflora. The sequence continues at coordinate 638,166 of JACGCM010001830.1, read as the reverse complement.
ATGGTAGAAAATGAGAAAGTAACTTGAATTTCTTTCCGTTGTAAACGACAGACTTTCTTAACCGGAAGTCAAATGGTCATCTAAGTTTCAATAACTTATGGTATTAAAGCATATAAATAAAAACGTGTTCTTGTTTTCTAGCGATACAACGTTGTTTTTATTTTCAGGTGGTTCAACACCGTATTCATTCTCGATAACTAATGATTCAATACAAAGCAGTGCAGATGTCACATAAAATCCTCCAAGTTCTAGGATATATCTGCTGAATTTTTGAAACAAGTATGGTAGTGGCTACTTCTTAAACTCCAACATGGGTATAGATAAGTGCTAAACAAATTGAATCCATTGTGTAATTCTAGAAACACTTCCGTGCTCACTAGTGTCTCAGCTTGATAAACATTGTAACATCACCATAGCACCCAAATTCCATCCGTCGTCCCAATTCCATTGTGTTAGGAGAATACATCGCTGTTTTATCCATAGTCCTTTTCACAAGATAAATGGTAAAATCTTTTGTTGGAGATTACCTCGTTGTCCCACCATTGGTTATTTCACTAGGCTTGGTAATAGTTCTATCTAGGACAGAAATGAACAATTACTGTATCTTAGTCCTCTACTGACTATGAATATCTACATATCCATCGATATAGCACCTAGTGCTGTCAGGGGCGCTGCCGGGGCGCCCAATTTTCAACTATCCGCCCCGCCACCCTAGGGCGCTTGAAAGGGCGGGGCGCCTCTCTTAAGGCGTTGGGGCGCCCTGGGGCGTTTTTTTTAATTTTTTTTAAATTATAGTTTTTCCAAATGATTTGGCTTAATAATAAATAAATAAATAACAAAAAAAAAAAAAAAAACATAGAATTGCTAAATCATTTGGCATTTTCAAACAATAAATAAATAAAAATAAAGCAAATCCTCAATTCCTCATTCTCTCTCTCTCTCTCTCTCTCTCTCTCTCTAGTACGCAGGTCTCTCCAAAAGACCCAAGTTCAAGAAAAAAAATTGTCTTTCTTTGATTACGAATTGTCTGCAGGTCTCTCTCCCAGACCCAAGTTCAAGAAAAAAAAATACATTGAGTCATGCTTGAATTAAATAATACATTACAAATTTACATTGACATGTTATACACATAGTGTTTCGGCTCCGCCTCCCGCCTAGCGCCCCGCCCCTGACAGCATAGGCACCTACAAGCTACTATGACCCTAAAGATACTCCTAAGTCCTATCTGTTTCTTCATGCCATACTTCCCAATCTCGCGGCCCTCTATTACTATAATATGGCAGCCCTTCACATTGTTGCCTACCCAGGTGAAACAGAAATAGATTATCGTCTCTTACAGAACTCTGCAAGCCTTACTACTAACAAGTTTCAAGTATGTTTTCAAATTTTATCAACTCGTTAACATCTTCAAAAAGGACCATTCAAAAAAAAAAAAGGACATCTTCATAAAGGTGATTGGCCACAAATGCAACCGCTTCCGTCTGTTAGTTAGCAAGTTGATTCATTGGGTGTTAGTTTCCTTACATCTTATATTCTACAGATTATTTTATTTTTTTGGTATAGATGTTTTTACAACTAAACCCGAAATTGTGGAATTTTATTCTTTTCGAAAACCTCTTATTGATCTTCTAAAAATGATTTACACTTAATTGTCTTCTAGACAGTTAATTCAACTAGTCATAACTTTTTAATAATACTAAATCATGACTTATGTTCAATGTAACAATATCCAAACTAAAGCACGAAATGGGTAAAAGAACATACCTTGATACCATTGCAGCAATAGCACCAGCCCACAAATGCTTGGTCGCATTCACACCTCTCCCCCTCAATCTCACCACCACACTCTTCATCTCCTTACTCCCTCTCACAACCTCCTCCACAACAAACCCATCATCCCCTTTACTCGACAAACTCACCGAGCAAAACCCCCTCAACCCCACTGGTTTCCTCACCGTAGAACCACTACAACATGAAGAAGACGAAGAGCTTAGTGAATTCGACTCGCTTCTAATTGAAATTAGGGACACAAATGAAGATGGAACAATGGGGTCTAAGAACAATCCCCCTCCACTGCTGCAAGTGGAGGTTGGGTTTTGAAGTGATGGAGGTTCGGAGGAGGGAAAGATGGTGTGTTTGAACCAGAGTTCTAAACCAGAAGACATTGTTGGGTTTGAGAGAGAGAGAGAGAGAGAGTGCTACACCAGTAGAGTAGTAGTAGTAGTTTTGGTTGGAGATAGTATCATCGGCATGATCCATCTACAAGTTGAATTTGGCAAGCTGATTGATGTAAGTTTATTGGGCTTGGAGTTGGATGGAATGGTCTTTGAGCATCACCAACAGACCCCTAATGGGAATCCAAATTTGGAATAATCTTTAAAACTTGGGCTCGGAATCCAGATTCGGAGCTGGATACTTGTTCAATGCTCCAAATACGGAGTGGGGTAGAGCGCTCCAAAAAAGATGAGTAAGCGCGTAGAATTTTCAATAATGTAAAACCACTCACCCACCAACGGTCGTATTTAACGACTATATTTTCAAGCATTAGGCGCCGGATCATTAAGCGCCTAGGAACTCTGATTCCAAGTTCCTCTCTAACGACCCTATTTTTGCAATCTAACTTTCATCCTATAAATTATCTATTTTCTCCCAAATTATATCCTCTCACTAGGGTTGTACATGGGTCGGAACGGTCCGGGTTCACGCATGGGCCTGAACCGACCCGGGTCAATCGAGTTACCCAATTCTGAACTCGGACCTGAATCGATTAGATCCAAACCCGGACCGAAACCAAGCCGGACTGATCGAGCCGGGTCTAACTCGGGTTTTCTTAATAATAATAATATTTCTTAAACTTAAATTATATATATATATATATATTTTTAGGCAAATGATATATATAAAACTAAACATCAGTTACAACGAGTTTAAGGCTGCATACGACCTTCTTAATCAAGTTTGGGATTGTTGAGCCATTATAGTGACCAGCTCCTTCCTTACAGATGAGCAGCATGGTTCAACTCCCTATTAATACCACACAAAATTACATATTGAAAGAGAGAACAAAAAAGGAAAGTGTCTTCACACACAACATTTGTCTGCCATTCAATAGCTCTATCCCTTTTTTGCAGGCACTAAATAACTTGGGAATTGTCAAAACACACCAAAAAATCTACCTCCTAGTAGCCCTGCCCTAAGTCGAGGCCTCTGCGGATAGCTCTTGCTTCCGCTTCTTCAACGGTGCCGTCTGAGCTTCTATGGTGGCCTACACTAACAATATTCCAATTAAGATCAATGAGTATGTACCCCAAACCTGAATTTTTTGAAGTAGCATCACATGCAACATCTGCCAAAATTAAATACTTTCCTTGCTTCATAGCATTTGCCATCTCTTTGACGGACTGAGACATCATGACCATTTTTTTTTTAGTTACCAGCATGGAGAGTTGGAGTAACAAATAAAGAATTAACTTGAGAAAGTAATTGAGGAATGGAGGATTGTTTATTTTGAAAAACCTTGAGATTTTTGGCCTGCCAAACAAGGGAGAGACAAATACAAAACTTTGCCAGTTGAAATGTAAGATCAAATTTAACCGTCCAATGGTCAATGAACCATTGAAAGATGAATTCAAGGGTAGTATTTGGAGGCCAGCCCCCAACTCTTAAAGCAAAAGAATAAGTAAACCAAAATTTGCAAGCAAAGTCACATTCAAATAAAGCATGGAACCTATCCTCATTGGCATGCAAGCAAATTGGACAACTTTTATCAGTGATAATATGGTTCTCAAAAAGTTTATTTCTAGTGGGAAGTATATTATAGAGAACTCTCCATATAAACATTTGAATTCTATAGGTATAGGTATAGTCCATATTACCTTTCTAATATGAGTTACAGCTTCTCGAGCATTGTTAACTACTCTACTATCCCTCTCAGCAGTCAAGTAGTTATAAGCAGCTCTCACAGAGAATTTCCCATTCCTTTCATTTTTCCATATGATCTTATCGTTGGGAAGATTTGGTGGGATGGTTATAACAAGGATGGCTTGGATGTCAAAATCCAAAAAATATTTATTTAAGTGTTCTCTGTTTCCATTGTTTGGTGATATCATTAATAAGTTCACTGACCCAGTTAAAGGTGTGGTGAGAGTTTATAGGCCTACATGTTTGAAATGAAGGTAAAGTAGGTATCCAGAAGTCGTGTCAAATATGAATATCTTTGCCATTTCCTAATTTCCACACAAGTTGGGATTTGATGGCATCTCGTGTATTAAGAATATTTTTCCAGAAAAAGGAGTTAGGCGGTTTCTTTTCACATTGAAGAAACGTAGTATTCCTAAAATATTTGGCTTTGAACAATCTACTAAGAAAATTGTTTGGCTCATCCAAAATTTTCCATACAAACTTAGCTAGGAGTGAAATATTTCGAGATTCTGAAAGTCTAATGCCCAGTTCACCAATGGATTTTTTCTGGCAGATCTTTTCCCATTTAAAATGTGCTTTGTTTTTCCCATTTTCTTTTTTCCCCCACCAAAAGCTGCAGTAGAGAAAGTCCAATTGTTTAGCAAGAGTGATAGGTAGGGAGAAGTGTAGCATTTGGTACACTGGGAGGGAGGAAATAACACTCTTAATCAAAGTAGTTCTTCCAGCTAAAGAGAGACACTTAGTTTTCCATCCATCAATTCTACTAATGACTTTACTTTTAAGAAATTGAAAATCATTCATTTTGGATCTAGTAAGGTTGAGGGGAGATCCCAGGTACCTAGAAGATTTAAAGTTTCTCTTAAACCTCAGAGTACTCCGAATAATAGCACAAAGTCTAGGATGAAGGTTTTTGCTAAAAAAACACTCTGATTTTTCAAGGTTGACCAGTTGTCCGGACCAGTTTTGGAATTGCATTAGGATGTCAAGAATACTCCTAACCTTAATTAAGCCAGCCTTAGCAAAGATGAAGCTATCATCTGCAAATAACATATGTGAAATAGAAGGAGTTTCTCTATATATCTTAATACCATGGAGTTTTCCTTAGCATTCAAAGGATGTAATGAGTCTAGCAAAAATCTCAGAACAAATAAGGAAAATATATGGAGAGAGGGGGTCACCTTGCCTCAACCCTCTATCAGGCTTAAAAAAGGCAAAGGGAGAGCCATTAAGTTTAATAGAAAAAGAGACAAATGAGACACAAGCCATAAGCCATTTAGTAAAGGTAGAATGAAAACCAAGGGACTGTAAGCATTGAGCAAGGAAAACCCATTTAATGCGATCGTAGGCCTTACTCATATCAATTTTCAAGCCCATAACACCTTTCACTCCTTTCTTTTTATTAAGAAAGTGCATAATTTCCTGCACAATTGTTATATTATCCTCAATACTTCAGTTTTTAATGAAAGCACTTTGGCAAGGGCTAATAATTATGTCTAAAACTATTTTGAGTCTATTGGCTAAAAATTTTGAAATAATTTTATACACAGTGTTACATAGACTTATGGGTCTCAAATCTTGTATGCTACAAGCAGAAGAAGATTTAGGGATAAGGGATATATTAGTATGATTTAATTAAGATAAAAGGAATCCAGTTTGGAAAAAATGGGAAATAAGACCTATAATATCCTCATTGACAATCTCACAGTATTGTTGAAAGAATAATGGGGTGAACCCATCAGGTCCAAGAGACTTAAATGGGTTCATACCAAACAAAGCAAATTTGATCTCATCTTCTTCTATGGGTTGAGTTAAGATATTATTGTCATCCTCAGTGATTTCAGTGGGCAAGAGAAGGCTAATACGACTAGGGTCAAGAGGATTGGAAGAATTTTTGGAAGAGCGGAAAAGCTCAATAAAGTAATTGACCATATGATTACCTATGTCCTTTCTTGAAGTCATCCAAATATTTTCTCCTGTTTTAATTTTATTGATAGTATTAGTTCTTCTTCTAAAGTTGGCATATTAGTAAAAAAAATGAATTCCTATCCCCTTCCCTAAGCCAGGTCTCCCTGGACTTATCTCTCCAAAAGCACTCTTCCATAGTTTCCAGTTGTTGGAGTTTATGTTTAAGTTCAACTTCTTTATTTAAATCCAAGTTCTTACTAATGTTCATTTGTAACAGGTTAAGTTGGTAAGTGGTATTAGCCAGTTGACTATGTATATTACCAAAAACATCTTTGTTCCATTTAACAAGATCATATTTAAGGAGTTTAAGTTTTGTAACAGTTCTAAAAGTTGGTGACCCAGGCCATAAACTTTATTCTTCCAGCCTGACTGGATGACTTTCTGGGTGAAACGTCCACATAGAGTTGAAGTAGAATTATCCAGGCAATTTGTCCGCTTTAGGAAATAAGAACGGAGACACAACATTATGGTCAGAGTTAGCTATAGGGTAGTTATTGGTTTAAGCATTTGGGAATTGGACAGAATAATCCCAATATGCCATAACTTTGTCAAGTTTTTTCCTAAGATTATTAGAACCTTTTTGGTTATTACACCAGATGAAAGGAACCCCTTGGGTTGGGATATCGATAAGACCAACACAGAGTATGAAACTTTCAAAGGCTGTGGAGATCTTCACAGTTTTATTTCTACCCCCCAATTGTTCCCAGGGAAATCTAATATCATATAGTCCCCAATGATACACCATGGTTATGTTAATGATTGTCCATAATGAGTTAAGTTTTGCCAGAGGATAGGTCTTCTATGTTTTTCAGGAATGCCATGCTCACATGAAAGGATCCAAGGTTTAAATGAAGGAAAATGATCAATAAAGATATGAATAACATTAGTACATGCACTTAGAATAGAAAGATTAATATTTGCATGCTAGAGTAGCCATAAACCATCCTTGTTACCAGAAGCAAGAAGAATCCAGTAGTGTTCGAATCCAAGTTTGGATATAGCTTGCATACTTTTCGCTTTGTCTAAATTGGTTTCCATGATGAAAATTAAATCAGGGTTTGTGGATTTAATTTGTGCCTTAAGGTGTTTCACTGTAGAGGGTTTACTGCCCCCTCAACGGTTCCAAGAAGTAAAGATCATATTTCGTGGACTAAGTGTCAAGTAGTGATTGTGGCAGAGAGAAAATTAAGAACAAGAAACAATAGAGACAAAAAAAGTAGCACAAACTATGGTAACAGGTGAAAGAAAAATAGAAGAGATGAAAAACCTGAGAAATAACAGAATTCCCAGTTTCAATGTCCCTTTTGAGCCCTTTCCCTTTATCTTCTTACAGTAAGTTGCGACCATTCCCTTCAGACTGTGCATGCTCTCGATTCTCATCCGGATTCCTTGATTCTCCACTGTTAACAAGGCTATTGGTGAATGCCAATTGATTTTGTTGTTGATTGATCTCTTCATCATAGGAAAAATATTGATCCACCTCCTCAGTTGGCCTATCACGAGTCAGAGCAGGATTGGGGAAGTAATTTGGGCGTATAATAGGATCAACAGTAGCAGAATGCATAAGAGATGAATGCAAAAGGCTATTAGGGTTGTTAAGCAATAAATTTCCAGCTCCTTGTTGAAAGCAAGAATTGTTTTGAATAACCTCAAAACCCAGTTGACCAGTTAGGTGTCTTGCATCAGGGAGGCAATTAGGATTTGGAGCATTAACCGCAAATGCATAGAACTCTGGAATATCTCCACGACCAGCACCCGAACTCGAACCTTTGTGAACCGTATTAACTCCCTTCAAACTTCGGTTATCAATTCTCAGGACCTGTCTAGGCACTCTAAGGCTTCGACCCAGCCCAATAAGATTAGTAGCAGTTTTTAAAGATTCACCCAGCCCACCCAACAGTTTCTTAGTGAGTTTGTCCTTTTGGGCCAGCTTTACCAACTGGGCCTTTTTAATAAGGTCTTATTCCACATCATAGACCTCCTTTTCTTATTTCAAGAACTGGGCCCACTTTCCCAACTGGGCCTTCCTTGGATCCTATCAGACTTTGTAACACCGTATTTAGATTAGCCATTGCCTGATCACGGAGTTCCTCCTCCTCCACCAGCATCTGAATAACCTCTCTCGACGTACGCTTTCCTCCATAAGTCGTAGCTTTAATATATGGCGTATATCTCTCGCAGTCAGGCACAAGCACCACTGGGCAATTTCCTTCCATATGGTCAATCCTACCACAATTAAAACAAAACATGACAAAGTTCTCATACTTGAACTTAACATTATACACTTTCCCATTAAATCCGCGGACTCTAGCCTCACGAACAAAACCCTCTCTAGTGTCCACAATAACTCGTGCACGTAAAAAAGGACCCGAGTTGTTATAATTATCTTCGTCAGCATCCACTTCAAGAACAGGTCCAATTTTGGCAGTAATAAGTCGTGCATCTTCCTCAGTCATGCACTTAGTAGGAATTTCGTGGATTTGGACCCAGAAATGCATAAAGTAGAACTCCACAGTAAAGATTTTGACCCCTAGGAACCACTTCTTAGTTGAAAACATATTACCCCGATAAGCCTAAGGTCTATGAATCATCACATACTTCACATCAATAGGTGAATCCAATAGAACTTCAAAGGTGTTTCTACCCTTGAAAGAGACCATAGGAGCATAGTTAAGTTCTCATATCTCCTGCAGTGCCTCCATCATCATTTATGGTTCTAGATTTTGAGTAGGATATATTTTGATGTAGACAATTATTTTCCATTTACTCACTTCAATATCTGAAGGTTCATGTCGTATATCGATGATATCATCATCATCAAACTCGATGGAGAGCTTTGTTTGCATCTCATCCTCCAAAAAAATTTCATCAGAGATTTTTCTGGTTTCTTGAGCCGTATTCTCATAGGTAAGGGCATGTGACCTTCGTCTAGTTGCATAGGATGCCATTGGGTAAAGAAAACAAATTGGTAAGAATCAATTTGGGAAGGGTGGTGGTCTAGCTTGTGAGTGAAAGGCAAAGAAGGAGATGGTTGGAAGAACAGAGAAGAAGGTAAGACATTGTTTGTATGGTTTAGGAGAACAACAAACCCCACTATTTGAACATCCATAATCATCATAACTCCAAACCACTAATAAAGTGGCATTTGAGAAATTCAAAGCGATTTTGCCCAAAGAACCCCAACGCCCAATGAATGGGAACAAGCCATCACCCCAGATCGAGGAATTTCTTTAATGAGAGCTCATCGCATGCGCCGTCTTCAGGGAATTAGTACGCAACCTAAATGCAGAAGAACCCCTAAAATAGGATTAGTGAAAAGGAAATTAAATTAGAAATCATAATTAGTTTGTTGCTAGACCAGAGAGGTAATCATGACCCAGAAGAGAAGGATTAGCATCCCTTACCCACAATTCCAAGCGAAGAGTACTCAAACCCAGAATCCAGAATCTTCACACTGATCAAAGCGAAGAGTACTCAAACCCTACAACCCCTAAGAAACCAAAAGAAATACAATTAGAGAATCAAGGCAGTGAAACTCTACCAAATCACTACCATAGACTAGGCAAGCAGTAGATCTAAACATGCATACAAAAATCTATACCAAATCACTCGATTTCCTTTCGTTTTTTTGCCAAACTTTTCGCCATAATCGCCGTACAATTGCGCCATTTTTTTAATGTTTTTTTAGCGATATTAGTAATTTATTTATTGTTAAAAAACCAAAAAAACCCAAAGCCTAACTTGAAAATTCGTAAGCTTTGAACAACATGCCTCTCATCTATTAATACCCTCACCCATCTCTCATGGATCAGTACAACTAGGTTTTTTTAGTCTATTCTCATCGCATCAGTATCTGTAGCTAGGCTCTTATGATTGATCTTGGCATAAAGACGGATGGGTTCCTTCTCTCTACTTTCATCAACAACTAGGCATCAAAACCCTAAGCAAATTCGATAAGGAAAGTGATTACAATGGATGGTTTAAAATTGAAATAGATAAGGAAGGCTAAATTGGGGGGAAAACGTATAGTGGATGAAGGGATTATGATGGAGATTGGAGATGGTTTCAATGGAGGTTTCTAAACCATAGAGAGAGAGATGAGTAACTGAGTTTTGTTTTAAACCTAATACCGTAATCCAGATCGGGTCGGGTATATCCTAACACCAAATCTCTAACCCAAAACCAATCCGGTTTTACTCGGGTTTCAAAAACAAAAACCGAACCGACCCAACTGACTTCCAAACTGGACCGAACCGGCAGGTTTGGGTCAGGTCGGGTTTTCGGATTTTTTTTGTATAGTCGTACTCTCACAACCTATACTTCTCCAATTTCTCTGAACTTTTACCTATGGATCATTCCTATCACTCCCAATCCTCATCTTTCATTCTCTCAACCCAATTTTTTTCTCAATTACTCGAATATGAAAACACGTCACCCAAATTCTTCGCTCCACCCGGTGACATCTTTGTCAACAAGACATGCAAATCTTGGACGGAAACGGAGGATAAGCATTTGGCCACGTTTTGGTGCGCACACTCGATGAACGCGCAAACGGGTAATAATCAATAATCGGAAGCGTATTGGGGAAAGATCGTCGAGATATTCAACGCAAGTGTGGATGTGAATCATCGAACATTCAATTCATTGAAGGTTAGGTTCGGAAAAATGAATTGACAAACGGTACATTTTTTTTCATGCTTAACCAAATACCACGACACAAACCATAGTGAAGTAGGTAGCGAAGGAGACGAGGTAAATTTTGATTAGTTTATACGATTCCATTTATATCCCTTGACTTTACAATTTATATTAATTTCTTTTCTTTCGTTTACGCAGATGGCTCGTGTGAATGAATTGTTCAAAAACATGCTTAAATCCGAGAATAAGACTAAACCTCACAAATTCCAATTCGTCCATATTTATCAAATTTTGATGAAACATCCAAAGTGGCAAAAGGCTTTTGCAAAAAATGTTAAGGATCTCCAAACCAAGAATAAGCCAAAGGCGATAATTCCAATTCGTCCATACTTATCAAATTTTGGCGAAGCATCCGAAGTGGCAAAAGGTTTTCACAAAAATTGTTAATGATTTCCAAACCAAGAATAAGCCAAAGGCGATAAAGACATCTACGAATGTTAGTCCGGGGTTGTCGTTGCATACAACCCTCATTGAGTTGGTTTATGAAGATAGTGAAGATGAAGTTACGTAACTGGTATATTCGATACCGGTAGATGGAGCTCGTCCAATAGGACAAAATAAATAGAAGGGGGAAAAATCTACAATCCAAGTTTGAGGGTGAGATGAAGGTAAATGTTGATATCGCGGAAAAGATCGATAATAATTTTAAGTTAAGGCAAGAAGAGGGGGAGGTAAAAGAACATATAATGATGGAAAGCTTAAGTTTATATTGCGGTAAAATGGAAAGAGAAGAACAAATGCAAGACATGGAAATAATTAACAAAAACTTATCCGGGTTGGATGCCCAAGCGGCTAGCAGTGGTGATGGTGATGAGCTCCTCAATTATTAGGTTTTATTTTCATACATTGTTTAAAGTTTTTGGCTTCAAATACAATTTGATGTTTTAATTTCTCAAGCAATGTAATGTTTTCGGTTCCAAATGTAATGTGATCTTTTAATGTTCTTATGCACAATGCAACTACATAGTTAAACTTGAAATTGAAATTGCATTAAAAAAATTAAAATTACTTGAACAAAGTTAAAATTACATAACTTAAGCTCTACTTTCGATAAAGTTCCAACAATATTCAATTAGATCGTCTTGAAGTTGGAATTAATGTTTTGTCTCAAGCCAGTATTTCATATGCTCCTCAACGTATTTATCGAAATCAGCATCTGTGGTAACACCGCGTCCGAGTGGCAGTGGTGGAGTAGACCCTTCATACTTAGAATCGGGGTTCGGATCCTCCCGTTCATCATCAATAATCATGTTTTGCAAAATAATGCACGCATACATGATTAGAGATAATGTCTCGGTCTTTCAAAATCGGCTGGGGTTTCTAACAATTGCAAATCGAGATTGCAATACCCCGAAAGCTCTCTCCACATTTTTCCTAGCCCCTTCTTGCATCTTTGAAAATTTTCTTTGATTGGTGTCGGAATAGTCTTTACGAATATGGTCAACTTCGGGTAGAATCCATCCGCGAGGTAATAACCATGGTTGTAGTTATAGCATTCGAGTTTGGAATTAACGGGAGGAGTAACTCCCCTAGCTAAATTGTTGAATAAGTTGCTATGTTTAACTACATTGATGTTGTTGTTCGACCCTGACATACCAAAATCTGCATGTCATATCCACAAGTCATATGAAGCTAAGTATGATCATTGACTTTCTACTCTTACCGTTGAAAGCCCCTTAGAATACCTTGGGGCGATTTTTCCACCCCCAATGCATACAATCGATGCTTTCTAACATGCCCGAAAATCTCCTCGTATTATTTTCTTTTAACTATCTCTCGACGTCGGACGGATTTTAAGATCACAAGTACTCATCTCCATATACATTAACCGGCCACCGCTTGACAAAAGCTTTCCATTGCCTCTATCGCCGTACCAAAAACCGAGTGTACTCATCCACAGCATCCGCGCAAATGCCATATGTGAGTATTCGCAACGCGGCCGTCATCTTTTCATAACCCGTTAAACCTTGAAACCTGGAATCTCCCTCTAACCGTAGATGGTCCGATCATATTAGTATTGATTATTTGTGAATAGTGAGGCAAAATAAAGGATTGGGAAACCCTCAACTAGAACTCATCGTTTCCCAGGTGGTGTATGAGATAGTTGGAAGCATCTACCCATCCAAGGTCGATTAGACATGCCAAGTAATTCGACCCAATACATTACCGATGGCCAAACATGTCCTGAACAGAGAGTGGGTTAGCTGGAACACATAACATTCCAAATGCCTAAGTGAAACACCTATCTTCCAGATACCACACAAGGGGGAAACTAGGATTGATCACCAGAGCAACCCTTTTTTGTGTGAGTCAAAAAGTAATTGCCAATGGCGTGTACTCATATCCCTCTAAATGCCACAAACTTTCAACATACGTGTACCACAAATGACAAATAAGAATATCTCTTTGTCGCAACTCAAGCTGGACTCTAGCATCTGACACGTTATTGTGAATTCCCCGAGTAACTTTTTTTAACAAATTATTACTCATCCATCAAGATAATTTGGGAAAATACACGTAAGCTTCCGATATAAACTCATCTTTTAGCAAATGATGTAGATTTGCCTAGTATTCGTAGTACCAATGTTCAAGCAAGCACCAAAAGCCACACAAACTCTTTTGTCTAAAAGTGTACTCGTCAAGGGCCGCGTATAGGGAACCTAATGTTGTTGACCCTAGGGCTGGTAAAATGGGCCAAAGTTCATGGCCCGACCCGGCCCTGCCGGAAAAAATCCAGTCCAACCCGACCCGATATGATCTTCGGGCCAGCCCGAACAGGCCTAACTAGTTGCAAGGGCGGGGTATGGGCCATCTTCTTTAGGCAGCGGGCCAGCTCGAAAGTGACACGAACAAAACCCAGCCCGAAGTTAGCCCGAGCTCGGCCCGAACAAGCCCGATAATTTTAAAGAGCCAGTCTGTAGATGTTACCGTTGGAGACTAGGAGTGGGTCAGTCTAATATTATTGTTGGAGACTTGGAGTGGGCTTTTGATGTTACCGTTATAAGTCTTTGTTTCTATTTAAAGGGCAGCCTCATCTCTCATTATGTCATACTCTTCTCATCTCTCTATTTTCTCTTATGCATCTATCTGTTTTCTATTATGCAGCTATGCTTGATCAGAGTTGCATCTCTCTCAAGCACTAAGTTTTTGCAAGAAAAAAACATTCTCACTCAAATCAAAGTTGCATCTCTCTCAAGCACTCATCTCTCTAAAGATTTCCTCTAATTCCTCTAATTTCTCTCAAGCACTCATCGGTTGTTGCATTTTGTGTTTTTGATTGCTGGGTTGGAGCTATGATTTTTGCTTTTCTCGATTACTGCGTTTTGTGTTCTTGATTATTGGGTTGGAGCAAAATCACAGGTAAACAATTCCTTCTATTTGTTGTGATGAATTATGAATTAGTTATAGATCTTTGTTGTAATGAATCATGAATATAAATTGGTAGACTTCGTTGTTGTTTGCACATGCTATCTCAACGGTGTATAAACAGTGAGCAACATGTATTTGATGAAATGTCATCTATTTGATGCGATGAAATGCCGTCTATTTTACAACATTTTATTAAGTTGTAGATGAAGAAAGTGTCCTCTAGATTGAGGTCAACGGTATCGAATGAAGAATGGCAATGATTGTATAAGAGTAATTGGAAATAGAGGAAGAGGGTGCAAGATTGAGTGTTAAAAATTTAATGTGATTTATTTTATTTTATTTAAATTTGTATTGTATTAGTAAATGGTGGCCTTTATTCCATAATCATTTTGATTAACTCCCCATTTTGAGTAAATGGCCTCCCTTATTTTTTATGTTGTAATATAATTGTTTTTGCATGATTGCATGAAGGGGTACCCAAGACTTATATTTTCTGAGTCTTTAAAACCTTGTATTTTCTTAGTATACCTTTAAATCTTGTGTTTTTTGTTTTCTGACTAATGAAGAAATGTTTGTGACTTTAGTTATTTATGTCTTCAAATTTTCTGTTTTCTGAGTATACCTTTGATAATGTTTGTGCAATATTCAAAAGTATGTAACACATCCATACTTATGTTTTCTGAGTATACCTTTAAACCTTGTTTATGTATGAAGAAGTGCTTGTGATTTTAGTTATTTATGCCTTCAAATCTTCGGTTTTCTGAGTATACCTTTGAATAGTGCTTGTGCAATATTCAAAAGCATGTAACACATCCATACCAGTACCACCATAATTAGTAAATGCATTAGTCAAATATCAACTTGATCTCTTAATATTTGTTATCCTTTAGCATCCACAACATTTTTCAATTTTGTCATCATAATTATTATGAATCTATGATGACAGTTACTCTGTTTTGTCATCTACACATCCACCATAATTATTATGATATTCTTTTTTGTCATCAAATTGATATTTGATTTCATATATCTTTTATTTTTTGCAGAATGATGAATATAATTTTTTTTGGCTATGTGTGATAGTAACGACTCAGATAATGCGCTAAGGTACACCGAGAATGATCTATTTCCCACCCCACCGATGGAGAAGGTTCGCAGACCCAAATTCCAAGCTCCCAAAATACGAGCCCCAAAATTCTGACTTCTTCCAAAAAGCCTAAACGAAAGCAAAGAGAGACATCCGTAGTTTGGACATAAGTATAAGGCACCACATCCTGATCAGGAAAACAAAAAAAGTGAGACTATTTTAAGAGCTAAATATAGAAATTGTGATGATGGTGATTATATAGCCACCTCAAAAAGTGATAATACTCACCTTAAAAGACATATGGAGAAATGCATTAAGAAATTAGAGATAGATCCTTCACAGCCACAACTAGCAATAAGTTCTTTAGGTAGCATTACCACATTTCGATTTAACCAAGAAGTGGCTCGTGAGGAACTAGTTAGGTTTATAGTTGTGGATGAGCAACCCTTTACTTTTTTCGAAAATGAAACATTTAAAAAGTTTATTAAGAAATCACTTGGGGATTCATTCTAAACAGTAGAAATACCATTAAAGCCGATATTTTTAAATTTTACAAAGCCGAAAAAGAGAAACTAAAGAGCCTATTGCAAAATACTTGTGGTAAAATATCTCTCACTAGTGATTTATGGAGCTCTCCTAGAAAATTAGAATTTTCTTGTGTTACGGCACACTTCATAGACTCTACATGGACAATGCAAAAAAGAACTATTTGTTTTGAGTTACTTGAAAGCCCCTATGATGGTGAAACTATAGCTCAGTCAATTTTTGACACAATAAACGAATATGGTATCTTAAGTAAAATATTTTCCGTGTCTTTTGATAATGTCAGCGCAAATGACAATGCTAATACAAGATTAATGAGATGGTTACCAAAGCACATAATGACAAATATTTTAAAAATAGATGTTGTTGTCATATTATTAATCTTATGGTACAAGATGGATTATTTGTATACAAGGATGCTTTAGAAAATGTTAGGCAGACTACACTATATTTGCATAATTCATAAAAACGTTTTCAAGATTTTTCAAAAATGTATACATCTCTAAGCATGAAACCAATAAAGCCACGTCTTGATGTTCAATATAGGTGGAACTCCACATATTTGATGCTAAAGTCAATACTCTCTTTAAAAGAACCAATTCGTCAATATCAAATGGGAAAAGAACTTACTCATACAATCACGGATGATAATTGGGAAGTGGTAGAGTTACTCCAAGATTTTCTTAAAGTCTTTTATGATGCAACATTATGTTTTTCCAGAAGTCATTATGTGACATCTTCTGAAATACTTAGACATTTAGGGCCCGTTTGTTTACTTCGGATATCTTGGATATCCTAGATATTTCCTACAAAATAGGTGTTTGGATGAGGATAACAACTTATTAGATATCCTAGACTAAGCCACTAACTGCGATTTAAATATCCGAGGACTCCTCTTGATTTTCTAGATATTCTAAAGCAAATATCTATTATTTAAAAAAAACTACAACTTAAACCATCGTACTCTTCCATCTCTCTCTCTCTCTCTCTCCAAGCTTCACTTCTCCTAGTTTCAGTTTCGATTTACAAAAAACTGCAATTCTTCGTGAATATGATAATTAGGTAAAGATCTATTCCCAGGAGTTGTGAATGGAATGGGATATCTTGTTACTCTTCTATACGGTTGATTTTACGTTCAAAGGAAACAAGAGGTTAGAGCTTGACGTCTAGGTATTTTGGACCACGGTAACATGACTGTTGCTTGTTGTCAGTCGGGTTTTTCCTGGTATACAATGAAAAATCACCCTTCAATTACTTATATGTTACAGAAAATTTTGTAATAGTAAATGTGATTTTTTTTCCTCATCATTTTTAACCTTTGGAAACCCTTGGTTCTCATTGTTTTATTACTGCAGTTGGGACTTGGGAGTTTAATTTTCTTCTTGATAATTTAGTCTGATTTTTCCATCCTAATCCTCGTTTATTAGGAGAGTATTGTCTGATGTGTTGCATTAGTATCAAGTCTGAGATGTTTCTTTCACCTAGAAGGTTGATCTGATGAGCAAACCAATGAAGACCCTAAGGTTTGTGTATGTACACTGTACATATATAATTGATTAGCACTAGCTGTGACAGCCCAATCAAACTTATATAAGATAGAAGCATATTTCTGAAGTTACTTTCTTATAGAGAATATGTACATTGTGTCATTTGGGGTATACTACCCATACATTTCTTTTAGTCATGTACTTAAGAATGTGAGGCTTGCAAACTGAGTAATTGCCACTGCATTTTTAACCATTTATAAGTAAGTCAGTATTGCTAAGAGCTTACTGAGAAGACACCAAAAGCAGAGAGCAGTACATCAAACAGGGTTGAGAAAAGAAGCCACCACAAAGACATTATAACAAGAGAGGCAAAGACAAAAATGCAGAGGGTCCTGGCCCTTGCTCTAGGGAAGTCTCAATGATTGGTTTTGCTCACATATAACCGATGTATCACTGTGTTATTCTTGTATATGACACATTAGAGATTGTACACACATCTAGTATCTTACATATCAAATTTTTCTTCCCATTAGATTGTTACTCTTGCATGAGTAAGTTCAGTTCTTCCAATTCCATCTATATTTTTTTTTTTTGGATTAACCAGTGATGGTGGCTGACTTTATGCTCTCCAATTGGTGGCATGAAGTGAGAGGTTATAGTTTCAGAACGAGGTGTGGCAAGGTTTTGCACTCAGTGGCTCTAGTGGAGTAAACCCATTTTCTTAGACACTGAGAACAAAAAGTACGTGAAGTACTCATGGGTGAATTTTCTCCCCTTTCATGTATCATACTTTCTCGGTGTTTGTAATGGTGCTTCATGTTTTTGATGTTGAACTTTAGTTTCAATACTCCAGTAACCCAATTCCATTACAGCTTGAGCTTAAATCATACTTGGTGAGTGGCACAAAAATTGATATTGGATTATCCAATGTCTAAAAATCTTGTTTAGAAAACCTTAAGAGTTTCTGATCATGTCATAGTAGAAATTGTTATCTCGTCCCTCGCCAGCTTTGCAGTGGTTGATTGTTGTATTTGAGTGGCAATATTCTGTGATGGTTGAGTGACATTATTCTATTGCGGCTGTTATGGTTGAGTAGTATTTGTATGTGATGAAGGAGTTGAAATAGGAGTAAAAGGTTGAGGTGGTTGTGATGGTTCAGATGCTCTAGTACTACCTCTCTATTTTCCTTTACCAGTACCTCTCCCTCTCCCTTTTCCTCTATTTCAATATTTGAATGTCACATAGTTTATATATTAATAATTGTTAAAATGAGAGGAGATGCCAAAGATATTATTTACAATATCTAATTTGACAAACACGGAGTTTCAGAATATCTATTTTTAATAATCGACTGCCAAACAAAAAACATATATATGAGATATTTGATTTTTTAAATATCAGGATATCCAAAATATCGAATATCTGGGATATATTCTTATCAAACAGAGCCTTAGTTAACATAAGTGAAGTATTTGAGAAACATAGACATCATATACAATTTGTAGAAATTTGTGCGGAAATGGAAGTAAAATATAAAAAATAGTAGGGGAAAGTTCTATTAATTTGGGCAGTAGCTACCATTTTAAACCCCCCAATACGAACTAAGAATATTAGAATTTTTTTACCGTGATATCATTAGCACTCGTATATATAGTTCCCAACTTGAATTGGTAAAAAATGTTATTACATCGCTATTTAAAGATTATGAGTCGACTGGCAAGTTTAATGTACCATTAACGCAAGTTCAACCAAGCTTGTCCAAAGCACGAGATAGCGTCGCGGCAAAAATACCTCTGAGTATCCAGCGTGGGGCACAAAGTAGTAGATCAAATGAATTGAGTCGTTACTTGGAGTCAGATTTAATAGATCTAGACGAGGAATTTGATATTTTGCAATGGTAAAAAACCAATGAAAGCAAGTTTCCCCTTCTTGCTGCAATTGCTCATGATATTCTCACAGTTCTAATATCTACAGTAGCATCTGAGGCAGCTTTTAGTAGTGCTAGAAGATTAATTACAGATTATAGATGCAGTTTAGCACATGATACAATCGAAGCAACTATGTCTCTGAGAGATTGATATTTAGCAGAAGACAGAAACCAAGATTGGTTTATGCAAAAAGAATTGCCAGAGGAGGAGTTATCAGGATTAGAGTAGTTTTTTTTTATACTTTTTTTGCTTAATTTGTAAGGCCATATAAGCACTTGATTCGTTTTTTTTTCTTCTTAAATTGAAAGAGGTAAGGCTTTTATGTCCCCCCCCCCCCACCCCCATTAATTTTTATGTATATATATATATATGTATATACTTAAATTTTTGTCCATATGTTTCATTTAAACCCGGCCCGAAACGCCACTTTTAGCCCAGTCCGAAATGCCCCTTTTAGCCCGGCCCGAAACGTCCCTTTTAGCCCGCCCGACCCAACCCGATTATACCATGGGCAGGCCATGGGCTGAAGTATGTTAACTCTGGGCCGGCCCGTCCCGAAAAATGTATATGGCCCAGCCTAGCCCAGCTCGACCCAAATATTTGTTAGGCCCTAAAAAATCTGGCTCGAGCCCGACCCGACTGCCCAAACTGCCAGCCCTAGTTGACCCCCAATTATATTTGTCAAGATCCTCCAAGTTTCCAAGACCCTTCAAATACCCCAACCTAATGTTGTTCTTAGTGTTTAGACTTGTCTAGCTGGACTTGTCTTACTGCACTCAATATACTCCTCTAGCCATACATTTTTAATGGCTTTTGACGTGAGGTTCCAAGCATTTAAACTGGGTAACAATGCATGATAAATTTGGGGTTCTTCGCAGCCATAGTCTTGCGGTAGGAGTTATGGCGCTTCAATCACAAGGCAAACTCAACCTAAACAATGATGTAATTCAAGATTAATGCAACTCAATCCAAGAACAATACCCTTTAAGAACAACATAATTCAAGAACAAATAATAAAGTTGACAACAACATAAGAATCTCAAATTCAACAACAATATATATACTAGACTTAAATTCAAACAACAAGTAAACTTATAATAAAAGATATTACCACCCAAACCGACAAAGTTTGGGGCATTCTTGGCGGGTACAATATAGCAAAATTGACATCTATAATGAGAATTGTTAGGTTTTGTAGGAATTGGGAAACTTTGAAATCACAAATATAATCTATTTTTTCAAATTTGGGGGACAATTGAGCAAATTGGGGTTTGTGGGTTTCAGTTTTGGAAGTGTAGATGAAGAAACTTAAGGAAATAGGGAGAGAGACAAAGAAAAATATGATTGAAGAAGAGGCAAACTCTAGGCGCTTAACCCTTAAGCGTCTGGCCAAAATCACCAAATCATTTAGCTTCTTGAACCACGGCTTAATAATTAAGCGCCTAAAACCGTCATTCGGAGCACTTCAAAACTGTTGTTGGGCCTCTGCACCCCCTGAACCGAATCTGAATTATTGCCTAGATTCGGATCAACGGTTGTTGGATATGCTCTTACTCTACTAGATTCTAGAGCATCTCCTACTCCAACAGTGAGTGAAGTTAAGAGAAACCGCAGCCTTATCAACAAGATACTAGGGCCTCATCAACAAGACTAAGAAAAGTCATCCAATAGTGCGAGTCGACTTGGTAGGTTTAAAATAATGCAGCGACAATTTTTGTGGCATTTAAAGTAAACAAAAAAACAATTGAGATGAAGAGCAAACAATTTAACCTTAGTTCAAACAGTTTTGTCGCCTCACTAGTTACCAAAACAAAAAAAATCTCAGTTTTCCACGTGATCGTGTTTGTAACCATTGGATGTGTGGCGACAAACAATTTGTCGATGCAATGTACTCACTTCAGGAGTCTGTTTTTAGATTATTTTTTTCTTCTCCTTATTAAGTGACGATGATATATTTTTTTAGCCTGTTTGTCACATTTTTTATTTATGAACATGCGATTTTTAAAATATTTCTTATAGGAGTATTAGGGCCCACATCTGATCTTAAGCTCGATGATCAGAGTCACCAGACACTACAAGCATGAGCTTCCCTTGCAAGCTCAATGTGCAAGGCACCAATGAAGATCAAGCTTTGTACTGAAGCTTAAACTGGGAACTAGGGAGCTCCACCTCAGCAAAACCCCTTTTATAGCAGTGCACAAAGCTTGAGGTTTTCGTGCTTTAGCTATTAGCTCCTGCTTATCTTGAACACACTGCACACATAATTGTTATGCGCCTCTAAATTAAAACGATACACATAGCTATTGTTGGCTGACGCACACAATGGTTATGAGCATCTTTAAAATCAGAAAGAGTCGCATAACCCTATCCGCCTATTTTTTATTTATATTACATTCTAGGGTACTTGTATCAAAACAAACTCTTTCAATGCGTCTCTCGAGGGAAAGAAAAAAAGGATCAACGGTGCAGTCAACCCCTTTAAAAAGGAAAAAAATAAACTATAACCAAGAAACTACTTTTTCTCTACTCCCTTCATAACTCCCTCATAACCAACTCTCTAAAATTAAAACACACACATGTCCCATCTATCACCAAACTTCTGCCATGTGTTGTAAGTTGCATGTGTTATACTGATGACATGTGTCCACTAATACACATGAAATGCCACGTATGAGAAGTCACCCACGTACTAAAAACTATCTACTAGAACTATAGGCTTTAAAATTTAAACTTTCCTACCTTTCCTTCACAAACCTTCATCTCTTCTTCCCTTTATGAAACCACTTTTTCACTAATCCTCACGGCTTATCTCATCGATTATCATTCTACCAAAGCACAAAGTCTCTCTCTCTCTCTCTCTCTTTTTCTCTCTCTCTTTCTCTCTCTCTCTTGAGTACTTTATGAAATTGAGAATTATGTTATTATTTCTTTAACTTGCGTAGCTTTGCTGAATCTGATTGTGTTCTTAGGTTTTGATGGGTCTTTGCTGAATCCAGGTGTATTTGAAAGTATCTTTTGTTTATTATCTTGCCAAGATTGGTGTTTTGCGTATCTAGATATCAAAACTAGGCTTCAAATCCATCGCACATTATCTTATTCAAGCATGACGTGTTCTGACTGATTCAGAGAAAGAACATCCAATTTCTGCAAAGAGATCTCTACCATTTGAAGATAAGGAAGACTTCTATGAGAAGAAAGAATAACATTATCCAATTAGAACAAGTATGATAGTCGTTGAAGACCTTTCTCTTCATTTTTGTTGCATCAACTTTTGGAAATTTTTTTCATCTTTGTTTTTTCATTAGCAGGTACTTATTTACTAGAGATAGATTGATTCCCTTCACCCGAGTTCAACTCCACTTACAATTACAAACTACAGTAATCTCTCTCTCTCTCTCTCTCTCTCTCTCTCTCTCTCTCTCTTCACACACAGTCTCTAAGTTTTAATCGGCTGAAGTTCTTCAATTTTAAGATCATTTTTATTCTACAAGTATTTCATATATCAATGCTCTACGGAGTTAAGTGCATGGGCGATAAAAAAAATGGAGGGAAAAAAAAATGATATAAGGTCTGTGAAGTTGTTTGAATTGAGTTGGTGGAGGAAGAAATATGATATGACATATGTGAAGTTGTTGTTTGAATTGAGTTGGTGGAGGGAAAAATAAAAAAAAAAACAAGGATGAAGAGTGGGTCACTTAGACCCTGTTTGGCTCGGTAGTTTTCCTTTTTAATACTAAGCCCTGATTGGCTCGGTAGTTTTTTTATTTTGAGAATCTAGGCCATGTTTTCCTAAACCCTGTCTGGCTTGGTACTTAGGCCCTGTTTGCCTAAGAGGTTTTTGAGAAAATATTTTATTGTTGATGAGTTCTCAAGACCTATTTCTTTTGGTTTCCTTTTTTAATTCTTTATTGTGTTTTATTAATGTTAGGGATCCTGTTGTGTGTTTGCCAAGAACATTAAATATTTACTCAGAGAATATTTTGGTTGTTGATGGATACACATGGTCCTGCTTGCCTAAGAGGTTTTTGAGAAAATATTTTGTTGTTAATACATATTGGGGCCCTGTTTGTTTGTGGATGATGAGTGCTCAGACCCTATTTTCCTAAGACAAAATAAGTTTTTTGACATAATATTTTCGTTGTTGATGTACTCAGGGGTCTGTTTGTCTATTTTCACTATAATGACTTATGCATTTAGTTGTCCTTGAAGCACTCAAAATCAGCGTGTACCCTTTATGGTAAATGGAAGATGCACAAAAATGAATCTTATGGCCTACACTGAGACAACAACGACGGACACTAACGATTATCGTGTGTATTATTGCCGCAAAGAAAACATAGTTCATGAATTGGTGAGTGGAAAAAATGTCGACATTGGAGACGTGGTTCCTCATAATCCATACATGACAATGACAATCGACAGCCACATCAATGTAGAAGTATGTTTAGGAGTTTGGTGTGTGAAATATATACACCATAATATCTAGAAGAGACGTGATCGCACCACATACTATTTCAAAAAGATAAAGAGATTCATCAATATTGAAATGAAAGAGTGAAGATTTGTTTGTTACTTAAGACATGCATTTTTTGTACGTAGTTGTGAAATTTGTATTTTAATTAAAAATAGATGTGAAGATTTCATAACATTAGAATTATCTAAATCTTTCTTTTCACTAGAATTTGCAGACATGCAACAACAACATAAGAAAATGTGGAAATAAATATTTGAAGAATAAATATTGTTATATAGTCCCATAAAACTATTAGAATTTCTACTACAATACCAACAAATAGGGATGTATATGGGTCGGGTCTGCCCGGGTTTAGGCCTGGATCTGATCCGACCCGATAATACCGGGTCCTTAATTTTCAAACTCGAACCCGGACCGATGTACTCCACGACCTGGACCGGATCCGAACCGGAACTGTCGAGCCGGGTCAGATTTGTACATCGGGTTTGATTTAATATCAACTTTAAGCGGATTGAGTGTTGCAAAAAAAAATTAAGTTCGAGTCACGACGAAATTTTAACGGCAACAGCTTTGCACTCTCATCAACCAACATCAAAATCTAATATCAAACTATATTTAGGATTCTTCATATCATACACACTTACACACATACAGATACATTGTTCCCTTTACTTTTTTCAAACAGAGATACCCATATCTGATCCAAACTTTAACTTGTAAACACCTTTGATTCAAAGTTTTAAATCCAGAACATAAGATTCATGTACAACATATCTAACTGCTACTACTTGCGCCAATATTGCAGAATTAATGTTTCAAAGAGAGAGATGTGTTGTAGCTAAACTAAACTTTAATGTTGTGTAATTGTTTAGTTGTTGTTGATGGGAGAGAGGTTGAGAGGGGGAGAAGAATAGTTGATGTTATGGAGAGAGAGAGAGAGAGAGAGAGAGAGAGAGAGAGAGGAGGTCGGCTATTAGGGTTAGTGTTAAGATAAAAAACACAAAGGTCGGTTCGGGTCATGTTAGAGGAAAATGAGAGCCATATTTGGTGATGGGACCTCTTTTCCTTCTACTAGGTTAATTGATGATGGGAACCAATGAGCCATGTTTGGTAGTGGTACCTCTATGCCCTATTTGGGTCTTTGATTAAATTATTCAAAATTAAAAGTAGACATGTACTTCTTTGCCCTGCTTAGGTCTCTTTTAGTGTTCTTTGCCCTGCTTGAGTCTTGCTGAGTTGTAACGAAGCAACACTCCACGACTCACTGCTCTAAGTTCTTCTCCCTCTACAAATAGAAAAAGTGATGTTTATGGATTTAAAACTTCAAATGGTTATGCAGCTCAAACAGAGCTGAATTGGTTCTCATCTCTCTAGTTTGCTGCAGTTTGAGAAGGGTTGGCACATCGATATTTTGGCGACCAAGCATGGCACTCATTATACCCACCTTCATATTTCTACATTCAAAGCCTACAGTCCAATTAAGAGAGAAGAGACAGTTGGAAAATAGGAGAAGATCATTACACAACAAGGTGCACTCCCTCATACTCACCTAACTCAGCTTCATTTGAAAAGGAAAATGGAGAAGGTTGGTATTGACCAACAATGGCTATTGAATGAAGAAACGCAGAACCTCTTAAAAGCCTGGGGAAGAACGATGAAGTACAAAGTATGGGATTGCAAGGCTCAAGAAGCCAGCACATTGAGTAGAATGATGAAGGCAAGATATGGTGTGTTTGTAGGGTGGCAACATCAAATACCTTTGATAGTAGGCTTTATGATGCAACACTACTTAAGGCAAGCAACAAGAGAGATTCGGAGCATACATCAAAACACTCTTCTCTCTTATCTAACAAGAAAACAACACAATGATCTTGATCTAGGTAATCCACGTATGAATAAATCACCGCAGCCTCCGAACGAAGTGGGAGAAGGTCATCTTGTTGTATGCAATGACAATCATTCTCCCAGGATTTCTACCACCCCAGAGGCTCAACCGATCCCCCACAATGTTGTCCCCATGCAGATGTCAACTATGAATGCCGATGTGATCTCACCCCCGGCTTCAGGGTTATTGCAGATGAATTATCGGAATGCTGTATTAGGGGCGGACAATTACACAACTAGTGTGATGTCTTGGGCAGAGCAAGAACCTCTCCCTATTTACACACCAAACCTCTCCTACATTCCACCACTCCCACCTCTCTACTCAGCACATGTGGGGGCGTAATATGTACACAACATTGGGATGCCAACTCTGGGTTTTCAGGTGCCTACTCAAGCTGATATTCGACCTAATGCTACTCGACCTCGAGGGGAGGGAAAGAACTTGACTCAACACAGGAACGTCAACGACAGTCACGAACCACCAATCACTAAAGCTCTACCACCTGGGACATCGTCGATAGTGCAGCCACATCGACTCACTATTTCGATCGAGCCAGAGCTTATCCACGGGAGTGCGAGGGCGTGGAATCTCAGTCTTATCGGTAAACTTATGGGCGAACCGTTGGGATTGGAACTTATTACCAGAAGGATCAATCTTTTGTAGAAGGTACAAGGAGCTATACAAGTCATTGATATTGGGAATGATTTTTTTGTTTTTCGGTTTGCATCACTTGACGACCTAAATCTTATTTGGTTGTAAGGACCATGGTTTATATTTGGTTCTCAGGCAATGGCATGTAGGCTTTGATCCTCAGGCTGCGAAGCTGGAACGTGCTGTTGTTTGGGTTAGACTACCGGACCTGCCAATGGAGCTGTGAGATGCCAAAATTCTGTGGCAAATAACTCGTGTGTTGGGACGACCAGTACGAATGGATGCTAACACAACACGAATCTTACGGGCACATTTTGTTAGGGTGTGCGTGGAAATCAACTTGGATATCCCCCCACCAACGAAAATTGAAATCTGTTATTTGAACATCACGGTCCGAGTTAGATGTATATTGGAAGGCATTTCGAAACTCTGCGTCCTTTGTGGGCGGGTTGGTCACGTGAGGACAGAATGCCCCATCACCCTACTCCCAGCATTTGAAGCATCCAATTTAGAGGAACGTGTTATCCAAGAGATGTTGTCGGTGCTCCCACCTTTACAACGACGGAGACAAGGTGGAACTTACTCGACTTATGGACAGGATGCCTCTAGGACTTCACTACCCAGCTCTGGACGTGTTGGTTATAGTAGTGGACCAACCTGGACGACACAGCAAGGATGGCGTAACACTGGGATTGTTATAGAAGAACCAAATGATGACGGCCGCACTCAGCGTAATTCAAACCAAACACATGGCGACAACGGAGGACGTAACAATAACAGCAAGAACAAAGGAAAAGCAACGGTAAGGGAAGTTGACGAGGAGGGATAGAAAATACCATAATTTTGGCGCGGGTGGAAGGTCGCTGAAGCGAGAGGAGATACATTAACAACACGTCACACAAATATAGATATGACTCAGGAAGTACAGACTAAAAACATAAGACAACATAGTAGCATGCGGCAAGGCAACCTACATGACAATATGGAAGAGACGAGAACACAAATTTTGGCAGAACAAGAGGTACAAATGGTAGAAGAACAAGCTGTTAGTGAAACTGCTAAACAACAGAGAGCGGAGTTCACTGATATCACATCTGAATCTGAGATGGAAATGGAGGATGTAGTGGATAAAACAAGGCGAGGTACTCGGGGCCGAGGAGTACAGAGAAGTCAGAGCCTACGCGGAAGAATGGGGCGTCATAGAAGCGCGGGCGTGACTCCGACAACACAAACAGAGAATGAAGATGGGGCTGGACTGTTGGGTACAGGACCTAGAGTTGCTCGTATCCGCACCGGGGGTCGGAGAGGCCGACTGTTTGGAAGAGGTGGTCGGGGAAGAGGTAGAATACCGGCTGGGGTTACAAGGTTTGTTGAACAGCCTATGGAAAGGGCCCCACAAACAACTATGAATTTGCAAAGTTATGAATCTCTCCCGGTTTCACTTATCACGGTGTTGATCTCGGATGGTGATTCATCACAGTATGAAAGCACATATGCTAGCACACCTGACAGATTCGTTGTGCCTCAGCAGTCTGGTAATGTTGACAGCGAAGGAGACACCCCACCACATGCCATGATTCCTATTATACTTCTAGCACTAACAGAACCTATGGCACATGACATTCTTTTACCCTCGACCAATGCCAGTGCTCTTGTTGCAATTGAACTAAACCCACGATGTGCTTCATTTTCTTTTCAGCCAGCACATGAGCAAGATCACATCCCTTTTGATGCACAAACAATACGGCTTCAGATAACGTCTCCAACAACGAGCACTACTTCGTCTGACTTACATGAACAACACTCCCAGGCCATTGTTACGGTTGATCCTAGGGACAACACTAGCTCGGATTCTACAGCATGGATATCTGGAGGATCAGTTCGTATTAGGGATTCGGGTAGAAGCAACACAGGACAGGGCAAGCAAAAGAAAGAGGAACACTCCTCCAGTGGCAGTGAACGACGCTCCAACAAGGTTAAAAAGAAGTGTAGTATGGCTTTTGATTGCATGACCAGCAATCACCCTAATACATCTAATTCTGATGAGTAACACCCTTGTATAGAATGTTAGGGGGGCAGGGAGGAAAGGCATTATGAGGCAACTAAAGCATCTTAGTGGACTATATTCACCAGATGTGATCTTGTTGATGGAACTTAGAATTGGAAAGCGAGGATGATGCATATACTAGGTCGTTTGGACCAGTATGAATACTTTCTTGTTAAACCTGCAGGTTATGCAGGAGGTCTCTGTTTGATGTGGAATAAAGATAATGTTAAAGTTTCGATTTTGTATACCTCAAATCGAATCATCCATGCCTCTTTGCTTTATATTGCTCAAGACTACAATTGTTTGTTTACGGGAGTCTATGGTTCACCGCACCCACAAACAAAGAAGGAAGTATGGCAGCAACTTATGGCTATTTCTGAGGAGGTGAGTGATCCTTGGGTCGTTATGGGAGACTTCAATAATATGCTACATCCATCGGATAAAAGAGGAGGCATCCCACTGTCGGCATCGCAGACTCAGCAATTTGCCGAGTGCACTAACAAGTGCGGGTTTGTCGATATCCCATTTCATGGCCCCCCATTTACTTGGACTAATAAACGGAAAGGTCTGGCGGTAGTCTTTGAGCGATTAGACAGGGCTTTCGCCATACCTGACTGGTATCTTAAGTTTCCTGAAGCTTTTGTCCAACATCATTCCTTCATTGGCTCAGACCATTGCCCGATTATTCTACAGCCTACCTCTCCACTCCAATCGGGCTTCCGGCCTTTCAGAATGGAAGCATTTTAGCTTAATAGGCAAGACTACAAACCGGTTGTGGACGGCGCCTAGAGGATGGAATGTAGAGGAACCAAATCTTACTGCTTAATGAGACGTTTTGAACAAGTCAAATGGTATTCAAAAGAATGGAACAAGAACGTTGTTGGGGATATACACATTCAACTCAACAACCTTCAACGAGAGCTTACTCAGGTTGACCAGATGCTAGCCTGGTACCCAGACGATCCCAGTCTCCAGGCGACTAGGGAGAGAATGACATTGCAAATGGAAGCGATTTTGTATGACCAATAAATGCTTTGGGCACAAAAATCTCGAGCACTATGGCTGAGCTGTGGAGATAGAAACACCAAGTACTTTCATGCAACTACAAAGGTTCGCCGCGCAAAGAACAGAATTCATAGGCTCCTTAAAGAAGCAGGAGTTTGGGTGGATACGCCGGATGGGATTATGAACTTGTTGGGGAAGCATTTCCAGGATCGCTTCACCGACTCTGGAACGACTTATTTTGATCGATCAGAAGTTTTAAAACCCCTGATCACCAGACAGGATAATGACAGATTGAGACTCCCATGCTCATCGGATGAGATTGTGATGGCGGTCAGTCAAATGGCGCCATTGAAAGCCCCCTGTCCGGACGGCCTCCCTGGTCTTTTTTTTTACACATTCTGGAGGGTGATCGGTACGGATGTCACGACAGCTATTCAAGAATTCTTCACCACAGGTAAACTTATGCGTGAGATGAACAAAACCTATATTGCATTGATCCTGAAAATTCTGGCCCCCACAAAAGCCACACATTTTCGCCCAATCAGCCTGTGCAACACGGTTTATAAAATTTGTGCCCGCATCCTGGTTAATCGAATGAGGCCTTTTATGAATAAGTTGGTTTCCCCTCAGCAAGGAGCTTTTGTACCCAAACGACAGATTGCGGATAATGTGATTATCGCGCATGAAATCATGCCTACTTTTAAGCATAAAAAAAGACGCACTGGGTGGATGAGCATCAAATTGGATATGGAGCAGGCTTATGATCGTCTCAACTGGTCTTTCCTGGAGGTATGTTTAGGACAGCTTGGCTTTTATGAAGGTTGGGTACAATTAGTCATGGAATGTGTTACTTCAACCTCTTATGCGGTTCTGGTTAATGGGAACCCATCCCCCCTTTTTGTCCCGTCTCAAGGACTGAGACAAGGGGACCCACTGTCCCCATATCTTTTTATACTTTGCTCTGAGGTTCTTACACGAATGCTGAACAACTAAATGCAACTTACAAACAACATTGGAGTGAAGGCGTCACGTGGTGGACCAAAAATCTCCCATTTGATGTTTGCGGATGATTGCCTGATTTTTAAAAAAATGACACCCCAGGCCTGCGCAGAGATAAACGCCATTCTCCAACAATATGAACGGTACTCGGATCAGAAAATCAACTTGGAGAAATGCACGGTTGCTTTTTCCAAGAACACTCCGAGATTGCACCAACATGCTCTACTCCAGCAAATTCATATTCCACACATTGTGGCGTGTGATAAATATCTTGGCGCACCTCTCATTAAGGATAAACTCACGGCTGAAACCTTTGCTGAAATTGTTACCAAAGTCCAGAAGAAACTATCAGGATGGAAAGTAAAAACACTTACTCTTGCGGGGAGACTGATACTCTTAAAAGCTGTTACTAGTGCCATGCCACGATATCTTATGACTACTTTTCTGCTTCCAGCGCATGTGCGCAAGGATATTGATCAAGCTCAACGAAACTTCCTTTGGAACTCAAGCACGGAAAGGCATTCTATTCATAAAGTGGCATGGTCCCAGGTTTGCCAACCGAAAGATAATGGAGGGCTTGGACTTCATGACACCACCTCTGTCAACATTGCGGCCATGGCAAAGCTTGGATGGAAAATATACAATGATGATAACAATGCCCTATGGATCCAGGTAATTAAAAGTAAATATTTACATTCAACAAATTTCCTACAGGCGAAACCAAACTCTCGTAACTCCGCCATCTGGTGAGGGATTCTGCGCGGCAGGGAGATCGTTAAGAAAGGGACACAATGGAGCATTGGGAATGGGGCCAAGGTTTTGTTTTGGCTGCACAACTGGGCTCAACCACACCCCTTGATTGAATATGTCGCAGCTCCGCAACTTCATCTTGTTGATTTGTCACTTACAGTTCAAGAAGCATACAACACGCAGAACAGTACATGGAGATTGCACTTATTTATCCCTTATCTTCCTCCACAAGTCACTGAAACCATTCTTGGGGTACCAATATTTGGTCAACAAAGAGTGGACACTGAAGTCTGGGGCCCTTCAACCTCCGAACATTTTACCATGGCTTCTGGCACCAACCTTGCATCTCCAATGTTCACCCCGTCTGGGCATGTGTCAAGCTCTTTTCTGAAGCATCTTTGGCTTGGAATGGCCCGCCCAAAATCCAGATCTTCCTTTGGCTACTTGTACATGAAAAACTCAATGTCAAGACAATACTTTTTCACAAACATATCGTCCGCACCTTTCTTTGTGATCATTGTCAAAGGACCGAGGAATCCCATGACCACCTGTTTAGTGGCTGCACATTCGCAAAGCAAGTCTGGGCATCTTGGGCGCACCACAAGCAGGTCATACTTCCGCATTTATGCACTTTACAGCGTTTACTTTCTCTGATGGACACCAAAGGTGGTTTAACCAAGGCAGGTACGAAACTAGCGTGGGGACTAGTTCCCTACATATTATGGAATTTGTGGACTGCACGCAATCAACAATGTTTCCAACAGCGACAAAGCTTTATTTTTGGAGTGTTACATGAGGTGTTCATCTTTCATACACATTTCCAGAAAGCTTTTTCCCTTCGAGTTTTACATAACGCTTCAGCGGTGGGAATGACCAACATTTCTAAATTACTGCAGTTGATTGAATGGGATGCCCCGGATCTTGAATGGGTCAAGCTAAACTTCGATGCATTCCTCACCACAGAAGGTGTTTGTATTGGGGGCGCTCTCAGAAATGCACAAGGAAGGCACCTAAGTAGTTATGGAGGGCCGGTGGGTCAATGCACCATCACAGTGGCAGAGTGTTGGGCACTGTGGTTTGGAATCAAGATTTGCGCTGAACACCAATACTCTAAGGTTTATATCGAAGGAGACTCTCAGACTGTGATCGCCGCTCTAGGAAAAGGCAAACCAATCCCTTGGCGGATAAAACAAATGATTATTGATATCCAGGAAAGACTCTCTGCTGCATCAATTCGCTGGCAAGCTAAGCATAAACATCGGGAAGGTAATGAAGCGGCAGACTACATGACTAAGTATAGGCGATTATTCAATAGGGGTGCAAATATGGAACGGGCAACCGCCAGGTGACCTTTCGTGCGTTTTGTTTGCAGACCTCTCGGGTCGTGCCCTGCCTAGGTTGAGTATTTTGGTGTAATGGCTTTTAAGTACCAAAAAAATATATATATATGGGTGGGGTACCTCTATACCCTGTTTGCCTATTTTTTGTTTTATTATACTAACTTGAAATTTTATTGACAAGAATTATGGGTGTTACTTTTGTCTGAATTTCTGATTTTGTAACACTATTTTACAGTTCCGATTTTCGAAAATCCGATTTCCGAATTTTTCCGAAAAATTTCGGATCGGAATCGAAACAGATTTTGCAGTTCCAAAATTCCAAATTTTCCAATCCGATTTCCGAATATATTCCGATCCGATTTATTCCGAAAAATATTTCGAATATCCATCCGCTCCGATTATTCCGAAAATTTATAAGTTAAACACTTAAAACTTATATCTGAACTAGGGTTCCATTCTCCACTTCTCTGTCTCCATTCTCCACTCCTCTACCTCCAAAATCCACCACCGACTCTTCTCCACTGATCTCCACCACCGACTCTTCTCCACTGCCTCCACCGACTCTTCTTCTCCAAAAATCAAAATTCATCCACTACCTCCACTTCACCATCGACTCTTCTCCACTGCCTCCACTCCACTGATCAGCAGTCCACTCCTCTGGAGATCAGTTCACTTTAATTTGAAGAAGAATCTTGGGTGTACATATCCAGTATCCATTTCCACTTTGATTCGAAGAAGAATCTTTGAATCTTTGATTTTAAATCTCCACTGCCTTTGTACAGTAGTTTCATAGGTGACTCTCTCTCTCTCTCCCCCTCTAGACTGACAACAATATATCACAGGTAAAATAGTATCTTGATTTGGGTTTGATTTCTGAATTTTTTTTGGAATTATTCCGAATTATGAAATTTCCGAATATTCCGAATTCGGAAATATTTATGCAGTTCAAAAAAAAATCGGATCGGATCGTAACAGATTTTCCAGTTCCGAAAAAAATCGGAAAAATTCCGACTAGGCTCATTTCCGATCCGAAAACAGGCCTAACAAGAATCATTGGGCAACCATATTATCAATACTAAAGTATGTACAGGAGTTCAATGTGTGAAATATATACACATATATGGAAAAGACATGATCGTACCACGATGGTATTTCATGCAGATTACAAAATTAAGCATTGGAAACGAAGGAGTCTGATCGCAATATGTTACAACATGTTGTTTAAGACTTATGTATTTTTGTTTGAAAATGTAAATTTCGTTTTCTATTTACTTTATTGATGTGAATACAAAAAATGTTATTGTAATATTTGTAGAGGTTCAGCTTCTAATGTTAATTTTTAACCCGAAACAACACTTGGTGGGAAGATTTCATATATTAATTCATGCGTTAGCATAGCGCCGAAGGCGCGTCGATGTCTTCACCGTGACTTGGTCACGGGTAGTACTAGTTTATTTAAAATTTAAAGAAAATCAGTCTAGCACTGCCGGAACATTTGAGCCAACAAAAAAATAAAAAAAACCCAAAACAAGAGGTAAAAAAAAAAAAAAAAAAAAAAAATGGTTGAGCACTGCAGGGGCATTTCAGCTGCTGCCGGGGCTCACTCAAATCTCTAACTAAATTACAAACACTGGTGGAGATGCTCTTAAGATCACGAGCTAATTACCCTTTCTTTACTCATCAAACTCTTTCATCCAATTCTAGGGTTTCATTCACTCAGTTCTTACAAATCTCTCAAATTGGAGTCAAATTCTTGTGTTCGAGATGGCTGTAGCAGGCACTGGGCAGCTAAATCTCGATAAAAATCCCTTAGAAGGGTCTCGAAGTGTCGATTGTTTCGAAAAACTAGAACAAATTGGTGAAGGAACATATGGGTGAGTTTGAAATTTTGATTTCGTCGTAATTTTTTCAGTTTTACTGTGTTTTTGTTCTAATTTGCATTGTACAATGATGGGTATTGGTGAAATTTTGTAATGATGGTTCCTTGTTGGTGTAATTTACTACAGGCAAGTGTTTATGGCGAAGGAGATTACTACGGGGGAGATTGTCGCGTTGAAAAAGATTCGAATGGATAACGAAAGAGAAGGGGTATGGTTTATTTCATAATTTACTATGAGTTTGAGCTTAAATATATGAAAATATAGGTAATTTAGTTAAGGAATTATTGTGTAGAAGGATTTAAGTACTATTTAGACTAGCTCCTTATTCTAGTTCTAATGACATCAGACTAAAACCTTTACTACTTCAGACGTTTGATATGTTCGAGCAACTTTAAACAGAAGGAAATATTATTCTAATGTGTTAAACCTATTGGCAGGGACACTTAAATAACTTAATGCCGTAGGAAGTTTCTAGAGGATCCTTGAAATATGCTTGATAAAGGTTCACATCACTTCTGTAAGAACTTGTAATCACTTTGTAGTTAATGTTAGTATAATGAATAGGAGCATAAGAATAGGAAAACGCTGGTAAGTACAACATATGATTGATAAAAGAGTAGTTATGACATACTGCATTAATTTGCTTGAAAGCATATTTTTTCAGAATGTTTAATATTTTTTCTGATTCTGACTGCAGTTTCCGATAACTGCCATACGCGAAATTAAAATTCTAAAGAAGTTGCATCATGAAAACGTGATCAATTTGAAAGAAATTGTTACTTCTCCAGGTATTTTTTTTATTGTTCTTTCCAAATTTTTATAGTTCCTTCTTTCCTATCCAGCTTAAGAAGTAAGGGCTTCAGACTTCAGCCTATCTAATGAAACTTGTGAACTCGTGGCGTTGTTTTTCAGGTCCTGAAAGGGATGAACATGGGAAGCTAGGTGAGTTTTAGTTTAATGTTGCTGAGGAATTACTGATCTGTCAATGCTTGTTCTGGGTTGGTTTTCTCAATTGGTCATAAATGATTTTCTTCTTCTTGTAATAGGGAAAGTGTCCAGATTAAGAAAAAGTGTGGGAAAAAACCTCGAGTAGATTCAATTTTTTTTATTTTTGCCTTTTACTTTAAACTATCATGTATACTATTTGTCGAAGGATCATATGAATTTTTTATTCCTATTCCTGAAAATAAGTAATCTCTCTCCCCCCCCCCCCAACACACACACCGGTGGGGAGAGCTCCAATCATCACTTACCAAACCATCTGAACGTGGTAGTTTACTTGTTCCGGTTTTTTTGTACTTCTATTAGCAGAAATAATTATGAACTTTAACGTTTCTCTGCAGATGATAATAAGTACAAAGGCAGCATCTATATGGTTTTTGAATATATGGACCATGATCTAACGGGTCTTTCTGATCGTCCTGGGATGCAGTTTACAGTTCCTCAGATCAAGGTATATTGTGGCAACTAAACTATCAACTGTATGATTGTAGATAGATACCGTTTGGTTCTTGGGAATTTGATAATCATTTTCCTTTTCAGTGCTACATGAGGCAGCTGTTGACAGGGCTTCATTATTGCCATGTCAATCATGTACTTCACCGAGATATCAAAGGTTATCATCAAGCCAGTTGTATCTTCCTTTGATTTCACTTCTTGATTTCTTGCAGCCAGGTGATTACTGTTACCTCTGGCCTTGCAGGCTCTAATCTCTTAATAGACAATGAGGGAAATCTGAAGCTTGCAGATTTTGGCCTTGCACGGTCATTCTCCGGTGATCAGAACTGTAATCTGACAAACCGTGTTATTACTCTGTGGTACCGGTAAGTGTATATGTTGACTGTCCAAAAGTTTGACTACCATGACGGTTGTTTTATTATTTTTCAAGTAGTCGACCATCTTTTTCTTTTCTGAAAACATGCACCACTTTCAAATCGAAATCGTTAAAGTTCATAATCGTTTGGACAGGCCTCCAGAGTTGCTGCTTGGAGCCACAAAATATGGGCCTGCTGTCGATATGTGGTCCGTTGGTTGTATACTTGCAGAGCTTCTCTATGGCAAACCAATCTTGCCTGGAAAAAATGAGGTTAGTTTTGTGCATTTAAGGCTTTTCTATTGCGAGTCATAAAGTCTTATCAGGCCAGTTATATCAGCATCAGACACGTAATCATTTTTGCACTTATGAGTTATTATAGTACAATCGTAGCTACCAAAAAGTCTTTTGACACTGGCCAACTGCATGAAATTAGTTTCAAGTGGCTTAGAGTTTTTTTTTTATACATATGTTAGGTTCTATTTCGCAGTATTTCTCGGCTCTTGGGCTGCTTACTTTCGGTCTGTTTTGATTTGGTACATTTTTTTAATTATTATTAATGTAGCCAGAACAATTGAACAAGATATTTGAGCTATGTGGAGCTCCTAATGAGGAGAACTGGCCTGGGGTTTCCAAGATACCTTGGTATAATAATTTCAAGCCAACAAGGCCACTGAAAAGGCGCGTGTGGGAGTTTTTCAAACAGTGAGTAGTCCATTCCCTTCTTTCCCCCAAGCAATTGTTTGTGGGCACGGCTTTATGGACATGACATTGAATGGATACATATTTTTTGTGCCTTGTTAGTTTGATGACCACTTATGTTTTACATCACAGTTTTGACCGCCATGCTTTGGAGTTGTTGGATAAAATGCTGACCCTTGATCCATCTCAGGTATCTCATTTGTGAAATAGACATAGTTTCTTTATTATGTTTATAAGACTCAATATGTTTGTTACGTTGATAGGATTAAATATCTTTGTGCCATATAATAGGTGGTTTAATATACACTACTTCTAGTTTAGTATTTGTTGACTAAGCAGATTTCATAACATAGACTAGCAAAAACGAAAAAGAAAAAGAATTAAATGCATAACACACTCGTATCGTCCCTCTTTTTAATGAACAGCCATCCAATGGATACAAGTAATTTGGAATTTTTGATTTTGGGCCAAAACATATTGATGAGCTCTAGTTTCTCAAGTAACATATAATTAGTACGGGACAATTCCAGGACTTTAACCATATCAGTCCTTACACGTTCTTGCTGTTGTGGACATTACTGTGATAATGGATGTTAAGGACACTTTATTGAATAGGTAGAGTTTGTTAAATTGGTTGCATATGCATGCATACGCCTCATAGAGAGATATATCGTCCAATTTAGATCCGTACAATAAGCCATGCATGCAGTCAACATTGGCCTTTAATAGGTATTTCAGTGGGGTTTTGTAGGCAAAAGCTCCATTCGATACTTCCCAACACACTCATATGTGGCTTCTTATGCACTTGGGGTTGTATATTAGGCCTAAGAATCTAATCCTCAGTTGAATATTTCAAGCCAATATTTCCAACTCCTAATGCAATTATATCTCCATGCGGAGTATGTAAATAGCAACACATTTTCTATGTTAATGTTACTTGAGGCTTTTGCATTAAAAAATAAAGATGCTTTCAAAACCACATCGGAACATGAAATTTAAGCTAGGATTGGCTAAGAATCACAGCTGTGAATAATTTTTATATTGTTCTCTTTATCAGATCACAAAAATTTGGCCATTTAATGGAAAATTATTTGATATCAAATAAGCTAATTATTTATTAAATTAAATGTTAAATGAAAAAAATACTACCGGTCATGACGTCACCCTATGCATTGTAGAGTAATCCAGTGCATAGCCTAATCGAATATTCTTGCTGAGTTTTTATGGCATTCACAGTCAACAATGCTATGGCATTTCTCTTAGAGAGATGGAAGGATGAATCCTTGTCAGAAATGCAACCATTCATGCTTCACTTTATCCTCTGACATCTTATTTGAATGAGTATTTGAGAAGGAATATAATAAAAAGAACCTGGTGAGTTGGAGACTGGCATATATTGTTGTGCCTTAGAGGTCTTCTTTTGTGGAAACTATACTTGAATTCAACGCCGTAGTCACTTTAGCGTGATGCTAAGTTACGACCGCCTGCAACCTTTCTGATTCTTTCTACTCCCAACTGAAACCTTCGTCTCTGAAGAATTACACTCTTATTCACCAATCGAGTCATGTACAGATAGAAAATCAAGCAATAATGGTTTCACGCTCAGCCCAACGTTTGTCCTT